>JAYESD010000006.1:85750780-86354092 GCA_036927565.1 Tuctoria greenei
AAATTTGTTCTGCTTGGGTGGCTAGAATGTAAGGCTCATACTGGAATCGAAACAGAGTAGTGTCAATATCTATCATTCCGTATTGATCCTTTTTGTAGCCTCTGCTTTGGTTATGACTGCTTCCAAAAGGCCGATCAAACCATTCACACTGAAATAACAAAACCTCTTGATTTTTTTCAAAATCAACAGCAATGATTTTCTTGATTACTCCAAACCAATCATGATCAGTGCCTCGAACAACAATACCACTGTTTTGGGTCCGTAAATCTTTTTCCACATCTGCAGTTTGAAAGAAGGAGCCATTGATGAATAACCGACTAAAAAAACATGCCCGACGATCAGGTCCTCTAGATAATGCATACAGATAATCGGTTGCTTTGCCTTCTTTGTGTAATGTCGTAATCTGTACACATTAGTATAACAGGTGTTATCGACGACAAACCAATTTTAGAACACATATTTGTTCAATATTTCATCAAAGTGCAAACTTGCATGTACTTACTCGTTTCTGAAACCAATCAACAAACTCATCTCTATGGCGTTTATCAACATCACGAGAATGAATCTTTTTCAGCTCTTCAATATGCTCACTGAAAAGGGTACAAAATTAAATTAGCCATCTACAATAAGCCATATATATAGTATACAACATCTGAGTTATACGTTATTACTTGATCCATGGAGCGGCCACTTCAACGTTAGTAATAAGATAATGCCTGATGTTATGTAGTTCCACCATAGTAAGTTGGTCCCATTTTTACCCTTTTTTAGAATTATCAACTTCTGTAAATATGTTAGAATTATCAACAGAAGGTTCATTTGTAGCTGCAGCTTCATGACATTCTGGCCTATTACGCTTGGTGCTGATGTTATCCAAAAACTGACTACAAAAAGTCATACACTCTTCGGCAATATATCCCTCAGCTATAGAACCCTCCGGGTGAGCTTTGTTACGTACATACCTCTTCACTGTACCAAGGTACCTCTCAATTGTATACATCCATCCGTAAGAAAGAGGCCACCCAACCGTGCTTCTTCGGCAAGATGGGTTGGAAGATGTACCATGATATCCAAGAAAGCGGGAGGAAACAACATCTCAAGCTTACAAATTGTTTCAGGAATTTGTTTGCTCATCTTGTCCAAATCTGGTTCCACCAATTCTTTAGAACAAATTCCTGAAAAGAATGTGCTAAACTCAATTAAAGGTGCAACAACCTTTTCAGGCAACATGTTACGTATTGCAATAGGAAGGAGCTTCTGAAATATAATATGGCAGTCATGAGTTTTTAGACCCGATACCTTACATGCTTTTATGTCCACACATCTCTTGATGTTTGAGGCATAACCATCGGGCACCTTCACATTCCCCAAAAACTTGCACAAGGTGGTCTTCTCATCTTTTCCCAAAGTATACAATGCTGGTGGGAATGTGTACTTGCTCTTTATGAACTTCGGATGTTGATCTGGCCGTATACCCATATCCTTCATATCAAGACGAGCTTGTAGACTATCTTTTGTTTTACCATCCATAGTAAGCAATGTCCCCAATATGCTATCACAAATGTTTTTCTCAATGTGCATGACATCCAAGTTATGCCTTATTAGCAATGTCTTCCAATAAGGGAGGTCGAAAAATATACTTTTCTTCTTCCAATTATGCCATCTATTTTCCTCGGTGTGCTTTCTCTTATTTTCGTCGGTCCAAAACTCACTTGATCAAAACACTCGTATTGTTGGAGTACTTCGTCACCAGAGAGTGATGTTGGAGCCTCTCTATTTTGTGCCTTGTTGTTGAAAGAACCTTTGTTTCGACGCCATATGTGATCCTGAGGTAGGAAACGACGATGACCCATATAACAATGCTTTCGTCCATATTTCAACCAGAAGGCGTTAGTGTTTATATGGCAGTATGGACATGCTAGCTTCCCTTTTGTGCTCCATCCACATAGCATTGCATATGCTGGAAAATCATTTATTGTCCACAATAAAGAAGCTCGCATGACAAATGTCTCTTTCTTTAAACTGTCATATGTTTCAACACCATCAAACCATAATTTCAGTAGCTCATCAATCAAAGGCTGCAGATACACATCAATGTTGTTTCCAAGTGACTTTGGCCCGGGAATTATCATTGACATCACCCAATAAGACTGCTTCATACACAACCAAGGTGGTAGATTATAAGGGATTAGAATCACAGGCCATGTACTGTAAGAAACATTCATTACTCCAAAAGGATTGAAACCATCAGATGCTAGCCCAAGTTTATGTTGCGAGGATCAGATGAGAAATTTGGGTGAATGCTATCAAAATGCTTCCATGCTTTCGAATCGGCGGGGTGGCGTAATATTCCATCACCAGCACGACCTTCTTTGTGCCAGCGCATGTTTGATGCCATTGATTCTCCCATATAAAACCTTTGTAGATGGGGAATAAGAGGGAAGTAACGTAGAACCTTGCGTGCTACAAGCTTCTTGGATTTTTCACAAGGTAAAGCCTCTCTTGCATCCCCAACAGTACTATTTTTCCATCTTAATTCACCACATTTTGGGCAACTATTCAGCAGAGAATAGTCCTTCCGGAATAACACACAGTCATTGACACATGCATCGATCTTTTGGTAGTCCAGCCCGAGGTCACGAACAACCTTCTGAAGTTTATCAAGTGTATTAGGAATGTAGTGGCCCTTTGGAAGCGCAAATGTGAATAGTTCAAGTAACATCTCACAAGCTACTTTGCTCATACCAGTTAAACACTTTATCTGGTAGAACTTGACAATGTAGGATAATTGGGTCAGCTGCGAACAACCTGGATACAACTCCTTTTTGGCGTCAGTTAATAAGTCATAGAATTTCTTTGCATCCCTAGTTGGCTCCTGCTGGTTTATAGCATTTTCTTGATCATCAACATCTGCTGAAGTACCACCATGATCAGTGCCTCTAAGTAGACTGGACAACATATTTTACATAACACCATTATCAGAAATTATCTCCTCATTATTTGCTGATTCCTCAGCAATATTTTCCTGAATTCGTATTTCTCCATGGTGTATCCAACAAGTATAATCCAATAACATCCCATTTCTGAGCAGGTGTAAATGAACTCCCTTGCGTGTCTTTTGGCAAATATTACGACATCTCATGCAAGGACAAGGCATAGTTCGTCCTTCACGAGTGCCCTGAAATGCAAAATTTAAAAATGACTTCATTCCATCCTGCCACTCCCTCGTATGCCTGTCTTTTCCCATCCATGTCTTATCTTCTGACATCACTTCCTACAATTCAATCAGCCATCAGCCTATCCGTAAGAGGATAGATGTACAAGAACACATTATGTGAGCAATTGTACCTAGTTGTTGTTACTCCATGCGCTGCAGCCGGTGGATTCTCCTACAAGCATGGTGGCCGGCGGATGCTCCTCCAAGCGTGGCGGCCGGCGGTTGGTCCTCCAAGCTTGGCGGCTGGCGGATGCTCCTACAAGAGTGGCGGCCAGCTGATGCTCCTACAAGCGTGGCGGCCGGCGGATGCTCCTCTAAGCGTAGCGGCCGGCGGATGCTCCTCCAAGCGTGGCGGCCGGCGGATGCTCCTCCAAGCGTGGCGGCCGGCGGATGCTCCTCCAAGCGTGGCGGCCGGCGAATGCTCCTCCAAGCGTGGCGGCCCGCGAATGCTCCTACAAGCGTGGCGGCACGCGGATGCTCCTACAATTGTGGCGGCCGGCGGATGCTCCTACAAGCGCGTTGCGGAGAGGGGGCCGGCGTTGCGGGTCGAAGGGTACCATAATAAAATATTATTTTCGTTTCTTATTTTCCTTCTTCATTCGGCGTGACAAAAATTTCCCGCCGCGGGCAGGCAGGCAGGCAGGACGAAGAAGCTGGGCTACTTGTTATTTGTGGGCTGAAACTGCGCTGATTCACTTTATATTCAAGGTGGGCCTTCGCGCATTCATGATGCTTGCACAGAGCCGACAGCCTCGAAAGGTCCGGTCCTATCACCGGATTTTCGTGAGATCCTCAAGGGACGCTGCTTCCGATGTTTGGCCTCTTCATCCTCGCCTTCTTAAATCACCCCCCCTATTGCTTCCAGGATCAAGTTCCCGACTGATTCCCATCCATGTCCCGTGTGTTGCCTGAGAAGTCCTTTGCCTCTGTTGTCGTAGCGCCATGCCTCGCAACCATGTTAGACGTGAGCAGGTACCTGTAGGCTCACCGTCCCTACGCCCTCGTGAGGGGCAATGCACGGTGGTCAACAACCGCCTCATGACGATGGAGTTTATCTGTTTGCGCCGCCAAGCAGCTGTTCTGGGACCCAGAGGAGGTCGCAGCGAGGCGACGCCCATGGAGATCACCCTGGCCATCCATCACCAACTTGAAATCCCGCATTGCGCTTTCACCGTGTCAACGTTTGGGGATGGTGAGTTCCTGTTGCGGTTCACCCGTGATGACTATCGGGAGCTCGCCATCGAAACGGCAATCATCTCCATGCCGGATGATAACCACTACTTCCGGCCATGGATCTTTGGCGTCGGTGTGCCGATCGTCGGGTGGTTCTTCCACGTGCAGGTTGTCATCGAGAACCTCCCTCTACATGTCTGGTCTTCGGAGGGCATCAGACAGGTTCTGGGTGATGTCTTCCTCTTTGATCACTTCGATGCTTCCACTTACCATCGGGAGCGTGCTGACCTGTGCATGATCGTTGGGTGGATGAAAGACCCAAGCCTCCTTCCTCGGGCCAAAATGGCCACCTTCTTTGCAGGAAGTGATGGTTGGACTGGGAGTGACGGCCGGCCACCGACGGAACCTTTCAACCATGCCGCAGGGGTCCAGCCTGGTGGCCTCACGACGGAGTTCATCATCCACCTGGATCACTACCTTGACTATACACCGCCGGTCCACTCCAACTCCCCGGCCTCCTCGTCATCAGGCGACTCTTCTGACGGACACTCCTCGGTGTCCTCGAACTCTTCGGGGGACACCTTCCCGCAGCCGAAGAGATTCTACTGGCGGCGTGGGGAAGTGGATGAGGCGGATAAGCAGCTCTTTTAGTATGGCTACCAAAGTGTCCTAGCTCATGTGTTATGTTTCCTACGGAAACTAAAAATCCTTTACAAATCCTAGCCTTCAAAGGGAGCCTATGTTTGAGAGGATTACGACTGGATTAATTTCCGCGAAAAGATTTCCTGTTTAACATTTCGGTTGTCCTTCCTTTTTCAAACATTTTCTTCCTCGTATTGTCTTCACTTTTTTCTTTGCAGTCCTAGCTACCGGCCTGTTGCATTTTCCTATTACTACTACTTTACGGACCGCTTTGCGGGCCCCGCTGTGGGCGATCTCCTGGCAACTCCACCCGTTTGGGTACAAGGAGGGTTTGGCGATCGGAAAATTCGAACTAATTTTGCACAGATAGTACATCCATGAACAAGAACACCAAGTACATTTAACTTAAAAACATTACTCCCTCCGTCCCAAAATACTACTTGTCCCTTTCGATGGAGGGAGTATCTCCGTCCCAAAATACTTGTCACTTTGGATGGAGGGAGTATATTACAAACACAAGAAAAGATAAACTACAACTAAAACCATGAAACGAAAAACTACAACTAAAAACATGAAACGAAAAACTACAACTAAAAACATGAAAAGAAAACACCTAAATACTACTCTACTCAGCCTCCACCTCCTCCTCCTCGGGTGGGTCCTCGGGCTCCTGACCCTCCTTTAGCGCCTCGGGCTCCGGCGGCGGAAGGTGACCCAATCTCAAGGCCGCCGCCACGACGAGGTTGCGACGACCCGCGACGCCGAGCTCAGCCGCCATCATCTCCCAGAGGGAGTCGAGACGAGAGGCCACGTGCGAAAGGCCGAAGACATAGTGGCCCGTGGTGTCCATTCCAGTACTTTGTGGAAGGGTACCGAGCCCAAGGAATTCAATGGAGTGAGATGTATCCGTAAATACATCTCGGTCCATGTTGAACAGGAGGGTATCCTTCACGCGCGGCGGCGAGGGGGGGTCCAGCCGCGGCCGCTTACCGGCGATCGGGTCCCTCGGCGGGCTCGGTGGCGGAGGGTTGCTCGAGCTCGAAAGCATTTGCTGTATACTAGCCGCGGCTAGGTTTTGTGGAGAGCAGAGAGGATGTTGGAATGGTTGTGCGGAAAAGACAATGGCGTGGGTGACCATCTTATACCCCCTCCGTCCCAAGTGAACTCTATTTTTAGGATTCAAATTGCACATTAGTCAACACATAAACTTACCCTAACACCCTTCATCAATACATATCCTCCCACTTTCCATTCAATGCTAGCAAGTTGCTACGACAACAAAGGACAGTAGCTGAAAATGTGCAGAGCACACAGCTGACATGACCATACAGTGAAAGTAAAGTTGAGCTGGGACAAGAAAAAATTGGTTGGAAATAACTACCCACACACCACCATCCCTCTTCTCTGTGCGTACTAAAAATCACCGGGTGTCTCATCGTCTTCTCCGCAGGTACTAATAAAGAGTAGTAAGACAACACACCATCCTCTACTCCGCCACACACACCATCCTCATTGGTTCCTTTCGAAGCCCATGGAGTTCCCCTTGCCGCACGATACTGCGGTCCTGATCGCGGGGTGGGTCGCCGCAACCTCCACCCAGCCCATGGACGACCTCTCCAGTCTGCGCGCCACCTGCAAGGCCATGCACGCGGCATGCCGTGATCCCGCCGTGGGTAGGCGCGTGGCGCTGGAGCGGGAGAGCAGCTGGGAGTGGTTCCAACGGCACGGGAACGGGAGCTACAACGCCCTCGTGGAGTGCCTGGCCAACGTGGGCAACCCTCATGCATGCTACGTCACCGGGTTCGACCTTGTCTTCAACTACGGCCGCGCGCAGGCGCAGCGGGGCACCCAGTTCCTTGCCGGGCGGCCGCGAACGGCCACAAGGTGGCGGCCTACTTCCTTGCCATGCTCCGCTACAACACCGACCGCGGGGACCGCGACGCCCTCGAGTATATTCGGCAGGTCGAAGGCGAGGCCCATGTCGGCAACAACGCGGCCGGGTCCGTCGCGATGAAGAGGACCAACACGGAGTGCTGCCGGTGTCGGAATCAAGCCATGCAGAGGCTCGACATTTTCGTGAGCTGGAGGTTTCTGCGTAGGCCTCCTCCGGGACCGCCGCCGGTGGCGCTGCCCGAAATTGACTATTATGTTTGCCGCTGCCCAACAGGGGGGAACCAGGGACCTGCCCGCTGCGGCCGGCGAGGGTGGTACGAGTGGACCGTCTTCTGTACTGAGAACTGTAGGATTGAGCGCGAGTATGACATGTTTCGCCATAACGTGTTGTACTCTATGGGTTATATTCCCTCCATTCCCTTTTGGATGCGCTACCCCTAGTTCTCGCAACGCCAATGAAAAGTGAACAAAGGGAGTACTGTATATAAAATAGACTTGTATAAGGCATGTTGGTGTGTTTCTCCTATATATGCATGCTCGTCTCTGATGAATGTTGCACTTGTTGTGTTTCCCCTATGCGTGCTCGTCTTTTGTTTAGCCCCGTTTGCATCAAAGAAAACAACATACAAAACATGAAAAGAAAAAATATAAAAAAAAACAAGAGAAACACAACATCACGACTGGAGATGTTTTTTGATTCACGCACGAAGTGGGTTAAAGGTTAAAACTTGGCGTCGTTAAAGGAGATGTTTTTTGATAAAAGGAGAATTTTTCGATAATACATCAGACACATTGTTCATGAACATAAAAGACATATTACATTAACATACTACCAACACATATATTACAAACAAGAGTAAAGAAAACATGGACGAAAAACATATAGAAACAAGAACAAAACTACTCCTAATCCTATTCTACTCGGAGGCCTCGTCCACCTCCGCTGCCGCGCGCGCTGCGGCCGACGCATCCTCCGGCGGCTTCGCCTCCGCCTCCGACAGCGGCGGCAACTCCTCTTCCGTCTCCACACCGAGCTTACAGGCGACGCTGTGCAGAATCTTCCAGCGGCCCTATACCCCAGCAACCTCCGTAATCGTCTCGTGGAGGGCATCGAGACGAGCGGCCACAAAGCTTAACCCGAACAAGTAGTAGCCGGCGGAGTCCATGCTGGGGAGCTGGGGAAGCCTCCCAAGACCCAGACGGCGACTGATGAGAGATGTATTGTTAAATGCATCCCGCGACATTGTGTCCAGCGCTCTTGCATGTTCGACGGCGGAGGACACGTCATCTTCGACATCTTTAATTCGGCGTGTTAATTCATCGATGCGGGCGGTAAAGAGGCAGACAGTCTCCTGTAAGCAATCGGATTGAGGAGATGTGGGCGCCGCCATCAGTTCCACCAGCATTGCCGGCGGCGATGGAAACGGAGAAGGAGGTTCGGAGGACGTCGATGGCCTAGAGCGCTTCGGCGGGGGGCTACCCATTTGTGTAGCGACGAAGGTGCAGAGAAAGAGCGAGAGGTGGTCGACGGTGGTGGGGGGAGAAGTTTGGAGGCTAGGATCTAAGCAGCGGTGCGGCGGAGAAGCAAGAGAATGGTGAGCCTTTATAGCGGGTCGCCGTCTAATAGCGGGCGTGTGGTGAGGGGTCCCCGTCTCGGCGTCGGTTTTTCACAGGCGGTTTTTAAGTTTATCTCAGGCGGGTTTTACTTACCAACCGCCTGATAAAATATTTAATCAAGAATATTAATTAAGAAGAAGTAAATATCTTCACAGACGGTTGGTACTTAATAACCATCAAGGAAGATTTTTATCTCATACGTGTATTACTTACCAACCGCCTGAGATAATGCCCGATACTGTTTTTCAGTTTCCTTATCCCTTGCTTCTTTTTTATTTAGATTCCAATATAAATACTCAAACATGTTTAGATCCTGCAAATTGTGTCCAAATTCGATGATTCATTCTTTTACATTTGTATAAAATCAACATCTACCGCATGAACAAAATATTTTAAAACTTGTATAGCTGACATTGTAATGTTTTAGTAAATATCAAATTAATTACTACTCACATATTATTCACATTTGTGTATCGCATAAAAAAAAGATCCTTCACTCAAATTTGTTTGTATGAACATATTTGTATCATTTATACATGTATGAATTTTGTTAATTTTTTTAAAAGCATTCCAACATGTAAAACTTCAAATTATCCATCATTCTAACTAAATGCTCATATACATATGAGGCATTCATCAAATTATGAACACACATTGATTCAAAAAAATTTAAAAAAATCTGAAAAAATTCATAGAGGTTGGTATGATGAGTAAAAATGTCCAATGAAAAAATAAATGATAAAGGCATTATATTCATCAAGATAGAAAAATGAAAAATAGCATTTGTTGTATGTTTTTTATGTTCTGACCAATTTGAAAAGATTTATGAAGTGAAATTTAATGGTAACCTTTACTTATCAATAATATTACAAGAAAGTGGAATTTTGCCTTTTTAAAGGACCCACATTTAATCAAGAATATTAATTAAGAAGAAGTAAATATCTTCACAGGCGGTTGGTACTTAATAACCGTCAAGGAAGATTTTTATCTCATACGTGTATTACTTACCAACCGCCTGAGATAATGCCCGAGACTGTTTTTCAGTTTCCTTATCCCTTGCTTCTTTTTTATTTAGATTCCAATATAAATACTCAAACATGTTTAGATTCTGCAAATTGTGTCCAAATTCGATGATTCTTTCTTCTACATTTGTATAAAATTAACATCTACCACCTGAACAAAATATTTTAAAACTTGTATAGCTGACGTTGTAATGTTTTGGTAAATATCAAATGTATTTCTACTCACATATTATTCACATTTGTGTATCTCATAAAAAAAGATCCTTCACTCAAATTTGTTTGTATGAACATATTTGTATCATTTATACATGTATGAATTTTGTTACTTTTTTAAAAGCATTCCAACATGTCAAACTTCAAATTATCCATCATTCTAACTAAATGCTCATATATACATATGAGGCATTCATCAAATTATGAACACACATTGATTCAAAAAAATTTGAAAAAATTCATAGAGGTTGGTATGATGAGTAAAAATTTCCACTGAAAAAATAAATGAAAAAGGCATTATATTCATCAAGATAGAAAAATGAAAAATAGCATTTGTTTTATGTTTTTTATGTTCTGACCAATTTCAAATGATTTATGAAGTGAAATTTAATGGTAACCTTTACATATCAATAATATTACAAGAAAGTGGAATTTTTCCTTTTTAAAGGACCCACATTTAATCAAGAATATTAGTTAAGAAGAAGTAAACATCTTCTCAGGCGGCTAGTAAGTAAAACCCATCTGGGGTAACCATCTTCTTTGGCGGTCGGTACTTAAAATCCGCCTGAGGAAATTGGAGTTTCTTGTACATATTTCTTTTGTAGTTTTAGGAGTTCTTGTACATGTTTAGCTTCAATTCTGTTCTTGTACATATTTCTTGTGTTTTGTAATATATATATGTGTTCATTCGTGTCAATGGATACTGGTGTGTTAGAATTTCTAGATTTCAATCAAGTGAATGTGATCTAAGTTTAGTGATGTGTTAATCTATCACAAGTGAACCGAGCAAATTGGACAAAAACAAAAGATCTTAGGGTTTGAAGCTCGTCTTGATTTGTAATTGCAAAGCTAAAGGAGACAAACAATGACTTTAAGCGTGTCTCGCATCGCTTTGTGATCGATGGACATCCGATCTGTCGCCCATCGTTGTCTCCTATTTGGTTTCTTACATAGTGTAATTGGTTGATCATGTTTGCGGTCCGTGCATGTTAGACATAGCTAGAATTAAAACACCTCGGACCTCGGTCATGTTTAACAGCACTAACATGCATGCATATATATATATATATATATATATATATATATATATATATATATATACCTCAAACAGTACATGACGATCTTTCAACAAAAAGAGAAAACACATGTATATCATGAAACATGATCGTGGATCGAGGTCGCACATGCATGTTGAACATAGAACAGAAATAGTATTAGACAACAGACAGAGAAGAAAAGAACAAATGGAACAGGTGCGAAGGATTAGTCCCACCACGGAAAGTTGAGGTCGGTGCACCGACGTTATAAGGCATGGCGCACAGTTGCAGTAAAAAATCCGAATGAAAGTAATGCGTGCAGGACTAGGCCCATGTTCGCTGCAAGGCGTCCCCTGGCACGGACGCGCGGTCACGAAGTTGGCTTAGGCGTGTACGGACGGATTTTTTTATATAACAAAAAATTGTTTTTCCCCGCGTGTAAATTTACTCCTAATGGGACGTGTCGAGCTGTTGGGACCGGGAGGATGCAAACCGCGGTTTCAAGGAAACTGGGGCCACCGAAGGTTCATAATTAAGCGCAGTTTCCTCTAGCGTCCGATTGTCTCGACACGCCCTCTTAGACGATGACCCGCTATAAAGGCTCACCGTCCTCTTGCTTCTCCGCCGCACCACTCCTTAGATCCTAGCCTCTAAACTTCTCCCCCCGCCACCGTCGACCACCTCTCGCTCTTTCTCTGCACCTCCGTCGCCACACAAATGGGTAGCCCCGCGCCAAAGTGCTCTAGGCCATCGACGTCCTCCGAACCTCCTTCTCTGTTTCCATCGCCGCTGGCAATGCCGATGGAACTAATGGCGGCGCCGGCATCTCCGTCTGTGGCGCCTGCACTCCTCATCCCGGTTGGGTTGAGCAGACTCTCAGACTCCTCACCGACCGCATCGACGAACTCGATCGGCACCTTAAGGTGGCCACCGACGCCAATTCTGCCACCGCTCATAGCGCACTAGCACTCAACGCAGTGGCGCGAAAGGTCTTTTCCAACACAGATCGCTCGTGGCCGTCTGGGTCTTGGGACCCTTCCCCTCCACACGAGCATGGACACCGCGGGCCACTACTGTTACGGGTTGATGACTGTGGCCGGTCATCTCGACGCCCTCCACGAGACGATCGCAGAGGTTGCTGGGGTATAGGGCCTCCTGAAGATTAAGCACCGCGTCGCTGGGAAGCTTCGGACTGTGACGGAGGTTGAGGAGTATGAGGTGGCTTGGGAAGCGGCGGCAGCGGAGGAGGCGGAGTACGAGGCGTCTCTTGAGGCGGAGGTGGACGCGGCTATGGGGGCGGCGATAGAGGCGGAGGAGGAGCAAGAGGAGGCAGCAGCGGTGGCAGAGGCGGAGGCGGAGGCAGCAGCGGTGGAGGAGGAGGAGGAGGAGGCGGCACCGGCGGCAGAGGCGGAGGAGGCGGCAGCGGCGGAGGAGGAGGACGTGGTTTTCTCCCAGTAAAGTAGTATTAGGAGTAGTTTATCTATTTCGTGATCTCTGAGTAGAGTAGTATTAGGTGTAGTTTATCTTGTTCTTGCTGTCTACTACGTGTTTTCCTATTACTTGTTTGTTAATGAAATATGTCTTTATGTTCATGAACAATGTGTTCTATATATGCAGTATCGAAAAACTTCTTTTATCGAAAACATCTCCTATATGTTTGTAACTTGGGACCGTCTATATTTCTTGTGGCTGAATGAATGAAATCCGGTAAACATTATCCTTACAAGTAATAGAACTAACAACAGACATGATGCATAATTAATTTGATTAGGAAATTACGTCATCTAAATTGCTAACTAGTCCATCGTGTGATGCAACAGGTGCATGAAAAGTACTTTATCCGTTGTAACTAATATCCGATGACATTGTTGATATATATATCGTATGTACCTGTGATACTTGTATCATAGGCGGCTTTGGATCGACGGCCTGAAGATTAGACATCACAGGGGAAAATGTTTCTTTTTTGTAGCAGTAGTATATACTATGTATATGTTATCATTTCATTGCGATGAATGTTATATATAAAATGTTGATTGTTTACCTTTTACTAGACCATGGATTTGCCGTCCTCCTTTCATGGACTTGGGTGTTCTGTATTTGCATGTCGTTTGCATTAGCACAATGATACATTTGGCGATTCATATTTTTGTTCGTATTTTTTTTTTGGAATGTCCCACTACCGCATGACTGCTTTTACATCTCCATGAAAACAAAGATGAACGGCAGGTAGCGGTCCCTCGAAAATTTTTTCATTCTTCTTGGCATGCACAATTGAGATTTTCACAATTGAAACTTCACTCCGTGCGCCCAAAATTCCAGTCCCGCCCATTTGTAGCTAGCCACGACGAATATAAATGTGCGTCTCCCTCTAATCCCGCAGTGGCTTCCGTTCCCGGCACACATGTTCTCCTCTTAGTGCTGTGTTCCAAACTTGCATTCCTAAGAAATTCCCATGTGAGTGGTGGTGGTGACTGTGGGTACAACGTCGAGCAACCAAGTTTGACGGGCTCTACCGAACCTCTTCGTCACCGACCCCGCCCTGCGACATCCCGGACTCCGGTTTTGTGCTATGTAAGTTCTACACGATCCATGCCGTCTTTTTATAGAGCTACTCCCTCCTTATCGCTTTAGTTGTTGTCCCAACAGCTGCAGCCAGTTCATTCCTAGTTGTCGTCCCAACTCCTTATATGCTCTTATGTTTCATGAATGTCTAGTATAAAATCTGATTAATGGTGCAATCGTGCAATCAACTATCCTCAATCGTTAGATCTGCATCCTACAGTCGATTCATCTTTTTATTTTACCCTAGCATCTGATTGCATTCTACTTTTTTCCATATATAAAATACACTACACCTCTGCCCCAAAATAAATGTTGCTCCGACAGTTTATGGTAGTGTATTTCTAGTACATTTCCATGTCAGGAAAGATAACTATTAAAAATCGCATGTACTATGTAATTTCTTGATTTAGAAGTAAATGACGCCAGGTTTATCTTATCAACCACTCCCAATGTTGTGCTCTCATTCCTGTGTTCCAAACTTGTATTCCTAAGATTTTCAGTTCCTACGGTTTATACACGTTTTTCTTGTTTTTCTTTCTCGGATTGTACGGTTTTTTCCTACTCCTTCATTTCTAATTCCTCTGTTCAAAACAAACATTTTCAGTTCATAGCAACCACACCACCCAATCTAAAATACACATCCTCATGTAATCTGACGTTATCACTGTTACTTACTATATATACTCTTTACTTTAGGAACAAGACACCAAACCGTCATGTCGTCTACAAGTAATCGTGATGGGTAACAAGCACCTGGTTTAACTATAAATGTGTTTACTATCAAAATATACATATTTATAACACGTTAATTCCTTTGCATCGTATGCAGAGAATATTGCAGCACCTGATGCTCAGGAACCCCGAGATTCGTCATCCCATGCTGGTACTACGAGTATAAATATGTACCGGGCTCTACTAAATATTTTAGCATTGCGATTGTAGTTTCCTAGTCCCAGTTAATAGTTAATCAGTATATGTGATGGCATGATTTATTGATGCCTACACACGCACGATGGGCTCTCTCGCCGCCGGCCACTCCGGCACCAGCGACCACAACCTGTTGTTGCTCACTTCAGTGTCCTCCCCGACGCGTCTCCCTCCACCATCGCCACGTCCCATCCTTCACGTGTCATGATGACCCCGCCGCCCGCAAACCACTGTCGCCGCCGGTCACTCTGGCACCGGCTGGCGCCCACGCCCTGCTGGTGAGTATATGTGATGGCATGATTTATTGATGCCTACACGCGCACGCTAGGCTCTCTCGCCGCCGCCACTCCGGCACCGGCGACCACGCCCTGCTGCTGCTCACTTCAGTGTCCTCAGAAACGCGTCTCCCTCAACCATCGCCACGTCCCATCCTTCGCGTGTCATGATGACCCTGCCGCCCGCAAACCCATGTCGCCGCCGGTCACTCCGGCACCGGTCGGCACCCACGCCCTGCTGGTGGTCACTTCACTGTCCTCCCCGACGCGTCTCCCTCCATCTCCACGTCCCATCGTTCGCGTGCCATGATGACCCCACCGCTCGCAAACCCCTGGCCATTACGGTGTACCTACATGCTATGCCCCATATGACATGGCATACCCTGGAAAAAATAGTCCAATATCATTAACCCCTGTCCACTAAGAAATGTTAGTATCATATAGTTTAGAGATGCATGTACATGAGGGTTCATTGCTGCTTATATGATCTCAATTCCGTTTTTTACACTGCCAAATGCGTTGCTGATGTCTGGTAATTAACGCAAGATTATATTCATGTATCCATTCTAGTAGCACTTTAGGGCGAGATGCTAACATGCAGAGCAAAATATCAGTATACAATCCACCTAAATTTAATTCCTAGATCCGCCACACTGTCCTCCTAGCCTCGAGACTTGCTCCGGGGTGATACCAATGGACGCAGATCACCTGACTTATACGTTTTTACTGCACGCGATGCAGTAAAGATCCAACGGAATCACACTGTTGGATCTTTACTGCATCGCCTGCAGTAAAAACATAAGTCACGTGAGATCACCGGTGTGATCTGGATGTCGATCCTCTGACTTAAATGTGGTCACTGCACTGCCAGACCGAACCCTAGCTTTGTTAAACGTCGCAAGCTGCCCGCCTCATCTGTCTTGCATCCTCTACCTGCTAATACCGCTGACATCCATGACTCGCCCTGCCACCAATTCGCCTCGAGACGCACTCCTGCTGATGTCGGTCAGACCGAACCGGCAGTACTGCAGAGGATGAGCACTCGGTGAACCCTCTCTTTCTCTAGCATCGCCAGCTACTGTCTTGCCTGCTTTGCAGCTGGACTGAAAATCCCCTGTAGTACTACGGGTGCTGCAGCGCCACTGACTACTGCCTGATGCCTGATTGTAGGGTATGAACAGCAACAAAGAAGTCAACAAGTCCAGATGCGTGGTTATATGGCTAAACCTAATGTTTCTGAAAGACTGCGTATCCAGATGTCTGACCAGCTCGGCCAGCAAGTTCGATCCTTGAAAATAGAAATGAAGACCTCAGCTCTCAGGTGCAAGAGTTAGAAGGAAGAAATGATTATATGACCTCCCAGATGGATGGCTTCGTCCAGGCAAATGAACAGCTCAACCAGGAAGTTCAGGCTTTACATGATCTGATGGCAGCCAATTTTGCACGGCAAGAAAATGAGCTAGCAGACATGCGCAGGATGATAGAGAGCTTGCAAAATCAACAACGGCTAGCAGCGACTCCACAAAAGGCTTCTGCTCGCACCAAGTCAAAGCTGGATGTTCGAGAAACTATTCCTAATACTACAACTCGTCGCGGTGCTATTTTAATGGGTACAATGTTGCAACCTAAAAAAACTGTAAATAACATCGTCTCGCAACGACGCAAGGGTCCTTGAGTGTTGCATCAATTGCTGGATGTTTGTTGTTAAGTCGACAGACGTATCATGTGCGAATAAATTGATTCTGTTGCCACTAATTTTCAAACCTAGTGCATTAGGATTCTAGTGCCGCTAATTATAAAACGTGGCATTAACAGATTAATGCGACGAAAATAAATTGTTGCAATAGGAAGCTAGCTATTGCCACAAATTATAAAACGTTGCACTACAAACATTTGGCTACGACCAAAAAAGTGTTGCACTAGACTGCTATTGCCACCACCCAGAGAACATCGCATTACGACCCTGTTGCAATAGATTTGAATATGTTGCATTACGAACCTATTGCCACACATCAGAAATCGTTGCAATACAATACTGTTGTCACAGTTTTGAAATCGTTACAATACCGTACTATTCGCCATGAACGTGAAATCGTTGCATTACTGTATTATTGGCCACGGCTGTGAAATCGTTGCGATACCATATTATTCGCCACGAGTGTGAAATCGTCGCGATACCGTACTATTCGCCACGGAAGTGAAATCGTTGCAACACCATAGTATTCGCCACGAATGTGAAAACGTCGCGATACAATATTATTCGCCACGAGTGTGAAATTGTCGCGATACCGTACTATTCGCCGCGGATGTGAAAACGTCGCGATACCATATTATTCGCCACGCGTGTGAAATCATCGCGATACTGTACTATTCGCCACAAATGTGAAATCATTGCAACACCATACTATTCGCCACGAATGTAAAAACGTTGCCATACCGTACTATTCGTTACAGATGTGAAATCGTTGCAACACCGTACTATTCGCCGCGAATGTGAAAACATCGCGATACCATACTATTTGCCACGAGTATGAAATCGTCGTGATACCGTACTTATCGCCACAAATGTGAAATCGTTGCAACACCATTATTTTCGTTGCAATACGTTAAATCGTCGCAATACGTTAAACCGTTGCAATACCATACTATTTGCCACGAACGTGGAGTCATCACAATACCATACTTTTTGCCACGAATGTGGCATCATTGCAACACCGTTATTTTCATTGCAATACGTTAAATCGTCGCAATACGTTAAACCGTTGCAATACCATACTATTTGCCACGAACGTGGAGTCGTTGCAATACCATATTTTTTGCCATGAATGTGGCATTGTTGCAACACCGTTATTTTCGTTGCAATACATTAAATCGTCGCAATACGTTAAACCGTTGCAATACCATACCATTTGCAACAAACGTGGAGTCGTTGCAGTACCATACTTTTTGCCACGAATGTGACTTCGTTGCAACATCGATATTTTTGTCACAATACGTTAAATCATCGCAATACGTTAAACCGTTGCCATACCATAATATTTGCCACCAACGTGGAGTCGTCGCAATACCATACTATTTGCCACGGATGTCAAGTCGTCGCAATAACCTATTGCCACGGCTGTTATCTCCACGAGTCGGAAAAACTATCGCGACGTTCTATTTCATTGCAACAACAACCTATCGCGATGAATTTCGACCTATTGTAACGATATTTTTCATCGCAATAAACCAGAATCTTGGTAGTGCTTGTCTTCCATTGCTGAAAGAGATATGTGCGGCATGAAAACTGCAGAGAAATTAATTTCGGCGGCGATGGTGAAGAGATGTGTGCGACCGGTATGCGTGACCTTTTGTTTCCCCGAGGTAGTATTGATGCGTCCCATCGTTCCATCAATGCACCGGAAACCAACCGGTGCATCGTCGACTCCGCGCAAACTTATTTAAGACGCCCCATCACCTATTAGTTCCCCACAAGCACGTCACTCATTTTGAGTCTATTTCTTCTTCTTCATCATTTTCTCCGCGCCGACGACCCACCACCACCATGGCCAACCTTCCACCTCCAAGCCCGTCGAGGGAGCCACCATGCAAGAAATTGTGCTGCAGCTCCCCCGAGAGGTTCAACATCGAGCAGCACCTCCTTATGGCGCAAGAGGCGTACAACAATACGTCTCGCGCCATGAGTTCCTTGGGTCTGAGTACCCTTCCACAGTTTACTGTGATGGGTACCATCGATCACTACCTCTTCAACCTCACGGGTGTGGCCGATCGTCTCGACATTCTATTCGAGACAATGGCACACGTGCTCGACGCCGAGGGCCGCAGAAACCTGGTGAAGGCGACGGAGAGCAACCATGGTCTCGCGAGTAGGTGGAGGAGTAGGATTTAGTTTTTCTTTGTTATTTTTAGTTGCTTGTACTTTTTTTGTGTTTTGTAATATATTGTGTTAATGAATAAAATCTGTCTTTGTTCATCTATATGATTGAATATTATCTTGTGTGTTCAACAATTGTGTGAATGAATATATTACAAAACGTTGGCCATTGCGTGAATGAATGAATGTTTGGTGTGTTCTTCGTGTTCCACTGTGTGAATGATTTTATTATCAAGTGAATGTGCTCTAAGTTCAGTGATTTGTGATATCAACACTGAACCGAAGCAAAATGGAGAAAATCACAAAGCTAAAGGAGACTTGCGTAATAGGACACGCGCTTTACGTAAGAGCGTGTCTCCCTTTTAGCAGAGGAGAGGGATACATCGAGCATAGATGACGAGCTTCGGTATTAAGCACGTCAAAATTTTGCGTCTCCGCACAGACTTTATATAAGGCGCCATCAGTCTCTCCTATTCTCTTCGTTCGTCTTCTCCGCGCAGACAACCCACTATGACCAATGTTCCGCCGCCAAGCCCGCTGAGGGAGCCACCCTACAAGAAACAGTGTTGCCGCTCCCCTGAGAGGCTCAGCAACGAGCTGTTCGAGATGCTGTTCAACAGGCTGTTCGACCAGTTCCAAAGGCTGCTCAAGACGATGGTCGAGGTGCTCGGCGTCGTGGGCCGCAGTATAGTGGTGACGGCGATGGCGAGGAACCTCGGTCACGAGGTTACACCGCCAGATACGGACCAGCCGGAGTATTCGACGGAGCAGCCGAAACAGCCGGAGGAGGAGGGGGAGGAGGAGTAGGATTTATGTTTTCTTTTGTTGTTTTTAGTGAATGTTGTTTTTATTTTCTTTTGTCTTGTACTTTTTTCTTATGTTTTGTAATACATTTGTTAATGAATGAATGTGTTATCCGTATTTATCCGTGTGATGAATATTTTGTGAGTTCAACTGTGAATGAATGAATTAATCATTCAGCGATGAGTTCATGTCTGTGTGTAAGCGAAGACAAAGGAGACATGCTTTCTGTAAAGTACGTCTCATTTCTTTCGCTAATAGGAGACGTGCTTTTTTAGAAGTGCATCTTCCATTAGTCGGAGAGAAGGCGCGTCTCGGATACCTACTTAACTGAGAGGTATTTTATTGTAACGCGTCTTCCTGAACGTTCAGCCGAGCCATGTCAGGTCCTCGCTGAAGCGGGCTCGTCTCGCTTAACCTTATCAAAGACATCCACCTTTGAGCGCGTCGCCCATCTTTGTCTCTTATTTGAGTTTCTTACGTAGTGGACAATACCAAAGTATTCCAATACCACAGTATTATAATACTACCATTTTGTAATACATAAAACTGGAGTAAAGTATTTTATCTCAGTTTTACATTCAAAATAGAAGTACGATCATTCATATCATTGCACCGTTATACATTCAAAATAGAAGTACATCCATCCAAAATAAAACCAGCTCCTTGTTCCACAGTCTTGGATGGATGATTCTCCACTGTTTTATATTCAAAACAAAACCATCTCCTTGTTCCAAATCTGCAAAACAATAATAAAAAATAGCATGAGGGCGCGAGGGAGAGTGTCGGAGAGCAAACACCACTCCCTCCGGCCTATCAAAAGCGCGAGCATGCGAGGGTGAACACGCGCACGAGAGAGAGAGTGCAAGCGTGCCAGAGAGCGAGCGGCACGAGGGAGGGCGAGGCTGGAGGGAGCAGCGCGAGCGTGCCAGAGAGGGAGGGCGAGGCCAGAGGGAGCGGCACGAGCGTGCCAGATGAGGCGGGAGCGCGTGAGCGGCAGAAAAGGCGGGAGCGAGCGCCTCCGCACCGTGATAGAGAAAAACTTTGGTTCCCACCAAAGTTTTCAATACTTCAAAAATACTGCAGTATAGACAAAACTGTGGTTTTCAATACAAAGTTTTCAAGTTTTTTGCCAAACACCATTCTGCAAAAATACCATAGTAATCTCAAATACCAGACTATTGCTCTAAAACTACAAAAATACTGTGTTCTCAAACACAACCTTATTATTGTTTCAGCAACTGCGGCCAGCACTTCATCCATCTGAACACAACAAAAAAAAGTCATAAAATGCACAATAAAGCAATGCCAAATCGTAGCAGAATCACGGAATGAGACAGACTCAAAAGAAAACAACACATAAATACAGGTTAGAATCAAAATAAAGGAACATATTTTTCATAAATGAGTCCAATACAAAACCTAATTCACTATGATGGTAGAGCACTGGTAGTCTGGTTGTGAAGTTCTTGTACACAATAACATAAATCAGCAACATGGAAGTGCTACCACAAGATAACATAAACATCACATAGTTATCCCATGCTCCTTCCGGACACCAGGCTTAAATAACCCCCAAATCAGCAAAATCACTGCAATTCAATCCTCTTGCATTAGCAAGCAGGATAGTTACTTAACAGGACTAGCACTCATGCAAGTATCTCATGCAAGTATCCTAACAATTTTATTTTCTTTTAAAATATCTCATGCAAGTATCTCATGGATGAGTCTTCGATAATCCTGCAGCATGTATTTTCAATCTTAACAGATCTCCAAGATCCATTCCTGGATCAAATAATAATCAACCGAAAAGAGGTCAACCCAATGAAACAAAGTAATGCATTACAAAATTTGGGGACGGGTAGAATCAGCGACACCCAGACCCAAGGCGCCTCTTGAAATTCCATGTCTTGACCAAATTGTATCTGGAGAATGGATCCTGTGTTCTGGAACTAAAGACATGGAAATAACTGGAGAACACAGAATATCTATACAATCATGCTAATTGTACACCTCACTGCCAACATCTGTTACAAATCTAAGCATATTGATTGAAAAAAATGAAAAATGAAAACAATTGTGTGTAATGACACAAAAAATATCTGTTCCTTGTTAGATTTGTGCTTCGGTCCTAATCAGTATTAGGCTCGGCTGAGAGTGTATAGACAGAGGCATGACGAAGAACAACACCATGGAGCAATGAAGAACGGAGAGGAGAGATCCCACCTGAGGGCATACCTTGATGTGTAGATGAGCAAGATGCAGTGTTGTGCCGAGCCGGTGCAGCTTCTCCTCCTTCTTGTGATGACGCAACGTCCATGGCGATGAAGGGTGGGAAAACCTTCTTCGGGTTTCCCTCTCAAGAGCAGATCAGAGCTCCTTAATTCTTAGGTGGTTTTTGTCTGATAGATAACCATCCTTAGGTTGAGAATGTGGCTCTCCTTATATGGAACGAGAGGGCACCTGAGGGGACCCATCCCAACCTTGTTTGTTGAGGTCTGTCCCCGATCAGGATAGAGGAGGAGGTTAGGAGATTGAGTTAGTTACTCCCGTAACCAACTTCTAATCACCTGTGATCAACTTAATTAATTAATCTCTAACATTCCTCTCTACTTCCATTTCCTTCAAGGTTCCTGTTTGTTGGAGTTGATCTCCCGTGGAACCGGTCCTATGATTGGTTCAACTATCTTCCAACGCCCTAATCGCGGGCGTCTCTCACTTCCATGTGGTGGGCCCCCTTTCGTGTTGTGCCAACTATAAAAGAGGAGGTTAAGGCATAACTAATAGAAGTTAGTTGATCCTAATGCCACTCCGCCTGAGATCAGATCATAAGGGCACAAAAACGAAGGGAATAGTTTCACCAGCACCTTCGTCTTCCGACGCCGAGGTGTAAGGATCGAATGCCCAAGAGGGGGGGTGAATTGGTCTTCTTTTCAAAAATTAAAGCAATAAAAACTTAATTACTGAAAACCCAATTCTCTATGCAAACAACCTATGCATTCAAGTGAATAGTAACTTTGCGGTATATGAAATGCATAAGTGTAAGGGGAGAGGAAGAAAGCGCAAACTCCCAAGGAGACACGAAGACACGAAGATTTATCCCGTGGTTCGGCAAGATTGTCAAGATCTTCCTACATCCACGTTGTGGCACCCACCAAAAGGTATAGCCACTCCCAAGTCACCGAGACCAGGGATCTTCACTAAACTTCTCCGTTCGCCAACCTCGGCAAGGTAGAGCTCAAGCCTTGTACAAGTTGGATCCCCGGGCTTCCACAACCGTCTTGGCAAGCTCCGGAAGGCTCTCTTCAATCACCGACTCTTACACGGTGAGTACAATCACCAAGAGACACTCCCTTAGCTCTCACTACACTAGAGACTCCAATCACCAAGAATGGAGACACACAAGCACTATCTCTAGCAAGTTCTAGCCTATCTCTTGGTGTACAAGTGGTGTAAATGATGTAGAAGTGGTAGCTCAATGTCTTGAATGCTGGAGAATGTGTAGAGTAACTCTGGTTGTCAAGACTTATCCAATAGACTGGTTGAAGGGGTATTAATAGCCAGCCTCCACGAAATAGCCGTTGGAAAAGTAGGCTGACATCACTGTTCTGCGAACACCGGATGATCCGATGTTCTCCCTTCAGTGTCATCGTTCGAATCCAAATTAGCTGATGTCACTGTGTCAGATATGACTGCTGATAGACCGATGTAACACTTGCCTCATCATCGGATGGTCCGGTGGCACTTCATCCAGAACCGGTCTAGAAATAATGCTTACTGGAGTGATTGACCGATGTGTTATCAATTATACATAGGATGATCCGGTGTTACACTTGGTACAGGTTAATTGCTTACTGTGATGATTGAACAACGTAATAGTTTATTCATCATCGGATGATCTGGTGAGTACTTAGTTCTGAGGTTTTCTTCTTCTGCTAAACCAACTCGACCAATGTATTGTTTTCTGGAAACATCGGTTGATCTGGTGAGTTGATTTTGTCTGCTTCGAGTTGTTCTAAGTTATTCTTTTGGAATTTTCTCGAGTGACCTCTTCTACATTGGTTTGAAATGTTCTTCTGATGATTACCAAGTCTTGGGTGTTGTCAATTTCGATGGAATAACTTCGACATATGAGATTTTTCTTTTAGTCTCCATAATAATCGATTGACCTCCTGAGATAGTTTGTTTAGGGGTCTCCAATTATATCTAATGAGCAATAGATGATATACATATAGAGTTCATTAAGTGTGATGAGTGATATGAGAGACCTTGCATCCACAAATTCATTAGTAATATCCAACGGTTGTCATTAATCACTGAAACCATACCTCATGGGCGCCTAGATGCTTTCAATCTCCCCCTTTTTGGTGATTGATGAAAACACAACGAGTAAATCATAATAGTAATAAATTTAAGAATACGATACTCAAGAGGATATGCAATAAGTACAAGATTTGGCACATTAAACTTGAAGACTCAAAAGCGACCAATAACTCGAAAGCTCAACGATCAATAACACGTGAGAGAAATAAGAGGCACACGAATACTCAATAAATAGCAAAAGAGTAGCAAATCTCCCAAATTACAAAAGAACTCCCAAAAAGATAAACTCCCCCTACAACTAGGACTCCCCCAGGGACTAAGCTAACCCTCCCCCTGACTCTTCTCCACCTTTGGCATCAAGACACCAAAAAGGAAGCCAAGTGCCTAAGGATCCTAAGCGCTCGGGGCGATGATGAACTGGTCGCCGTCGGGGGTGCTGTCGTTGGAGCTGCTACCTGCTACTGCAGAAGATGGAGTAGAGGTGACGGGAGCTGCAGGAGCCGCTGTCGGTGCTTGCTGAGTTTGGACTGCAGGTAGTGGGGCACTGACAACGGATGTTGGAGTCTGCTGGAAAAGTGTCATAGCCGGCAGAGGAGAGTGGATAGGTGCACCTGGAGCAAGCAGTGGGGACATGCTGATCGTCGGGATCGGCGTAGTCGGCACTAGTGCTGAAGCTGGTGCTAGGATAGGCGGACCTGGAGCTAGGCCTGGAAGCTGCGACGGTAGGGCAATCCCAGTCTGAGTGTAGAGATTGGTGATCAACCCCAGGATGCCCATCATAGCCTGCTGCATCTGCTGTTGCTGGTTGAGAGAACACTGGTGCATCTGATCAATCAGCCCAGTGAGCCTGTTAGTGTCCTCACGCCTCTCTCGGGCAATCTGTCGCTGCATCTCCTGCTGCTGCTGCTGGAGCTCCAAGAGACGTGCAGCCTGCTCAGCTCGGGTCTGCTCAGCTGCAAGCCTATCTAGACGCTGCTACTCAACCATCTGCTGGAGAAGAGAGGTAAGCTCGGATGGTTGAGAGACCCGTGCCTCTGACACCAGAGGTGGAGTAGGTGGTGGCACAGTCGAGCCTCCAGCCTCCGCGTCGTGCTGCCTGGGTGAGGGAGGAGGTGGGAAGTACTCCTTGACACTGTCACTGGTGTCGCTCTCGAACCAAATGTGTTGTAGATCCCCACCCTGAGCCTCAGCCTGTGCTAGTATCTCGTCTTCCTTCTCCAGGTCTGACCAATCTTCCTCTGAGAGACAAGCACGGACTTGACGCTCAACTGGACGGCCAAGGCGGCGGTCTTCAGGAGCTGGAGCACGGTAGTGCCCGAACCGTGTGACGCTCTCGTCGGTGAGACTGTCACGTACGGCGGACCCCTCTAGAGCTATCAAGTAGAGCAAGTGACTGATCCAGTGGCCAAACACAAACTGCCTCATCATCCCAACTCCATCAGTGATGACGTCCTCCATCTCACATATAAGGATGTCCACAATGTCGAACTCCATCCCGTTCATGACATAGAACAGGAGGGTCTGCTGCAAGCTGGTGAACCCCTCAAGGTAGCCAGACCTCGGTAGAAGTGTGCGGTGCAAGGCAAGGTGCACAGTGCGCGCAGCTGGAGTGAGTAGAGCCGGTACCCTTGGCTGGTCTGGAGAGAAAGGCTGGGCGAACAGTGATTGTATCTCGTCATAAGGTGGTGCCACACCTCTAGTGAGCGGTCTCCTCGGTGGGTCAGCCTGTCCATATACCCTCTCGTGCAGGCAGGTGTCATGGAGATCCACTCCTAGCAGCTGTCCCAAAGTCCGCTGGCCCATGAACATGAAATCAATGGATCTGCGGCCCTCAAAGACGTAGAGTGTGGCATAGAACACTCGGACCCAGTCCTCCACGTAGGCACCCCGCTGGTAAGACATCGGCTCCACAAGCCCTCTGTACCTCTCAAAGTAAGGGTGTATCTCTGTCCCGGCTGCAAGTGCGAGCTGATCCCAGTCAAGAAAGTTATGTTGGAAGATCTTATGGCCCCAACATCTGTAAGTCTCGTACAACGACGCCTGTGTCAGGGTCCATAAGCGGCTATCCACAAGTGACTCTTTGGGCTGCGGGAACCACTCCTCAAGTAAAATGCTCCATCTGAGTGCCTTCAACTTCCTGTAATCTGTCAGGCGGACACCCTCACCAACATGGACGTTGGTGTCCATCTCATAAACGACTCTCTGAGCCGCCCTGTCCTCCCGAAGGTCAGCTGCTGACGGTCTCGGTCTCGGGGCTGCAGCTGGATGACCCCCACGGGTCGTGACTGAGCGCCGGCGAACTAGCGGCACTTCAGGCTCCTCTTCCTCCTCTGGCTCCTCATGCACCAGAGGCTGCCTCTGTCGGGCCTCTCGGATCCTCAGCGATCCTCCTCGGCCACGCTCTCACTCCTCAGTGGCGTGAGCGGCCGTCAAAGCTTTCTTCTCTTCCTTTGACAACTTTTGCTTCTTAGCGGTCGGCTCCTCAATAGCCTTGCCTTTTCCCTTCTTGTCATGGCCCATGACGACGACGAAGATGAGCACGTGGGACAAATAGCTCGGGCGCACGAGACGGCAACGCAAAGATCGACGCGGTCGGCGAACCCTAGCGACGGTGCGACGGAGAGCACGGCGATGGAGGGCAGTAGCACGGTGGTGCGGCGACAGTGAAGTGTGGGGAGGCGGCGGCGGCGGCGCTGCGTGGAGTGGCGGCGCTGTGTGGAGCGGCGGCGGCGGCGCTGTGTGGAGCGGCGGCGCTGCGTGGGGCGGCGGCGCTGAGTGGCGGCGACGGCCGGAGGCGGCGAAGGCCGGAGGCGGCGACAGCCAGAGGCGGCGGCGGCGGTTGGAGGGCGGCGGCAGGGCGAGGCACGGAGCAGCGGCGGCGGAGAGAAGGTGTCGGGTCGGGGAGAGAGAAGGTGAAGTGAAGCGGCGCACTAAAAAGGTGGGGCCCGAACCCTAGCTCAAATTTTAAAATCGGATGAACCGACGTTAGATGAGGGTTGCATCGGTCGAATGGTACAATAAGGGTATTCCAAAGGTACCATTGGCATCGGATCCTCTGATGATGAAAGGATTAGCATCGGTTGATTTTGGCACAACTTCAGAAATGTGAACATCGGATGCTCCGATGTTTCTCAGAATGAACTTGTCAGTTGATTTGACTTTTTGACTGAGCTAACCCTTGGCACTTGAACACAAACTGATCCGATGATGGTTCTGCCCTAAGCATCGGATAATCCGATGACTACAAAACATCAACATCCCATATATGTCCTTTGACTTAAACACACAACGAGAAACACAAGTCTTAGGACTTTTTGGGCAACCCCTTACCCCTCAAAAATACTAGTTGCCAATAACTTGGCTAAGCCCTAAAGCAAATAGAACACCGAAAAAACAAGGAAGAAAACATCCAAATAAAATGTAAGGCCCATGCTTTGTGAGCTAGAGGATGAAAACTTCTATCTCTTTAAAGCATGTTCCTTTAGGCGTTAACGCACCTAACATTTTTTTCTTTCCACATCATATGAGTTGAGATATTACATTTCAAACAAGTCTCTTTCTCATGAAGTGGGTTCCCCTTTGTGACAATCTACCGTATGCAATGTCAAACAATTTATAATGCAAGAAATTAAACGTGAGTACAAGTCTATATGGCAGGCATCATGCAAGACATAAATTTAAATCTATCTTGCCAAATTTGAACCTTTCAAAGGCTTCTTCAAGGAGAGCCACTCTCCAAGTCTTGGGGAAACCCAAAAGAACCTCCATCCCAAGCTAACCCTTGCTCACCCCTATCCTTTGAAAGTTAGACAAGACCTATATGTGATGCATTCTTACATGATCATGGCAACTTACATGACGTTCGATGCATCTAGCACATTTAATTCACTTCTTTGTCTAGAAAAGGTTTTCTCATCAAGTGGTTTAGTGAAGATATCCGCCAATTGTTCTTCGGACCTAACACCTCGCAAGGAGATGTCTCCCTTAGCTTCATGGTCCCTCAAGAAATGATGGTGAATATCGATGTGCTTAGTGCGGGAGTGTTGAACGGGGTTTTTAGCAATCTTAACCGCACTTTCATTGTCAAAAAGGAGAGGAACACAACCAATTTTAATACCAAAGTCCAAAAGGGTTTGCTTCATATAAAGAATTTGGGCACAACATGCACCGACCGCTATGTATTCCGCTTCCGCCGTGGACAAAGCAACGGAATTTTGCTTCTTGCTAGACTAAGATACTAGGAAACGCCCAAGCAAGTGGCACCCACCGGAGGTACTCTTGCGATCCACACGGCATCCGGCAAAGTCCGAATCTGAGTAACCCAAGAGATGGAATTTTGCACCTTTAGGATACCACATGCCTACACTTGGAGTATGCTTGAGATACCGAAGTATCCTAAAGACCACCTTTCGATGCGATTCTTTAGGTGTCGCTTGAAAGCGAGCACACAAGCATACACTAAATATGATATCGGGCCTAGATGCGGTAAGATAAAGCAATGAACCAATCATAGAACGGTAATTAGA
Organism: Tuctoria greenei; assembly: GCA_036927565.1. NCBI lineage: Eukaryota > Viridiplantae > Streptophyta > Magnoliopsida > Poales > Poaceae > Tuctoria > Tuctoria greenei. Next base: position 85,778,886 of record JAYESD010000006.1, read on the forward strand.
TTGGTCAATAGGTTTACCGTCCTTATCCGCGTTGAGATGACAATTTGTTGCCATTGGAGTACTTCTTGAGCTACAATCTCCCATCTCAAATTTCTTCAAGATATCCTTGGTATACTTTTCTTGATAGATGAAGGTCCCCTCTCGAAGTTGCTTGATTTGAAATCCAAGGAAGAAGTTAAGCTCTCCAATCATCGACATCTCGAATTCCCTAGACATCATTTTTCCAAACTCATGGCTAAGAGCTTTGTTAGTTGAACCGAAAATAATATCATCGACATAAATTTGACAAATAAATAGTTCCTCGTCGATGTCTTTGGTGAAGAGTGTAGTGTCCACCCTCCCGATCTTGAATCCTTTCATGATCAAGAAATCCTGTAGTCGTTCATACCATGCCCTAGGTGCTTGCTTGAGCCCGTAGAGCGCCTTGTGCAACCTAAACACATGATTAGGATTCCTCAGATCTTCAAACCCGGGAGGTTGTTCAACATAAACAAGCTTGTTAATATAACCATTAAGAAAGGCACTTTTCACATCCATTTGATAAAGCTTTATGTTATGATGTGATGCAAAAGCAAGAAGTATACGGATGGCTTCTAGACGAGCAACCAGAGCAAATGTCTCTCCAAAGTCTAGTCCTTCAACTTGCGAGAAACTCTTGGCCACAAGTCTTGCCTTGTTGCAGACCACAACACCGTTCTCGTCTTGTTTGTTGCGGTACACCCACTTTGTTCCAATGACGTTCTTGTCCTTGGGTCGCTCCTCCAACACCCAAACTTCATTGCGGATGAAGTTGTTAAGTTCTTCTTGCATGGCCATCACCCAAATTGGATCTTGGAGTGCTTACTCAATGTGAGTGGGTTCTACACATGAAACAAACGAGTAGTGCTCACAAAATGTAGCGAAATGGCGAGAACGTGTACTTACTCCCCTTGACGGACTTCCGATAATTTGATCAATCGGATGCACCTTGGAGATGCATACATGCCTCATAAGTGGTTGTGAAGCACTCGGCGGTGGTGATGCGTGTTGCTCTTCTTGTGGTTGGACTTGATCATGGACTTGTTCTTCTTCTTGATGTTGTGTGGCTTGTGAATCTTGTGTCGGCAATGGATCATCTTTTTCTTCTTCGTCAACTTGAGGTGCCATAGATGTGTTGATGTTGGAACTTGAAGCTCCCCCTTGATCATGGATCTCCTCAACTTTAGGCTTGATGTCTCCAATGGTCATGTTCTTCATAGCTTCTTGTAGAGGCTCATCATCTATTTCATCATGACCAAAACTCTCCTCTTGGGAGCCATTAGTTTCATCAAACTAAACATCACAACTTTCCTCAACTAAACCGGAGGTTTGGTTGAATACTCAATATGCTTTTGAGTTTGATGCATAACCAATAAATATACCAACATCACATCTTCTTTCAGACTTACCGAGCCTTTTCTTGTGGTAGATGTAGCACTTGCACCCGAAGACTCGGAAATAGGAGATGTTGGGCTTTCTACCAATGAGAAGTTCGTATGGGGTCTTTTGAAGTAGTCGATGTAGGTAGACCCGATTTGCGGCATGGCACGCCGTGTTGATTGCTTTGGCCCAAAACTTCTCGGACGTGCCATAGTCATCAAGCATTACTCGTGCAAGAGTGATGAGAGTCTTGTTCTTCCTTTCAACGACACCATTTTGCTAAGGAGTGTATGTGGCTGAAAACTCATGCTTCACGCCTTCACGATCACACCACTCCCCAATGTTGTAGTTCTTAAATTTGGTGCCGTTGTCACTCCGGACCTTGATGATGGGAAGTTGAAATTCCCTTTAAGCAAGGTTAGCAAAGGTCTTGAACACTTCCGGAGTTTCACTCTTATCACCGAGAAACAAAGTCCAAGCATAGCGAGAGTAGTCATCAACTATAACAAGACAATAGAGGTTACCGCCAAGACTTTGATATGTGGATGGTCCGAAGAGGTCCATGTGGACCTACTCAAGTGGCTTGGAGGTTGACACCATTGTTTTTATCGGGTGGTTAGAAGCAACTTGCTTCCTGGCTTGACAAGCGCTACAAAGCATGTTCTTCTCAAATGTGACATCCTTCACGTCGGTCACCATCCCGAGCTTGAATGACTTCTTGAGCTTGCTCATTCCTATGTGAGCTATGCATCGATGCCATAGCCAACCCAAACTCGTCTTGGTGAAAAGACAAGTGGTCAAGCTAGCATCCTTGTTGGAGAAGTCTACTAGGTAGAGATGTCCATGCCGAAATCCTTTGAAGATTAGTTCTTGGCTTGTTTCACTAGTCACAACAACATCATTCTTGCTAAAGGTGCACGCTAGTCCAAGATCACATAATTGTGCAATAGAAAGCAAATTGAAACTAAGTGACTTAACATACAATACATTAGAAATAGATAAATCATTTGAAATTGCAATCTTACCTAACCCAATTACCTTCCCCTTAGAGTTATCACCAAAGGTGACTTGTTCATGATTGTCGGGGTTTTCTATGGTGGTGAACATACCATCGTTGCCGGTCATATGTTGAGTGCACCCGCTATCGAGTACCCAATGCTTTCCTCTGGCTTTGTAGTTCACCTACACACATGAATTCAATTTTTGAATTTAGGCACCCAAGCCGACTTAGGTCCTTGTATGTGTGATACAAGTGTTTTTGGGACCCAAAGTTGCTTGGGGAGCTTCCCCTTCATGCCCTTCATGTCTTTTCCAATGAACCTTGCCTTCACCTTGCCATCTACTTTACTCAATAGATAATAATGATCATTGAAGGTAGACTTGTAGTTAGTTGGCAATTTTGGAGAAGGCCGGTTAGGAAGAGGACACTCCCTTGTATGGTGACCGGTGACCTCACAATGTTGGCAATAAGAACCAACTTCCTTGATGAAGATTGTTCTAAGCTCCGGTGAGGGCACCTTTCCTTTGTTAGGCACCGGGAAGGATTCAAGTCCTCTCTTGTTGAAGGCCCTTGCTTGTTGGAAGAGGATTTCTTTGTGCTTGACTTCTCCCTTAGATAGTATTGCCACACTAGTGCGGAGACTTTCAATTTCTTCCAACAAGTCCTTCTCCCTAGCATTCTCTTTCAAAGGCAAAGACTTATGCAAGACATTAGTGGCATGAGAATTAATAGATACCTTATCATTAAGGGTTTCTTTCTTTATAGTTTTTAATTCTTGATCAAGAACTTCATAAGCAAGGTTAAGTACTTGATGCTCTTAAATTAACTCATTGTGCTTTCCCAAGAGTGATTGGTATGCTATGTCAAGCTCATGATGATCTAGCTTGATTTGAGCCTTATCCTCCTCAACTTGCTTGACATGATATTTGAGCGTGTCATGCTCCTTAAGTATGCTTTCATACTTGTCAAGCAAATCGAGGTTAACACTCTCAAGCTTAGCACGAGTTTCTTCAAGAGCCTTGACCTTACTCTTTTCCCTCTTAATGATAGTGTGGTATTCATTTATCAATGAAGTTAAGTCATCGGGGGAAAGCTCATCATCGCTAGAGTTATCACATACCTTGGTGTTACCTTTAGCCATGAGGCACATGGGAGGTGGATGAAGATATGAATCATCATTGTTGGCAATGGCACGGCCGGCCAAGCTTTCTTCTTCCGCTTCACTCTCTTCATCACTTGATTCTTCGTCGGTGATCCATTCATTTGCCTCACACATCAACACCTTTTGTGGACCTTTTCTCTTCTTTGGGAAGAGTTTTGCCTTTTTTCCTTTGTCACGCTTCTTATTCCCAAAGAATCTTGGTTTGGGCTTGTCCTCTTCATCATCCTCACTATCTTCAAGCTTGTGATGCTTGCCCTTGTGGTTCTCTCTTCTTTTGTCCGGTTTTGGACAATCATAGGAGATGTGGCCTTGATCACCACAATTATAGCAAGTCTTGTTGTCATCTCTCCTTGGTAGAAAAGCTTTCTTCTTGTGATCAAAGGTGTATCCCTTCTCGGCAATCTTGGAGTTCAAGTGAGAGAGCTTTCTCATCATCAATGCAAGCTCATCATCGTCATCTTCACTTGATGCTTGCTCTTCTTCACTTGAGCTAGGCTCAACCACTTTTTTTTTTCTTGAGACTTGTTTTCTTGGTGGAAGCCTTTAGAGCAATTGTCTTTGAAGATGATTCCTCCATCATCCCTAGTACACTCATCTCATGAGCGTGAATCTCTCCAATAAGTTCCGACACTTCAATGTGATCAAGAGACTCCTTTTGAAGCATGGAGTTGATGATGTTGTACTTTGGCTTAGGAAGGAGCATAAGAATCTTGCGGTTGATGAGACCCTTGCCAAGAGAAGCAATGTCAAGAGCATTAATTTCCTCAATAAGCACATTCAAGCGAGAAAACATTTCATTGACATTTTCATGAGGTAGCATTTTGAACTCATCATATTTGGCTTTAAGCATATGATATTTTAGTTCTTTAACACGAGAAGAACTCTCATGAATTTCAATCAAGCAAGCCCAAATTTCACAAGTTTTTTCTTTGCTAGCAATCCTAGCAAACACATCTTGACTAATACATTCATAAATAGTATTTTTAGCTTTAGCATCCCATTTGACTTGATCACCAACATAATTATGCTCATCGAACCCCGCATGGGTCGCTTCCCATACCTCAGGAGCAATAGCCTCTAGATAAGCACGCATGCGTGCTTTCCAATAGGCAAAGTTCTTGCCCTTGAAGATAGGAACCGAACCCCCATTCTTGGCCATTTTAGCTTTCTAGCGGTGAAGCTAGAATGATCCAATGAGCAACCTCGCTCTGATACCAATTGTAAGGATCGAATGCCCAAGAGGGGGGTGAATCGGGCTTCTTTTCAAAAATTAAAGCAATAAAAACTTAATTACTAAAACCCAATTCCCTATGCAAACAACCTATGCATTCAAGTGAATAGTTACTTTGCGGTATATGAAATGCATAAGTGTAAGGGGAGAGGAAGAAAGCGCAAACTCCTGAGGAGACACGAAGACACAGAGATTTATCCCGTGGTTCGGCAAGATCATCAAGATCTTCCTACATCCATGTTGTGGCACCCACCAAAAGGTATAGCCACTCCCAAGTCACCAAGACCAGGGATCTTCACTAAACTTCTCCGTTCGCCAACCTCGGCAAGGTGGAGCTCAAGCCTTGTACAAGTTGGATCCTCCGGGCTTCCACAACTATCTTGGCAAGCTCCGGAAGGCTCTCTTCAATCACCGACTCTTACACGGTGAGTACAATCACCAAGAGACACTCCCTTACAGCTCTCACTACACTAGAGACTCCAATCACCAAGAATGGAGGCACACAAGCACTATCTCTAGCAAGTTCTAGCCTATCTCTTGGTGTACAAGTGGTGTAAATGATGTAGAAGTGGTAGCTCAATGTCTTGAATGTTGGAGAATGTGTAGAGTAGCTCTGGTTGTCAAGACTTATCGAATAGACTAGTTGAAGGGGTATAAATAGCCAGCCTCCACGAAATAGCCATTGGAAAAGTAGGCTGACATCACTATTCTGCAAACACCGGATGATCCGATGTTCTCCCTTCAGTTGTCATCGGTCGAATCCAAACTAGCTGATGTCACTGTGTCAGATATGACCATTGGTAAACCGATGTAACACTTGCCTCATCATTGGATGGTCCGGTGGCACTTCATCCAGAATCGGTCCAGAAATAATGCTTACTGGAGTGATTGACCGATGTGTTATCAATTATACATCGGATGATCCGGTGTTACACTTGGTACAGGTTAATTGCTTACTGTGATGATTGACCGACGTAACACTTTATTCATCATCGGATGATCTGGGGAGTACTTAGTTCTGAGGTCTTCTTCTTCTGCTAAACCAACTCGACCGATGTATTGTTTTCTGGAAACATCGGTTGATCTAGTGAGTTGATTTGTGTGCGTTGAGTTGTTCTAAGTGATTCTTTTGGAATTTTCTCTAGTGACATCTTCTACATTGGTTTGAAATGTTCTTCTGATGATTACCAAGTCTTGGGTGTTGTCAATTTTGATGGAATAACTTCGACATATGAGCTTTTTCTTTTAGTCTTCATAATAATCGATTGACCTCGTGAGATAGTTTGTTTAGGGGTCTCCAATTATATCCAATGAGCAATAGATGATATACATATAGAGTTCATTAAGTGTGATGAGTGATATGAGAGACCTTGCATCCACAAATTCATTAGTAATATCCAACGGTTGTCATTAATTACTGAAACCATACCTCATGGGGGCCTAGATGCTTTCACGGGGACACCACCATCCTCGTCGTGGATCTGCAGCGCCGCCACCTCTTCTCGTCCTCGGTCTTCTCTGCAACGCACGTTTGTCCATCTAAGGTATGTCCAACCCACACCTCCCTTGTTCTTGATTGGTTGGTTAGCACTATGAACCCTTTGTCCCATGATTTGCCTAAGATCTCGGTAGTCAGACCACTAGTGATAATTAGCAATCTTACATCAGTATCAAGAGCCACCCTAGATAGTTCCAACCGTGGATTTAGTCTCCATAGCATTAAGAAGGAGGGGATTGAGTCGAATTTAGAACAAAATCCCCAAAATAAGAGAACAAATCCCACAGCCCCAAACCCTAACCCTAAGAGAGTAAGAAGGGGGCAAGATGACTTACCCGTCGGTAGTCCTCATTGTCGCCATCACCGGATCTTCGTCGTTGCAACGCTGGAGTCCGGGAAGATCTAGCCGCTGAGTCGCCTTTCCACTCGTGCGCCCAGGTCGCCTAAGAGAGCGCCACGAGGGGAACGTTCGACGGTGGCACGTCCACCCTTGGATGGCCGCGCATGCTGACGAAAGCCCCCAACGGCGCCGCTGTCGTTCCCGAAACCCGCCGCCATCCTTCTTTTTTGCTCGCTGCGGCGAGTGGAGAGAGAGAGGGGCGAGAGGAAATGAGGGCTAGGGTTTTCGAGGAGAGCCAAGACCGGCACGTCTTTTATTCAACCGAAATGCCGGGATAGCCGTCGGATTGAGATCAACGGCTGAGGAGCATTCGTCAGGGTTCCAGCCCAATGGGTCACGAGCCTCGACGCGCGCGGGCGCATTGGTGCGTGTAGGTGCGGGGTCCCTGGCCCAGGCAGAAGCGCGCGCGTAGGCTGGCAGGCTCCGCCGACCAGGTCACGGGCCGCGACTTACGTCCATAAAAGTTAGCCCAGTTGGGTGCACTAAGGAGGCTGGCCTCGGCCCGCTTCATTTAGCTACTGCATTTTGGGCCTAGTAAGAATATTGGGTGCATTATTAAGGAACTAAGTTTTGTGCTTCTGAAGCCTTTTTAGGCTGCAGGCCTTTTACTTTTTAAGTTGATTTCAGTGGATTTTGGCACTTGGGCCAAAATTAAACGTAGGGCCCCAATTAGCAATATTTATTAGGAGAATTAAATTTTCTCATCCATTTTAAGTGGTGATTAAGTTTCTATGGAGAATAAGTATATTAAGATAAGTTTCTTTTTCCAAATTTTAGAAATTTGAAAATTTACTGTGTTTTGGGAATAATGAAATATATGTTAAGTTCACCATTTTCTCATTTTGTGAGAATTGGTGGTGTTAAGACTTCCAAATTTTAATAATTTGGAATATTAGTAATAAGAATTATAGAGTTTCATTTTTTCCCAAACTAATTAATATCCACCTATTTACCGTCTTTTGAAAATTGGTGTAATATTCACTATTCAAGTAATATTATCTTGCTACTATAGATAATTAAGTATTTATCAAGTTGATAAGTTTCCTCTGTTAAGAATTAAGTTTATGTCTTCCTATTAAATCTTTTCAGCAATTTAAGAAAATTAATTATAATATTTGAGTAAGCTTCCACTGTGATTATAAGTATTTAGTCATAAGTTTAAGTGCTCAGTCAGGTTCTAAGTAATTAGTAATTAGTTTAAGATTTGATATTTACTTAATTATTCTAAATATAAGATTAGTAATATTTAATGTTGTAATTTTAAGTATTTAGCTATAAGTTTAAGTATTTAGCTATAAGTTTAAGTATTTAGTCATCATTTAAATAGTAAATCACTGTTTTAAGTTTCAGTATTTCGGGAATTAGTTTCTTAAGTATGAGGCAATTTTTCTTAAGTATAAGTAAGATTTCATGTTATGAAAAATTTCATTTAGATATTGAATAAATATCTTGTCAGCGTGGTAATTTTATATTGCGATCAGCGTCACTGATAGAATTTTACTATGATATTATAATAAGTTAATTTGAGCATTTTATGTTACTCCCTAAAAATGACATAAAATTAATATTTAATCTTATTAAGTAATTAGATTTTGCCTCATATCAGTCTTTTATTAAGTAATATGATGATTCAATCATCATGAGTAAGATTAGTAAGTTCTCATTAAGATTCAGATGTACATAGTGTGCATGTACATGTAAGTTTAGTAAGCTTTCTTTTAAGCTTCCACTGTTGTTGTAAGATGAATTAGTTTAAGTATTTTTCTATTTAAATTGGATCTAACATGAAGATTTACTTAGAAGAATCAATTTTTTAAGGTGTCCCATTAATTAATTCAGTTCTAATAATTAAGCTTGTTAAGACATAAGCTTCCGCTGTCATCTTTAGTGCGGTAAATTTGTTGAGTAACCAACGTGAAAAATAAATTTACTGTATGTTTAAGTTTATTAAGATCTTTTGTATTGGTGTATGAAAATTATGTTGAGTAACCAACTTGAAAGACAAAATTTTCATACTTTAATGTTGTGTTTTGTCAAGTAACTTATGAGAAAGACAGAACACGTCTTTTAAGTAACTTTTAGTTCGTAAAGAATTTCGTTGAGTAACCAACGTGAAAAACGAAATTTAATACGCTTTGAATGTCTTGTTTTGTCAAGTAACTAATGTGAAAGACAAAACACATATTTTAGTTGTTTAAATAATTTTTAGTTCATAATGAATTTCGTTGAGTAACCAACGTGGAAATCGAAATTTGTTATGTTATGAATTTAGTATGTTTTTCAAGTAACTATGTGAAAGACAAAACACAACTTTTGTAATTCATTAAGATAATTAAGTTATCGTATATTTTGTTGAGTAACCAACGTGAAAGACAAAATATTCTATTTTGATTAAGGTGAATTAAGTTATTGTATATTTTGTTAAGTAACTAACGTGAAAGACAAAATATTCTATGTCAAGTAAGATGTATTGAGTATTGTATTTTGTTAAGTAACCAAAGTGAAATATAGAATATATTTAGTCGTGTATGTTTCATTAAGAGTATGGTCAAAATGTTGCATACACTTAGTAATTGGGACCAACTTTATTTAAGTAATTAAGTTTAAGATTAATTCATATTTATTTCTGAATATATATTGTCTCGGATATTAAAAGTAGTTCTCATGCCTTAAGTTTTATTTTAATAATTAAGTCGCTTCATCGGGAATTATCTCGCGTGATAAGCAAATCAGGTATGTCTTTTGTATGTTATTTTACATTTTCATAAGTTTTTCATGTCGATAAGATCCTAAGTAAATTATAAATTTTATGAGAGCATTCTCATTGTACAATTAATACTAAAATAACTATTAAGAATTGAAGATTTTCAATTAAATGTATCTTCAAATACGTATTTTAGCGCTTGTTAGAATTGTTGTTCTAAATTTATTTAGTAGTCGTATATCATGATAGCATATTCTTGCAATGTGCAATTCTGTTATTAAAATTAAGTTATTTCACATGGAATTCGAGAGTAAGAAATTAAATTTTTACATTTTGACATCGTCAAATATGTCAAGCATATCGTTTAGAATCATTCAACCATTAGATGATGGCATGAAGAAATTTTTTATATTCTAGAAAGAGGTTATGTACTCCCATTAGTATTAAGTGATGTTATTTCTTTACATTTTGTTAAGTTTGTAAGGAAATATAATATAATTAAGTGAGTGATCTGGTAAGATGAGACTTTAGTGTTTTCACTCTGTCTTTCCTTAATTAAGTTGATGCTTATAAACGTTATATAAGTTATATATAATTAAGATTACCCAAATAATAATAAGTATGATACTAAGAATATAAGATTATTACTAAGAAAATAAGTTGTGATTTTTTTGGCTTTTTATAAGATTTAAGATCCTCATTTTGAAGCGAGGTATTATAGTCTTTTTAAACGATTACTAAATCAGGGGGAGTTTGACATCTAAAGATACCGATCTTGAAAATAAGTGGTTTGTGTAAGCACTTTTATTTTCAAGATTCATTCTTTATGATGTCGTATCGATATTATGTTAACAATGCTAGACATTGTTCTCACAATACCTGCTATTTAATTTTTCATCATTAGTGGCCAATAATGATGAAGAGTGAAAGCGGCCTCATTTAAGATCACAAATAGGCCAACAAATGTGTTAAGAAATTCAAATGATGATGATCACACTTCATATGAATAAGTTGTGAGTGATTGTCACTCATTTGAATGACTTAAGAATTTTTTAGTTTTTTGATAGAGTCAAATTAGTAGGCTGTAATGAGTCTATAAAAGGTAACATGACTCTAAAAGGAATAATAAATGCTTTTTAAGTAAGTGTCATCGTAAGATGATAATAAGTAAGACATTCTTGAATAGAATACATTTGAGAATGTTTTAGATGATTTTAACCATGAGTTCTGTCATGAAAGTTAGTGAAGTGAAATATCTTAAAGTAAATCCATTCATGGATTGAAATAAGCATATCTAACATAAGAATATCTCACGTTCAATAAATTCACAATAGATTTTGGGTATTATAAGATATTAAGAAGGACAATTAGTGTTTATCTTAAGTTTAAGACAATAAAGTTAAGTATTTATTAGAGGATGATGTACTATAATAAGTAAATAATGTTGATCAACTATTAAAGAGTAAGTATATTGTCCTCATTGTGATTATGTTAAGATCTTGGTGATGTTTCTTATTTGTTAGTATGTAAGTTTCACCAAGATATAGTAAGGGGGTATTTAGACTATCAGATAATGCATATCTACCATAGTCATAAGAATAAGTAGTATGCATAAATCAAGTTCACGTCTGCTCTTAAGGTCAAGAGTGATAAGTATAGGAACAAATCAGAGATCGATCGAATAGAATTGGTTCCATGTACTTCTGCTGTCGGAAGTTTTTAAGTTTGCTCAAATTAATGTTACACCCTGACAAAGTTTAAGTAACCGGGATATTTTTGGCATAAGTAAATTCAATCCAGCTATAGATCACTGGTTTAGAAATAAAGAAAGTTTTGAAGTTCTATAAGTGAATCAGGCCTCATGATAAGATGAGTAAGAATTAATGTCATTTAGATAAAGTTTTAGTTAGATTCAGTTTTACGAGATGTGTAGCAAAATCAACAATCAATTGCTAACACTCGTATTTTGGAGTTTTATTATGGAAAAACTCCAATCGAGCGGTCACTACATCATAAGTGATGTATACCGAATGTTCTTTAAGCATGAGGTCATCGAGCAGACACTAGAATTATTTTACCCAGTTTAAGAGTGGTCAACAGCATCAAACCACTTAAGTTGTTTTATATCAAGTGCAACAAGTCAAGTGTGCCACCAAACACTTTGATTTTAGGTTGCAAACAATAAAATCCAGGATCATACTATTGTATTGAGCAAATCAGTGACAAGTGATTGCTTTCGGTACCGTTTATAAAAGGTCTTTCACCCAAGTGTTCAGTGAACACGTAGTCCACACGGGTCTTAAGGAAGAACCTATGGTCAACTGGATACTAAGGGGCCATTAAAAGTAAGGTTATTTCTAAATGTAAGATGTATCGTGGTCGTTCGAGTCAGATAGCACATAACTGGCTATTCTTGATGTGACTTGCCCTATATGTCAAACATAAAAAACATAACACTGAGTTAGAATTAAGTAAGTATCATTTTTGTGATTAATTATTAAGTTAGTCTTGATCCGTAGAGATCAAGGGGGAGTTGGAGTTGATCTCCCGTGGAACCGGTCCTATGACCGGTTCAACTCTCTTCCGATGCCCTGATCGTGGGCGTCTCTCACTTCCACGTGGTGGGGCCCCTTAACTGTTGTGCCAACTATAAAAGAGGAGGTTAAGGCATAACTAACGGAAGTTAGTTGATCCTAATAACACTCCACCTGAGATCATATCATTAGGGCACAAAAACGAAGGGAATAGCTTCACCAGCACCTTCATCTTCCGACGCCGGGGACACCGCCATCCTCGCCATTGATCTGCAGCGCTGCCGCCTCTTCTCGTCCTTAGTCTTCTCTGCAACGCAGGTTTGTCCATCTAAGGTATGTTCAATCCACACCTCCCTTGTTCTTCATTGGTTGGTTAGCACTGTGAACTCTTTGTCCCTTGATTTGCCTAAGATCCCGGTAGTCAGACCACTAGGTATGATTAGCAATCTTACACTGTTGAGTTCCACACACCTTATACATGTCAAGGAAAAGATCATGTTGCCTGCTTTCCTTTCCTAACTCTATCTAATTCTGTCTCATCTTCTTGCAGGGACGATTTCAGTATAGATACTGTGAGGATTGGGGTCCCGACATCGGGTGGTGTCGTGCAATGCGGCACCCAATGACACACACAAAAAGACATAGTAAAGATAAAAAAATTTCATTTCATGATAAGATATGGTTTACCACATAGTGTACAACAGCGATACACACGCAGCGAAAAGTATATACTGACACTCTTAACCTATCTATGCACCTGAGAATCCATCCATGCCCGCGGACGCTTCTCACTAGCAACACGAAGATCAATAGGGCAGCGGCGTAGTGTCACGTGAGAGATACCTCTTGACAGCTCGAGGTCTCATGATCAACTTGGTTGCACTCCTTCCCCCTTAAGTTCCAATCTAATAACCTTCATAACTTTCCCTGGAGTATCCACATAGACATCGATCCAAAATAATCAAATTGAAAGTTATGGTTGAAGGAAGATGGGAGCAAATCTGGTGATTTATTCTGGTTTGGACAGACTTAGTACCTTAGAAGTTATAAAAGGTCCTGTGGTGTCGGAGGCTAAATCTGAAGAGTTGAAGATATCAAGCTTGTATGGAATCTCTCAAACTTTTCAATAGTTATACACACGTGTTCAGCTGAGGAGTGCAACATGATTTATACTGTATGAAACATGGATCATGATGAACTTCGAGAACTTGAAATGGAACTGATTTGGTGGTGTAATTGATTCAAATTTTGAATAGATGAATATAATAGAACCAGTGAGCTTTATGTATACAAAAGTTTTGGAATACATTCTACTCACTAAAAGAAGTATCAATTGTCGTATGATAAGTCCGTGATAAGATAAGACCAATGTTTGAAGTAGAATATCGTTAAGGAATTTCTCCAATAAAGTCTTCTTTTAGAAATCCTATATACATCAATCGGAAGCTTTCAAATTGGGCTTTGAAAGTCCACTGAACTACAATCGCAAATGAGTATCAAAATAGTGTTGATCAATAGTTCATGGGTGTGAAAAATGAAGCATGGAAATGAATCCAAACTCAAATGACAGAGGAAAACTTGAATCTGGAATTTCATTGACAGTTTCTGTTCCAGCCAACCAGTTTGGAGGAATTTGAACATTTCAACCAGTTAGAGGAAATATTAGGACCTGAGATGAATTACAAAGTTGTAGTACACTTAAAATTCTTTCTATAATGTATTTTTTGTCTCCATATAAGTTCTTTTTTAGGAGATATGGATTTTTTAAGTTTGACAAAGTTCCCAGATTTTTAGTGAAATTTTGACAGCACGTCCTTTGTATATGCCTGGTTTGAGCACAAACATACAAATAGATAATATCAAAATTTGACAGAAATTTAAATTACAACATTGTTACACATCTCGTAAGGTTTCCGGAAAAATATCATATGAACCCATTTGAATTTTCTATAGAGAGTTATGGTCAGATTGGTTAAGAGTCCAGAAAATGTTTTCCAGTTTCTGTCCAGATTGACAGTGCTTGCAGTTTTAGAATTTTGACTATGTTCTATGGAGATTGTACTCTAGTTTTTAACATAAAAGTTGTAGGGGACTCTCATATCTTTCCAACCATGTATTATACATCTTCATTGGATTTTTAATCTAGGAGTTATGGCTTCTCTAAGTTAAGTCAAATACTGGCAGAAAAACAGGGCACTCTTGTTTTTGAAATATATGAATTTAAAACCTACTCCAATTTTGAAACTTAGTCAAAATTAGAGCTAGATAGCTAGTACTTTCTTTCTTACAACATCTTGGTTCATTTTAGTTGTTTTACGAGTCACATTGCCGGTACGGATGTCGTCGTCGACGTGCCCGATGCAACTCAAATGCAATGACGATACTACGTCGTCATCAAAGAAAATCCTAAACCGGTATTCTAGAATACGTCCCAACGGTGGCCCTAAGAATGGTCACTCGCAAAAATTTTCTAAGTGCAAGACGACCACACAGTTAGTGTACCTGCATAAGACACTCAATTTACAGAACACTCATTATGGTGCGTAGGGCACATCCCACACGGGCGATCATTTCAGACAGTCACAATAATATATATCAAAGTAAAAACATCCGTCTGATATCATTCCATACAGGTCGCCCCGAACTGACCCACGTCTCGAGGTACATGACCTGGTTTTCTACCGCCCAGCGGGGGTCCCACGTCTTTGCCTAATGTTGCACCAGTAGGAGACGCTTTCGCGTGTTTCTTAAAAAATACACTACATGCTTTTCAACTACATGATAGGTGGCAACATAATTTATCTCTTGTGCTAGGGATCAGCGCTGCGTATGGCACATTGAACATAAGTTCAAAAGTTGCATACTTCTTGTTTTTTACCATACGATGGGATATCTACGCTTTTGTCTGAAGCTCGCCGAGAGCACTGTTTTATATGTTCCCAGAACCATGAAAAGATTCAGAGACTCATATTAACTCTCATGCCAAGCCACGGGGGACAATCATCGTACTACCCCTCGTATGGGGGAGCTTACCACAATTGATCAACTTGCGGTGGCGTACCTTGGGCATGTTTGGTTTGTTGCCTACCAAAGCCTTACCAATTTTTGGCGTGCCTACAAGATTTGGCTTCAGTTTGGTTCTATTCCAAATGTTGGGATGCCTTCAAAATTTGGGTAATGCCAATACAAAAGGTGGCCAAAATGCGAGCGAGCAAAACGGCCGGCAACGCTTTTGCCTTTGTTGCCAGGAGAGAGCGGCATTGGAGTTGCACGCTGTCGAAGTGTTTGATACGACACTTCCCCTAGACCCGCTAAGAAGCAGCCCGCGGAGGTTCTTTTGTGGTTCGGGCCGCCTATGCGTAACACCCTACTCCACGGGGTTTGTGTTGCTGTATTGCGAGATGGTCAGTTGGGATCAGATTGAATTCAATGTCCCTTGAGTTCGTGCGGTACAACCCTTTTATAGTTCTAAGGACCGAACGTTACAAAGCTTGTCTGGCCCGACATGTCGTCTTGGCGTATATAATGGCCTAATACACTGTATAAAGAGTATTAAGCATGATTAATAGTGTGATAACGTGCCTTAATGGTTGCGTTACCCCTATTAACAGCACTCTTGATCGTGTGTCATTAATACAACATTAACGACACATAATTACATCTTGTAACTGCCGCCTTAATTACACTTGATGGATCATGCTGAAGGAGATCTGCTAGTGTACGCGTTGATGAAGGTCCGCAGGCTCCACACGTGGAAGCTCCGGAGCTTTCCCTTATAGGGGGTTAGGTCCGGAGCTATTGTACACGTGTCAGCACCGGAGCTCCTCTTTGCTCGGGGTTAGGTCCGGAGTCATTGTACACGTGTTGACGTTGGAGCTTTCCTTTGTTGGGGTTTAGCTCCGGCTTTCCTTTACACATTTTGACCCAGGAGCTACCCATATGAGGGGAGCGGTCCCAACGCAATGTGACATGTGGGGCCCGAGAAGACCTTCAACTCTGGTATGTAGAACTCCCTTGTACTCATCGCAGTACTAAGGGGTACCCGATACGCAGAGTACCGATAGTGGCCCCCGGGCCCACCTCTGGGATAAACCCTTTGGGCTTAGTCATTCTGCCGGAGGTGGGGTCATTCTCGATTTCCGCGCTTCGATTTCAAGAACCTTCTGATGTGCTGTTGGAGCGATGGTCCGGGAGTGAACCATCAACGCGTGGCTTGTTATGAATGCGACAGATGAGATCTTTGTGTGAGGATCTCACCGCAATTGAAGGTCGCCGGTTCCCAATACGAAAACTGTATCGGTTCCGCGCGCCCTATCAGGGTGTCGCCATCGGGTTTCCCGCCGCTCATCATGACAACGGTTTGCCTTGGGTAAGAACCTCGATCTCTTCGTTGGGGTGGCCCGAGGCCCACTCGTCATTGACGGGGTAGATTTTTGAAAAGTGCCTTCGATCTCACTGCAGTTTCCATCCAAGCGTCGTGGAGGCTTACTTAAGAGGGAAAGTGTGCACGGTTTGAGGACTCTTTATGCCTTTGATCATCTTTGCGCTCGAAGCCTCCCAAACTCCGCCTAACTTCCCTTCCTTTGCTCCGCTTTGTCGCGATGGAGTTGGGTGTCCCGAAGAGCCACCTCAAGAGCGATGATGATCTGAAGAAGGTCCGGACCTACATGGGGTGGTCCAGCGACTCCTACATTAGGATGCCATTGGCACCGTGTAGGTAGAGATCCTCTTCTACCAACGTGTATCTTTTAGCCAATCTGACTATCTGGTCAGCGAATATACTTTCTTCAGGAAGGATGTTGTCTTTCAAGTAGCTCCAGATCTCCGAGATCCATGGATCGGAGCTAACTTGAGATTCCGAGTCTTGCCTACTGGGTTGCTCGGAGCTTCCGATAGCACCTACGACCCTTGGTGGACGCCATGGTAGCAGGGCCACCGGCACTGCCAGCTTCGAGGTCCTGGTCTCGCCCCCTTCGCTCAGTTCGACAGGCTAAGCTGTTGGTTTTGACAACCTCCGGACAAAGTTTTCGTCAGGAGCCGGAGCTCCGGTTGAGGCTTTCGTCGAGAGTTCGTCGGCTTCAGAGTTATGAAGACGCTGAACATGATGGAGATCCAGGACTTCTAAGTCCTTCTGAAGCCTCTGGACTTCAAGGAGATAAGAAGCTAATTGAGAATTGTTGTAGGAACATTCACCTTTCACTTGTTTGATGATGAGTTGTGAATCTCCATTTACCAATAGCTGTTTGACACCATAAGATAGTGTCACCTTGATTCCATAGATAGGGTTTCATACTCCGCCATATTGTTGGTTGCCTTGAAACCAAGGTGTACCATGTACTTGACCTTCTCCCCGGTCGGAGCCAGGAGAAGGATTCCAGCTCCGGACCCCTGCTTTTGCATAGAGCCGTCGAAGTAGAGGGTCCAGTGAGGCTCGGTGAATACCGAAACATTGAGTTCTGGTTACTACTCACTGTGGCCCCCAGGGTTTCATGGAGAGGGAGTCCATTCCACCACAAATTCAGCCAAGGCTTGACTTTTGATTGCTTGTCTTGACACGAATTCTAGATCGAATTCGGCCAATTCTGCTACCCAATTTGCAATGTTCCCGGTAGAATTAGGGTTATGCAAAATTGCACGTCGTGGAAAAGAAGTTACCACTGATATTTTGTGGGCTTCAAAGTAGTGACAAAGCTTCCTTGAGGCGATAAGAATTGCGTAAAGCAGTTTATGCACCTCAAGGTATCTGTTCTTGGCGTCGTGGAGTACTTCACTGATGAAGTACAAGGGGCGTTGGATGGTCTGGACCCTTTCAGAAGGACCCGGAGCTTCCTCTCCACTGACCCGAACCCTGCTGGAGGGTTCTAGACCTTCAGGTTGTGCTTCTTGGACCCTCCCGGAGGGGTCCAAAACTCCTTCTTGTTCAACCTGGATCTCACTAGGAGGATCCAGATTATCATGATTAGCCAGGTGAACCTCTTCAGACGAATGAGGTTGATCTTCTAGCACTTCATTTTGAGGTTTCGTGTCTGGGAGCTGAGACCCAATCACGTCTTCAGGTGATTTCGGACCCTCCCAGAGGGGTCCGGACGCCTGAATCGGATGTGGCTCTGGTCTTTCCGCAACCAGGACCATACTGACAACTTCGATGGTTGCCGAAATGTAAAGCAGTAAAGGCTCACCAGGATTAGGAGCTACCAATATTGGTAGTTTGGTAAGGAGCTGTTTCAGCTCTTGAAACGCCTTTTCTGCTTCTTCAGACCAATGAAAAAGTCCGGACTTCCTCAAGAGTTTGAAGAAGGGTAGTGATGAGTAGGTTTAGGCCCTATCTTCCGAAAGGTATGTCGATTGGGGTGGAGAACTCGACGTTGATGATCCGCAGCACTCGAGCGGTACGAGTACCCCTGCAATCACTACACCACGGCTCCGTTGGTTATCAACCGTGCTGCACACGCTTGACCTCGCCAAGAAGGCTAATCCCTGCAAGTGCAACCGAGAACACGAGCAAGAACGTAGAAGACACGATCTGAAATCGCGAAGTCGGGGTCTCACAAACCGTAGAACGGCGATATTATTGATCTAAGCAAAACCCACCGAATATGACCAGCCGCTGCAGTATTTATAGGCTAGGGTTCGACCAAAACACGATTAGACGCGTCCCTAATGGACTCTTACGGGATACAAGGCCCAAAGGCCCGATTCGGTGGCGCAGCACCGGACAGAAATCTGGACTCGACTTGTTTCGACGATTCCCAAAGACTCCGGAGGAATTTTGAGGTGGGACCAGAACCATTGGAAAGTTTATCTTCTCCTCTTTCCGTGCATATGTAGAACGTCGAAAACGGAGTCCGTATGCCTCCTGGGCGTCTGTTTTAAGGTGGACTGCTCCTGGACTCTGAGTTGAACTCGAGTCCGAGTTGTAAACTGTTTCCATCTACTTGTGGACGTCCCAGGTGGTTCTCCACGCTCCCAAGGCCTCCTTCCTTCACTTGTTGATCATCTCCATTATTCCTAATAACAATTAAATCATCAAATAGCAATCTATTCTCAAACTCACATGCAAAAGAAGTTAAGAACGAATTCACCTGCTGATTTAATAACCGTGCCCGTGCTCTTGTGATTGGTCCTTGCAGTTCAATGCGCGTCTCCGCTGTTGTGATGTCCTCATCATCCTCCCCCTCTTGAATTGAAGTCGTCCTCGACTCAAGTTCATCTTCTTCTCCCAAGTACGGTCGCAAATCTGAAATGTTAAATGTAGGACTAACCCCAAAATCGGGAGGCAATTCAAGCTTATATGCATTATCATTAATCTTTTCAACGATCTTAAAAGGACCAGCAGCTCGTGGCATAAGTTTAGATTTTCTCAAGTCGGAAAATCGCTCTTTTCTCAAATGTAACCACACCAAATCGCCCGGTTCAAGTTTTACTTCTTTTCTACCTTTACTACCTGCAATCCTATACTTCTCATTCATCATTTCAATATTTTTCTTTGTAGTTTCATGCATCTTAAGAATGAATTCAGATCGTTGTGTAGCATCCAAATTTATAGTTTCAGAAGGAGGCAAAGGTAGTAAATCAATAGGAGCACGGGGATTGAAACCATACACTACCTGGAATGGACTTACCTTTGTCGTGGAGTGAACAGATCTGTTGTAAGCAAATTCTATATGTGGTAAACACTCCTCCCACAACTTCAAATTTGTTTTCAAGACAGCCCGTAACATAGTGGATAAAATACGATTAACTACCTCGGTCTGTCCATCCGTTTGTGGGTGACATGTAGTTGAAAACAGCAACTTGGTTCCCAATTTATACCACAAAGTTCTCCAAAAATGACTTAAAAATTTTGCATCACGATCAGAAACAATGGTATTTGGCACACCATGTAAATGAACAATTTCCGTCATAAATAAATCAGCAATGTGTGAGGCATTATCATTCTTATAACAAGGTATAAAGTGTGCCATTTTGGAAAAACGATCAACAACTACAAAAATACTATCCCTCCCCCTCTTAGTCCTAGGCAATCCCAAAACAAAGTCCATAGAAATATCTTCCCAAGGTACACTAGGAACAGGAAGAGGCATATAAAGACCATGTGGGTTAAGACAAGACTTAGCTTTGTTGCAAGTAGTGCATCGTGACACGTAGCGCTCGACATCACGCCTCATCTTTGGCCAAAAGAAGTGTGTGGACAGCACGTCTTCAGTTTTCTTCACTCCAAAATGTCCCATCAAACCTCCTCCATGTGCTTCCTGCAAAAGCAATAGACGAACGGAGCTAGCTGGAACGCATAGCTTGTTAGCACGATAGAGGAGACCCTCTCGCAGCACATATTTATTCCAAGTTCTTCCTTCTCTACAATTTTCAAAAGCAACTTTGAAGTCCAAATCAGTAGGATATAATGCTTTAATTGTTTCCAAACCAAAGATTTTATGATCAAGTTGGGACAGCATGGTATAACGCCTAGATAATGCATCGGCAATGATATTTTCCTTCCCTTTCTTATGCTTAATGATGTATGGAAACGACTCTATGAACTCAATCCATTTAGCATGTCGTTTATTCAGATTGGTTTGACATTTAAGATACTTCAATGATTCATGATCGGAATGTATGACAAACTCCTTAGACCAAAGATAATGTTGCCAAGTTTGTAATACACGGACTAAGGCATACAATTCCTTATCATAAGTGGAATAATTCAGAGAAGGACCATGAAGTTTTTCACTAAAGAAAGCAACGGGTTTACCTCCTTGTATGAGAACGCCTCCAATACCAATGCCGCTTGCATCACATTCTAGCTCAAAGGTCTTGTCAAAATCAGGAAGTTGTAGTAATGGTGTTTGTGTAAGCTTCGATTTGAGAGCATCAAAAGCTTGTTGCTGCTGTTCGCCCCCATCGAAATGGAACTCCCTTCTTCGTTAGCTCATGTAGAGGTGCTGCAATGGTGCTGAAATCCCGCACAAAGCGCCGATAAAATCCTGCAAGACCAAGAAAACTACGAACCTGTGTGACGGTAGTTGGGGCTGGCCAGCTGGTGATTGCTTAAATTTTTGCCTCATCTATCTCAATTCCCTGCGAGGAAACGACATAGCCAAGAAACGAGACTCGATTGGTGCAAAAAACGCACTTTTCGAGATTACCAAACAAACGTGCATCTCTCAAAACAGTAAAAACAGCACGTAAATGATCAAGATGTTCATCATATGACTTGCTGTAAATGAGGATATCATCGAAGTAAACCACCACAAATTGTCCAATGAAAGCACGTAAAACCTCGTTCATTAATCGCATAAAGGTGTTGGGTGCATTAGTTAAACCAAAAGGCATGACTAACCACTCATAAAGTCCAAACTTGGTTTTAAATGCAGTTTTCCATTCATCTCCTAGTGCCATTCTAATTTGGTGGTAACCACTACGCAAGTCAATTTTTGTGAAGATGATAGCACCACTCAATTCATCAAGCATGTCATCTAATCGAGGAATAGGATAACGATATCGAATGGTGATGTTATTAATCGCTCGACAATCAACACACATGCGCCAACTACCATCTTTCTTAGGAACCAAAAGAACAGGAACGGAACAAGGACTAAGGCTTTCACGAATGTACCCGCGGTCCAAAAGATCTTGGACTTGTCGCTGAATTTCCTTAGTTTCTTGTGGATTCGCCCTGTATGCTGCATGATTTGGCAAACTTGCTCCTGGAATCAAATCGATCTTGTGTTCAATGCCTCTCATCGGTGGTAAACCAGGGGGTATCTCGGAGGGAAACACATCCTCAAACTCCTGCAAAAGGTTAGCAACAGCAGGGGGCAATGCAATAGACAATTCATGAAGTGAAAACATGGCTTCTTTGCAAACTAAAGCATAGCACATCCCCTTAGCATCGAATAAATCAGCAAGTTCAGATTTAGTTGCGAGCAACGATGGTGATTTTAACTTAATAACTTGCTGTTTTTCAGATTCTAATTTTGTTGCTTTGCCCTCACGAATTTTACTCTTCTCAAAATGCACAATTTCAGCAGGAGTCATGGGGAGCAAAGTGATTTTCTTTCCCTTATGCATGAGAGTATATTTATTGGTTCTACCATGATGAATAGCATCTGTATCAAATTCCCAAGGACGACCCAATAAAAGAGAACAAGCATCCATAGGAACAACATCGAAATCAGCAAAATTATAGTATGAACCAATTGAAAAATGTATTCTCGCTGTTTGTGTTACCCGAACCTTACCGCTGTTGTTGAACCATTGAATGTGGTACGGATGAGGGTGTGCTCTTGTTGTCAAACCGAGTTTCTTGACAACGTCCGTATTCACCAAGTTATTGCAGCTACCTCCATCAATTATAGTGTGTACACGGCAGTCCTTGACGACGAGAAACATGTGGAAGAGGTTGTGTCGTTGTAGCTTGTCGTCGGTCTCCACTTTGGAGCTCAAGGCACGCTGCACAATGATGCTCCTATAGTTCTCCGTCGCCGTTGTACCAAGTACCTCTTCTTCGGTGTGTTCGTCATTTGGATCTGTAAAGTCAGTAGCAAGAGAATTTTCATCTTCAACATCCGAAGTACTATCATACCCGCCATCGTCGCGTGCTATGTATGCCCGTTTGCTCGGGCAATCTCTTATCATATGACCAAGTCCCTGGCAGCGGTGACACTTAATGTCGGAAGTACGACCCGTAGAAGGAGTGGACGACGAAGGCTTGAATGATGTCGCCTTGCTGCCTTCCGGCACGCGAGAAGGTGGAGTAGCAGGTATAGTTTGTTGGCCGCCATTGGGTGGTGTAGTCGCTGCACGGGGGGCCGAAGATGGTGCTGTTTTGGATGGTGTAGTTGCTGCACGCGGCGTGAAGTTGCTCCTCGTGCGTTGTTGCTGTTGTTGTCGGCCCTGCAATTCTTTTTCTGCCAACATAGCAAGCTGAAACAATCTGTTAACAGTATCATATTCTTTGTAATCAACAATGTCCTGAATTTCACGCCTCAACCCCCCATAAAAACGAGCTATTTTATCATCCATGTCCTCTACTACCCCACAACGCAGCATACCCTTTTGTAACTCTTGATAATACTCCTCTACGAACATGTTACCTTGGTCTAAACGCTGCAATTTTTTGCGAAGGTCCCGCTGAAAAGATGGAGGAACAAATCGAACACGCATAGCTTCCTTTAATCTATCCCATGTTGGAGGATCAATTCTAGTTTTAACAAGTTCATTCCACCATATGATAGCAAAGTCCTTAAACTCACTAGTGGCTTGACGAACTCTATGTTGTTCAGGAACAAGATGGGAATTAAATTTTTGCTCTACTGTCATCTCCCAATCAAGATAAGCCTCAGCATCATAAGCACCAGAAAAAGAGGGTATAGTAAATTTCACTTTAGCAAAAGGATCATCAGGAGGGCGGTTATAATTGTTATGATTATTACCTCCCATACCTCGACGATAAAGTGGCAGTCTTGGCTGATTACTGTGATCTTCCAGTTCATCATAAGCATTGTCTTCTTGTCTTCCAGCGAGAGGCAACCGAGCCTCAAAAGTATTCATCCGAAGAGCAAGGTCATCCAGTTTGCGAGTCAAGTTCGCCAATGACTCCTCCGTTGATGCGTTGTATTTGGCGAACATATCACGTAACTCAACATGTTGAACACATTCGTCATTACTTTCTTCTCCTGCCATTGTTAGTAGGAAACAAAAGACAACAAAAAAATGTTATCCCTATCAACTACAGTGACAATGTGGAAGGTGGAAGAAAACAATCTCTCTCACTCAAGCGTCTTACCACGCTCTTACAAGTGTTCTTACCGACACAGCGGGTGGTGTGGACGGTGAGATGAACCAATGAAGCGTGGAATGATTGCAATGGTACCTGTTATGCTCAAGAGAAAGGTGGAGCTTGGATGGCACAATATGGTGGCTAATAAGCAGAAAATCGTTAACAGCTAAACAAAGTTGAATAAGTATTCAATGTAGGAAACTGTTGCTGGTCAACTGAGTGCCCTAGAGCCTAGCACAACACAAGTAAGTATCAAGGCAAAAGAAAGACAGAATGATATAACCAAACAAACAGCACCAAGTGGTATAGGCCAATTGCTTTAATATGCGTGCTCTTCACTATTTTTTTTTCTTTTTTGTAATATTTTTTTGATATTTTTTCTTTACTCAGTAGCACAAATATAGGAATCACACAAATTTTCAGCTCAATTGGATGTAATATGCGGCCTATAGAAAATCAAGAAGGGTCTTTAAAATTCGTGCTGAAACATCGGAGGCCGGATAGCCTATCTTCCGAGGGGAATTTGGGCAATCTAATTTCGCCGAACACGGCTACACTGCGGAAAATCGGATGCGAAATTTCGCGTAGATGAATTTGAAAAAAAAAATCGCCCGATTTCGAGTTCGTATGCGAAAGTTATGGCTGTTCTAAGGTAGGCTGTCCGAGTTACGTTTTTTTGGATGTTGATTCCAACTCAGTTTGAGAACAGAACTCGCAAACGGATACGAAAACGATCGGGAATTTGCACAGCAACTAATGGGGTGGTGTGTGATGATTCAAGGATGAATGGCACAAAGATTTGTCACCTAATCTAGGGCTGGCGATGCGGGAGTTCACGCAAGGCGGCTAGCTAGGGCAAACCGATGAACGTGGCGGATCGGTTTGTTATTTAGGGATTGTGGAATAGGTGTCGAATAGCAAGAAAACAAGAACGAAACACGATAACTAGGACCAAAAAACACAAAGCTAAACCAGCAACAAGACTCAACCACACGAATGCAAACTCAACAATGCAAACTGAAAAACGAAACTGCAGGCACTATAGTTTGGGAAGCGGTAAAAACGATCTAATTTTTTTTGTGGCTTTTTTGTGGACTCTAGGTACGAAACAAAATCGATCTAATGGAAGGAAGGAAAACAAAGATACCTCACGGGCAACCTGGAAATCTGATACCAATTGATGAGTAGGTTTAGGCCCGATCTTCCGAAAGGTATGTCGATTGGGGTGGAGAACTCGACGTTGATGATCCGCGGCACTCGAGCGGTACGAGTACCCCTGCAATCACTACACCACGGCTCCGTTGGTTATCAACCGTGCTGCACACGCTTGACCTCGCCAAGAAGGCTAATCCCTGCAAGTGCAACCGAGAACACGAGCAAGAACGTAGAAGACACGATCTGAAATCGCGAAGTCGGGGTCTCACAAACCGTAGAATGGTGATATTATTGATCTAAGCAAAACCCACCGAATATGACCGGCGGCTGCAGTATTTATAGGCTAGGGTTCGACCAAAACACGATTAGACGCGTCCCTAATGGACTCTTACGGGATACAAGGCCCAAAGGCCCGATTCGGTGGCGCAGCACCGGACAGAAATCTGGACTCGACTTGTTTCGACGATTCCCAAAGACTCCGGAGGAATTTTGAGGTGGGACCAGAACCATTGGAAAGTTTATCTTCTCCTCTTTCCGTGCATATGTAGAACGTCGAAAACGGAGTCCGTATGCCTCCTAGGCGTCTGTTTTAAGGTGGACTGCTCCTGGACTCTGAGTTGAACTCGAGTCCGAGTTGTAAACTGTTTCCATCTACTTGTGGACGTCCCAGGTGGTTCTCCATGCTCCCAAGGCCTCCTTCATTCACTTGTTGACCATCTCCATTATTCCTAATAACAATTAAATCATCACATAGCAATCTATTCTCAAACTCACATGCAAAAGAAGTTAAGAACGAATTCACCTGCTGATTTAATAACCGTGCCCGTGCTCTTGTGATTGGTCCTTGCAGTTCAATGCGCGTCTCCGCTGTTGTGATGTCCTCATCAGGTAGTGCCCGTTCTGCCAGTCTTGAGGTAAACCGACTAAGCGCAGCTAGGCATCCAGTTAGCTTCTAGACATCTTTAATGCGAGCTGGGGGCCGCATCTCTTCAATAGCCTTGATCTTCGCCGGATTTGCTTCAATTCCTCCGTGAGTCACCAAGAACCCCAAAAGTTTTCCGGAGCTAACCCCGAAGACACACTTGTTCGGGTTCACCTTGGTGCACGTGGTATGCAGCTTGTCGAAGACGGCTTGTAAGTTGTCAAGGAGTGACTCCTTGTTTTTGATCTTCACAACGATGTCATCAACATACACCTCCACCAAGTCTCTAATTAGCTCTCCAAATGTTTTGTACATAGCTCGCACAAATGTTGAAGTAGCATTTTTAAGACCGAATGGCATGGCAGTATAACAATACAATCCATCTACTGTTATGAAGGCAGCATGCTCCTCATCTTCCTTAGACGTTTGGATTTGTGATATCCAGAATATGCATCTAAGAAACACAGTAGCTCACACCCAGAGGCGGAGTCCACTATCTGATCTATTCTAGGTAGTGGAAATGGATCCTTTGGACATGCCTTATTTAAGGTGGTGTAGTCGATACACATCCGAAGCTTCCCACCGGCCTTGGGTACAACAACTGGATCTGCCAGCCACTTTGGATGGAAGACTTCTCGTATGAATCCAGCTTCGAGCAACTTCTTGATCTTCTGTCGGATGACGTTTTGTCGCTCAATTGATTTCTTCTGGGGCTTCTGGTGTACAGGCCGTGCGTTTGGGTAAATCTTCAGATTATGCTCAATCACTTCCCTATGGATCCTAGGCATTTGTGACGGTTGCCAGGCAAACACGTCGACATTAGCCCGGAGGAAAGTGATGAGCGCGAGTTCCTATTTGTTGTTCAGACCCCCCGATATACGGGTAGTCTGAGCAGCATTAGAACCTATTTGGACAACCTTGACGGGAACGTCGTTGTCGCTGCTTGGTTGCACACGAGGTGCGGAGGTAGAGCCTTTGTGACGAATGCTTGGAGGATTCAGAGCTGGCTCCTTACCGGATGCTTCCTCTTGTGTTGTGGTAAGCGCATAGAGTTCTTCCAGTGCAGTAACTCCTGCGGTACGATCTCCGCGGATCCGGAAAACGCCCGTGGGTGTTGGCATCTTCAACACCAAGTAACCATAATGGACAGCAGCCATAAACTTATATAAAGTTGGCTACCCAGAATGGGATTAAAAGGTAGACTGATCTGCGCGACGTTGAAGACCAGTTTCTCGGTTTTGTAGTTCTCCCGGGTCCCGAAGGTCACTCGGAGTGTGATGGAACCGAGAGGAGTGATGGTTCCCGGACCTACTCCAGAGAAAGGTCGGGATGGGCGAAGGTCCGAAGGCCGGAGCTGAAGCTTAACAAAAGCTTCGAAACTTATGAGGTTTAGCCTGGAACCTCCGTCCACCATTACATGGTGGATTTGGATATTGTTAATGGTGGGTGACACCATCAACGGGAGTTGGCCAGCCCCGATCATGTTTCGGGGGCAGTCCGAAGCATCGAAAATGATGGGAGTATCCACTTCCGATGTGGCTCCGCCTTAGCGTTGGGAGCTACTACGGTCATGTCCCGCTGCATTGTCTTGAGGATGCGGTGAGAGGTGATGTCCCAAGAACCACCATAGATGGTGTTCAGGGCGACGCTCGTTGTCAGAGACGTCGGAGTCGTCCTCGACAGTGTTGTAAACGGCTTTCAAGACCTTTTTGGTGTCCTGGAATCCTAGCTCCTCTTCGACCGGAGCTTCATCGACTTTTTATTTTCCTTCCCTTTGATAGAAAGGAGCTTCATCCCGACGCTTGTTATAGCGCTCGGCAAGGTTCTGGACCTCCCGTCACTCTTCCAAGCTATGTCGGTTCGTCTTGTGAATTGGACACCATGCTTTGGAACTGTTATCGTCCTCTAATGAGGGACAAGGTCGCTTCTCGGGGCGTGGCCCTCGGCTTCCAGGAGCTATAGCAGCAGCAACAGCTGGAGTGCTGGCCGACGGCTTCTTTCTGCTGTTGGGCTTCTTTTTCTCCTTGCTACTTCCAAAGGTAGCGGCTTCAGTTTTGGAGGACTTCTGGTTGGCCTCTGGAGCTGGCTTAGAATGCATTTCACAGCCCACCGCAGCTCTAGCACATTTGTCGGCTAGGCTGAAGAGTTTTGTGATGCTGGTAACTTCTTTAATGGCCAGCTTCTCCAGCGTCTTCTTATCTCGAACACCCTATCTGAATGCAATGATAACAGAAGAGCTCGAGATTGAAGGATTGGTATTTCGTACCTGAGAGAATCGCTGGATGAAGGATCGTAGTGATTCCCTTGATGTCTGCTTTACGGCAAACAGGTCCAATTTAGTGCCAGGCCGGGTGTAGGAGCTCCCGAAATTGGCAGTGAATTGTTGGCATAGCTCCGCCCAACTATTAATAGAGTCGGGTGGAAGACTCATGAACCAAGACCTTGCAGTCCCAGTTAAAGCCACAGGGAAGTAATTGGCCATCACAGCTTCATCACCCCCTGCTGCCAGTATAGCAGTAGAGTAGATTTGAAGGAATTCAGCGGGGTTGACAGTCCCGTCGAATTTTTTCGACAAGTGGGGCCGGAACTTCTGTGGCCATCTGACCATGCGTAAATGCATGACCAGGGCAGAACAGCCTCCTCTTACTCCTTGAGGAGCAGGGTTGTCTCGAGCCTCTCACGAGCACGCTCGATGTGGACACGACCGTCCTGCTACCGGTAACGGCGATCCAGTTCCGAGCGCGGGTCATGAGTTGGGATCCTGGTGATGGTATGGGTGCGTCGTGCCCCGGGAGCCAACGAAGTCACCTGCTGAGATGCAACACGTCTCCTCTGCTGTGAAACTTGCGGACCAAGTCGGCCCAACAAGGTCCGTCGCTGAGATGGTGCTCGCCCCGAAGGGGGAGGACCTTGATTGCTGATGCCTGCAGCCGCAGCTGCGACCAGATGGTCAACATCAGCTCTCCAATGCTCTATTGCACCCTGGGGTGCACCTGGAGGCGGTGGGTGTTGCAGGAGAGCTCGCGCAATGATGAGCGCATGCTCAGGGTTGTTGTTTGTCGATGCAGTGATCGACGCGGATGCTCCATCTGATTGACCAGCATTGTTTGCCGGTACAGATGGTGGTTGTGGCGCCATAGCGCCTGTTGGAACAATGGCAGCTGTTGGTTGTTGTATGTTGGAGGGATTGCCTCTGGCAGGTTGTCCAGCATGGTTGTCATTGGAGGATCCAACAGCTGAATTCACCATCTTGTGATCTTGGACTTGCTGCCCCCTACCTGGCGCGCCAAATGTCGAAGTGTTTGATACGACACTTCCCTCGGACCCGCTAAGAAGCAGCCCGCGAAGGTTCATTTGTGGTTGGGGCACGCAAAGATCAAGATCAAGATGATGACACCAGAGATTTACGTGGTTCGGGCTGCCTGAGCGTAACACCCTACTCCACGGGGTTTGTGTTGCTGTATTGCAAGCTGGTCAGCTGGGATCAGATTGAATCCGATGTCCCCTGAGTTCGTGCGATACATCCTTTTTATAGTTCTAAGGACCGACCGTTACAAATCTTGTCTGGCCCGACATGTGGCCCTAGCGTATTTAATAGCTAATACACTGTCTAAAGAGTATTAAGCATGATTAATAGTGTGATAACGTGCCTTAATGGCTGCGTTACCCCTATTAACAGCACTCTTGATCGTGTGTCATTAATACAACATTAACGACGTGTAATTACATCTTGTATCTGCCGCTTTAATTACACTTGATGGCTCATGCTGAAGGAGATCTGCCAGTGTACGCATTGATGAAGGTCCGAAGGCTCCACACGTGGAAGCTCTGGAGCTTTCCCTTACAGGGGTTAGGTCCGGAGCTATTGTACACGTGTCGGCACCGGAGCTCCTCTCTGCTTGGGGTTAGGTCCGGAGCCATTGTACACATGTTGACGCCGGAGCTTCCCTTTGTTGGGGGTTTAGCTCCGGCTTTCTTTTACACGTGTTGACCCAGGAGCTGCCCATACGAGGGGAGCGGTCCCAGCGCAATGTGACATGTGGGGCCCGAGAAGACCTTCAACTCTGGTATGTAGAACTCCCTTGTACTCTTCGCGGTACTAAGGGGTACACAGTACGCAAGGTACCGACACACGCATTCCAACACAAGTTAAAAACTTTGAACCAAATTGTTTTAAAAATGATAATTCCAAATCAAATTTCATTTCCACTAGTAAATTCCTTGTAATTAAATCTACAAAACAAGATCACACATGGATATATTTCATAAAAATAAAAATTAATGGCATGTGTGCTCCACATGTCATATGCATGATTAAAGAAACATTGGTAAGATCGCAATCCAAACATTCATCTACCAATGAATTGACGTTACCCACGTTTTGGTAACACCAAATTTTGAAAAGGTACACAATAGAAACAATCCAAACAGTCCCCTTAACTCTTACCTGACATCGGAGCATTGTTACAGATTATAATAACAAGTATGTTAGCTTTGCCACTTTAATAACTATGCTATAATAGACCTTATGTCGGCATATAGACTAATCCTCACCCGACTACTTTAGAGTTTTCAAAAATAGGTTCTTTTCGAGCGTGTTATTCTCAATGCAGCTCTGATACCAGACTATGAGGACTAGGGTCTTGACATTCCAGGAATCATATTGGGTGGTGCCGTGCAATGCGACACCCAACAACACACACGAAAAGACATAGTAAAGATAAAAAGTTTTTATTTCATAATAACATATGGTTTACAACATAGTGTACAACAGCGGTACACACGCATCGGAAAGTATATACTCACACTCTCGACCTATCTATGCACCTGAGAAGTTGTCCATGCCAACAAACGCTTCTCATTAGCAACACGAAGATCAATGAGGCAGCGGCGTAGTGTCACGTAAGAGATACCTCTCGACAGCTCAAGGTCTCAAGGATAACCCATAACAGCAACAATAAAATAAAATCTGCAAACCACATATAAGCCGTGAGAACGAAGTCTCAACATGACTTAATCGTCTCGCCTAAACATGGAACTCTACATGCTTGAGACTTATAATATAGGAAATTTTATTTTGCATAAAGGACTCACCTACTAGTAAATCCTTAGCTTTGTTTTAAGGTAGCAAATGACATTCTCTGAGAATGGCACATCACAGACTCCACAATCAGACAGGAAATGCTCCGTCCCTGACGTTACATGCTCAAAGCTGCATAAGCTTTATTCAAGTTAAATGTTTATCAAATGTAAACTTAATTGTGCTATTTATAATACATACAAGTTGCAATACAATAATAATCATAGCAGCATATTCGTAATATTCCAACTACTCTTTATTACTACATTACGACTTAGCGAACAAGTATGCTCAATCCATAACCGCGTGCGACGGTGATTCGAATCAATAACACTCGGATAGCACAATACATACACCCACACTCGGAGCTGCGAAGGCACACTCCATTGATATTGTATCCAGTAACCATTCACTCGACATCTACACGCCGAACCGGTCCCATCGCTATGAGCAGGAGGCCCCACACGGAGCGTAACTGTGCCCGCTGGTAGGTTTACACCTTGCTTCTCTCAACCCACACCTATAATGCCTCAACGCTAAGGTGAACAAGTTACATTGGTTTCATAGGTCCCATATATCCAGTATGCCTTCTGTACAGTTCAAATTTGCCCAACAGGGCCGCACACGGCACAGGCCTCAATCAACACAGGCAGGGCTAGGCATCCGAGACCACGTCGCGCTGCATCCTATCCCGCTGCCCGGTCTCATATTCAGTTCATAAACCATTCTCTAAAATAATCAATCCCGGTGACAATGTCGCTTTCTCGCAAGTAGATTCCAACAACTCGACTTCTACTGGATTTCCTACAACATTAGCATGCAATTCTACGTGTTGAGCTATAAACCTACCTATATAATCCATGGGATCGTAGGTCGTGCATTTGAAGTATTCAAACACAATAGACCTAATGCACAATCATATACTAGTCAATATAGTGATAAAAGAAAAACTTTAGAAATGACTTAAATGCAAATCGGGACTTGTCTGGGGTTGCGACTAAGTAAATGTCAGTATATTAGCAACTTGATCCTCCGAGTAGAGCTTCTGGTCGATCCTTTTCATCTCATCCTTCCTGCTGCTCCAGACCTCCTTGCTCGCAACAGTCAATGTGGTTTCCTGCCTCCTCCATATGGTGCTCCTCCGTCGTGATCAGTATTCGATATGAACAATGCACATGTAAGACTTATAGTTTTCAAAAAGTGAATCATATGAATATTGAGAGGAAAACATGTAGTACAAGAACTACAGAAAGGTTGCTGCTCTATTTCAGATTATGGTGGAAATGATTGAGTTCTAGCAAAGTTGAATTGGGTGCAATAGATTATGAACCTGAATGTGACATTCATGTAGAAGAATTATTTTAGCAAAGATGAAACCATATAGAGTTGGAGAGTGAAATTGGCATTCCGTACAGCACTATAGGAAGGTCTGTAGTGTATTTCAATTCTGGTGGCAAGACATGAATTTAGCAAAGTTGATTTAGAAACAATAGAATCATAAACGTTAATATGACATTCATGTAAATGCAAAACCAAATGAGATGGTTCTGATAAAGACCAAACCCAATGGACCTGGGATTTTTGGAGTAGTCCACAGAGGTCAAAAGAAAGGTGCTGGCAAAGTTTCAGCTAAAACAAGGGAGGGATCTGGTTTACAAAATTCCCTAAGGCATTAAGCTTGTCTAAATTTTCCTGTCTGGTATGGAGTTTTGACATAGGCAAAAGTTGGTTTTATGTTTGTAGGAGTCAAGAAGTGTTCAACAAAATTAGTTTCATAATTTTCTAAGCATTCTACAGGGAGATACGTATTTTACAAGTTGCTAACAATTTCTGAAAAAGTTTGTTCAAAGGTATTAAAAGGAATATTATGGCCAAATTTGGTATTTTTCCAATGAACAGATCTTCAGGAATTCATTTCTAACCCTTTTTTCTTCATGGCAGGAAACACTATGGACTTTCATACAAATTCCAGTACACCACTGGAAAGTACATGTCTAGAGGGTTCTACCAAATTTTGTTTGAGAATTTTTCAAGAAATCTACAGAGAGATATGATTTTTAAAGTTTGAATCATTTTCTGTTTTTCTTTTCTATTGAATACTTTGAATAATAGCAGCTGGACCCACATGGGTTTAAACTGACTAGTGGATTGGAGGCCACACCGGGCAATAGGGTTTAACTGGGCATAGGCACACGGGCTCCCAAGCTACAGAGGATCCCCGGCGCCATCTAGCACTGGCTGACAATGGGCCCGAGCTGCATCATCTTCAACCTCGGGACCAAGAGCAAGAGCCCGAGTGGCGGCGCCCTGGCGGCGCGCGGCCGTTCCGGGGCTGGATGGCAAGTTCCGCTGAGGGAAGTTGGGGCAACGTGACCCCCCGCTTAAGGGAAAGACGTCGGGCAACACCGAAACGCACTGCGGCGACCGAAATTCGGCGGCCCACGGTGGAGGCGGCGGCGAGCTCGCCGGTCATGGAGAAAACAGCGACGAATGAGTCGATTCAACTCTATAGTGAGTCCTAAAGAAACCTTGGGCGAATAGGAATATGATTCCGAGCTCCAAGTGCCCGGAACGAGGCTGCAAGGTAGAAATTGACGGCGACCTAGGTCGAAAA
The DNA here is from genome assembly GCA_036927565.1 of Tuctoria greenei. Taxonomy (NCBI): domain Eukaryota; kingdom Viridiplantae; phylum Streptophyta; class Magnoliopsida; order Poales; family Poaceae; genus Tuctoria; species Tuctoria greenei. Next base: position 85,812,363 of record JAYESD010000006.1, read on the forward strand.
TGACGGCGGATGGGAAAACCAACGATACTACGCCCATGATCGATTATTTCCAGTGATTTTTGTTCGAGGCTCTTTGCAAGAAGATTATGAAGCTTTTATCTAATTTGATTGAATATTACTTGAATGTGGAAAACGAATTTCTTGGAGTTCTAGCCGCGGTTCATAGAAGCCGACGGTAGAAAATCCTCAACTTAGCCAAACTCAAGCTAAGAAAGAAAAAAATGACCTTTTAGGACGTATGAGCATAGGATAGGGAACCTTTTTTCGTGCCGCAACTAGATGGGAGAAGCGTTGGAACAGCTTGAGGCCGAAGAAGAGAGGCGGCACGGCCGTTTTGAGCGCCCGGGACGACAACCCGCCATGGTCGCAGTTGGATGCCGAAGATAATGTAGCCGGACGCCGAGGAGGGGGAGCGGGTCTGCGCGCAGCCGTCGGTGAGCTTGGGGGAGCACGTAGATGTCCACACGTGCCGGGCACCGTGATCCAGCCGGGAGCTCGACGGCCGCAGGGAAAAAAAGGGGCTTTGTGTTTGCTCTGGACGGGAAGGAAGAAGCAAATATCCAGGACCGTGTACTGAGGTGATAAGGAAGCAAAGCCTAGCTGGATTCAGCTTGGGCTGAGGCCAAGTGCTGGCACATGGAAGACTTCGCGGTGGCGCCAGCAGAAGCAAGCAGAGAGGCGGTTCAACCTTGTGAAACTGCCAGGTGGGTTCCACATCAACCCCCTTCTTATCTCCTTTCTCTAATGATTTAATTCCCTACTCAAACAAGCTCTAAAATTAGTAGAATTTTGCAGCTAAACTAATTCAAATATATGGAATGTAATTATGAACTCTAATTTGATAATTGACAAAGTTGAATATAGAGTTTGAATTCGAATTTGATTTTCATCTTTTAGGTATTGATTTAACTACTCATAGCAAACAATTTACTAAAACATTATGTTTATGTGATTTGGCGAATCTGAATATGAGAACCCAATGGTGCATTCAAAACTAAGTTTTTAGCTAAGTTAAGCTTCTATTTCAAATTTGAACTTGGCTTTGGATTTCAAATCATAGTTGGAATTCACTTTCTTTTGCAATTACCGAATTGAGCTCAACCATATACTAATACCTTTCTCTACTTATGCTTAAACTTCTAAATGTTTTATACATACATACATACATACATACATACATACATACATACATACATACATACATACATACATACATACATACATACATACATACATACATATATATATATATATATATATATATATATATATATATAACATCATTTATTAATTAACATTGTTCGTGTGAGTTTGAATTTCTAGTTCAACTAAAAAATTTTCAAGTCCACATTTTTGTATTCTTGTGCTTTTCAAAAGCGGCTTATACAAATACTCTCTTCCAACTCCTCTGTTGTTCCCCTCTTTAAAGCGGGCCTGTATGCACCACTACAAAAAACATTTTTACAGGCGCCTCGATTTTTTTAAACAGTCGGGCCGTTAAAAAATCCGCCTGTGTTGTCGAATGCGTTAATAGCCGCCTGTGGTAATGTAACTTCACAGGCGGCTCACCTTATGAGCTGCCTGTGTAAATTGACCTATTTCTACAGGCAACCCTTGGAAGACGAGTCGCCTGCATAGTAGCAATTTATACAGGCGGCTGATGCGACCAGGCACACCGAGTGTGCGCGCCAGTTACCGAGGTGTCTTAAACGCGTGCAACGCATACGTATCCTTTGAATTTAATTCGAACTGCTTTGTGTCCAATCACCACTACACATCAAGAGACGAACCGCCAGCCTGTTACGCTATAATATCACCCGCGCACGCCATCGTCTTCTCTGCACACAGCCACTCTTCCTCTCTTCCCAAAACCGCGCCAAGAACACCATGGCTGACAAGAAAACACTGCCGCCAAGCCCGCCGAAGGACCCCAAGGGGAAGCGTCCCCGACCGGACTCCCCCATCCCCCCAAACATGGAGTGGGCTCTTCGGAAGATGGTGCATGATGTATTTGACAATACATCACGCTCCATGGACCGCCTTGGGCTCGGTCCCCTTCCAGAGTATACTGGAATGTGGACCATGGGTCACTACATCTTCAACATGACGCAATGGGCCAGTCGCCTTGGTGTCCTCTGGGACACACTAGCGGTCGAGCTCGGCATTGGCGCTCGCGATAAGCTGGTGGCGGCGATGTCCAGTAGATTGGGCTTTCCGTCTTCGCCGCGGGAGGCACCAGAAGAAGAAGAAGAAGTTCTTCTTTTTTCTTATTTGTAATATACTATTTTTAAGATAATGAACTTTAATTTGATGTTCATTGGTGTGCAAAAATAGTTCTAATGTTGTTGTCCTGATGATAAACCACTAAAAATGAACTAATAATGCGTTGCCCTAACAATAAATTAAATCTTTATATATATGTATTATAAGAACATAAACTAGTGGACTATTTATCTCTTTAATGGATGTGCTAGACATTGTTGATGTAGAAAATCATTATAGATATGTATTAAGACTAAAGGGGCCTGTGAAAATAGTATTCTTAGGGGTGACTGCTCAGCTTCCCAGCGGTTATTAAGACTATGCCGCCCGAGAAAATTAGTTTTCTAATTTATTTAAAATGTTTCCCAGGCAGTGATTAAGAAACCGCCACCTGTGGAAAATATTTTCTCTATAAAATGAAGTGTCAGTCGCGCTCCGCAACCCTAACGTTTTCATTTTGCCGCCAAGCCCTCCCCGCCGCCCCCAAACCCTCACCCTCTTCGTCGCAGTCAACGTCGAGCGCCATCCTCACCCTCGGCATCGCCGTCGAGGATCGTCCTCGCCCTCGCCGTCTTTGTCCACGCCGAGCGCCATCCTCACCCTCGGCGGTGACGTCGAGGGTCGTCACCGTTGAGCACCATACTCACCCTCGACATCGCCACCGAGCATCGTCCTCACCCTTGTCGTCGCTGTCCACGCCGAGCGCCGTCCTCACTCTCGACGTCGCAGCCGAGTGACGTACTCACACTCGGCGTTGCTGCCGAGCGTCGTCCTCGTCGTCCCATCTGCACGGGGCGCCGTCCTCACCACCAGCATCTCCGCCAAGCGCTGTCCTCACCCTCGCCTTCGCCGCTAGGTCTGCTCCTCTTCATCTGTCACATATTCTCCTTCATACTATTATAGTGAAGTAAGAGAAGGATCGCATAGATGTGGGAGCAGGATAAAACCACTTTCATATCAATGACAAAGAGGAGAAGTTTAACTTTCTCCCAAAGTTGGAGCAATGCTCCATGATCCGTATAAAGTATGGGTTAGATGTTAAACGCATTCAAGAGGTCGAAGTCACACCTCCAAAGGTGGACCCACTGTAGGATCGAAGAGCACGTGAAAAGGTACCAGGGGGGGTGAATGGTAGATTTAAAAATCTTACGCAGCGGAAACAATTAAACCCCAATCCCTTCGGTAGAAAACGATATGTTAAAGAAATCGTGTGTGAGACTAATCTAAACGTGTTTCACCGTGACAAATGTGATAGATATCAGAGAGAATCAAATCACGAAGAAAACACAAGAAGAATCGCTCAATTCTGTCGAGAGAAACTCAAGTTATGATCGAAAGATCGAACAAAGGTCAATCTGACCTACCCGAGAAAAACAGTTTCTGGAATGCTGCAAAGAAACTCGTGTATATCAAAAACCACAAATCCAATAACCGTGGAATTTTTACAGATGATAGATAATAAAGTTATGAAGACAACCCAAAATGAATCACGTCAATTGGATCTGTAAAACTCGAGTTATGATAAAAACCACCGACGAAAGGTAGTGCTGTCCAGAAACTCGACGAGTAAAACTTGTCCTGAACAAGTCGGATGAACAAAGCACAAAAGTTCCTTCAAACTACGAATTTTATTTAATAGAACACAAGTGGAACAGCCCCAAAGTCGTGCACAACGAGCTCTGGGCTCCCTTGCTTATATAACCAGCTCGAAAGCCTAGTCAACTCAAATTAGGAACCTAATCCTACTCTGTTCACGAATCGTAACTTTCCATAACTGCTTAGGATTCTTCTATACGAAGATAGAAGCAATCTTAAGACTTCCAAAAACCTTAGGAACATATCCCTTATTTCTAAATAACTCAAATTCGTGACCCACACGAAATCCTATCATAACCAACTCAAATCTTTCCATATTTGAGTCAAACCCGACTCAGTCGCAACCTGGGTCCATAACCTAGTCGGTTGGACCTTTCCGACCAACTCTTTACATCCACATCTCTTCAACATGTCTCGGAACCATGTAGCCACATCCATGCACTCCTTACACATGTGCAAACATCTTCCAATGATGTCCACGATACCTTCACATGCATTGTTCTTGATTCAATCATGCTGCGCAACCTCCTGATCAGCTCAACCACAATTCCTCCTGAATTTGGTTGTTGGAACCTCATCTCCTCCCTGAGACTAGTCCAATGGATCCCGTCACCAGCCATGTCTTGAACTCAAGCAACACCTGCACATGAATAAACAATCAATCCATACGAGCCCAAGTCCTCGACTTGACTCAAGTTAGTTCCAAACACAACACCTTACGTTAGAACCTCACATAAGCATGTTGCAAAACAACAATAACACGATATCATCTATGTCAACCAAAAACGCACCAAAGACTTAGCAAATGAATACTAAGCAATCTTTCCAGAGATGTAAAACAAGTACGAAACATTGCAAATGAAAAACAGAAGCATTGCGGTCAAGTTCCGGACCTTGCCAGAGCAACCCGGACCTTGAGCCGGAGCTAACAAAAGCTAGTAGAACCTAGCGCCAGAACTTACCAAAACTAGTATAACCAAGCTCCCGCCGGATCTTACAAAACTAGTAGGACCTAGCGCCGGAGCTAACCAAAACTAGTCGGAACTAGTAAACCCAAAAGCCGGAGCTAGAAAAATCAACTTGGAGCTTAGCAAAAACACGCAGGAGCTATCAAAGACATGTCAGAGCTAAAGACAAAACTCACCGGAGCTAACCAAAACTAGTCGGACCTTAATAAAAAGGTATTTTGGTGATATTCAAAACTTTTATCGTCAAAGCAAGTGTATTCACTACAAGCCAATGTATTCATCACACATATTTGAGGTATGCTTTTATCGTCAAAGCAAGTGTATTCACTTAAAAATTGAGGTATGCTTGCTCCATTTGTTGTTCTATCTGTCAACCACTCATGAATAGGAGAAGGCATAAATCCCATAATAACTTAAGATGTGTGAAGTACCATGCCAATTTTTGCAATACTAGGTAGAGTATTTTGTTGTGCACATGGTACTTTTGAAAAATAGAATATTGTAGCAACTCCTGATCATCAACCTAAAGTGTTGACTTTGCTCGGGACGAGCAAAAGATAAGCTTCGGGGAGTTTGTTGACAGCTGTTATATACCATTTTCACCCGTCAATAAAACTCAATTATGTGAAGGAAATACTATTTCTTGCACACATCACCTTTCTATTTAACCTATTCCCACTTGTCCTTGGAAAAATAGTGCATGCAGGCATTTTATGCAGGAATTGAGGTAAAAGAGGGGGAGTGATCCTACAAAATATCATCTTAGCTAATCAAGCGCCGCCACGTGGAACCACATAGATCAAATGGCCCACAAACAGAAGTATCCGAGGCCATCCAATGGTGTATCACCCATATCAGTAAGGGGGGACCCACCTGTCAAGGATCTGGAAAACACAGCCCCAACGGAGCCCTAACCAGGTCAGTCGACCCCCTTGTCGCCCGACTAGGTCCTAGCGCCAAACTCGGTCAATCGACACATGTTGGCTCCTCCTGGCTTCTTGAGGATGATGATGACTGATTCGCGCGCTTTTGGTGGTGGGAACCGACCCTTCTCCACCTATAAATAGGACCCCCTATCCTCACTTCACACACACACCACTTGAGTATTTATTCTATTGTATACACTACTCTCCATAGGTTTAGAGGAGTTTAGGCTATAGAGAGGAGAGCCTCTAGTCCATAGTCCAAGTAGGAAAGGAGTAGAAGGAGTCTCTTCCCAATTCCAAATTGTGAAAGTGAAAGTGCATCTAGGCATCTCCGCGGGTTTTGGATGATTGATGACGACAATTAAGAGACTAATGAGCTAAATTGGTCTTAAGCACAGATGTGATGATTGAATTGAGAGAAAATCCCTCCAAAAAGGAAATGGTTGAAATGGGCGTCGAAGACTCAAGCATAGAAAATAGGGTTTCTATTGTGTTGAGTTTAGACTAGCCGTATCAAGTGTGAGGGTGTGTGTATCAAGTGCATTGAGATCATCAAAGAGGGCTCAAAGTGGTGGTTGAGAGAAAACCTAAGTGAGAACCCTTTGAGAGAAAATTCCAAGGGACCAGACTTGTCCGGGCCTCAGGCCGGACTAGTCCGGGTACGTTGGAGTTCTGCCTTGGTGAGCATTTGTGGAGCTAAGTCCAGGGAGGCCGGACTTGTCTGCCAAAGAGGTCGGACTAGTCCGGACCCCTAGAGTATTCCGTTTTGAGACGAACTAAATGTTTCTATCCGAGTTCGGACTTGTCCGTTCGGGTACGGACTAGTCCGTTTTGGCCTTAGTGTGAGATCCCAAAACCAAGTCCTAGGAGGCCGGACTTCTCAGCCTCAGCAGCCGGACTAGTTCGGGCTCTCCCAGAGTAGTCTGTTTTCAGCTGGACTAAAGCATTCTGTCTGACCTCGGACTAGTCAGTTTATGGCTGGACTAGTCCGTGTTGCCATAACCGTTTCAAATTCAAACGTTTGTGGGGACATCACCTATTTTTTCGATCGGTTACATCGAATTATCGGTGGTCCCAAGAGGTCGTACTAGTACGTGGTACAGGGTCGCACTAGTCCGGATTTGTGTTGTTGGCAACAGTTAGTTGTCGGGACCCCTATAAAAAGGGGACCCCTGGCTCCTATTTAAAGTATCTTGAACCCTAGCGCGCCACAACTGCCTTGAGCCTTCCAAAGCCTTCTACTCCGCCTAATTTCCCTCTAAGACCTAATCTTGAAGATATTAGGGTTTGGGAAAGAGAGTGAAGGAAGATCATCATGCTTTGGCTCTCAGTTTGATCTATTGCACTTGGCGTTGCGTTTTGTGGCTTGTGTGAGGTGAGTTTCGTGTGCTCCTTGTTGTATTCATTTGTGGGAGCCTCAACTTGTGCGCAGCCCCAAAAACTTGGTGATTACCCTTTGTTATAGTGGAAACCAAGCCGACCATTTGTGGTGGCTTGGTGAGAAGAGGGTCAAGTAAGACCCGGTCCTTGTATGGACTTGTCAACGTGGATGTAGGCTTCTTTGTGGAGCCGAACCACGGGATAAATCGTGTCTCTCTTCTCGTTTTACTTTTTGTAATCACTAGAATTTATCTTAGGGTTCATATCATTCTTCATATTGATGTTCGTTAAAATCTTGCAACCTAATTGCTCACACTTGTTACTCTAAGTTGTACTAGGTTGCTAGACATTGCATCTATGTGAGACCTATACGTGCTAAATACATTGGCTTTGATGATAAAAGTTTTGAATACTACCAAAACACCATTTTAACAAGGTCCAACTCTAGGTCCAAGCTCCAGCAAGGTCCGACGAAAGGTCTGACTTGTTTTGGATAGCTCTGATTAGCTTTGTCTTTAGCTCCAACATGTCTTTGATAGATCCGACATGTCTTTGTTAAGCTCCGACTTGTTTTGGGTAGCTCTGATGAGCATTGTCTTTAGCTCTAACATATCTTTGATAGCTCCGGCATGTCTTTGTTAAACTCTGATTTGCTTTTTCTAGCTCCGGCTTTTGGGTTGACTAGTTTTGACTAGTTTTGGTAAGCTCCGGCGGATGCTAGTTCTGCTAACTTTGGGGAGCTCCTATTGGTTGTAATTCGACTGACTTTGTTTTAGCTCCCAATACTTTGCAAGTTTCAGAACTTGATTTTATTGTTTCTCTAAATTGTTCCAATTTTGTTTTACATTCTGAAATGTTGCTTAATATTCATTTACTAAGTTTTTGTTGCATTTGGCTATTATAAAAATGTCCACTTTTACTATGGTTTGCAACATGCTTATGTGAGGTGCTCACGTAAGGTGTTGTGGTTTCGGAACTAATGAGAGTCAAGTCGAGGACTTGTGCTTGGAAGTATCAGTTGTTTGTTCATGTGCAGGTGTTGCTTGAGTTCAATACACGACTGGTGATCGGATCCATTGGACTAGTCTCAAGGAGGAGATGAGGTTTCAACAATCAAGTTTGGGAGGAACTGTGGTTGAGTTGTTCAGGAGGTCACGCAGGGTGATTGAATCAAGGGAACCGCATATGAAGGAAACTGGATGTTGAAGGAAGGTGTTCATACGTATCCATGCGGTGCATGACGTGGCAACATGTCTGTGGGGACCGGAGTCCACACATCCGAGGATCTCATTGGGTGGTGCCGTGCGATGTGGCACCTAATAGCACACACAAAAAGGATACCCCAACATATAAAGTTTTCATTTAATAATAAGAAGAGTTTATAAAAGAGTGTACAACAGGGGTACACACACAGCGGAAAATACATACTCATAATCTCACCTAACTAAGCAGGAGAGAAGACGTCCATGCCCTAGGACGCTTCTCACTAGCAACGTGAAGGACATTCAGCAGCGGCATGGTTCACATGAGATTTATCTCGATACCTCAAGATCCCATGTACAACCTGAACAACAGAAATAAACCTAATACCTACAAAAACTGTTAAAGCGCAAACGTGAGCATAAGGCTCAGCAAGACTAACCCCTCTCACTAGACATATGCAGGGTGAATACTAAGCATAGGTAAGGAATAGCATAAATAGACTCGCCTACATGTGGATCCTTATAATCATGTTTTAAGTAGCAAATGACATTCTTCAAGCACGACACATCATATACTCCACAATCAAACAAGAAATGCTTTGCTGATGATATGACATGCCCAAAGCACATAATGCTATTACAGGTAAAGTATGGGGAAATTGTAAACATTTAGTTGTACTATCTCTAAGCCATACAAGGTTGCAAAGCAATTATAATTCAATATATCATATTCTTCTGACTTCTTTAGTATTTACTACGTCACGGCACAGTGAACAAGTGGTACTCTATTACCGCGAGGGACGGATTGCAATCAGGACACATCCGGACAACACGACACATACGCACGTTCAGAAGTGTTAGAGAGTACATAAGTATCTACGTATTACTTCAGTACTAGTCGTATATGGCCACCTTTCACAAGAAACCTGAACGTCGAACCCGTCTCACCTCCGCGAACAGAAGGTCTCCGCACGGAACAACTCTGTGTCCGCCGACCGATTTACACCTTACTGTCCTCAACCCACCCCTATCGATGGTGAGTTAATGGCCTCGACATCCCAGTTATCAAGTTATGTCAGTTTACTGGAGCCCATATATCCAGTATGTCGCCGGTACAAGTCAAGCTTGTTCGAAGGGGCCGCATACAGACGGGCCTTAACTGACCAGTCAGAGCTATGCGACCAAGACCACGCCTTGTCGCTTCCTATCCATCTCTGACCGGTCTCAAGTTTAGATTTAACATTCATTCTCTATAAATGTTAACCCAGTGTAGATAAGTGTCAATTTTCTATCTCGCGAGTAGATTCCAACTACTCCACTTCTACCGATTCACCTACAATATTAGCATAGCAGTTATACACGTCGAGCTATCAACCTACCCAATTAACCAATAGGATTGTGGGTCATGCATCTGGAGTATTCAAGCATCCTGAACATAATGCACAATTCATATGCTAATCAACATAGTGATAAAGCAAAACTTTATAAATGACATAAATGCAAACTGGGGCTTGCCTTAGTTTGCGACTCTATAACAATGTCAGTAGTTATTGGCTTGGTCTTCCTTCGAAGAGTCCGCCATGGAACTTCAAGTTGGAACACCCTGGCCTTCTCCTCCAAGCGAAGCTCCTCACCGATCACCTACCATTACGTTCCTACCAACATGATATGCATATAAGTACATAATGTAATATACTTTAGATTAAACAAGTTACACAAACTCTAAGACTGGTGAGACTAACTAGAAGGAAGAGGTATGCCTCTGTTGTGTGGTTAAACAAAGGATGGAGTCAAGTGGTCATAGTAGTATTGAGATGTGAATTGAAAGGTGCAATGTAAGCACAAATTGCAACTTGGCACTCAACACTCGACGCTATGCCACTCAAGGACGATAAAGCTGAATGGTGTGGAAGTGTTGGACTGGTAGGGTAAGGATGACCCAAGAGTCCAGGTGGCATTAAAAGCTTGCGTATGATCGGAGTGTACAAGACGAAGGTCATGACTTAGCAGTCGACCAATGAAGTTGTTCCAACTCGTAAAGGAGTAAAGCTAGTTATAGCTAAGAAGTGTTGTCGCAGGGTTCAAGAATAGGACGAGTCAAGGTGGAACCCTAGAGATACTTGGAAAAGAAGTGAGATCGGCATTGCTTGGACTCAAAGAGTTATAACAAACCCTGTTAACCTGATGTGAGTACCAAGACAACAATCAAAGGACCTTTAGGTAAATCAATCGCTACGACTATCTTCGCAAGCATCGTCCAAGTTCCTACATGACACTATTGCAGTGTTCTTTGCAAGATTGTCCATATGAGCTCAGTAAGCTACTGGGACTTGAAAATGATGCAAGACATTGCCGTGAAGGCATTCTTTGCCATCTCAAGAAGATCGGGTTAGCGAGGTCCACATCGATCCAGACTCGTCAACGGTGGTGGGCGGAATCCCGAATACCACCTTATGAGTCACAAGGTTAGTGATGTCAACTCGATTGTCGGCAAGCGACTCGACGAAACTGTCGTCGATGAAACGACACACCTAGTTACGCAATTCTGCGGACGGTTAGGAAACATCGTCGACAAGAACAAGAAACTCTTATCCAAGGTTCCCCTTGGTCTAGTTTTCCTTGTCGGTCGTAACGTTCTCGCATTACTCAACCACAGGTCATCAGTGATCACCAACCACCTTGGTTTGACCTGGAAGGCATTTTATCGAGGACCTTGGCTATACCTAGGACTCGATCACCCTCACATCGACTAAAACCTAATTTGGCTTGACAACCATTGTCCAACGAGTCGTGCTTGTGTTCCAGCACCACACTCATCACAGGCACCCTTCATCTCGATGCTAGGGCACGATGACGGCTCAGAGCGTCACGACGACGTCATGTGGTCAACGACGTCGACACGGCTCATGGTGGAGCATCACGAGCACGCACGGATAGGCCAACATGATACAAACGACAAAGGAGGTCAACTTGGGGATTTCTATAGGAATGATATCAATGCGGAAAATGGACGTATGGCTTGACGACACATGAGTACCCTTAGCGATCATGACGAACGTACTTCGGTGCGTCAAGCAAGGCAATTCAGGGCAAGGCTCACCTTGTAAGCATTTCGCCGAACATCTTGGGAGTGTACTTGATTCCGTCGCTTCATCACCATTCAAAGGGTATCTTGGCACATGTCCTTGTCGATTGCCACATCATTCTACCCCTGCATCACAGACCAGCTCTACACATCAACAAAGTTGGTTCTTCCCTTGTAAACATTTCATCGAACACCTTCGCTGCAGTCACTGATCCAATCAATCTTGCAAAATCAGAGCTAACCTTGGATCAATTGTCGATACTGGTGTGTCAACGACGTGTTCTGGTATCTCATACATCACATACATCCCTCGCTTTGCTAGTTGGGTGAAACCATGGCGCGAAATGCCCTAAGGATGCGAGGACAGCGACAGTGTTGGGACAACACAACGCGAAATGCCGCAACGTGTGAACAGGACTGCACGGTAAGTATTTGAGCCGCACGCAAAGGATGGAGGTGGCTTGGTACATGCTGCAACGAAGGCAATGAATTGGAGATGTGCCGCGACGGCAAGAACGACTGGCGTCATGGACGGCGATCACCGCGATGACCATTGCGTGCAGGCAACGGTGACTGTGAGCGAGAAGACCGACGGCCGGCAAACAGCGGAGTCGGTCATGGGCGTGGGGAAAACACGACCCACGGTGCTGACAGGGCACAGGGGGGTGCGGCGATGGCATGGGCACATGTGAAGCGCGACCAAGGCGCGGACAGTGGCCGACGTGCAGCACAGCTGGGCGCGGCTAGGAAGCCCGGCGTGGTGGACGGCGGGGAGCTCCATGGCGGCCGCTCTAGGGCTGGAGGAACACGGGGCGACGCCGCGGCGGCCGGGAGAGGAGCCGTGGCCAGGAGGCAGGCAGATGGCGGGGAAGGCGCGCGGGCCGGCGGCCAGGCGAGCAGCAAGCTTGAGCGTGCAGGCGAGCGGCGTGCTGTGGACAGAAAGGAGTCGGGTGCTGTGGATAAGACCGGGAGAGGAAGAAGCGAACTCGGTGCTGTGGCCATGAGGATAAACATGACATGTGGGACCCACTTCACTCTCCTCCCTTCTACTTTCCAATTTCAAATAGAGCTAGCAAACATGCTTCAAAAATATTCAACTTTGGCCCAATGACTAAATAAAATGTGAAGAATTTTATGGTGCAATCAGATTTCAAAACTAAGCAAGTTGAATTTTTACTCAAGTTTGAATTTGAATCCAAGTGGTGATACTTGACTCAATGAAATAAATAGTAGATTAGGTTCTAAAATCCTAAAACTTCAAAGTTAACCTTTTTGAACCATAAGGAGCCTCGAGAAAATTTGGAGTTGATTTGGACAGGGTTAAGTACAAAGTTTAAATTTGAAGTCGACTTTGATTAAACTCTCAGTACGTGTCCAATAAATGGAAAACGTGCTTCAAAAATTTTTAAAACTTTACCGAGAGTCAATTTGGAATATTAGAAGGTCATGGAAAAATTTACAGCCATAGATTTGAATTTTTTAATGTCCTATTTTAGGGTTGGAATAATTCCTTTTTCTTTCTCTCTATTTTGTTTTCTTTTCTCCTTTAATTTTTCATTGAAAATGTGAATACTTGGAAATTAAAGATTTTACACCTTAAGTTCCAATATACATTAGCAAACATGTTCTATATGTAAAATTTTAACAAGTCCCTATTTTTAGTGGACATTGGTTAACTCATATGGTTCATTTGAGTTTGGATTTCCAAGTGCATTTTCAAAATTTTTAAGTTCGCATTTTTGTTCTTCCGAAAAGCGGGCTTTTACAATCCTTACCCCTTAAAGGAATCTCGTCCCGAGATTCTAACAAGTAGAATAACAGAAACGATGAGGGGACGATCCGTAAAAGAGGGTCCTTGACTAAGGAAAATGGCAATGCCCTTAAAGACTTGGGTTCTATGAAATAGTGATTATCTTCAAGCATCTTAAGAAATTCTAAAGTCTACTTCAAGTGATTCCAGTCTTTAGGTTGATAACCTTGTCAGGATGCTCGACATGACCATATCACGTCGTAAAACTTTCACGTCTGTTACTGAACTTTTATCGCTATACTCTTACACTGACATGACATCTTGTCCTGTCCTAGTTCTTGACTGGAAGAATCAGGACTTGTTTTTTTTTGCTTATTTGGGTCACCTCGATAGCTTGAAACTATCTTTGCATTGATTCTTGGCTGCTTGCTTGGTTTTTGCATAGGTCCTTATAACTTAATGTGGTATTTCCCCTGATATGAGTTAAGATGGGTTACGAGGTTAAGCAACAATCATTAACCTTGTTTGATGTTTAGTCAACCATAGGATCCCTTAGCTGTAGCATAAGAGTAGTAAAACAATCAACACTCTTATGTGATCAAAACAGCAGGAATACTGAAGATATGGCGACTACAAGGTTTTTGGGTACATCAACATCTTCAAACAATAGAAATAGAAGATGAAGACCCTTTTCGGTGGCACACGAGGATTTAAGGATTCAGCATCCTCATATGTTCCCAACACAGCAAAGAACTCAATCATATGGTAACTACAAGGTAAGTAGTGTAGCAAGGTTACCATATAACAACGCAAGATCTTAGATGGACCCAAAGAGTTTCACGAGGTTGATAATCGAACGATATCCTCGCGAGGAAGGAGATTTCATGGATTTTACAAGGTTGATCATCGAACTGATGACCACTCGATGATGAACGGTATAGTTGCAACAGTCAAGGTACTTGAATCTAAACAAGTCAAGGATGGACGTTCAAGTGTTTGTTTAGTTGCAAGTGAGGTTGAGTAATTAGTTTTCCAAGTGTTACTCAATGGAAAGTAGATCAAAAATGTAAGAAGTTAAATGGAGATGGTGAAATGATCGTAGTCATTAGACACCTTAGCATAGTTTGAATGGGGTACACAATCTTGCTCTAAATTTTAGTATTACTATGCATCCTATCATTGGTGTTTCACTGGTAATGATGCTTCATGATGCATCGCATGGGTTATGGTGCAATGCCTATGCACATGGTATGGTGCAAATGGTGCATATGTATGGTGCAAATGATGCATATGAAACTAAATGAACCACACCCACAAAACTCAAGTACAGTCTGATGATTTGCAAGGATTGGGTACCGTGATCGTGAAAGACACTCAATGAGTAGCGTTCCTTTCATGACTCGACCACAGTTAAGGAATTCATAACAGAACGATTGACAAGGGATGTGGGAAACATACCACATTACCTCGACCTTTCAAAAGATTGTTCATGTACTACTCAACTTGATTGTATCTTCAACTAGGTCTTAGAGTTACCAGTTGACTTGAGGAGTATCCTTATCAGAAGAAAAACAACTAATTATATGTCGAAGGTTATCCCTAGATAACTGGTCGAGATCACTAAACACAGCTCTAGTGATACTTCACTTAACCTTCGCTTCAATCAGTCAGGAGGAACAGATATCCTTCTCAATCACTTTTAGTGGAGTTGAAGTCACACTCTTCTTAGAGTAACTCAATCTGGTGGTGGACGTTGGATCCTCTTGAAGATGAAATCTTAATTGATCGCCTTCTTGTTGACACGACTCGTTGTAACCAAGGTTGATGGTTGAACACCACCATTACTTGAGTGCTCACATTTCCCCTTAAAGTTCCAAACCAGGATGTCGAAGCGTACTTCAAACAATCCTCATGGGAAGAAGAGATGCAACTCGAGTAATTGCGGCCTGCGTTCAACATCACAAGGTGTGATGTGGCAAGTCACATAAATCAGACACTAGTATGCCTATCCAAGGGGAAAAGGCTTCAACGAGTTTAACACTCCATTCGACTTGGTAAACAGTTGGGTCCTAACTCTTGGTTGGTTACGACACTCCTCGAGTTTAAATCGAGAGCCGAACGCCTAATAAAAACCAAAAGGTTCAAACTAGTCGGGCTATGGTGACAACTGACCAGTCTGAACGCAAACTCGATTTTGATCCAGTTAATGGCAAAATCAGATCTTGAGGTGAATAACAAAGTTAACTAAACTTCAATACCTTTCTAAAAAGTATTGGTTTCCCTCTAGATTATCTCTGGTTTGCAAGTTATGCGATTTTACAGTCAGCAGATTTTTCAGCACTTTCAGCAGAACCTGCTTAAAAAGTAGCAGTTTCGATCTAAAGTTTTCAGGCTGTTCTGATGGAAATATGGAAATATTCTTATTTACAAAGTTGTAGCCAATGTAATAGGATTTCCAGAATGTACTTACTTGTCTTCATATCAGTCCTGGTTTAAAAGATATAAATTTTTGAAGTTGGGTAAAATTTCAGCATTCAGAATTTGAATTCAGTTCAGATTGACCACTCTGCATTCAAACTCGATTTGGAATAGGTAGATGACCGATTCAGGTATGGAGCCAATTGAAAAAATTGTATCTGACTCTCTAAGCTTTCCAATGGTTACTCGTGCGACACCATTGGATCAAGGGTATGCGAGTTATGGATTAAATTCAGAGGTGTACAGATTGCTGTCCAGTTTGGGTGTGCCTGGATAGTCTCTGCGATTATCGAAATTTCACCCACTTAGAAAAGGATTTTGGTCTTGATCTGAATAGATAACTTGTAAAGTACTTCCAAAAATTTCTAAGGAGTACTTACTTTCCCTCGTAGCACGTCTGGTTGAGAAGATATGGTGCAAGTTGACAGTTATTTTTTGAAAATTTGGACAGCACCTCCTTTGTTTAAGGCTGATTTTGTCCACAAATTTCAGATATACAAATATCAACATTTGCAAAAATAACACATAGCAAACTGGTTGCATACATTCTCAGGATTCCAGAAATGTAAAACCCGAAGCCAATCGATGAGTCTACTAGAAATTACAATCCGAACGGTAACTGAATATATAGCGGTCCATATCCTGGACTGTTTCGACACCTTAAATGATACTTTGATTTAGATTTGGTTATTGTGAGTTTTATCCTTCGTGTTTAATAGGAAGTTGATAGAGGACTCTTTAAACTTTCCAGGCATGTATAAATATGCCTAGGTTGAATTTCTAGTTTAAGAGTTATAGCTGTTCAAAGTTCAGAATTTTTCTGGCTGTTTCAGATAGCACCTATATACATGTACTATCTTCAACTCCAGTTTCTAATTAGTTTTAAACTGAATTTGAGATAACATTGTATAACAAAGTTGTAGAACAGCTCTCCCCCTTTCCATAAATGTATCATAATGGAATAGAAGAGTTTTCTACAAAGAGTTATGGAAAAAATTCAGATGCTGTCTTACACAGTTTCAGACCAGCAGCTGAGTTAGTTGGAGAGGATTTTCACCATCTTACAATGGTCTTTTCACTTGGGGGTCAATAGAAAACTTATAGAAGACTTTAAAAGATTTCCAAAAAGTATTCAGTTGCATCCATAGCCCTCCAGGTTGAAAATATATGGATTTTCAAAGTCAGGTCAAATTCTGTTAGAAAACAGAACTCAACGGCTTCGAAACACAAGAATTGGAAACAACCTCAAATTTTGAAACTTAGCTCAAAACTCAAAGTCCGATAGCTAGAACTTGCTTTACAACTAATCATTTACTTTGGAACTAAACAGAATCTTAATAGAGATCTTGACGACCTTCTTATCCATAGCATATCACTATGGATCTTCATGCTTAACCAAAGTCTTACTCCGGCGAAGTCGAGCTAAACTCTCGCCAGGAACAAAGAACTTTGGTTCACCTACTCTTGAAGAGAAACATTTTACCTTGTCCACAAGATATCAGCAACTGATATTTGGACTACATATGAATATGAAGCCATTCTTTCGTGGGGGATGGTCAAAGTATCAAGTGGGATACTGACAGTACTACGTGCCTTACCAAAAGAAAAGTCTAACCTGGTATATCCGGATACGTCTATAGGTGGTTCTAATATCGATCACTCGTAAACGTATTCTACACGGGTCGCTACCGGAGTTAGTGTACCTGCAGAAGACAAACAATCCCCTTTCACACCTTCACAACTTGAGGGCGGCACGGGGAAACACGACAGGCAGTCACAATAATATATATGAAAGTAAATGCATACGACTCTGGTGTGAGTCGCCCTCGAGCGAAGTCATGTCTCGAGGTACATGGTTGTACTACGTCTGTACAGCAAAGACCCCCGCACGAACCGGCTTATACACGCTCGGGCATACGTGTTTCGCATGATCCCATAGAACATGAATAGTTTTAGAGATGCATACTATCGGGTTATACACCACCTGACGGGGGCTCCCACTAACTTTGTGTCACGCTGGGGTGCCGCGTGTCATATGTTCTCAGAAACATGAAAAGTTTTAGAGACTCATATTGACTTTCTGTGCTAAGCCACAGAAATTTCACATACCACATCTCGTATGCAGAGTTTACCGAGATTGATCCGCTCTCGGTGGCGTACCTTACCTCTTACCTTGAAGACGGAGTGTCGTTACAGAATAATATAACAAGTTAGTTCATCACCTTTATAATTTATACTAGTAATAGTCCTTAATGGGCATATAGTTAATCCTCACTCGACTACTTCGGAGTTTTCAAAAATAGGCTCTTTTCGAGCGTGCTATTCCCAATGAAGCTCTGATACCATGTCTGTGGGGACCGGAGTCCACACATTCGAGGATCTCATTGGGTGGTGCTGTGCGATGCGGCACCTAACAGCACACACAAAAAGGATACCACAACATATAAAGTTTTCATTTCATAATAAGAAGAGTTTATAAAAGAGTGTACAATAGGGGTACACACGCAGCGGAAAATACATACTCATAATCTCACCTAACTAAGCAGGAGAGAGGACGCCCATGCCCTAGGACGCTTCTCACTAGCAACGTGAAGGACATTCAGCAGAGGCGTGGTTCATATGAGATTTATCTCGATACCTCGAGATCTCATGTACAACCTGAACAACGGAAATAAACCCAATACCTGCAAAAATCGTTAAAGCGCAAACGTGAGCATAAGGCTCAGCAAGACTAACCCGTCTCACTAGACATATGCAGGGTGAATACTAAGCATAGGTAAGGAATAGCATAAATAGACTCGCCTACAAGTGGATCCTTATAATCATGTTTTAAGTAGCAAATGACATTCTTCAAGCACGACACATCATAGACTCCACAATCAAACAAGAAACGCTTTGCCGATGATATGACATGCCCAAAGCACATAATGCTATTACAGGTGAAGTATGGGGAAACTGTAAACTTTTAATTGTATTATCTCTAAGCCATACAAGGTTGCAAAGCAATTATAATTCAATATATCATATTCTTCGGACTTCTTCAGTATTTATTACGTCACGGCGCAGTGAACAAGTGGTACTCTATTACCACGAGGGACGGTGATTGCAATCAGGACACACCCGGACAACACGACACATACGCACGTTCAGAAGTGTCAGCGAGTACATCGGTACCTACATAACACTTCAATACTAGTCGTATATGGCCACCTTTCACAAGAAACCTGAACACCAAACCCGTCTCACCTCCGCGAACAGAAGGTCTCCGCACGAAACAACTCTGTGTCCGCCGACCGATTTACACCTTACTGTCCTCAACCCACCCCTATCGATGGTGAGTTAATGGCCTCGACATCCCAATTATCAAGTTACGTCAGTTTACTGGAGCCCATATATCCACTATGTCGCCGGTACAAGTCAAGCTTGTTTGAAGGGGCCACATACGGACGGGCCTTAACTGACTAGTCAGAGCTATGCGACCAAGACCACGTCTTGCCGCTTCCTATCCATCTCTGACCGGTCTCAAGTTTAGATTTAATAGTCATTCTTTATAAATGTTAACCAAGTGTAGATAAGTGTCAATTTTCTATCTCGCGAGTAGATTCCAACTACTCGACTTCTACCGGTTCACCTACAATATTAGCATAGCAGTTCTACACGTCGAGCTATCAACCTACCCAATTAACCAATGGCATTGTGGGTCATGCATCTGGAGTATTCAAGCATCCTGAACATAATGCACAATTCATATGCTAATCAACATAGTGATAAAGAAAAACTTTATAAACGACTTAAATGCAAACCGGAGCTTGCCTTAGTTTGCGACTCTATAACAATGTCAGTAGTTATTGGCTTGGTCTTCCTTCGAAGAGTCCGCCATGGAACTTCAAGTTGGAACACCCTGGCCTTCTCCTCCAAGCGAAGCTCCTCACCGATCACCTACGATTACGTTCCTACCGACATGATATGCATATAAGTACATAATGTAATATACTTTAGATTAAACAAGTTAAACAAACTCTAAGACTGGTGAGACTAACTAGAAGGAAGAGGTATGCCTTTGTTGTGTGGTTAAACAAAGGATAGAGTCAAGTGGTCATAATAGTATCGAGATGTGAATTGAAAGGTGCAATGTAAGCACACATTGCAACTTGGCACTCAACACTCGACGCTATGCCACTCAAGGACGATAAATTTGAATGGTGTGGAAGTGTTGGACTGGTAGGGTAAGGATGACCCAAGAGTCCAGGTGGCATTGAAAGCTTGCGTATGAGCAGAGTGTACAATACGAAGGTCGTGACTTAGCAGTCGACCAATGAAGTTGTTCCAACTCGTAAAGGAGTAAAGCTAGTTATAGCTGAGAAGTGTTACCGCAGGGTTCAAGAATAGGATGAGTCAAGGTGGAACCCTAGCGATACTTGGAAAAGAAGTGAGATCAACATTGTTGGACTCAAAGAGTTATAACAAACCCTGTTAACCTGATGTGAGTACCAAGACAACAATCAAAGGACCTTTAGGTAAATCAGTCGCTACGACTATCTTCGCAAGCATCGTCCAAGTTCTTACATGACACTATTGCAGTGTTCTTTGCAAGATTGTCCATATGAGCTCAGTAAGCTACTGGGACTTGCACATGATGCGAGACCTTGCCGTGATGGCATGCTTTGCCATCTCGAGAAGATCGAATTAGCGAGGTCCACATCGACCCGGACTCGTCAACGGTGGTGGGCAGAATCCCGAACACCACCTTATGAGTCACAAGGTTAGTGATGTCGACTCGATTGTCAGCAAGCGACTCAACGAAACTGTCATCGATGAAACGGCACACCTAGTTACACAATTCTACGGACGATTAGGAAACATCGTCGACACGATCAAGAAACTCTTATCCAAGGTTCCCCTTGGTCTAGTTTTCCTTGTCGGTCGCAACATTCTCGCATTACTCAACCACAGGTCATCAGTGATCACCAACCACCTTGGTTTGACCTGGAAGGAATTTTATCGAGGACCTTGGCTATACCTAGGACTCGATCACCCTCACATCGACTAAAACCTAATTTGGCTTGACAACCATTATCTGGCGAGTCGTGCTTGTGTTCTAGCACCACACTCATCACAGGCACCCTTCATCTCGATGCCAGGGCATGATGACGGCTCAGAGCGTCACAACAACGTCATGTGGTCAACGATGTCGACGCGGCTCATGGTGGAGCATCACGAGCATGCACGGACAGGCCAACGTGATACAAACGACAAAGGAGGTCAACATGGGGATTTCAATAGGAATGATATCAATGCGGAAAATGGACGTATGGCTTGACGACACATGAGTACCCTTAGCGATCATGACGATTAGACTTCGGTGCGTCAAGCAAGGCAATTCAG
Organism: Tuctoria greenei; assembly: GCA_036927565.1. Lineage (NCBI taxonomy): Eukaryota > Viridiplantae > Streptophyta > Magnoliopsida > Poales > Poaceae > Tuctoria > Tuctoria greenei. The sequence continues at coordinate 85,833,395 of JAYESD010000006.1, forward strand.
GGCAAGGCTCACCTTGTAGGCATTTCACCGAACATCTTGGGTGTGTACTTGATTCCGTTGCTTCATCACCATTCAAAGGGTATCTTGGCACATGTACTTGTCGATTGCCACATCATTCTACCCCTGCATCACGGACTATCTCTACACATCAACAAAGTTGGTTCTTCCCTCGTAAACATTTCATCGAACACCTTAGCTGCAGTCACTGATCCAATCAATCTTGCAAAATCAGAGCTAACCTTGGATCAATTGTCGATACTGATGTGTCAACGACGTGTTCCATGATCTCATACATCACATACATCCCTCGCTTTGCTGGTTGGGTGCAACCATGGCGCGGAACGCCCCGAGGATGTGAGGACAGCGACAGTGTTGGGACAGCACAACGCGAAATGCTGCAACGTGTGAACGGGACTGCACGGTAAGTATTTGAGCCGCACGCAAAGGATGGAGGTGGCTTGGTACGTGCTGCAACGAAGGCATTGAATTGGAGATGTGCCGCGACGGCAAGAACGACTGGCGTCATGGACGGCGATCACCGCGATGACCATGGCGTGCAGGCAACGATGACTGTGAGCGAGAAGACCGATGGCCGGTGAGCAGCGGAGTCGTTCATGGGCGCAGGGAAAACACGTCCCACGGCGGTGACGGGGCACAGGGGGGTGCGACGGTGGCATGGGCACATGTGAAGCGCGGCCAAGGCGCGGACAGTGGCCGACGTGCGGCAGAGCTGAGCGCATCTAGGAAGGCCGGCGTGGTGGACGGTGGGGAGCTCCATGGCGGCTGCACTAGGGCTGGAGGGACGCGGGGCGACACCGCGGCGGCTGGGAGAGGAGTCGTGGCCAGGAGGCAGGCGGACGGCGGGGAAGGCGCGCGGGCCGGTGGCCAGGCGAGCAGCGAGCTCGAGCATGCGGGCGAGCTGCGTGCCGTGGATAGGAAGGAGTCGGGCACTGTGGATAAGACCGGGAGAGGAAGAAGCGAACTCGGTTTTGTGGCCATGAGGATAAACATGACATGTGGGACCCACTTCACTCTCCTCCCTTCTACTTTCCAATTTCATATAGAGCTAGCAAACATGCTTCAAAAATATTCAACTTTGGCCCAATGACTAAATAAAATGTGAAGGATTTTATGGTGCAATCAGATTTCAGAACTGAGCAAGTTGAATTTTTACTCAGGTTTGAATTTGAATTCAAGTGGTGATACTTGACTCAATGAAATAAATAGTGGATTAGGTTCAAAAATCCTGAAACTTTGAAGTTAACCTTTTTGAACCACAAGGAGCCTCTGGAAAAATTTGGAGTTGATTTGGACAAGGTTAAGTACAAAGTTTAAATTTGAAGTCAGCTTTGATTAAGTTCTCAGTACGTGTCCAATAAATGGAAAACGTGCTTCAAATTTTTTTGAAACTTTACCGAGAATCAATTTGGAATATTAGAAGGTCATGGAAAAATTTACAGCCGTAGATTTGAATTTTTTTGAATGTCCCATTTTAGGGTTGGAATAATTCCTTTTTCTTTCTCTCTATTTTGTTTTCTTTTCTTCTTTAATTTTTCATTGAAAATGTGAATACTTGGAATTAAAGATTTTACACCTTAAGTTCCAATATACATAGCAAACATGTTCTATATGTAAAATTTTAACAAGTCTCTATTTTTAGTGGACATTGGTTAACTCATATGGTTCATGTGAGTTTGGATTTCCAAGTCCATTTTCAAAATTTTTAAGTTCACATTTTTGCGTTTTTGTTCGTCCGAAAAGCGGACTTCTACACAACATGGTTTTGAAGATGGGTTATGGAAGGAAAGATCTGGTTGGAAGATTCGGATCGTATTAGATGATGACTTCGGTTGCGGCATAGTCGGTTATAAATCGGATATGGAAAGTATCGAGTTGGTTATGATAGTTTTCGTGTGGAACACGAAGTTAGGTTATTATAGGAATGTGGAATACGTTCCTGAGTTTGTTAGGAAGTCTTGAGATTGTTTCTATCTGCGAAAAGGAAGATCTTGAGCAGTTATGGTTAGTTGCAATTTGTGATCAGAGTAGGATCAGAATCCATATTACGTACGAGTTAGCCTTCGGGCTGGCTATATAAGCAAGGGGGGCCAGAGCTCGTGGCAGACAACTTTTAGGCTGTCCCTCTTGTGTTATATTGAATAAATATCATAGTTTAAATGAACTTTTTTTGCCTTGTTCGTCCGACTTGTTGTCTACAAGTTTTTCTCGTCAAGTTTCTGCACAACACTACCTTTCTTTGGTAGTTTTATAATAACTCGAGTATTACAGATCCGATTGATGTGATTCTTTTTGGATTGTATTTACAACTTGATTTTGTCTAATATGTAAAAATTTCACGGTCATTGGACTAGTGGTTTCTGATCTACACGAGTTTCCTTGCAGTGTTCCAGAACTGTTTTTCTCGAGTAGACCAGATTGACCTTTGTTCGATCTTTCGATCGTAACTTGAGTTTTTCTCAATGGATTTCCGTGATTCTTGTTGTCATGTCTTCGTGACTTGATTAGCTACAATATCTACTACTTTTGTCACAATTGAACACGTTTAGATTAGTCGCACACACAATTTCTTTCACAGATCATTTTTCTGCTGAGGGGTTTTTGTTGCTTCCGCCGAAAAAGTTTAAATATACCATTCACCCCCCCTTTTGTAGCTTTTCACGTGCTCTTCGATACTACAATTTATATCATATCCATAGTGCTCTAATCTCTTTGATTTGCATGTGTTTTGACTAATCATCATGGAGAAATACTCCGCCAAACCTTGTTTGTTTAGTGGTATTGATTTTCAGGTTTGGAAGGCATGTGTGGAGGCTTTCATCCATGTGTAAGGTTTCGCAATATGGGAAAAGGTATACAAACCTTATGAAGTGCCACCAAACGATCAAGTTATGGCTACGAATCTACAGGACGTTGACAACAACAACAAAGCCCTCAACTTGATCATTCAGGGACTCACTCAAAGCGACTTTGATCGTGCTGCACCTCTGATCAAAATACGATGTTTGGAGAGCTCTTTGTGATTATCATGAAGGCTCCAACAAAATCAAGGAGGTAAAACAAGATATGTTCAAAATGGAATACATGCGCTTTGAGGTGCAACCTGGTGAGTCCATCGATCAACTTTTTGCCCAATTTAATAAAATTCTCAGTAATCGACATAGTGTCAACGTAAAACTTTCTGATTCTGAGAATGCTAGGCAACTCCTTAGTGCATTAGACATGACAATATGGGAGATGAAAGTAACCATTCGTGAAGCAACTTTCATGAGTACTCTTACTTTAGATGTGCTTCACTCTAACTAAAAACTCATGAAATTGACTTTTTATCACGAAAGAATCCAAATAAGTCTATTGCATTCATTTCACAACGTGATATTCCTAGCTCTGGCCAATCATCATCTTGCAATACTCTTGTTCCACTGTCTTCACTAACCCTAGAACAGATTGAAGAATTTCCAAAAGAGGAGCTAGCACTCATCTCTACTCGATTCTCAAAGGCATTGCAAAATGTGAGAACTAGAAGGAGACGAAGCTCCGGACATCAACGATACTTTGAATGTGGTAGACAAGACACTTTCGTACAGAATGCCCTAACCTTTCAGGTCCTACTACCCGTGAAGAGAAGTAGAACAAGGTAGAGAGCACCTCTGGAAACTCCAACAAGAAAAGGAGGGTTCCATAGGATGCAAGATGATAAACAACTTCATCACCGCACTTCAAGAGCTCAGTTCAAGTCATGTAGACATTGGAAGCAATGAAGATGATGATGATCTAGCCGACTTATGCTTCATCGCGGGCAAAACAAGATCAAGATCAATTTAGGAGGATGTAGAACACAACAATGGCGAGGATGAGGTATGTTCTACCTATAATGAAATGTGTGATGCAATTTCTCATGCAACTATTATTGTCAAGAAAAAGGATAAAAAGCTTAGGAATAATGCTGCTAAAATTGAATCACTAGAATCTGAAATCAACCGTTTAAAAACTTTGATTCCTAGTGATGATGCATGTCCCTCATGTGACATAATCTATGAACAATTGTTCATATTAAGAAATGCACACTCCTCCACTCTAGATAGACTTGATGAAGAAATTGAAAACAATAAAAAGTTGTCTGATTTTAGTGTTAAAAACTTAAAAGATGCTTCTTGTTCTACATATGATCTTGTGAGACCGATGTGTGCTGAATACATTAGCTATGACGATAAAAGTTTTGAATACTACCAAAACACCTTTATCATCAAGGTCCGACTCTAGGTCAGAGCTCCAGCAAGGTCCGACGATAGGTCCGGCTTGTTTTGCGTAGCTCCGGCAAGGTCCGACGTAATGTCCAACTTGCTTTGGCTAGGTCCGACTTCCTTGTCGAGGTCTGACTAGCTTTGGTTAGTTCCGGCTCTAGGTCTGACTAGCTTTGGTAAGCTCCGGCGCTAGGTCCGACTAGCTTTGGTTAGCTCCGTCGCAAGGTCCTGCTAGCTTTGGTAAGTTCTGGCGCTAGATTCTGTTAGTTTTGGTAAACTCCAGTTTAAGGTCCGGTTAGCTTTGGCAAGGTTCAGAGCTTGACCGCAGTTGTTCTGCTTTTAATTTGCAATGTTTCAAACTTTCTTTATACTTATAGAAAGTTTGCTTAAGTATTCTCATACTAAGTTTTTGGTGTGTTTTTGTGGTTTTAGTTGATATCTTTTTGCTAAGGTTTGCAACATGCTTATGTGAGGTGCTCACGTAAGGTGTTGTGTTTTCGGAATTAACGAGAGTCAAGTCGAGGACTTGTGCTCGGAAGTATTGGTTGTTTATTCATGTGCAGGTGTTGCTTGAGTTCAAAACATGGATGGTGATGGGATCCATTGAACTAGTCTTAGGGAGAAGATGAGGTTCAACAACCAAGTTCAGGAAGAATTGTGGTTGAGTTGATCTGGAGGTTGCGCAACATGTTTGAATCAAGAATAATGCATATGAAGGTATCGTGGACATCGCTGGAAGATGTTTTTACGTGTGCAAGGAGTGCATGGACATAGCTACATTGTTGTGAGGCATGATGAAGATATGTAGACATAAAGAATTGGTTGGAAAGGTCTAATCGACTAGGTTATGGACTCAGGGTGCGACTGAGTCGTGTTTGACTCAAATATGGAAAGTTTTGAGTTGGTTATGACTGGATTTCATGTGGGTCACGAATTTGAGTTGTTTTAGGAATGTGGAATACGTTCCTAAGGTGTTTGGAAGTCTTAAGATTGCTTCTATCTGCATATAGAAGAGTCTTGAGCAGTTATGGAAAGTTTCGATTCGTGAATTGAGTAGGATTAGAGTCCTAGTGAGGTTTGGATTGGCCTAAGGGCTGGTTATATAAGCAAGGGAGGCCAGAGATCATGGTGCACGACTTTGGGGCTGTTCCTTGTAAGTTTTGATCAATAAAATTCATAGTCTAAAGGAGCTTTTATGCCTTGTTTGCCCGACTTGTTTTCTTCAAGTCTTTCTCGTCGAGTTTCTGCACAACACTACCTTGCTTCGGTGGTTTTATCATAACTCGAATTTTACAGATCCGATTGACATGGTTCTTCTTGGTTTGTCTTCACAACTTAATTTTCTATCTTCTGTAACAATTTCACGGTCATTGGATTTGTGGTTTCTGATCTACACGAGTTTGTTTGCAGTGTTCCAGAACTGTTTTTCTCTGGGTAGGACAGATTGACCTTTGTTCGATCTTTCGATCGTAACATGAGTTTCTCTTGACGGATTTTTGTGATTCTTATTGTGACGTCTTCATGAATGGATTCTCTACAATATATACTAGTTTTGTTACAGTTGAACACGCTTAGATTAGTTGCACACACAGTTTCTTTAACAGGTTAGTTTTCTGCCGAGGGGTGTTTTCGTTACATCCACTGAAAAGTTTTAATCTACCATTACCCCCCCTCTGGTAGCTTTACACGTGCTCTTCGATCCTAAAATTCGTATCAGAGACACGATGCTCTAATCTTTGTGTTTTGCATGTGTTTTTGACTAATCATCATAGAGAAATACTCCGCAAAACCTTGTGTTTTTAGTGGTATTGATTTTCAGGTGTGGAAAGCACGTATGGAAGCTTTCATCCAGGCACAAGGCTTCACAATATGGGAAAAGGTGTACAAGCCTTACGATGTGCCGACGAACAATCAAGTCACGGCTACAAACTTAAGAGATGTCAACAACAACAACAAAGCCCGCAAGTTGATAATCCAAGGACTATCTCAGAGCGATTTCGACCGTGTTGCACACCTACGATCAGCGTACGATGTGTGGAGAGCATTTTGTGACTACCATGAAGGATGCAACATGATCAAGGAGGTAAGACATGATATGTTCAAGAAAGGGTACATGCGCTTTGAGATGCAACCCGGTGATTCCATTAATGACCTATTAGCTCGCTTTAATAAAATTCTCAGCAACTTGCATAGCGTCAATGTTAATTTTTCAGATGCTGAAAATGCTAGGAAATTACTAAGTGCATTATACATGTCAATTTGGGAGATGAAGTCACATCTATTCGTGAATCTACTATCATGTGTACTCTTAAATTAGATGTGCTATATTCTAAATTGAAAACTCATGAAATTGACATAATCTCACGTAAGAACCCCAACAAGTCTCCTGCATTTATTTCTCAACGTGATATGCCTAGCTCCGGTCAATCTTCATCTAGCAATACACTTGCTTTGCTGTCTTCACTAACCCTGTAACAGATTAAAGAATTTCCAGAAGAGGAGCTAGCACTCATCTCTACTCGGTTCTCAAAAGCATTGCAAAATGTGAGAACTAGAAGGAGAGGAATCTCCGGACCTCAATGATGCTTTGAATGTGGTTAGACAGGACACCTCCGTACAGATTGCCCTAACCTTTTAGGTCCTTCTACCTGTGATGAAAAGCAGAATAAAGTCAAGTCCTCTTCTAGCAACATCAACAAGAAAAAGAAGGGTTTTACAGGACGCAAACTGATAAACAGTTTCATCACCGCACTTCAAGAACTTGGCTCAAGTGATGTAGACATTGGAAGTGACGAAGATGAAGATGATCAGGCAAACTTGTGCTTCATGGCGGGCAAATTAAGATCAAGTATGGAGGATGCAGAACACAACAGTGACAATGATGAGGTATGTCCTACTCGTGATGAAATGTGTGATGCTATTTCCCGTGCAACTATTATTGTTAAGAAAAAGGACAAAAAGCTTAGGGACAATGCTGTTAAAGTCGAGCCACTAGAATCTGAAATTAATCGTTTGAAAACCTTGATTCTTAGTGATGATTCTTGTTCCTCATGCGATTTAATATATGAACAATTGTCCTCCTTAAGAAATGCACACTCCTCGACTCTTGATAAACTTGAGTTAGAAATTAAAAAGAACAAAAAGCTTGCTACACTTAATGACATAAAATTAAAAGATGCTTCTTGTTCTATAATTGATTTGCATTGTTCTACCTATAATGACCTTGAAAAGAAACTAAAAGATGCTATGAATGAAATTTCAATACTGAACAATGTTTTATGTGCTCATGAAGTTAAATATTGTTCTAATTGCAAACTAAAAGAAAAAACTTCATGTGAAAATTGCCTAGAATTGTCTAAGAAACTTGATGACATGAATAGGACACTAGAGCAGTTTTCTATTGGGGAAAAAATCTAAACTTGCTGCTGAATTCATCCAAATCTTGTAATGATAAAACTGGTTTAGGTTTTGATTCCCATGCTCATGCTAAAGCACATCCACCTAAAATTGTAAAGTCACTAAGAAGTGGTCTGATTAAAACAATTCCTAAACCAAAAGAGGTGGTTCTTAAATCTGCAGGAGTGTTGTCACATTCGGGTTCAAATAAACATACTGCATGCTCATCTAGACATGAACACAAAGTTAAATTTTATTGTACCTATTGTGGTAGAGATGGTCATGTCATAGATTTTTGTTATAGACTAGCTAAACAACATAAAAAGGAAAAACAATGCAAGCTAGATCTTATAACTCTCATGCAACATTTGCTGCACATACTAAACCGAATGTCAGGAACATGCAACCTGCTGTTATGAGTCAAAACCACTCAAAGTTTATCTTCGGAGCTTCAGTTTTTACCTCCGGACGTTCTTTTGTTACCTCTGGACCTTCTATTTTTGCCTCCGGAGCTACTGATTTTCGTTCTACACAAGTAACACCTTATAGGTCAGTAGTTAGGAACAAAAAATCTCAAACTTTGACTCATAAATCTATTGTTTTATCTCAGTTGTCGCGTGTTGTTCCTACTGGATGTCGTGTGAATCAGTACTGGATTCTTAAATGCCTATTGACTAACCCCAATATTGAGTTACCGACGTATTGTTCTTCTATGTAGGTTACACGCTTGAGGAAGGAGAACATTTGGATTATGGATTCAGGTTGCTCACGCCACATGACCTGTAACAAAGAATGGTTCTCCTCCTGCTCTTTTGTGTCACTTGTCGAGAATGTTACTTTTGCCGATAATTCTTCAACTCCTATAATTGCTAAGGGTTTGGTTAGAGTAAATGATCACTACACATTGAAGGATGTGGCACTTGTTAAAAATTTGAAATACAACTTGCTTTCTGTTTCACAACTGCTATATGGAAATCTGGAAATTATTTTCACTAAAAATTGGTGCAAAGTTGTAAATTCAAATAGTGAGCTTATTTTTAACATGTCTCCGTTTGGAAGAGTTTTTTAAGATAATTTTGATATGTCCTCTTCTAAGCATAGGGGTCTAGCTGCTAATGGTTCCAAAGACTTATATTTTTGGCATTGTAGACTTGGTCACGTAGGCTTTGATCATCTCACCCGTGTTAGTGCTCTTGATCGCATACGTGGGCTGCCTAAGCTGAAAAGGGACAAAGAAATTGTGTGCTCTTCTTGTAGACATGCTAAGATGGTTGCATGTTAACATACTCCTCTCACAATGATCATGACAACTGAACCAGGTCAACTTTTGCACTTTGACACCGTAGGACCTTCACGTGTTCAATCATTCGGAGGTAAATGGTATGTTCTTGTGATTGTTGATGATTATTCTATATACTCTTGGTTTTACTGTATGGTATCTAAGAATGAAGCTTTTTGTTAGTTTAGAACTTTATTTCTTATATTATCAATTGATCACCCAGGATCTTTAAAAGCAATTAGAAGTGATAAAGGAACCGAATTTAAAAATCAATCTTTTGATCACTTTTGTGTTGAAAATGGAATAGATCATCAATTTTTTTCACCATATGTACCTCAACAAAACGGTATTGTAGAAAGAAAGAACAGAACCTTACTTGAAATGGCTAGGACTATGCTTGATGAATATCAAACTCCTAGGAAATTTTGGGCTGATGCGATTGCAACCGCTTGTTATGTCTCAAATCGTGTTTTCTAGCGTGCTAAGCTAGGTAAAACACCATATGAGCTTCGGTTTAGACATAGGACTAGTGTTACACACTTTCGGGTCTTTGGTTGCAAATGCTTTGTTATGAAACATGGTAATCTTGATAAATTTGAACCTAGATCCATTGATGGCATGTTTCTTGGTTATCCATCTCATATTAGAGGATATCGTGTGCTTTTACTTGACACTAACAAAATTGTCGAGACTTGTGAGGTGTCTTTTGATGAAGCTAACACGGGTACTAGCTCAAACATTGTAGGTCCGGATCCATATCCGTAGGGGGAGAGCATTTTCGTTGAAGATGAGGAAGAAGTGGAGCTGCTGCCCGAAAATTCAGCAGCTAATGACTTTGGTTCAGCTCCGGATGTTGATTCTTAACCAGCACCGACAACCATCATTGCTGATCTAGATCGTCCTCAAGTCACAAGCTCATCGATTTGTGATGAACATGAAGAAGAAGAAGCTTGTGAAGTGTCTACTCCCCTCCGGATTCTCAAAAGTCATCCTCCACAACAAATGATTGGAAGCTTGCATGAACGAGTCACACGGTCAAAGTTTTGCGATCCAAACTCTCACGCTCATTCTGCTTTTGTTGCTTCTTTTGAACCCAAAGATATATCACACGCACTCACTAATGAACCTTGGATTATTGCCATGCAAGAAGAGTTAGAAAATTTTGAAAGAAATAATGTTTTGAAACTTGTACCTCTACCTCAAGGTCACACTTTAATTGAAACTAAATGGGTGTTTAAAAATAAACAAAGTGAGGATGGGGTTGTGGTGAGGAATAAGGCTAGGTTGGTTTCTCAAGGTTTCACACAAATTGAAGGTCTAGATTTTGATGAAACTTTTGCTCTTGTTGCTAGATTAGAAGCCATAAGAATTTGTTAGCTTTTGTTGCATCTAAAGGTTTAAAGTTATATCAAATGGATGTTAAAAGTTATTTCCTTAATGGCTATATAGATGAGGAGGTTTATGTCAAGCAACCACCAGGTTTTGAAAATCCAGATTTTCCGAATCATGTTTACAAACCGTCCAAAGCCTTGTACAGTCTGAAACAAACCCCTAGAGCATGGTATGATAGGTTAAAAACATTCTTAATTGAAAAGGGGTTTACCATGGGCATGGTTGATAAAACTCTTTTTGTGCTTAAGCATGGCAATGGCTCATTATTCGTTCAAGTGTACGTGGATGATATTATCTTTGGTTGTTCTTCTCATGATCTTGTGTCCAAGTTTTCAGCTATAATGAGTTCAGAATTTGAGATGAGTATGATGGGAGAACTCACGTACTTTTTGGGGCTGCAAATCAAGCAAACTAAGGAGGGAACCTTTGTGCATCAAACGAAGTATACAAGAGACCTTCTTAAGCGCTTCAACATGGACAAAAGCAAGCCTCTTCGGACACCAATGGGAACAACAACGACACTTGAACTTGATGAAGATGGTGAACCTATGGATCAAAAGGAATATAGAAGCATGATCAGATCACTTTTGTACCTCACAGCATCAAGACCGGACATACAATTTAGCTTATGTCTTTGTGCACGGTTTCAAGCTTCCCCATGTGCTTCACATCATCAAGCCATCAAAAGAATTCTCGGGTACTTATAGGGAACTCAAGAATTTGGCATTTTTCTTCCTTCTTCCTCAACCGTTACTTTGAAAGCTTTTTCGGATGCTGATTGTGGGGGTTGTAGGATTGATAGGAAAAGTACTTTCGGTGCTTGTAATTTTCTTGGTAATTCCCTTGTTGCTTGGTCCTCTAGAAAACAAAGTTCAGTTGCACAATCCACAGCCGACTCTGAATATGTAGCTGCTTCTAGTGCTGCTCAAAAATTCTTTGCATTATTCAAACACTTAAGGACTATGGGGTAGATCTAGATAGTGTTCCATTATTTTGTGATAACACTAGTGCCATTTGCATTCCTAAAAACCCGGTGCAACATTCTAGAACTAAGAACATTGACATTAGGTATCACTTTCTTCGTGATAATTTTGAAAAAGAAAACATTGTGCTTCGCCATGCAGATACCGAACAACAGTTGGCTGACATTTTTACAAAACCTTCGAATTTCACTCGTTTTTGTTACATTCGTAGTGAAATAGGGGTTATGCATCCTCATGGCTTAAATTGAGGAGGAGTTTTGAAACTTCAGAACTTTATGTGTGAATCTGAATTTAAAATAATATGAGAACAATATTTCATACATATATGACATTGTGATTCCTTTTACATGCTGAAAGTTCTTACTACATTACTCATGTTATACATTTTGGTAACTGGAATAATTACTTATACTAAATCTGGTCATGATCGAACTTTCTTGCTGTTTTGAACTTGTTGCATGCTCACAAGTGCTTTTAATAATGAAAAATTAATCAATCAACTATCCACATGTTGAGCTTTTATGTTCAAATAAAAAATGATAAAAGACCAAGAGAATATGCATGCATCACACTTCTTCTTTTGAGATGGCTTATCATTGCACTTAGATATGAACATGGAAGAAGTTGTGTATGACTAAAACCATATCCTTAAGCTTCTGATTGTCAAATGACATAGGCTTGGCTTGGTTGCTTAGAATAAGGTAGATGCGCATATAATCTCTTGCAAATTTCATATGATCAAAATTTGTGCTTAAAAAAATTGCAGCAACAAGTATCATGCCTTCAGGTTTTGAAATAGTTAAGTTTGTGAGATCATGACTTGCTTAAATTGAAAATTACATTTGATCTCTAGCATGGATTACACTACTTTATGAATCTCATTATTGTGATAGTGTAAGTTACTTGACAGTATGACTTGAATGAGCTTTATTCTATATGTATATGTTATAATGTGCTCATAACAAATTAAAATTTCTCTTTTATACCTTGCTGAATACATTGTCAAAGGATGAGAAGTATGCAAGGGGGAGAAATAAGTATGGGGGGGGGGAAATTTATTTCTATATCATTTGATTGTCAAAAAAGGGGAGAAATTGTTTTCAAAACTTTTCATGTGAATAAGCCAATGTTCGGATTTTAAGTGGTGTTGCCAATGCATTCATCAAGGGGGAGATTGTGAGACATATGTGTGCTAAATACATTGGCTTTGATGATAAAAGTTTTGAATACTACCAAACCACCATTTTAACAAGGTCCACTCTAGGTCTGAGCTCCAGCAAGGTCCGACGATAGGTCCAACTTGTTTTGGGTAGCTCTGGTGAGCTTTGTCTTTAGCTCCAGCATGTCATTGATAGCTCCGACATGGACTTGTTTTGGGTAGCTCCGGTGAGCTTTGTCTTTAGCTCCGACATATCTTTGATAGCTTTGCCATGTCTTTGTTAAACTTTGACTTGCTTTTTCTAGCTCCGGCTTTTGGGTTGACAAGTTCTGACTAGTTTTGGTAAGCTCCGGTGGATTCTAGTTCTGCTAATTTTGGCAAGATCCTATTGGTTGTAATTCGACTGACTTTGTTTTAGCTCTCGGTACCTTTTGCAAGTTTTGGAACTTGATTTTATTGTTTCTCTAAATTGTTCCGATTTTGTTTTACATTCTAAAATGTTGCTTAGTATTCATTTACAAAGTTTTGTTGCATTTTGGCTTTTATAACAATGTCCACTTTTATTGTGGTTTACAACATGCTTATGTGAGGTGCTCACGTAAGGTGTTGTGGTTTCGGAACTAACGAGAGTGAAGTCGAGGACTTGTGCTTGTAAGTATCGGTTGTTTGTTCATGTGCAGGTGTTGCTTGAGTTCAAGACACGTTTGGTGACGGGATCCATTGGACTAGTCTCAAGGAGGAGATGAGGTTCCAACAATCAAGTTCGGGAGGATATGTGGTTGACCTGATCAGGAGGTCATGCAGGGTGATTGAATCAAGGACAGTGCATATGAAGGAAATTGGATGTCGAAGGAAGGTGTTCGCACGTATGCATGCAGTGTATGAGGTCGCAATATGGTTCAGAAGACGGGTTATGGAAGGAAAGATCTGGTTGGAAGGATTAGATCGTATCAGATGATGACTTCGGCTGCGGCGGAGTCAGTTATAGATCGGATATGGAAAGTATTGAGTTGATTATGATAGTTTTCGTGTGGGACATGAAGTTAGGTTGTTTTAGGAATGTGGAATACATTCTTGAGTTTGTTAGGAAGTCTTGAGATTGTTTCTATCTACGAATAGGGGGATTTTAAGCAGTTATGGTTAGTTGCGATTCATGATCAGAGTAGGATCAGAATCCAAGTTACGTACGAGTTAGACTTTGGGCTGGTTAACAGACGACTTTTGGGTTGTTCCTCTTGTGTTCTATTGAATAAAGATCGTAGTTTAAAGGAACTTTTGTGCCTTGTTCGTCCGACTTGTTGTCTGCAAGTTTTTCTCGTTGAGTTTCTGCACAACACTACCTTTCTTCGGTGGTTTTATCACAACTCGAGTTTTACAGATCCGATTGACGTGATTTTTTTGTTTTGTCTTCAAAACTTGATTTTCTATAATCTGTAAAAATTTAACGGTCATTGGACTAGTGGTTTTTGATCTACACGAGTTTCTTTGCAGTGTTCCAGAACTGTTTTTCTCGGGTAGACCAGATTGACCTTTGTTCGATCTTTCGATCTTAGCATGAGTTTTTCTCGATGGATTTCCGTGATTCTTGTTGTCATGTCTTCGTGACTTGATTATCTATAATATATACTACTTTTGTAATAATTGAACACGTTTATAGTAGCCGCACACACAATTTCTTTAACAGATCGTTTTTCTGTCGAGGGGTTTTTGTTGCTTCCGCTGAAAAAGTTTAAATCTACCATTCACCTCCCCCCTATGATAGCTTTTCACATGCTCTTCAATCCTACAATCTATCTTATGTGAACCTAAATTATGCAAACAACTTGTAGAAATCAATTTTTTAGGTTTTCACCCTGTGCTGAGCGGACTTGTCCGGCCCTGACCAGACTATTCCGACCTCAGAGTTTTAATCTCGTTTGATTAAGATATTTCAAGTCATATTGCCTATTCACCCCCCCTATAGGAGAATTTAAATTGGTATCAGAGAAGGTATCTCTACCAAGAGTCTAACAACACGGAGAAGAGATGGTCAGAAGGGGTGACAACGAGGTCCCGACGATCGTCGACGACGACAAGACGAAGAACGTCAATGTGCTTCAAGATGATCCCAATGACGATGAGGAAGTGCGTCTACTCAAGGCGCGACTTCATGAGAAGCTAGGTATTCCCAAGAAGGAGACCAAGGTGATTGGGCAAATCAACAATGACAATGGGAGTAGTTCACAAGACTACTGCCGATATCCTTACTACTATGAGCGATTAACTGCTAGCAATCACTATTTATCTATTCCTATTGGGAAACCTCCCCAATTCGATGGAAATGGTTACTCTATGTGGAATCATAACATGAAGATTCATCTCATTTCCATAAACCCTAGCTTGTGGCAAATTGTCTTGATAGGTGTTCATCTTCCCAAGAATGAGTAAGATGTTACTCCGGAGCAAGCCGTCCTACTCCATCGCAATGCTCGAGCAGTTGGAGTGATCACCTCCTCATTGACTCGAGAGGAGTTCAACTGGATTGAAGGTTTGGAGCTGGCCAAAGAAATATGGGACATGCTCAAGATGGCACATGAGGGGAACCGTGTCATTAGGGAGGCAAAGATCAAAGTGATTGAAGGAGAACTTGGAAGGTTCACTATCATGGATGGTGAGACCCCCCAAGACATGTACAACCGCCTCAAGACCCTTATCAACAAAAGTCAATCTTATGGAAGCACCCGATGGACGGATGACGAAGTGGTGAAGAGAATGATCTGGGCATTCATGCCATGAAATGTTACTCTTTCCTCACTAATTCATGAAAGTCCAAGATTCCATAAGATGACTCCCGAAGAAGTGCTAGGGAGAATAATCAACCATGAGATGATGGATCAAGAGGCTATGTTCTACAACGACCTTCAAAAACTCTCCTCCTCCAACAAGAGAGATGTTGCATTCAAGGAAACATCCTCAAGATCCCAGGAAAAAGGAGAGAGTGATGAAGAGAGACCCGACACTGATGAGGAATAGGCACTCTTCATCAACAACTTCCAGAGGATGTTGAGAAGAAGGAGAGGGAGCTACAATCGTGAAGGCAAGAGCAAAGACGAGCCCAAGACAAGATCAAAGAGGGCTTGCTACAGTTGTGGGGAATACGACCACTTCATTGTAGATTGCCCACATGAAGACAACAAGAAGAAGAAGGAAGGCAAGTCTCAAGAGAAGAAATACTTCAAGAAGAAGAAGCAATAGGGACATGCCCACCTTGAGAAGGAGTGAGACTCAAATGAAGACTCCTCCTCCGATGAAGAAGAGAAGATAGAAACTATTGCTATGAACAAGTCAACCACGGAGAACAAGCTCTTCCCCATCTTGGAGAACTCAAGGCCAACTTGCCTCATGGCCAAAAAGGGAGGAAAGAAGGTTAAACCTAAACCATCCACTTCTATTTATTCCCATGATGATTTTGATAGTAGTAGTGAAAATGAATATATGCTTAAAGATATGAGTAAGAGTACTTAGAAAAGATTAGAGATATTGTCGAATGAGATATTAGAGAAGGAAGAGCTCATCAATCATCAAGAGGACATGCTCATCCAACAAAAGGAGAGATGTCAAGAGTTTGAGGAGCTCTTGGAGCTTGAAAGAGAAAGAAGCAATGCTCTTGAGCGTGAACTCACTTTGAGCAAGGAAACTTGCTCAAACCTTGAGAACACTACAATTGTACTAAATAATGATCTTGTTAGCTTGACAAAAGCTAACAAGATCCTTGAAATAAAAGTGGAGTCTCTCAAGGTCAATGCACCTTCTTCCTCTAAAATCTCACCCTCCACAAATGTCAAATCTGAAACATCTCAAGCTTGCAAGTGCTCTAATTTGATCCTAAAACGTAAAGATGAGCTTAAGATGGCACAAAATAACCAAGCACCAAAAGTTGGCATCTTTGTCAAGGATAAGATGGCATATGCACGTAGTGCATACACCGACACAAGACATCCTCTTGTCAAAGATGGTCTTGTCTATTCTAAGGAGAGGAGGCAAAACGCCAAAACTCTCAAGAACGGCAAAGACTTGATTGTTTTTGTCAAAGGAGGTTCATATAACAATGACAAAGGAAATAACATTGCTACATCTCATAACATGCCTAAAAAGGAACCTCGTCCACTGTTTCATGATTACGATGCTTCATATGTTTTGTTGAGAAACAAGTTTGGAAAGCCTTATGCTAGGTATGTTGGGCCACACCGCAAGAGTCCATAACCTTGCGTGTGGGTTCCCAAGTGCCTCTTGACTAATATCAAAGGACCCAACACTGCTTGGGTACCTAAAGCCAAGGCTTAATTCTATTTTGTAGGCATACTCCTCCGGTGGAACCAAGTGGGTTCCTGATAGTGGATGCACAAATCACATGACCAAAGAGAGGAAGTTGTTTGTGGAGTATGAAGAAAATGAAGATCCAAGTGAGGGGATCTACTTTGGGGACAATAGCCAAGGAAAAATCGTTGGCACCGGTAAAATTGCTATATCCCCTAATCATACTCTTTCAAATGTTTTACATGGTTATTTACATGATTATAACCTCTTGTCCATATCACAACTATGTGACAAAGATTATAATTGTTTTTCACTAATGAGGGTGTGGTCGTCACTAGAAGAAGCAATGACTCAATTGCTTTTAAGGGTGTATTCAAGGGAAAGCTCTATCTTGTGTATTTCTCCGCGGATAAATCTCAACTTGATACATGCTTAATTGCAAAAAATAACATGGGATGGCTTTGGCATAGAAGACTAACCTATGTTGGGATGAAAAATTTGCAAAAACTTCTTAAGGGCGAGCATATACGTGGTTTGAAGAATGTTGTGTTTGAAAAGGATAGGCCATGTAGCGCATGCCAAGCCGGAAAGCAAGTTGGAGCTTAACATCCATCCAAGAACATCATGACGACATCAAGACCATTGGAGCTTCTACACATGGACCTCTTCGGTCTAATCGACTACATAAGTATTGGCGGTAACAAATATGGCCTTGTCATTGTCGATGATTTTTTACGTTTCACTTGGGTATTCTTTTTGCATGATAAGAGTGAGACTCAAGGTGTCCTCAAGAAATACTTGAGGAGAGCTCAAAATGAGTTCTCCTTAAGGATCAAGACCATAAGGAGTGACAATGGCACCAAATTCAAGAACACTCAAGTTGAAGAGTTTTTTTATGAAGAAGGCATCAAGCATGAGTTCTCGTCCCCCTACTCCCCTCAACAAAATGTGGTGGCCGAGAGGAAAAATAGGACTCTCGTTGAGATGTCAAGAACCATGCTTGATGAATACAAGACGTAGGACTGGTTTTGGGTGGAAGCGGTTAACACCGCTTGCCATGCCATAAACTGGTTGTATCTCCATCGCATATTGAAGAAGACATCTTATGAACTCCTAACCGATAACAAACCTAATATTTCCAATTTTCGCATTTTTTGGGAGCAAATGCTATATTCTCATTTAGAAGCCTAGGACTTCAAACTTCGCTTCTAAATCTGTAGAGGGTTTCTTGCTTGGTTATGACTCAAACACTTACACCTATCATGTTTTCAACAAATCCTCCAGAATTGTTGAAGTAGCACGTGTCGTAGTGTTTGATGAGACTAATGGATCCCAAGTGGAGCAAGTTGATCGTCATGTGCTATATCAAGAAGAAGCTCCACGAGTGTTGATAGGAAGGATGGAACATGGAGACATTCGACCACAAGAACAACCTCAAGACTCAAGTGATCATCCCACACGTCAAGCAAGCTCTTCCTCAAACAATCAAGCTCAAGACCCTCAAGATGCGTTTCAACAAGATGAAAATGGAGGCATCGATCAAGGGGGATATGAATAAAATGAGGAAGATGAAGATCCAAGAACTCAAGAACCACACCCAAGAGTACATCAAAGCGTTCAACAAGACCATCCAATAGACAACATCCTTGGAGACATCTCCAAGGGGGTAACTACTCGATTCATGTTGCAAATTTTTGTGAACATTACTCTTTTGTTTCCTCTTTGGAGCCTTACAAGGTTGAAGAAGCACTACGAGATCCGGATTGGGTGATGGCCATGCAAGAAGAGCTCAACAATTTTGAAAGAAATCAAGTATGGGAGCTCATGAAGAGGCCAAACTCCAATGTTGTGGTCACCAAGTGGGTGTTCCGCAAAAAACAAGATGAGCATGGGGTGGTTACAAGGAACAAAGCACGACTTGTGGCCAAGGGGTACTCACAAGTCAAAGGTTTGGATTTTAATGAAACCTTTGCTCTCGTAGCTAGGCTTGAACCAATTTGTATATTACTTGCCTTTGGTACTCACCATGATTTTAAGCTATACAAAATGGACGTCAAGAGTGCATTCCTCAATGGCCCAATCAAAGAAGAGGTGTATGTAGAACAACCCCCCGGCTTTGAAGATCAAAACTTCCCAAACCATGTCTACAAATTGCGTAAGGCCCTCTATGACCTCAAACAAGATTCTAGAGCTTGGTATGAGTGCCTTAGAGACTTTCTAACTCAAAATGGTTTCAAAATTGGGAAGGCCGATTACACTTTATTCACTAAGCATTTCAATGATGATTTGTTTGTTTGCCAAATATATGTCGATGAAATTATATTTGGTTCTACTAACAATACTTTTTGTGATGAGTTTTCCAAGATAATGACCGAAAGGTTTGAGATGCCTATGATGGGGTAGTTGAAGTTCTACCTAGGCTTTCAAGTGAAGCAACTCAAGGAAGGCACATTCATTAGTCAAACGAAGTACATACAAAACATACTCAAGAAGTTTGACATGGACAAAGCCAACCTATCAAGACTCTAATGGGAACCAATGGGCACCTCAACCTTAATGAAGATGGTTCAAGTGTGGACCAAAAGGTATTATCGTTCCATGATAGGTTCACTGCTTTACTAATGTGCATCTAGGCCCGATATAATGCTAAGTGTTTGTATGCCTGCTCGATTCCAAGCTGCTCCTAAGGTGTGTCATTTTACCGCCGTTAAGAGAATTCTTAGATATTTGGTTCACACACCAAGCCTAGGACTTTGGTACTATGACACCCTCATCTTCATGCATCAAGCATTACATAATTTCATATACATGTTTAACATTGATCCACATAAAAAGGAATGAGTTTAAAATGAATTTAAAGCAAAACCGCACTCAAAAGTTCTGAGAAGTGCGGACAAGTCTGTTTTTTATGCGGACTAGTCCGATTTCTCTCTGACCTCCCTCAGACATGTTCGTTTTTGTTGCGGACTAGTCTAGTTTCGTCTCTGTACAATTCTCGGACTTGTCCGGTCCATTGCGGACTAGTCCGGTATCCCGATTACTTGAAATTTCGCCAAGTCCCAAGACTTGTCCGGACTTGTTCGATGTCTAGCAGACTTGTCTGTTTTCCTCTCTGACTAAGTTTGGACTTGTCCGATATAGTCTGGACTTATCCATTTTCTTCTCTGACTAATATCGGACTAGTTCAGCCTGTCGCGGACTTGTCCGGTGATCGCGATTCCGAGTTGATCTTTTCTTCCACAACTTGTTTTTGGGTTTTACCTTAAGTGGGCCTAAGGACATCGTGGCTAACCCCTTTTGGAGCCCATGTGGGATTCCACACCGACCTCCACGCACCCCAAACTCAAAATCCATCAAACCCTAGCCCTCCACCCCTATATAAACAACCCAACACCCTATTTTCACATCTTTTGCCACCTTTGAGACACCAGCCAAACCCTAGCTCATGAACAACTGCTGCCAAGGAGGGAGAAGGAGATCCCGAGCAACAAGAAGAAGAGGAGGAAACAAAATAGGATCAAGTGATCGAGATCTGCATCAAGTTTTCATTCTCCATCAACAATTCACCTTCAAGTTTCTTCATCAACCCTAGATCGTCAAGATCCAAGTGTTGCCTCCAAAACCCTTGATTTATTGGAGTCCTAAACACGTAGTATACATTCTAATTCATCTTTCTCACGTGAATTCAACCTCATTTCTCCAAATTTATGTCAATCTAGAAAACCCTAGCTCGCTGTTTCTGCGATGGGCGGGCTAGTCCGGTCCTACAGCAGACTAGTCCGGTTTGGCTGTCTGTTTTCTGCTGAATTAATTTTAAATTTATTCGTATCACTTCCAAACCTATCCAAACTTGTTAAAAACCATTATAACTGGTTAGTAAACATTATTAACAACTCATTAACTAGTTTTGCTTAGCATTTGCACTAATCATGCATGTCATGACATATTGAGTAATATATGTGCACTTATTGATTGTAATTCGTGTCTTGTATGTTTATTGCGCGGTTTTGACGGATTTGCGCTAGAGGATGTTGCGGAGGACCTCCAGGACCAGAATTTTGAAGTCTTTGATCCCAACCAAGCCCAAGAGCAAGGCAAGTGTCCTTGAACATATTGATCCTGTTTCGACAATAAATGTTTTGTTTTCAAAACTGCATGCTTGTGGCAATTTGATGGGAATTCCTATGATAGAAAGTTTACTAGCTTTGTTTAACCACCCTTGTCACTTGGAATACATGGTAGAGAGTCGGGAAGGGCTTTTACCTTTGCTTCGCTTAATTAATTGGGATGGGAAAACAACTATACCATTTAATTATGCATTAATGAGATTATGGTTAATATGAACTGGTTAATATTATATGGTAATGGGGGATCTAAGCAAGCCTGGTATGTGGATGAGTTGGATGTTATGGTGGTTGCTTGCTTCAGATCTAAGGACCGATTCATGCGAGAATATGCCAGAACAACAGTGCCACCACGAGGCCAAGTATGGGTGCAACATAGCTGATTAATTAGGGTATTGCTAGTACTGGTCGGATCATTTGGCGCACCAGAGAAGGGGAGTACGATTGAGTTTGGAATTATGGCGGGACTCCCTAGGATCCGAACGACACAAGAGGGGGCCCTTGGTTGAAGATGTGCTCAGTTGGAGGCATTGCCATCGGTGAAACCTTGGTGGGTCCATATATTCTAGTAGTCCCTTTGTAAAGGCTATTTTTTGATCTCATGGCCATACACCAAATGAAGTGTAATTGGCATAAGCGAGGTTCCTTAGTCACCGACGGGTGATGAAATCATAACCACGTGGGTAAAGTGGTACAAACTCTACAGAGTATTAAAACTATCATGATAGTCGTGCTCTTGGTTAAGAGCACCAGGATTACCTACATGATTAGAGGGGTTTTGGTATTGGGATGGTTTTTACTAGTTATGGGATGGTATTGTGATTTATGGCAATGAATATGGTTAATGGTAATGAGAAATCTGGAATATAGATGAAGGTAAGGAAATATAAACTGGTGTTAAGGTAACTACATGGTTTATGATGGGTTTACTTCACTTACATATAATATACTTGATGAGTAGGTTTAGGCCCGATCTTCCGAAAGGTATGTCGATTGGGGTGGAGAACTCGATGTTGATGATCCGCGGCACTCGAGCGGTTCGAGTACCCCTGCAATCACTACACCACGGCTCCGTTGGTTATCAACCGTGCTGCACACGCTTGACCTCGCCAAGAAGGCTAATCCCTGCAAGTGCAACCGAGAACACGAGCAAGAACGTCGAAGACACGATCTGAAATCATGAAGTTGGGGTCTCACAAACCGTAGAACAACAATATTATTGATTTAAGCAAAACCCACCAAATATGACCGGCGGCTGCAGTATTTATAGGCTAGGGTTCGACCAAAACATGATTAGACGCGTCCCTAATCGATTCTTACGGGATACAAGGCCCAAAGACCCGATTCGGTGGCGCAGCACCGGACAGATATCTGGACTCAACTTGTTTCGACGATTACCAATGACTCCGGAGGAATTTTTAGGTGGGACCAGACCCATTAGAAAGTTTATCTTCTCCTCTTTCCGTGCATATGTAGAACGTCAAGAACGGAGTCTGTATGCCTCCTGGGCGTCCGTTTTAAGGTGGACTGCTCCTGAACTCCGAGTTGAACTCGAGTCCGAGTTGTAAACTGTTTCCATCAACTTGTGGACGTCCCAGCTGGTTCTCCATGCTCCCAAGGCCTCTTTCCTTCACTTGTTGATCTTATCCATTATTCCTAATAACAATTAAATCATTACATAGAAATCTATTCTCAAACTCACATGCAAAAGAAGTTAGGAACGAATTCACCTGCTGATTTATTAATCGTGCTCGTGCTCTGGTGATTGATCCTTGCAGTTCAATGTGTGTCTCCGCTGTTGTGATGTCCTCATCATCCTCCCCCTCTTGAATTGGAGTCTTCCTTGGCTCAAGTTCATCTTCTTCTCCCAAGTACGGTCGCAAATCTAAAATGTTAAATGTAGGACTGACTCCAAAATCAGGAGGCAATTCAAGCTTATATGCATTATCATTAATCTTTTCAACAATCTTAAAAGGACCAGCAGCTCGTGACATAAGTTTAGATTTTCTCAAGTCGGGAAATCGCTCTTTTCTCAAATGTAACCACACCAAATCACCCGGTTCAAGTTTTACTTCTTTTCTACCTTTACTACCTGCAATCCTATACTTCTCATTCATCATTTCAATATTTTTCTTTGTAGTTTCATGCATCTTAAGAATGAATTCAGATCGTTGTTTAGGATCCAAATTTCTAGTTTCAGAAGGAGGTAAAGGTAGTAAATCAATAGGAGCACGGGGATTGAAATCATAAACTACCTGGAATGGACTTACCTTTGTCGTGGAGTGAACGGATCTGTTGTAAACAAATTCTATATGTGGTAAACACTCCTCCCAAAACTTCAAATTTATTTTCAAGACAGCCCGCAACATAGTGAATAAAGTACGATTAACTACCTCGATCTGTCCATCTGTTTGTGGGTGACATGTAGTTGAAAACAGCAACTTGGTTCCCAATTTATACCACAAAGTTCTCCAAAAATGACTTCAAAATTTTGCATCACGATAAGACACAATGGTATTTGGCACACCATGTAAACGAACAATTGCCGTCATAAATAAATCAGCAATGTGTGAGGCATTATCATTCTTATGACAAGGTATAAAGTGTGCCATTTTGGAAAAACGATCAACGACTACAAAAATACTATCCCTCCCCCTCTTAGTCCTAGGCAATCCCAAAACAAAGTCCATAGAAATATCCTCCCAAGGTACACTAGGAACAGGAAGAGGCATATAAAGACCATGTGGGTTAAGGCGAGACTTAGCTTTGTTGCAAGTAGTGCATCGTGACATGTAGCGCTCGACATCATGCCTCATGTTTGGCCAAAAGAAGTGTGTGGACAGCACGTCTTCAGTTTTCTTCACTCCAAAATGTCCCATCAAACCTCCTCCATGTGCTTCTTGCAAAAGTAATAGACGAACGGAGCTAGCTGGAACGCATAACTTGTTAGCATGATAGAGGAGAACCTCTCGCAGCACAAATTTATTCCAAGTTCTTCCTTCTCCACAATTTTCAAAAGCATCTTTGAAGTCCAAATCAGTAGGATATAATGCTTTTATTGTTTCCAAACCAAAGATTTTATGATCAAGTTGGGACAGCATGGTATAATGCCTAGATAACGCACCGACAATGATATTTTCCTTCCCTTTCTTATGCTTAGTGATGTATGGAAATGACTCTATGAACTCAATCCATTTAGCATGTCGTTTATTTAGATTGGTTTGACACTTAAGATAGTTCAATGATTCATGATCAGAATGTATGACAAACTCCTTAGCAAAGATAATGTTGCCAGGTTTGTAATACACGCACTAAGGCATACAATTCCTTATCATAAGTAGAATAATTCAGAGAAGGACCATGAAGTTTTTCACTAAAGAAAGCAACGGTTTTACCTCCTTGTATGAGAATGCATCCAACACCAATGTTGCTTGCATCACATTCTAACTCGAAGGTCTTGTCAAAATCAAAAAGTTGTAGCAATGGTGCTTGTGTAAGCTTCGATTTGAGAGCATCAAAAGCTTGTTGCTGCTGTTCGCCCCATCGAAATGGCACTCCCTTCTTCGTTAGCTCATGTAGAGGTGCTGCAATGGTGCTGAAATCCCGCACAAAGCGCCGATAAAAACCTGCAAGACCAAGAAAACTACGAACCTGTGTGACGGTTGTTGGGGCTGGCCAGCTGGTGATTGCTTCAATTTTTGCCTCATCCATCTCAATTCCCTGCGAGGAAACGACATAGCCAAGAAACGAGACTCGATTGGTGCAAAAGACACACTTTTTGAGGTTACCAAACAAACGTGCATCTCTCAAAACAGTAAAAACAGCATGTAAATGATCAAGATGTTCATCATATGACTTGCTGTAAACGAGGATATCATCGAAGTAAACCACCACAAATTGTCCAATGAAAGCACGTAAAACCTCGTTCATTAATCGTATAAAGGTGCTGGGTGCATTAGTTAAACCAAAAGGCATGACTAACCACTCATAAAGTCCAAACTTGGTTTTAAATGCAGTTTTCCATTCATCTCCTAGTGTCATTCTAATTTGGTGGTAGCCACTACGCAAGTCAATTTTTGTGAAGATGATAGCACCACTCAATTCATCAAGCATGTCATCTAAGCGAGGAATAGGATAACGATATCGAATCATGATGTTATTAATCGCTCGGCAATCAACCCACATGCGCCAACTACCATCTTTCTTAGGAACCAAAAGAACAGGAACAGAACAAGGGCTAAGGCTTTCACGAATGTACCCGCGGCCCAAAAGATCTTGGACTTGTCGCTGAATTTCCTTAGTTTCCGGTGGATTCGCCCTGTATGCTGCACGATTTGGCAAACTTGCTCCTGGAATCAAATCGATCTTGTGTTCAATGCCTCTCATCGGTGGTAAACCAAAGGGTATCTCGAAGGGAAACACATCCTCAAACTCCTGCAAAAGGTTAGCAACAGCAGGGGGCAATGCAATAGACAATTCATGAAGTGAAAACATGGCTTCTTTTCAAACTAAAGCATAGCACATCCCCTTAGCATCGAATAAATCAGCAAATTCAGATTTAGTTGCGAGCAACGATGGTGATTTTAACTTAATAACTTGCTGTTTTTCAGATTCTAATTTTGTTGTTTTGCCATCACGAAGTTTAATCTTCTCAAAATGCACAATTTCAGCAGGAGTCATGGGGAGCAAAGTGATTTTCTTTCCCTTATGCATGAGAGTATATTTATTGGTTCTACCATGATGGATAGCATCTGTATCAAATTCCCAAGGACGACTCAATAAAAGAGAACAAGCATCCATAGGAACAACATCAAAATCAGCAAAATCATGGTATGAACCAATTGAAAAATGTATTCTCGCTGTTTGTGTTACCCAAACCTTACTGCTGTTGTTGAACCATTGAATGTGGTACGGATGAGGGTGTGCTCCTGTTGTCAAACTAAGTTTCTTGATGATGTCCGTGTTCACCAAGTTATTGCAGCTACCTCCATCAATTATAGTGTGTACACGGCAGTCCTTGATGATGAGAAACATGTGGAAGAGGTTGTGTCGTTGTAGCTTGTCGTCGGTCTCCACTTTGGAGCTCAAGGCACACTGCACAATGATGCTCCTATAGTTCTCCGTCGCCGTTGTACCAAGTACCTCTTCTTCAGTGTGTTCGTCATTTGGACCTGTAAAGTCAGTAGCAAGAGAATATTCATCTTCAACATCTGAAGTACTATCATACCTGCCATCATCGCGTTCTATGTATGCTCATTTACTCGGGCAATCTCTCATCATATGACCAAGTCCCTAGCAGCGGTGACACTTAATGTCTGAAGTACGACCCGTAGAAGGAGTGGACGACAAAGCCTTGAATGATGTCGCCTTGCTGCCTTCCGGCACGCGAGAAGGTGGAGCAGCAAGTATAGTTCGTTGGCCACCATTGAATGGTGTAGTCGCTGCCCGGTTGTTCAAAGATGGTGCTCTTTTGGATGGTGTAGTCGCTGCACGTGGGGTGAAGTTGCTCCTCGTGCATTGTTGCTATTGTTGTCGGCCCTGCAATTCTTTTTCTGCCAACATAGCAAGCTGAAACAATCTGTTAACAATATCATATTCCTTGTAATCAACAATGTTTTGAATTTCACACCTCAACCCCCCATAAAAACGAGCTATTTTATCATCCATGTCCTCTACTACCCCACAACGCAGCATACCCTTTTGTAACTCTTGATAATACTCCTCTACGGACATGTTACCTTGGTCTAAGCGCTGCAATTTTTTGCGAAGGTCCCGCTGAAAAGATGGAGGAACAAATCGAACATGCATAGCTTCCTTTAATCTATCCCATGTTGTAGGATCAGTTCTACTTTTAACAAGTTCATTCCACCATATGATAGCAAAGTACTTAAACTCACTAGTGGCTTGATGAACTCTATGTTGTTCAGGAACAAGATGGGAATTAAATTTTTGCTCTACTGTCATCTCCCAATCAAGATAAACCTCAGCATCATAAGCACCAGAAAAAGAGGGTATAGTAAATTTCACTTTAGCAAAAGGATCATCAGGAGGACGATTATAATTGTTATGATTATTACCTCCCATACCTCGACGATAAAGTGGTAGTCTTGGTTCATCATTGTGATCTTCCCATTCATCATATGCATTGTCTTCTTGTCTTCCAGCGAGAGGCAACCGAGCCGGTCATCAAGTTGGTGAGTCAAGTTCGCCAATGACTCCTCCGTGGTCTTCATCATATCATGTAACTTAGCATGTTGAACACATTCGTCATCATTGTCTTCTCCTGCCATTGTTAGTAGGAAACAAAAGACAACAAAAAAATGTTATCCCTATCAACTACAGTGACAATGTGAAAGGTGGAAGAAACAATCTCTCTCACTCAAGCGTCTTACCACGCTCTTACAAGTGTTCTTACTGACACAGTAGGTGGTGTGGACGGTGAGATAAACCAATGAAGCGTGGGGTGATTGCAAAGGTACCTGTTATGCTCAAGAGAAATGTGGAGCTTGTATGGCACAATAAGGTGGCTAATAAGCAGGAAATCGTTAACAGGTAAACAAAGTTAAATAAGTATTCAATGCAGGAAACTGTTGCTGGTCAACCAAGTGCTCTAGGGCCTAGCACAACACAAGGAACTAACAAGGCAAAAGGAAGACAAAATGATATAACCGACAATCACAGCACAGGTAGTATAGGCCAATTGCTTTAATATGCATGCTCTTCACTATTTTTTTATTTTTTTAAATATTTTTTGATATTTTTTCATTACTCAGCAGCACAAAGATATGAACCACACAAATTTGCAGCTCAATTGGATGTAATATGCAGCCTATAGAAAATCAAGAAGATTCTTTAAAATTTGTGTTGAAACTTCGAAGGCCAGATAGCCTATCTTCCGAGGGGAATTTGGGCAATCTAATTTCGCCGAACGCGGCTACGCGGGGGAAAATCGGATGCGAAATTTTGTGTGGATGAATTTGAAAAAAAATCGCCCGATTTCGAGTTCGTATGCGAAAGTTATGGCCGTTTTAAGGTAGGCTGTCCGAGTTACGTTTTTTTTTGGATGTTGATTCCAACTCGGTTTGAGAACAGAACTCGCAATCGGATATGAAAATGATCGGGAATTTGCACAGCAACTAATAGGGTGGTGTGTGATTATTCAAGGATGAGTGGCACAAAGGTTTGTCACGTAATCTAGGGCTGGCGATGCGGGAGTTCACGCAAGGTGGCTAGCTAGGGCAAATCGATGAACGTGGTGGATTGGTTTGTTATTTAGGGATTGTGGAATAGGTGTCGAACAAAAAGAAAACAAGGACGAAATACAATAACTAGGACCCAAAACACAAAGATAAACCAGCAACAAGACTCGACCACACGAATGTAAACTCAACAATGCAAACTGAAAAACGAAACTGCAGACACTATAGTCTGGGAAGCAAAAAAATGATCTAATTTTTTTCGTGCCTTTTTTGTGGACTCTAGGTACGAAACAAAATCGATCTAATGGAAGCAAAACAAAGATACCTCACGGGCAACCTGACTCTGATACCAATTGATGAGTAGGTTTAGGCCCGATCTTCCGAAAGGTATGTCGATTGGGGTGGAGAACTCGACGTTGATGATCCGCGGCACTCAAGCGGTTCGAGTACCCCTGCAATCACTACACCACGGCTCCGTTCGTTATCAACCATGCTGCACACACTTGACCTCGCCAATAAGGCTAATCCCTGCAAGTACAACCGAGGACACGAGCAAGAACGTCGAAGACACGATCTGAAATTGCGAAGTTGAGATCTCACAAACCGTAGAACGGCGACATTATTGATATAAGCAAAACTTACCGAAAATGATCGGCAGCTGCAGTATTTATAGGCTAGGGTTCGACCAAAACACGATTCGACGCATCCCTAATGGACTCTTACGGGATACAAGGCCCAAAGGCCCGATTCGGTGGCGCAGCACCGGACAGATATCTGGACTCAATTTGTTTCGACGATTCCCGATGACTCCGGAGGAATTTTGAGGTGGGACCAGAACCATTGGAAAATTTATCTTCTCCTCTTTCCGTGCATATGTAGAATGTCAAAAACGGAGTCTGTATGCGTTCTGAGCATCTGTTTTAAGGTGGACTGCTCCTGGACTCCGAGTTGAACTCGAGTCCAACTTGTAAACTGTTTCCATCAACTTGTGGACGTCCCAGCTGGTTCTCCATGCTCCCAAGGCCTCTTTCCTTCACTTGTTGATCTTCTCCATTATTTCTAATAACAATTAAATCATCACATAGCAATCTATTCTCAAACTCACATGCAAAAGAAGTTAGGACCTGCTGATTTATTTACCGTGCTCGTGCTCTGGTGATTGGTCCTTGCAGTTTAATGTGCGTCTCCGCTGTTGTGATGTCCTCATCAATACTACTTTTCAAATGTTTTAATGTACTTTTCAGCTCTTAACCGTCATTATATTTGTCATTTGAATCAGCTACATGTCATACATTCCACACTTGCTGAGTACGATATGTACTTACCGTTGCAATTCTCCCACCAACAATTGCAGGTCAGGATTGGGTGTATCACGATGTTAATAAGGAGCTCTAGGCCTTGTGCTGTCGTCAGTTTGCTTTTGGTGTTTCTTGGAGCTGCGCCATATACCCTTGTTGCTTAGTTGCATAGTTGCTTATTTAGTTATTTCTGCTGCATTAGTTCAAACTTGTCATTAATATTCATTAGAGCTTGTATTCGAGGATATTTTGAATTGTGTAATAAAAGATCTTAATTAATCTTGTTCTGAGGTAATTTTCTGTACATCCTTTTGTGAATGCACTTTGTATGTGTGTTGAACATCCTGGGCACACATATGCGTTCACTTGGTTCATTTTTAGAACCGGGTGTCACAAATTGGTATCACAGCCACAGGTTGACCATAGGATGTAGCCTTGATAGAATGGACACTTTCGAGCACATAGGAGCACTCATGAATCGATATGTTTTTGCTTGGTGTGTTGTTTTCTATGTATAGCTGCTTGTGTGCTTAGTAGAGGATTTTGGGATGATTTTGCATTATCATGTCTATATAGGCTAGTATAGTTAGTTGCTTAGTTTGATATCCCTTGATGCATATAGTTCGGGATGTTTTCTGAATTCTTCTCTCTTGCTTTTCTTCAGATGGTGAGGACTCGTGTAACACCCTCATTTTCATGCATTATGCCCTACATACACTCATATACATGTTAACATTAACCCACAACAAGAGGAACAAGTTTAAAATTGATCTGCAGCATTTAAAATTGATTTGGAGCAAAACCACACTTAAAACGCAGGAAAGTGCGGACTAGTCCGATTTTGCTGAGGGCTAGTCCGATTTCTCTCTGACTAAAAATGGACTTGTCCGTTTTTGCTGCGGACTAGTCCGATTTTGGCTCTGGAAACTTTCAAACTTGTCCGATTTTGTGCGGACTAGTTCAATATTCTTCCAGCGGACTTGTCCGTTTTCCTCTCCGTTCAAAGTCGGACTTGTCCCATGTTTGGCTAGACTTGTCCGATTTTCTCTCTGGACAACTTCGGACTAGTCCGATCCTTTCCGGACTTGTCCGATATTTCGTGACTCTGAGTTGATCTTTTATTTTACGACTTGTTTCTTGGGTTTCACGTTAAGTGGGCCTAGGGACATCGTGCCTAACTCTTTTAGAGCCCATGTGGGACTCTAAACCGGCCTCTACTCCTCTCAAACTCGAAAATCCATCTAACCCTAGCCTCCACCTCTATATAAACAGCCCCACCCCTTGGATTGACATCTATTTGCCACTTTTCCACCCACCCAAACCCTAGTTCGTGGGGAACCACCATCAAGGAGGGAGGAGAAGATCCCAAGCAAGAAGAAGAAGAGGAGGAAACGAAAGAGGATCAAGATCTCCACCAAGTTTTCGTTCTTCACCACCAATTCATCTCCAAGTTCATCACCAATCCTAGATCATCAAGATCCAAGTGTTACCTCCAAGTTTCTTGATTCATTGGAGTCCTAAACACCTGGTATACATTCTAATCTCTTTTCCTTATGAGAATTCAACCCCTAATCTCCAAATTCACGTCGATCTAGAAAACCCTAATCCGCTGATCTCGCAGAGGGCGGACTTGTCCGGTACCTGGCGGCCTAGTCCGATCTTCCTGGTTAAATTGGGTTGAATTAATTATAAAATTTGATCTAATTGAATCCAAACCTGTATAAACTTGTTAAAAGGTATTAGAACTAGTTAGATGTCATTAAAAGCAATCTAGTAACAAGTTCTACCTTGCATTTGCATAAATCATGCATGTCATGTCATATTGAGTAATATTTGTGCACTCTTTGATTGTGTTTCTTGTCTTGTATGTTTATTGTGCGGATTAGATGGATTTGCGCTAGAAAGTGCCACAGAGGATCTTCAGCACCAAGAGTTTGAAGGCTTTGACCCTAATCAACAGCAAGAGCAAGGCAAGTGTCCTTGAAGCATATTGATCCTGTTTTTAAAATAAATGTTTTGTTTGCAAAACTGCATGCTTGTGTCAATTTTGCTGGGAATCCTATGATAGGAAGTTGACTAGCTTTGTTTAACCACCCTTGTCACCTGGAATACATGGTAGAGAGTCGAGAAGGGTTTTTACCTTTTTGCTTCGCTTAATTAATCGGGATGGGAGAACAACACTACACATTCAATTATGCATTAATGATATTCTGGTTAACATGAATTGGTTAATATGACATGGTAATGGGTGATCTAAGCAAGCCTGGTATGTGGATGGGTTGGATGTATGGTGGTTTGCTTGCTTTAGATCTAAGGTCCGGTTCATGCGAGAATAAGCCAGGACTACAGTGCCACCACGAGGCCAAGTATGGGTGCAGCGTAGCTGATTAATTAGGGCTTTGCTAGTGCTGTTTGGACCATTGTGGATGCTCGGGGAAGGGGTAGTCGGATTGGGTTTGTTGATGATCGGTGGGACTACCCTGGGATCCGAATGGCTCAAGAGGGGGCCCTTGGTTGAAGATGTGCTCAGTTGGAGGCATCGCCACCGGTGAAACCTCAGTGGGGTCTAAATAGGCTAGTAATCCCTTTGTAAAGGCTATTTTGTGATCTCTTGGCCACACACCGATCGAAGTGTGAGACGGCATAATAGAGGTTCTAGTCATTGAAAGGTGATGAAATCGCAAACACGTGGGTAAAGTGGTACAAACTCTGCAGAGTCTATTAAAACTATCATGATAGCCGTGCTCCCGGTTATGAGCACCTGGAAAACTTCCATGATTAGAGGGAATTTGGTATTGGGATGGTATTTGGGATGGTTATGGTTGGTATTATGGTTATGGATTAATTTCTGGTATTGAATATGGTTATTGGCAATGGTGAAACCTGGAATTATTAAAGATGGTAGTGAATTCAGATTGGTATTATGATATTACTTATGATTATGATGGGTTTACTTCACATACATATAATATATTGCCTTTCAAATGTTTTAATGTACTTTTCAGCACTTAACCATTACTATTGTCGACATTTGAATAAGCCACATGTCATACTTTCCACACTTGTTGAGTACGACATGTACTCACTCTTGCAATCCCCCGCAACAGTTGCAGGTCAGGATTGGGAGTTTAATGGTGATAATGCAGAGTTATAGGCCGTGTCTACCGTCAGCTTTGCCTGTGGTGTTATTGGAGCTGCGCTTTACCCTATTGCTTATGCTGCCTAGATGTTTAGTTTGCTTAATTAGTTTATTCCCGCTGCATTAGTTGAACTTGTCATAAATATTCATTAGAGGTTGTATTCGAGGATAATATGGTTTGTGTAATAAAACTTGGTTAATAAATCTTGTTCTGTGGTAATTTTCTGTATACTCTTTTGTGATTGCACTCGTGTATGTGTGATGAACATCCTAGGCACACATATGCATTAGCTGGGTTCTTTTCGGAACCGGGCGTCACAACTCGCAACCAGAGGGATGGCAATGATGAGGAGGAGAACAATGGAGCACCTCATAACAACAATGGACAAGGACCTGCCAAAGGAGCTATCAACCTTGAGCAGATATTGGCTATGCAAAACCAACTCATGCAGACCATGATACAGACTATGAGACAACTACAAGCTGGTAACAACAACAATCATTCTCATATGCCTCCACCGCCACCCCCACCTCCTCATAACTGATTGGGTGAATTCATGAGGACTAGGCCACCAACCTTTGCTCAAGCCGCTGACCCTATGGACGCTGACGATTGGCTCAAGTTCGTGGAGAAGAAACTTGCAATAGTCCAATGCAATGACCGGGAGAAGGTGCTATTCGCATCTCATCAACTTATTGGAGCAGCTGCCAATTGGTGGGACTCTTTGTGCAACGCCCATGAGAACCATGAGAGGATTACTTGGGCCGAATTCAAGGGGAGCTTTCGTTCTCATTATGTGCCGAAAGGTGTTATGATCTTGAAGAGGCAAGAGTTTGAAAACTTGAGGCAAGGAAGATCGAGTGTGGGTGAATATCTCAATAAGTTCACTCAACTTTCAAGGTACGGCCCTGAGGATGTGAGTCGGGACAGCCAAAAGCAATACTTGTTCATAAAAGGCTTGAACAATGAAATCCAAGTACAATTTCTGAATTGTGATTATGCCAACTTCCAGAAGCTTGTGGACAAGGCAATTGTGGTGGAGAACAAGGTCTGTGAGATGGAGCAAGACACCAAGAGGAGGGCGCCATATCAAGGACAACAACAAGAAAGTAATGTTCACCCTCTCTTTGCACCACCCAATGTGCCTTATTACGGCTCTTCTGCTCCTGTACAGCACCCTGGTTATGCACCGTGCCCAGCCCAGTTTGTGCAGCAACGCCCGTCCATGCAAGCACCTAGGCCTCCAATGCCTTTTGCACCTCGTGCCAACCTTCTTGGTGCAAATGTTCAAAATCATGTCCGTCCCAATAATTCTGGTGCAGTTAGGAAGTGCTATACATGTGGAGAAGCAGGACACTTTGCAATTCAATGTCCTAAGTCAAGCCTTGGTCAAGGAAGCAATGCTCTGAGACAAAACCCAAGACCCAATGGAGGACATCCCCAAGGGAAATGTGGACAGCAAAATTTTGCTCGTGGCAACATGAACCATGTCTCTACGGAGGAAGCTCAACAAGCATATGATGTGGTTATTGGTATGTTTCTCGCAAACTCCAACCCGGTGACTTTGTTATTTGATTTCGGAGCATCGCATTCATTCATTGCATCGAAGTATGTTGCCAAGTATAGTTTGCCTATCTCTCATATGAAGTATACTCTATTGGTTAAGTCTCCTGGAGGAGAGATGAGGACAAATATAGTATGTCCAAAAGTAAGTCTTAGAATAATGGGTGTTGACTTCGTTGCCAACCTTATTGTTTTGGATTCTCAAGGATTGGACATTATACTTTGTATGGACTGGTTGAGGAAGCACAATGGTGTTATTGAGCGTGCCACAAAGACGGTGTAGTTGACCAATGAGGAAGGGATCACATAGAATTTGAAGCATCTCAACACGCACTGAAGCAATTGGAGCTGAATTACATTGATGGTGCCACAATTGAGGAGATTCTAGTGGTGTGTGAATTCTTGGATGTGTTTCCAGATGAGTTGCCAGGTATGCCACCTGATCGCGACATTGAATTTGTTATTGAGTTAATACATGGAACTGCACCTATAGCTAAGAGTCCCTATAGGATGCCTCCTAAGGAGTTAGCTGAGCTCAAGAAGCAGATGCAAGAGCAACTAGAGAAAGGTTTTATTCTCCCAAGCTCTTCACCTGGGGAGCGCCCGTTCTTTTCCTGGATAAGAAGGATGGATCACAAAGGATGTGTGTGGATTACCGAGCCCTCAACGATGTGATAATCAAGAACAAGTACACCTTGCCACGCATAGAAGACTTGTTTGATCAGATGAAGGGTGCTTGTGTCTTTTCCAAGATTGTTTGAGGTCAGGCTACATCCAAATGAAGATAAGACTGCCGTATATACCCAAAACATATTTTCGAACACCATATGGATCTTATGAGTATACAGTTATGTCTTTTGGATTGACAAATGCACCTTCATACTTTATGTACCTCATGAATAAGGTCTTCATGGAGTACTTAGATAAGTTTGTAGTGGTGTTCATTGATGATATTATGATCTACTCAAAGAGTGAAGAGGAGCATGAGGAACACTTGAGGCTCACATTGCAGAAATTGAGGGAGCATCAATTATATGCCAAATTCAGCAAGTGCCAGTTTTGGTTGAAAGAGGTGTCATTTTTGGGTCATATCATCTCAGGAGGAGGAGTATCGGTTGACCGAGGAAAAGTAAAAGATGTGCTAAAATGGGAGCCACCGCAGAATGTAAAGGAGATCCGGAGTTTTCTTGGAATGGCTGGATATTACCGTAGGTTCATCAAGGACTTTTCCAAAATAGCCAAGCCAATTACGAAACTGTTAATGAAGGGAAAAGCATTCCAATGAACTCAAGCTTGCCAAGACAGCTTCGAGGAGTTGAAGAAAAGGTTAACCACATCCCCAGTTTTGGTTTTGTCGGATGTAAGCAAAAGTTTTGATATTTATTATGATGCATCAAGACAAGGACTTGGATGCGTGGTCATGTAAGAAGGTCAAGTTGTAGCCGATGCATCGAGACAATTGAAGAAACATGAGCAGAATTATCCAACGCGTGACTTGGAACTTGCGGCCGTGGTGCACGCATTGAAGATTTGGAGACATTACATCCTTGATCATAGGTGTGAGATTTATACGAATCATAAGTCTCAAGTATTTATTCACACAAACGGACCTGACTTTGAGGCAACGAAGATGGTTGGAGCTCATCAAGGATTATGATGTGGGGATCAACTATCATCCAGGAAAGTCTAATGTAGTGATCGATACTTTGAGTTGGAAATGAGTAAGTCATCAACTCACAGTTCGAGAGCTGCCATCCGAGCTATGCAGGGAGTTTGAACAGTTGAATCTTGGATTTGTGAATGAAATGGGGATAATGAAATTAAATCCGACCTTGGAGCAGGAGATTCGAGAGGGTCAAACAAAGGATGAGGAAATCCAAGAGATAAAGGATAAAACCCAAGAGGGAAGAGAATTCAGGTTTGATGAAGATGACCATGGTACTTTATGGCTTGAAAAGAGGATTGTGGTGCCTAATGTGACGCATATTCGGGAAACAATATTAAAAGAGGCACATGACTCGCCATACTCAATTCATTCCTGTTGTACGAAGATGTACTAAGACTTGAAGACATGTTATTGGTGGGCTAGCATGAAAAAGGACATAGCCGAATATGTAGCTTTGTGTGATGTGCGCCAATGAGTCGAAGCTGAACATCAAAGGTCAGCTGGATTATTGCAGCCATTGAAGATTCCAGAATGTAAATGGGAAGAAATTGGTATGGACTTTATAGTTAGATTGCCACGTACCCAGTCCGGTCATGACTCAATTTGGGTTATTGTGGATAGGTTAACCAAGTGAGCTCATTTTGTTCCTATCAAGACCACATATACCACCGTGAAGCTGGCAAACCTATATATGCAGCATATTGTGTGCCGACATGGAGTTCCAAAGAGGATAGTGTCGGATAGAGTTTCTCAATTTACCTCTGGGTTTTGGCAAGAATTGCATGAAGCATTTGGAACAAGTTTGAATTTCATCTCAGCGTAGCACCCTCAAACGGATGGACAAACTGAGAGGACCAATCAGATTTTGGAGGACATATTAAGGGCTTGTGCTTTGAAGCATGGGAAAAGTTGGGACAAGAGCTTGCCGTATGCGGAATTCTCATATAACAATAGTTACCAAGCAAGCTTGAAAATGTCACCCTATGATGCACTATATGGGAGGAAGTGTAGGATACCTTTGTTCTAGAATGAGACAGGAGAAAATCAAGTGTTTGGACCTGACATGCTGCAAGAAGTTGAGAAGAAAGTCCAGATTATTTGTGAAAACATGAGGGCTGCTCAATCAAGGCAAAAAGGCTATGCGGACAATAGGAGAAGGAAACTAGCCTTTGAAGTGGGAGATTTTGTTTACCTCAAGGTGTCACTAATGAGAGGTCATAAGAGGTTTAACATAAGAGGCAAGCTAGCACCTCGATACATGGGGCCATTCAAGATTTTGGACAAAAGAGAAGAAGTGGCATATAAGTTGGAGATGCCAGCACATCTATCGGATGTTCATGATGAATTTCATGTTTCACAGCTCAAGAAGTGCTTGAGAGTAACGGAAGAACAAGTGCTAATGGAAGAATTGGAACTAGAGGCAGATTTCACGTATGCCAAGCAACCGATAAAATCTTGGAAACCAAGGAGAGGGTCACAAGAAACAAGGGCATTCGATGGTGTAAAGTTCAATGGAAGCATCACATGTAATCAAAGGCAACTTGAGAGCTGGAAGATGAGCTCAAGAAGGATTTCCCCTATCTTTTCTCTTATGCGCTGAATCTCGAGGGCGAGATTCATTTTAAGGGGGGGGGGGGGGTAGGTTTGTAACACCCTCATCTTCATGCATCATGCATTGCATAAGTTCATATACATGTTTAACATTGATCCACATAAAAAGGAATGTATTTAAAATGAATTTAAAGCAAAACCGCACTCAAACGTTCTGAGAAGTGCGGACTAGTTCGATTTCTCTCTGACCTCCCTTGGACATGTCCGTTTTTGTTGAGGACTAGTCTGGTTTCATCCCTGTACAATTTTTGTACTTGTCCGGTCCATTGCGGACTAGTCCGGTATCCCGATTCCTTAAAATTTCGCCAAGTCCCTAGACTTGTCCGATGTCTAGCGGACTTGTCCGTTTTCCTCTTTGACTAAATTTGGACTTGTCCGATATAGTCTGGACTTACCATTTTCTTCTCTGACTAATATCAGACTAGTTCGGCCTGTCGCGGACTTGTTCGGTGATCGCGATTCCGAGTTGATATTTTCTTCCATGACTTGTTCTTGGGTTTTACCTTAAGTGGGCCTAAGGACGTCGTGTCTAACCCCTTTTGGAGCCCATGTGGGACCCCACATCGGCCTCCACCCACCCCAAACTCGAAATCCATCAAACCCTAGCCCTCCACCACTATGTAAACAACCCAACACCCTATTTTCACATCTTTTGCCACCTTTGAGAGACCACCTAGACCCTAGCTCGTGGATAGCCGCCGCCACGGAGGGAGAAGGAGATCCCAAGCAAGAAGAAGAAGAGTAGGAAACGAAAGAGGATCAAGTGATCAAGATCTCCTTCAAGTTTTCGTTCTCCATAAACAATTCACCTTCAAGTTTCTTCATCAACCCTAGATCGTCAAGATCCAAGTGTTGCCTCTAGAACCCCTGATTCATTGGAGTCCTAAACACCTGGTATACGTTCTACTTCCTCTTTCTCACGTGAACTCTACCCCGTTTCTCCTAATTCACGTCGATCTTGAAAACCCTAGCTCGCTGTTTCTACGAAGGGCGGACTAGTCCGGCCGTACAGCGAACTACTTCGGTTTGGGTGTCTATTTTCTGCTAAATTAATTCTAGATTGATTTGAATCACTTCCAAACCTGTCCAAACTTGTTAAAAACCATTAGAACTAGTTAGTAAACATTATTAACATCTCATTAACTAGTTTTGCTTCACATTTGCACTAATCATGCATGTCATGACATATTGAGTAATATATGTGCACTTATTGATTGTTTCTTGTCTTGTATGTTTATTTTACGGTTTAGACGGATTTGCACTAGAGGGTGCTGTGTAGGACCTCCAGTACCAGAATTTTGAAGTCTTTGATCCCAACCAAGCCCAAGAGCAAGGCAAGTGTCCTTGAATATATTGATCCTGTTTCGATAATAAATGTTTTGTTTTCAAAACTGCAAGCTTGTGTTAATTTGATTGGAATTCTTATGATAGGAAGTTTACTAGCTTTGTTTAACCACCCTTGTCACCTGGAATACATGGTAGAGAGTTCGGAAGGGTTTTTTACCTTTGCTTCGCTTAATTAATTGGGATGGGAAAACAACTATATCATTTAAGGAAAAAAGTCCACTTTACTCCCCTCTACTATCAAGGAAGTCCAAATTACACCCTAAACTTTCATTTGATCTATTTTACACCCATTTTTTCTTAACTCAGGTCATTTTACACCTTAAACCGGTTTTAAAATCCCGGGTGGCTGACGTGGACGGGATTTAGCCATGAATTGTTATGCCACATATGCCGCCATGTTTTTAGCCACTGCCAAGTAAAATCAGGAGAGGGCAAATCTAAGGTACAGAAGCGGCACTAGTTGAAGCAGCACAGAAGCTACGGAAGCGGATTAAGCAGTATGCATGATTGACTAAGCAGATGTCCTCGGGAGGTTGTTTTTTCAGATTTCGCTTTGTCAAACACTACAGCACAGAAGCTACAGAAGTTGTACAGATAAAAAACTGCATGGGTGGGATATAAACTGGAGAATAGAGCTGCCGATACGGCATGAAATTCAGATAATGTTGTACATGTACCGGAGGGTACATATGTGCTGCTGCTTGTTGCTGAGGCATGTGTTGCTGCTGCGAAGAGATTGTAGTAGGGCAGCTGCTCAGATTTAGGCCCTCAAAAAAAAAAAAATCTGCAGAGGCGGATCCCATGCTACCAGGAAGATGGCTATCGCTGCGTGCCTAGGGGCCATGGTGCGGGACCATCACTGCACACCTAGGGGCGTGGTGCGCGCCTAGGGCCGTGGGGGGTGGAGGGTCGAGGGCTCACCTGGATGCGGCTCCTTCGTGCCACGATCTTGCCGCTATCGCCAAAAGCTGTCCCGCGCAGCGCATTCTCAGCACCGGGAAATAGACGATGCGGTGTCTATTTCTTTTTTTAACTGACTATTTGGTGACTAGATGTTCTATGTGGCGGCGTATGTGGCTCTTTATGCCACGTCATAACAAATACTGATTAAATCCCGTCCACGTCAGCCATCCGGGATTATAAAACCGATTTAGGGTGTAAAGTGACCTGGGGTTAGGAAAAATTGGGTGTAAAATAGACCAAATAAAAGTTTAGGGTGTAATTTGGACTTCCTTGATAGTACATGGGAATAAAGTGGAATTTTTCCACCATTTAATTATGTATTAATGAGATTATGCTTAATATGAATTGGTTAATGTGATATGGTAATGGGGGATCTAAGCAAGCCTGGTATGTGGATGGGTTGGATGTTATGATGGTTGCTTTCTTTAGATCTAAGGACTGGTTCATGCGAGAATATGCCAGGACAACAATGCCACCACGAGGCCAAGTATGGATGTGGCATAGCTGAATAATTAGGGTATTGCTAGTACTGGGCGGATCACTTGGCGCACCGAGAAGAGGAGTTGGATTGGGTTTGGAATTATGGCGGGACTCCCTGGGATCCGAACGACACAAGAGGGGGCCCTTGGTTGAAGATGTGTTCAGTTGGACGCATCGCCACCGGTGAAACCTGAGTGGGTCTGTACATGCTAGTAGTCCCTTCGTAAAGGCTATTTTGTGATCTCTTGGCCATACACCAAAGGGAGTGTAATTGGCTTAAGGGAGGTTCCTTAGTCGCCGACGGGTGATGAAATCACAAACACATGGGTAAAGTGGTACAAACTCTGCAGAGTATTAAAACTATCATGATAGCCGTGGATGACCTACATGATTAGAGGGGTTTATTATTGGGATGGTTTTTACTGGTTATGGGATGGTATTATGGTTTATGGCAATGGATATGATTAATGGTAATGAGAAATCTGGAATATGGGTGAAGGTAAGAAAATATGGACTTGTATTAAGGTAACTGTGAGACCTATGTTTGCGGAATACATTGGCTTTGACAATAAAAGTTTTGAATGCTGCAATAACATCTTTTTAGTAAGGTCCGAATCTAGCTCCGAGCTTCTGCAAGGTCCGACAACAGGTCCGACTTTCTTTGTCTAGATATGACATGTTTTTGGGTAGCTCCGGTGAGCTTTGTCTTTAACTCCGGCATGTCTTTGATAGCTCCGGTATGTCTTTGTTAAGCTCCGATATATTCTTCTAGGTCCGACTTATGTTGGTTAGCTCCGACATTTTTTTCTAGCTCCGACTTTTGGGTTGACTAGTTCCGACTAGTTTTGGTTAGCTCCGGCGCTAGGTCCGACTAGCTTTGGTAAGCTCTGGCGCTAGGTCCGACTAGCATTGGTAACCTTCAGCGCTAGGTCCTGCTAGCTTTGGTAAACTCGGCTCAAGCTCCGGTTAGCTTTGGCAAGGTTCGGAGCTTGATCGTAATGTTCCAAATTTTCATGTGAAATATTTTGAACTTGCTTTACACTTTTGGAAAGATTGCTTAGTATTCCTTTACTAAGTTTTTGGTGTGTTTTGGTTGATATGGCTGATATCGTTTTGATATGCTTTGCAACATGCTTATGTGAGGTGCTCACATAAGGTGTTGTGTTCGAAACTGACTTGAGTCAAGTCGCAGACTTGGGCATGTACGGATTGGTTGTTTATTCATGTGCAGGTGTTGCTTGAGTTCAATTCATGGCTGGTGACAGGATCCTTTGGACTAGTCTCAGGGACGAGATGAGGTTCTAACAACCAAATTTAGGAGGAATTGTGGTTGAGCGAGTCAGGAGGTCGCGCATGATGATTGAATCAAGGGCAGCGCACATGAAGGTTACTTGACGTCGAAGGAAGGTGTTTGCACGTATGCATGCAGTGCATGACGTGGCTACATGGTTTCGAGACGTGATGAAGAGATGTGGACGTAAAAAATTGGTTGAAAAGGTCCAACCGACTAGGTTATGGACTCAGGCTGCGGCTGAGTCGGGTTTGACTCAAATATGGAAAGATTCTAGTTGGTTATGATAGGATTTTCTGTGGGTCACGAATTTGAGTTGTTTTAGGAATGTGGGATATGTTCCTAAAGTGTTTGGAAGTCTTAAGATTGCTTCTATCTACGTATAGAAGAGTCCTAAGCAATTATGGAAAGTTTTGATTCGTGAACGGAGTAGGATTAGGGTCCTGATTTGAGTTGAGTTGGCTTTCGAGCTGGTTATATAAGCAAGGGAGGCCAAAACTCATGGTAGACGACTTTGGGGCTGTTCCACTTGTTTTCTATTGAATAAAATTCGTAGTTTGAAGGAACTTTTGTGCCTTGTTCGTCCGACTTGTTCCAGATAAGTTTTAATCGTCGAGTTTCTGGACAGCACTACCTTTCGTCGCTGGTTTTATTATAACTGGAGTTATACAGATCCAACTGACGTGATTCTTTTTGGGTTGTCTTCACAACTTTATTATATATCATCTGTCAAAATTTTACGGTAATTGGATTTGTGGTTTCTGATCTACACGAGTATCTTTGCAGCGTTCCAGAACTGTTTTTCTCGGGTAGGACAGATTGACCTTTGTTCGATATTTCAACCGTAACTTGAGTTTCTCTCAACGGATTTGAGTGATTCTTCTCGTGTTTTATTCGTGACTTGATTCTCTCTGATATATATCACTTTTGTCATGGTGAAACACGTTTAGATTAGTTTTACACACGATTTCTTTAACATATCATTTTTCTGCCGAAGGGGTTGGGATTTAATTGTTTCCGCTGCGTAAGATTTTTAAATCTACCATTCACCCCCCTCTGATAACTTTTCACGTGCTGTTCGATCCTACAATTGGTATAAGAGCCACAATTCTTTAATTATTGTGATTTGCACATGTTTTTGACAAATCATCATGGAGAAATACTCTGCCAAACCTTGTGTGTTTGCTGGTATTGATTTTCAGGTTTGGAAGGCACGTATGGAGGCTTTCATCCAAGCGCAAGGCTTCGCAATATGGGAGAAGGTGTACAAGCCTTACGAAGTGCCACCTAATGATCAAGTTACGGCTACAAACCTACGGGACGTCGACAACAACAACAAAGCCCGAAACTTGATCATCCAAGGACTCACTCAGAGCGACTTCGACTGTGTTGCACATCTTCATCGGCATACGATGTATCGAGAGCACTTTGTGACGTATTGTGCTTCTATGTTAGTTATATGCTTGAGGAAGGGGAACATTTGGATTGTGGATTCAGGTTGCTCACGCCACTTGACCGGTAACAAAGAATGGTTCTCCTCCCTCTCTTTTGTGTCACGTGTAGAGAGTGTTACTTTTGCCAATAATTCTTCAACTCCTATAATTGCTAAGGGTTCGGTTAGAGTAAATGATCACTACACTTTGAAGGATGTGGCACTTGTCAAAAATTTGAAATACAACTTGCTTTCTGTTTCACAATTGCTGGATGAAAATCTGGAAATTATTTTAAATAAAAACTGCTGCAAAGTTGTAGGTTCAAATAGTGAGCTTATTTTTAACATGTCTCGGTTTGGAAGAGTTTTTAAAGCTGATTTTGATATGTCTTCCTCTAAGTATAGGTGTCTAGTTGCTAATGATTCCAAAGATTTATATTTTTGGCATTGTAGACTTGGTCACGTAGGCTTTGATCATCTCACGCGTGTTAGTGTTCTTGTAAGACCTATGTGTGCTGAATACATTGGCTTGTAGTGAATAAACTTGCTTTGATGATAAAAGTTTTGAATATCACCAAAACACCTTTTTATTAAGGTCCGACTAGTTTTGGTTAGCTCCGGTGAGTTTTGTCTTTAGCTCTGACATGTCTTTGATAGCTCCGTCATGTTTTGCTAAGCTCCAAGGTTATTTTTCTAGCTCCGGCTTTTGGCTTTACTAGTTCTACTAGTTTTTGTTAGCTCCGGCTCAAGGTTCGGGTTGCTCTGGAAAGGTCCGGAACTTGACCGCAATGCTTCTGTTTTTCATTTGCAATGTTTCGTACTTGCTTTACATCACTGGAAAGATTGCTTAGTATTCATTTGCTAAGTTTTTGGTGTGTTTTGGTTGATATGGATGATATAGTTCTTACTGTGGTTTTGCAACATGCTTATGTGGGGTTCTCACGTAAGGTGTTGTGTTCGGAAGTAACTTGAGTCAAGTCGAGGACTTAGGCTCGTATGGATTGGTTGTTTATTCATGTGCAGGTGTTGCTTGATTTCAAGACATGGCTGGTGATGGGATCCATTGGACTAGTC
Organism: Tuctoria greenei; assembly: GCA_036927565.1. Classification (NCBI taxonomy): domain Eukaryota; kingdom Viridiplantae; phylum Streptophyta; class Magnoliopsida; order Poales; family Poaceae; genus Tuctoria; species Tuctoria greenei. Next base: position 85,877,350 of record JAYESD010000006.1, read on the forward strand.
TCAGGGAGGAGATGAGGTTCCAACAACCAAATTTAGGAGGAATTGTGGTTGAGCTGATCAAGAGGTTGCGCAGCATGATTGAATCAAGAACAATGCATGTGAAGGTATCGTGGATGTCATTGGAAGATGTTTGCACGTGTGCAAGGAGTGCATGGACGTGGCTACCTGGTTCCAAGACGTGATGAAGAGATGTGGACGTAAAGAGTTGATCGGAAAGGTCCAACCGACTAGGTTATGGACTCAGGCTGCGGCTGAGTCGGGTTTGACTCAAATATGGAAAGATTTGAGTTGGTTATGATAGGATTTCGTGTGGGTCACGAATTTGAATTGTTTAGGAATGTGGGATACGTTCCTAAGGTGTTTGGAAGTCATAAGATTGCTTCTATCTGCGTATAGAAGAATCCTAAGCAGTTATGGAAAGTTACGATTCGTGAACAGAGTAGGATTAGGTTCCTGATTTGAGTTGAGTTGGCTTTCAAGCTGGTTATATAAGCAAGGGAGCCCAAAGCTCGTGGTGCACGACTTTGGGGCTGTTCCTCTATTGTTCTATTGAATAAAATTCGTAGTTTGAAGGAACTTTTATGCCTCGTTCATCCTACTTGTTCCAGACAAGTTTTACTCGTCGAGTTTCTGGACAGCACTACCTTTCGTCGGTGGTTTTATCATAACTCGAGTTTTACAGATCCAATTGAAGTGATTCTTTTTGGGTTGTCTTCAGAACTTGATTGTATATCATATTTAAAAATTTCACGGTCATTGGATTTGTGGTCTATGATCTACACGAGTTTCTTTGCAGCATTTCAGAAACTGTTTTTCTCGGGTAGGTCAGATTGACCTTTGTTCGATCGTTCGATCATAACTTGAGTTTCTCTCGACGCATTTGAGTGATTATTTTAGTGTTGTATTCGTGAATTGATTCTCTATGGTATCTATCACTTTTTTCATTTTGAAACACGTTTAGATTAGTCTCACACACGATTTCTTTAACAGATCGTTTTTCTGCCGAAGGGGTTGGGGTTTAATTGTTTCCGCTGCGTAAGATTTTTAAATCTACCATTCACCCCCCCCCTCTGGTAGCTTTTCACATGCTCTTTGATCCTACAATTGGTATCAGAGCCACGGTGCTCTAATCTTTGTGATTTGCACGTGTTTTTGACTAATCATCATGGAGAAATACTCCGGCAAACCTTGTGTGTTTGCTGGTATTAATTTTCAGGTTTGGAAGGCACGCATGGAGGCTTTCATCCAGGCACAAGGCTTTGCAATATGGGAGAAGGTATACAAGCCTTACGAAGTGCCATCAAACGATCAAGTTACAGCTACAAATATGAGAGATGTCGACAACAACAACAAGGCTCGAAACTTGATCATACAAGGATTAACACAAAGCGACTTCAACCGTGTTGCATACCTCCGATCTGCATATGATGTGTGGAAAGCACTTTATGACTACAACAAAGGATCCAACACAATCAAAGAGGTAAGGGAAGACATGTTCAAGAAAGAATACATGCGCTTCAAGATGCAATCCGATGAGCCTATTGATGACCTTTTTGCTCGCTTTAATAATATTCTCAGCAACTTGCGTAGTATCAATGTTAATTTTTCAGATGCTGAAAATGCTAGGCAATTGCTAAGTGCATTATATATGTCAATTTGGGAGATGAAAGTCACATCTATTCGTGAATCTACTGTCATGAGTACACTTACTTTAGATGTGCTATATTCCAAGCTAAAAACTCATGAAATTGACATAATATCACGTAAGAACCCCAACAAGTCTATTGCTTTTGTTTCTCAACGTGAGATGCCTAGCTCCGGCCAATCTTCATCTTGTGGTACACTTGCTTTGTTGTCCTCTCTAACCCTTGAACAGATTAAGGAGTTTCCAGAGGAGGAGCTAGCGCTCATCTCTACCCGGTTCTCAAATGCATTGCAAAATGTGAGAACTAGAAGGAGAGGAAGCTCCGGACTTCAACGATGCTTTGAATGTGGTAAGACAGGACATTTTTGTACAGATTGTCCTAACCTTTCAGGTCCTACCTCCCGGGAAGAAAAACAATCAAGGATAAAGCACTCCTCAACAAACGATAAGAAGAAAAAGAAGGGCTTTATAGGTCGCCAATTGGTGAACAATTTTATCTCAGCACTCCAGGAACGTGGCTCAAGCGACGTGGACATTGGAAGTGATGAAAATGAAGATGATTTGGCAAACTTGTGCTTTATGGCGGGCAAGTCAAGATGAAGTATGGAGGAGGCAGAACACAACAGCGACAATGAAGAGGTATGTCCTACTTGCGAAGAAATGTGTGATGCTATTTCTCGTGCCACTATTATTGTTAAGAAAAAGGACAAAAAGCATAGGGATAGTGCTGCTAAAATTGAATCACTAGAATCTAAAATCAACCGTTTAAAAACTTTGATTCCTAGTCATGATGCATGTCCCTCATGTGATTTAATATATGAACAATTGTCCTCATTAAGAAGTGCGCACACCTCCACACTTGATAAACATGAGTTAGAAATTGAAAAGAACAAAGAGCTTGCTGCACTTAATGATAAAAACTTGAAAGATGCTATCTGGTCTACAATTGATTTGCATTGTTCTACTTGTGATGATCTTGATAAGAAACTACAGGATGCTATGAATGAATTTCTATATTGAACAATGCTTTACGTTCTCATGAAGTTAAATTTTGTTCCAATTGCAAACTAAAAGGAAAAACTTCATGTGAAAATTGCCTTGATCCGTCCAATAAACTTGATGACATGCATAGGACATTAGATCGGTTTTGTAATGGGAATAAGAACATAAACTTGCTGCTGAATTCTTCCAAGTCTTGCAATGATAAAACTGGTTTAGGTTTTGATTCTCATGCTCATGCTAAGGCACATCCACCTAAAATTGTAAAGTCATTAGGAAGTGGTTTGATTCAAACAGTTCCTAAACAAAAAGAAGTGGTTTTCAAATCTGCAGGAGTATTGTCTCATTCGGTTTCAAATAAAAATGTTGTTTGCTCATCTAGATATGAACACAAAGTTAAATTTCATTGTACCTACTGTGGTAGAGATGGTTATGTCAAAGATTTTTGTTATAGACTATCTAAACAACAAAAAAGGGAAAGAATGGTTGCTAGATCTTATAACTTTCATGCAAAATTTGCTGCACATATTGAACCGAATGTACAACCTGCTGTTTTGAGTCAAAAACATTCAAAGTTTACCTCCAGACCTTCTGTTTTTGCCTCTGGAGCTACTGATTATTGTGCTACACAAGTAACACCTTATAGGTCAGTAGTTAAGAATAAAAAATCTCAAACTTTGACTCATAAACCTGCTGTTTTGTCTCAGCTTTCGCGTGTTTTTCCTGCTGCACGTCGCGTGACATAGTACTGGATTCCTAAATGTCTTTTGACTACCCAGTATTGAGTCATCGACGTATTGTGCTTCTATGTAGGTTACACGTTTGAGGAAGGAGAACATTTGGATTGTGGATTCAGGTTGCTCACGCCACATGACCGGTAACAAAATTGGTTCTCCTCCCTCTCTTTTGTGTCACGTGTAGAGAATGTTACTTTTGCCGATAATTCTTCAACTCCTATAATTGCTAAGGGTTCGTTTAGAGTAAATGATCCTACACTTTGAAGGATGGGGCACTTGTCAAAAATTTGAAATACAACTTGCTTTCTGTTGCACAATTGCTAGATGAAAATCTAGAAATTATTTTCAATAAAAACTGCTGCAAAGTTGTAGGTTCAAATAGTGAGCTTATTTTTAACATGTCTCGGTTGGAAGAGTTTTTAAAGCTGATTTTGATATGTCTTCCTCTAAGCATAGGTGTCTAGTTGCTAATGATTCAATGACCTATATTTTTGGCATCGTAGACTTGGTCACGTAGGCTTTGATCACCTAACGCGTGTTAGTGCTCTCGATCGTATACGTGGGCTACCTAAGCTTAAAAAGGACCAAGAAATTGTGTGCTCTTCTTGTAGACATGCTAAGATGGTTGCAGGTTCACATACTCCTCTCACAATGATCATGACAACTGAACCATGTCAACTTTTGCATCTTGAAACCGTAGGACCTTCACGTGTTGAATCCTTCGGAGGTAAATGATATGTACTTGTGATTGTTGATGATTATTCTAGATACTCTTAGGTTTACTTTATGGCGTCTAAGAATGAAGTTTTTAGTCACTTTAGAACTTTATTTCTTAGATTATCAATTGATTACCCAGAACCTTTAAAAGCAATTAGAAGTGATAATGAAACTTAATTTAAAAATCAATCTTTTGATCACTTTTGTGCTGAAAATAGAATAGATCATCAATTTTCTTCACCATATGTACCTCAACAAAATGGTGTTGTAGAAAGAAAGAACAGAACCTTAGTTGAGATGGCTAGGACTATGCTTGATGAATATCAAACTCCTAGGAAATTTTGGGCTGATGCGTTAGCAACCGCTTGTTATGTCTCAAATCATGTTTTCTTGCGTGCTAAGCTAGGTAAAACACCATATGAGCTCCGGTTTGGACATAGGCCTAGTGTTACACACTTTCAAGTCTTTGGTTGCAAATGCTTTGTTAAGAAACATGGTAATCTTGATAAATTTGAACCTAGATCCATTGATGGCATGTTTCTTGGTTATCCATCTCATACTAGAGGCTACCGTGTGCTTTTACTTGACACTTACAAAATTGTGGAGACTTGTGAAGTGTCTTTTGATGAATCTAGCCCAGGTACTAGCTCAAACATTGCAGGTCCAGATCCATATCCGCAGGGGGGGAGCATTTTCGTTGAAGATAAGGAAGAATTGGAGCTGCTGCCCAAAAATTCAGCAGCTAAAGACTTTGGTTCAGTTCTGGATGTTAATTCTCAACCAGCACCGACAACCATCAATGCTGATTCAAATCATCCTCAAGTCACAAGCTCATCGATTTTTGATGAACATGAAGAAGAAGAAGCTTGTGAGACATCTGTTACCCTACGTTTTTACAAAGATCATCCCCCACAACAGATGATTGAAAGCTTGCACGAACGAGTCACACGGTCCAGGTTTTGCGATCCAAACTCTTATGCTCGTTCTGCTTTTGTTGCTTCTTTTGAACCCAAAGATATATCACACGCACTCACTAATGAATCTTGGATTATTGCCATGCAAGAAGAGTTAGAAAATTTTGAAAGAAATAATGTTTGGAAACTTGTACCTCCACCTCAAGGTCACACTTTAATTAGAACTAAATGGGTATTTAAAAATAAACAAAGTGAGGATGGGGTTGTGGTTAGGAATAAGGCTAGGTTGGTTGCTCAAGGTTTCACTAAAGTTGAAGGTCTAGATTTTGATGAAACTTTTGCTCCTGTTGCTAGATTAGAAGCCATAAGAATTTTGTTAGCTTTTGCTGCATCTATTGGTTTTAAGCTATATCAAATGGATGTTAAAAGTGCTTTTCTTAATGGCTACATAGATGAGGAGGTTTATGTGAAACAACCAACGGGTTTTGAAAATCCAGATTTTCCTAATCATGTTTACAAACTGTCCAAAGCCTTGTACAGTCTCAAACAAGCCCCTAGAGCATGGTATGATAGGTTAAAAACATTCTTACTTGAAAAAGGGTTTACCATGGGTAAGGTTGATAAAACTCTTTTTGTGCTTAAGCATGGCAATGACTCATTATTCGTTCAAGTGTATGTGGATGATATTATCTTTGGTTCTGCTTCTCATGATCTTGTGTCCAAGTTTTCAGCTATGATGTGTTCAGGATTTGAGATGAGTATGATGGGTGAACTCACGTACTTTTTGGGGCTGCAAATCAAGCAAACAAAGGAGGGTACCATTGTGCATCAAACGAAGTATACAAAAGATCTCCTAAGGCGCTTCAACATGGACAAAAGCAAGCCTCTTCGGACATCAACTTGGACTTGATGAAGATAGTGAACCCATGGATCAAAAAGAATATAGAAGCATGATCGAATCACTTTTGTACCTCACGGCATCAAGACCTGACATACAATTCAGCGTATGTCTTTGTGCATGGTTTCAAGCTTCCCCACGTGCTTCACATGGTCAAGCCATCAAAAGGATTCTCATATACTTACATGGAACTCAAGAATTTGGCATTTTTCTTTCTTCTTCCTCAACCATTACTTTGAAAGCTTTTTTGGATGCTAATTTTGGGGTTGTAGGATTGATAGGAAAAGTACTTCCGGTGCTTGTCGTTTTCTTGGTAATTCTCTTGTTGCTTGGTCCTCTAGAAAACAAAATTCAGTTGCACAATCCACAGCCGAATCAGAATATGTAGCTGTTGCTAGTGCTTGCTCACAAATCCTTTGGATTGTTCAAACACTTAAGGACTATGGGGTTGATCTAGATAGTGTTCCACTTTTTTGTGATAACACTAGTGCCATTTGCATTGCTAAAACCCCGTGCAACATTCTAGAACTAAGCACATTGACATTAGGTATCACTTTCTCTGAGATAATGTTAAAAAAGGAAACATTGTGCTTCACCATGTAGATAGCGAACAACAATTGGCTGACATTTTTACAAAACCTTTGGACTTCACTCGTTTTTGTTACATTCGTAGTGAAATAGGGGTTATGCATCCTCATGGATTAAATTGAGGGGGGAGTTTTGAAACTTGGGAAGTCTATGTGTGAATCTGAAATTAAAATAATATGAGCATAGTATTTCATACATATATGACTTTGTGATTCCTTTTACATGCTGAAAGTTCTTACTACATTACTCGTGTTATACATTTTGTAGTTTTTGCCATCTCTAGTAATTGGAATAATTACTTACACTAAAACTGGTCATGGTCGAACTTTCTTGCTGTTTTGAACTTGTTACATGTTCACAAGTGCTTTTAATCATTAAGAATTAATCAAGTAATCAACTCACATGTTGAGTTTTTATGAACAAATATAAATTGAGAAAAAGATCAAGAGAATATGCATGCATCGCACTTCTTCTTTTGAGATGGCTTATCATTGCACTTAGATATGAACTTGGAAAATGTTGTGTATGACTAAAACCATGTCCTTAAGCTTCGACATAGGCTTGGCTTGGTTGGTTAGAATAAGGCAGATGCGCATATAATCTCTTGCAAATATCATATGATCTAAATTTGTGTTTTGAAAATAATAAAATGCAGCAACTAGTGTCATGCTTTCAAGTTATGAAATAGTTAAGTTTGTGAGATCATGACTTGCTTAAATTGAAAATTACATTTGATCTCTAGCATGGCTTACACTACTTTATGTATTTTATTGATGTGATAATGTAAGGTACTTGATAGTATGACTTGGATGAGCTTTGTTTATATGTATATGTTATAATATGCTCATAACAACTAAAGTTGGAGGGATAATTTGTTTATATGCTCATGACTTGCTGAATACATAGTCAAAGGGGGAGAGATAAGCATAAAGAGAAAGAAAATATGTGCATAAGGAGAGATAATAAAGGGGGGATAGATAATATATGGGATAATTTTTGGATTTTCTTCTCATTTTACTTTTGATTTACAAAGGGGGAGAAATTGCCTTCAAAACTTTTATGTGAATAAGCCAATCTTCGGATTTTAAATGGTGTTGCCAATGCATTCATCAAGGGGGAGATTGTAAGACCTATGTGAGATGAATACATTGGCTTGTAGTGAATACACTTGCTTTGACGATAAAAGTTTTGAATATCACCAAAACACCTTTTTAATAAGGTCCGACTAGTTTTGGTTAGCTCCGGTGAGTTTTGTCTTTAGCTCCGACACGTCTTTGATAGCTCCGGCATGTTTTGCTAAGCTCCAAGTTGATTTTTCTAGCTCCGACTTTTGGGTTTACTAGTTCTACTAGTTTTTGTTAGCTCCGGCTCAAGGTCCGGGTTTCTCTGGCAAGGTCCGGAACTTGACCGCAATGCTTCTGTTTTTCATTTGCAATGTTTCGTGCTTGCTTTACATCTCTGGAAAGATTGCTGAGTATTCATTTGCTAAGGTTTTGGTGCGTTTTGGTTTATATGGATGATATAGTTCTTACTGTGGTTTTGCAACATGCTTATGTGGGGTTCTCACGTAAGGTATTGTGTTCGGAACTAACTTGAGTCAAGTCGAGGACTTAGGCTCGTATGGATTGGTTGTTTATTCATGTGCAGGTGTTGCTTGAGTTCAAGACATGGCTGGTGATGGGATCCATTGGACTAGTCTCAGGGAGGAGATGAGGTTTCAACAACCAAATTCAGGAGGAATTGTGGTTGAGCTGATCAGGAGGTTGTGCTCCATGATTGAATCAAGAACAATGCATGTGAAGGTATCGTGGACGTCATTGGAAGATGTTTACACATGTGCAAGGAGTGCATGGACGTGGCTACATGGTTCTGGGACGTGATGAAGAGATGTGGACGTAAAGAGTTGTTCATAAAGGTCCAACCGACTAGGTTATGGACTCAGGCTGCGGCTGAGTCGGGTCTGACTCAAATATGGAAAGATTTGAGTTGGTTATGATAGGATTTTGTGTGGGTCACGAATTTGAGTTGTTTAGGAATGTGGGATACGTTCCTAAGGTGTTTGGAAGTCTTAAGATTGCTTCTATCTGCGTATAGAAGAATCCTAAGCAGTTATGGAAAGTTACGATTCGTGAACAGAGTAGGATTAGGTTCCTGATTTGAGTTGAGTTGGCTTTCGAGCTGGTTATATAAGCAAGGGAGCCCAGAGCTCGTGGTGCACGACTTTGAGGCTGTTCCTCTTGTGTTCTATTGAATAAAATTCGTAGTTTGAAGGAACTTTTGTGCCTTGTTCGTCCTACTTGTTCCAGACAAGTTTTACTCGTCGAGTTTCTAGACAGCACTGCCTTTCGTCGGTGGTTTTATCGTAACTCGAGTTTTACAGATCCAATTGACGTGATTCTTTTGAGGTTGTTTTCAAAACTTTATTATCTATCATCTGTAAAAATTTCATGGTCATTGGATTTGTGGTCTATGATCTACACGAGTTTCTTTGCAGCATTCCAGAAACTGTTTTTCTCGGGTAGGTCAGATTGACCTTTGTTCGATCTTTCGATCATAACTTGAGTTTCTCCCGACGGATTTGAGTGATTCTTTTAGTGTTGTCTTCGTGACTTGATTCTCTCTGATATATATCACTTTTGTCACGGTGAAACATGTTTAGATTAGTCTCACACATGATTTCTTTAACAGATCGTTTTTCTGCCGAAGGGGTTGGGGTTTAATTGTTTCCGCTACGTAAGATTTTTAAATCTACCATTCACCCCCCATCTGGTACCTTTTCACGTGCTCTTCGATCCTACAGCTCTTGATCGCATACGTGGGCTGCCTAAGCTTAAAGAGGAAAAAGAAATTGTGTGCTCTTCTTGTAGACATGCTAAGATGGTTTCAGGTTCACATACTCCTCTCACAATGATCATGACAACTGAACCAGGTCAACTTTTACACCTTGACATCGTAGGACCTTCACGTGTTCAATCCTTCGGAGGTAAATGGTATGTTCTTTTTTTGTTGATGATTATTCTAGATACTCTTGGGTTTACTTTATGACGTCTAAGAATGAAGCTTTTAGTCACTTTAGAACTTTATTTCTTAGAATATCAATTGATCACCTAGGATCTTTAAAAGAAATTAGAAGTGATAACGGAACTGAATTTAAAAATCAATCTTTTGATCACATTTGTGCTGAAAATGGATTAGATCATCAATTTTCTTCACCATATGTACCTCAACAAAACAGTGTTGTAGAAAGAAAGAACATAACCTTAGTTGAGATGGCTAGGACTATGCTTGATGAACATCAAACTCCTAGGAAATTTTGGGCTGATGCGATTGCAACCGCTTGTTATGTTTCAAATCATGTTTTCTTGCGCGCTAAGCTAGGTAAAACACCATATGAGCTCCGGTTTGAACATAGGCCTACTGTTATACACTTTCGGGTCTTTGGTTGCAAATGCTTTGTTAATAAACATGGTAATCTTGATAAATTTGAACCTAGATCCATTGATGGCATGTTTCTTGGTTATCCATCTCATACTAGAGGCTACCGTGTGCTTTTACTTGACACTAACAAAATTGTGGAGACTTGTGAAGTGTCTTTTAATGAAGCTAGCCCAGGTACTAGCTCAAATATTGCAGGTCCAGATCCATATCCGCAGGTGGAGATCATTTTCGTTGAAGATGAGGAAGAGGTGGAGCTGCTGCCGAAAAATTCAGCCGCTAATGACATTGTTCGAGCTCCTGATTTTGATTCACAGCCCGCACCGTCGACCATCATTGCTGGTCCAGATCCTCCTCAAGTCACAAGCTCATCGATTTGTGATGAACATGAAGAAGAAGAAGCTTGTGAAGTGTCCACTCCCCTCCAGGTTCTCAAAATTCATCCTCCACAATAGATTATTGGAAGCTTGCACAAATGAGTTACACAGTCCTGGTTTCGCGATCCAAACTATCATGCTCATTCTGCTTTTGTTGCTTCTTTTGAACCCTAAGATATATCACACACACTCACTAATGAATCTTGGATTATTGCTATGCAAGAAGAGTTAGAAAATTTTGAAAGAAATAATAATGGGAAACTTGTACCTCCACCTCACGGTCACACTTTAATTGGAACTAAATGGGTGTTTAAAAATAAACAAAGTGAGGATGGGGTTGTGGTTAGGAATAAGGCTAGGTTGGTTGCTCAAGTTTTCACACAAGTTGAAGGTCTAGATTTTGATGAAACTTTTGCTCCTGTTGCTAGATTAGAAGCCATAAGAATTTTGTTAGCTTTTGTTGCATCTAAAGGTTTTAAACTATATCAAATGGATGTTAAAAGTGCTTTCCTTAATGGCTACATAGATAAGGAGGTTTATGTCAAATAACCACCAGGTTTTGAAAATTCAGATTTTCCTAATCATGTTTACAAACTGTCCAAAGCCTTGTATGGTATCAAACAAGCCCCTAGAGCATGGTATGCTAGGTTAAAAACATTCTTACTTGAAAAGGGGTTTACCATGGGCAAGGTTGATAAAACTCTTTTTGTGCTTAAGCATGGCAATGACTCATTATTCGTTCAAGTGTATGTGGATGATATTAACTTTGGTTGTGCTTCTCATGATCTTGTGTCCAAGTTTTCAGCTATGATGAGTTCAGAATATGAGATCAGTATGATGGGAGAACCCACGTACTTTTTGGGGCTGCAAATCAAACAAACCAAGGAGGGTACCTTTGTGCATCAAACAAAGTATAAAAGACCTCCTAAGGCGCTTCAACATGGACAAAAGCAAGCCTCTTCGAACACCAATGGGAACGGAAACAACACTTGAACTTGATAAAGATGGTGAACCCGTGGATCAAAAAGAATATAGAAGCATGATCGGATCACTTTTGTACCTCACGACATCAAGACCGGACATACAATTCAGCGTATGTCTTTGTGCATGTTTTCAAGCTTTCCCACGTGCTTCACATCGTCAAGCCGTCAAAAGGATTCTCAGGTACTTACATGGAACTCAAGAATTTGGCATTTTTCTTCTTTCTTCCTCAACCGTTACTTTGAAAGCTTTTTCCGATGCTGATTTGGAGGTTGTAGGATTGATAGGAAAAGTACTTCCAGTGCTTGTCATTTTCTTGGTAATTCACTTGTTGCATGGTCATCCAGAAAACAAAGTTCAGTTGCACAATCCACCGCCGAATCTGAATATGTAGCTGCTGCTAGCGCTTGTTCACAAATTCTTTGGATTGTTCAAACACTTAAGGACTATGGGGTTGATCTAGACAGTGTTCCACTATTTTGTGATAACACTAGTGCCATTTGCATTGCTAAAAACCCCGTGCAACATTATAGAACTAAGAACATTGATATTAGGTATCACTTTCTCCGTGATAATGTTGAAAAAGGAAACATTGTGCTTCACCATGTAGATACCGAACAACAATTGGCCGACATTTTTAAAAAACCTTTGGATTTCACTCGTTTTTGTTACATTCGTAGAGAAATAGGGGTTATGCATCCTCGTGGCTTAAATTGAGGGGAAGTTTTGAAACTTGGGAAGTCTATGTGTGAATCTGAACTTAAAATAATATGAGCATAGTATTTCATACATATATAACTTTGTGATTTCTTTTACATGCTGAAAGTTCTTACTACATTACTCATGTTATACATTTTGTAGTTTTTGCCATGACTAGTAATTGGAATATTTACTTACACTAAATCTGGTCATGGTTGAACTTACTTGCTGTTTTTAACTTGTTGCATGCTCACAAGTGTTTTTAATCATAAAGAATTAATCAAGTAATCAACTCACATGTTGAGTTTTTGTGAACAAATATAAGTTGAGAAAAGATCAAGAGAATATGCATGCATCACACTTCTTATTTTGAGATGGCTTATCATTGTACTTGGATATGAACTTGGAAGAAGTTGTGTATGACTAAAACCACGTCCTTAAGCTTCTGATTCTCAAATGATATAGGCTTGGCTTGGTTGGTTAGAATAAGGCAGATGCACATATAATCTCTTGCAAATATCATATGATCTAAATTTGTGCTTTGAAAAATAATAAAATGCTGTAACAAGTGTCATGCTTTCAGGTATTGAAATAGTTAAGTCCGTGAGATCATGACTTGCTTAAATTGAAAATTACATTTGATCTCTAGCATGGCTTACACTACTTTATGTATCTCATTATTGTGATAGTGTAAGTTACTTGATAGTATGACTTGGATGAGCTTTTTTTTATATGTATATGTTATAATATGCTCATAACAATTAAATTTTCTCTTTTGAACCTTGCTGAATACATTGTCGAAGGGGGAGAGATAGTATGGTGAATTATGCAAGGGGGAGAAATATGTATAGGGGGAGAAATTTATTTCCATCTCATTTGATTTTCAAAAAGGGGGAAAACTGTTCTCAAAACTTTTCATGCTAATGTTCGGATTTTAAATGGTGTTGCCAATGCATTCATCAAGGGGGAGATTATGAGATCTATGTGTGCTGAATACATTGGCTTTGACAATAAAAGTTTTGAATGCTGCCATAACATCTTTTTAGTAAAGTCCGAATCTAGCTCCGAGCTTCTACAAGGTCCGACAATAAGTCCGACTTTCTTTGTCTAGATATGACATGTTTTTGGGTAGCTCCAGTGAGCTTTGTCTTTAGCTCCGGCATGTCTTTGATAGCTCCGGCATGTCTTTGTTAAGCTTAAATATGTTCTGCTAGGTCTGACTTATGTTGGTTAGCTCCGACATGTTTTTCTAGCTCCGATTTTTGGGTTGACTAGTTCCGACTAGTTTTGGTTAGCTCCGGCGCTAGGTCCGACTAGCTTTGGTATGCTCCGGCGCTAGGTCCGACTAGCTTTGGTAAGCTCCGACGCTAGGTCCTGCTAGCTTTGGTAAACTCGGCTCAAGCTCGTGTTAGCTTTGCAAGGTTCGGAGCTTGATCGTAATGTTCCAAATTTTTTTTGAAATGTTTCGAACTTGCTTTACACTTTTGGAAAGATTGCTTAGTATTCTTTTACTATGTTTTTGGTGTGTTTTGGTTGATATGGCTGATATCATTTTCATATGCTTTGCAACATGCTTATGTTAGGTGCTCACGTAAGGTGTTGTGTTCGGAACTGACTTGAGTCAAGTCGCGGACTTGGGCTCGTACAGATTGGTTGTTTATTCATGTGCAGGTGTTGCTTGAGCTCAAGTCATGGCTGGTGACAGGATACTTTGGACTAGTCTCAGGGACTAGATGAGGTTCCAACAACCAAAATCAGGAGGAATTGTGGTTGAGCGGGTCAGGAGGTCGCGCAGGATGATTGAATCAAGGGCAGTGCATATGAAGGTTACTGGACGTTGAAGGAAGGTGTTTGCACGTATGCATGCGGTGCATGATACATGGTTACGAGGCGTGATGAAGAGATGTAGACGTAAAAAATTGGTCGGAAAGGTCCAACTGACTAGGTTATGGACTCAGGCTGCGGCTGAGTCGGGTTTGACTCAAATATGGAAAGATTTGAGTTGGTTATGATAGGATTTCGTGTGGGTCACGAATTTGAGTTGTTTTAGGAATGTGGGATATGTTCCTAAGGTGTTTGAAAGTCTTAAGATTGCTTCTATCTGCGTATAGAAGAGTCCTAAGCAGTTATGAAAAGTTTCAATTCGTGAACGGAGTAGGATTAGGGTTCTGATTTGAGTTGAGTTGGCTTTCGAGCTAGTTATATAAGCAAGGGAGGCCAAAGATCGTGGTAGACGACTTTGGAGCTGTTCCTCTTGTGTTCTATTGAAAAAAATTCGTAGTTTGAAGGAACTTTTGTGCCTTGTTCGTCCGACTTGTTCCAGACAAGTTTTACTCGTCGAGTTTCTGGACAGCACTACCTTTCATTGGTGGTTTTATCATAACTCGAGTTTTACAGATCCAATTGACGTGATTCTTTTTGGGTTGTCTCCAAAACTTGATTATCTATCGTCTTTAAAAATTTCACGGTCATTGGATGTGTGGTTTCTGATCTACACGAGTTTCTTTGCAGCGTTCCAGAACTGTTTTTCTCGTGTAGGACAGATTGACCTTTGTTCGATCTTTCAACCGTAACTTGAGTTTCTCTCAATGGATTCGAGTGATTCTTCTTGTGTTTTCTTCGTGACTTGATTCTCTCTGATATATATCACTTTTTTCATGGTGAAACACGTTTAGATTGGTTTCACACATTATTTCTTTATCATATCATTTTTCTGCCGAAGGGGTTGAGATTTAATTGTTTCCGCCGCGTAAGATTTTTAAATCTACCATTCACCCCCCTCTGGTAGATTTTCACGTGCTCTTCGATCCTACAGTAACTACATGGTTTATGATGGGTTTACTTCACATAAATATAATATACTGCTTTTCAAATGTTCTAATGTACTTTTCAGCACTTAGCCGTTATTATATTCGTCATTTGAATCAGCTACATGTCATACTTTCCAAACATGCTGAGTACGACATGTACTCACCCTTGCAATTCCCCCACCAACAGTTGCAGGTCAGGGTTGAGAGTATCACGACATTAATGAGGAGTTCTAGGTTGTGTGCCACTGTCAGCTTGCTCGTGGTGTTGCTTGGAGCTGCGCCATATACCGTTATTGCTTAGCTGCATAGTTGCTTATTTAGTTATTTCCGTTGCATTAGTTCAAACTTGTCATTAATATTCATTAGAGCTTGTATTCGAGGATATTTTGAATTGTTTAATAAAAGTGCTTAATTAATCTTGTTTTGTGGTAATTTTTTGTATATCCTTTTGTGAATGCACTCGTGTATGTGTGTTGAACATCCTGGGCACACATATGCGTTCACTTGGTTCATTTCGGAACCGGGTGTCATAGGTACCCCAAGGGCTCTAAGTTTAATCTCACTAGACATTCTGATGCGGATTATGCGGGGTGCAAAGTTGATAGAAAGAGTACCTTCGGAACTTGCCAATTCGTTGGTAGATCCCTAGCGCCTTGGTCCTCAAAGAAACAAAACTCCATTGCTCTTTCCACAGCTGAAGCAGAGTCTTTCGCTGCGGGAAGTTGTTGTGCACAACTTCTTTGGATGCAACAAACTCTTAGGGATTATGGCATAAACTTGCACCATATCCCTCTCCTATGTGAAAATAAGAGTGCCATCAAATCAGCCCACAATCTAGTTGAACACTCAAGGACCAAACACATTGATATCCACCAACATTTCTTGAGAGATCACTTCATCAAAGGAGACATAGCAATTTTCCATGTGAGAACCAAAAAACAATTGGCCGGTATCTTCACCAAGCCCCTAGATGAGAAAAGATTTTGTGAACTTAGGAGTGAGCTAAATATCTTAGATTCTCGAAATGTGGCTTGAGGCTTGAACATCTGATTGTTACTTGTATTTGCTTCAAAACTCACACATGCTTGCGAAAAACTCTTCCTGCTCAATTTTTTACAAAACTATTTTGAAATTATTGAATCTTTATGAGCTATGGTCATAGTTTATTTGTTGATTGCTTACTGACCATGTTTGCAAAGATCTTTTGTGAAAATCTAGTCCAAAAGGATGAAATCTCCGGTGAAAGCTCAATATTTATGTGTTTTCAGCCTTTGGACCAGACTAGTTCGCCCCATAGGCCAACCAAGTCCGGAGTCTAGCTTTGCTGGTCTCTGATGGATAACTCCAAAACGGACTTGTCCATCCCCGGGCCAGACTAGTCCAGCCCATCAGAGTAGTCCGGACCCAGTCTGTAGGCCGAACAAGTCCGGGTCTCCAACAAGACTCGTCCGGCCTCTGGGGACTTAACCTCTGAAAGTGCATCTAGGAATCCCTTGTGGATTTTGGATGATTTATGACAAGCAAATGAGATCCTAACCACTTTGTTGAGATGAGCACATGTTCTAATGAGAAAATGAGCAAAGTGCCATAAAGAAAGGAGAATAAGGAGTAATGCGGAAAAGAGCTCAAGAAACAAGTGTAGTAGATCAATGTGTATGGAGTGTGTTAAGGAAACACACCCCAAGAGCTCAAGCACAAATAATCTCACACATTGCACAAAACTATACAGGATCGGACTAGTACGACTGACTCTGGACTAGTCCGATATCTTCCTGCACAAGATCGGACAAGTCCTCACAATGCGGACTTGTCCTCACAGTCCAGTTTTTCACTGACCGGACTAGTCCAATATCACCACAGACTAGTCCGATATCAGTCTAACTAGAATCGGACTAGTCCTCCCCAGTGCGGACTAGTCCCCAAACACTTCACAAGTTGCACAAAAATTGGACAAGTCCGATCACACACCAGACTAGTCCGATATCTTTCTGATGTCAATCAGACAAGTCCGATATTAGCACGGACTAGTCCGAAAACCCTCTGACCTAAATCGGACAAGTCCTCCAAGTGTGGACTTGTCCCCCTATTAACATAGGGTTTCACACATCCGGACAAGTCCGATATCCATCGGACTAGTTCGAAGATTTCCAGAACCAAAATCGAACAAGTCCGCTTTCAGTCGGACAAGTCCGATATTTCAGGACACCTAGGGTTTGCTACATGCAGCACACCGGATTAGTCCGGTGACCACCACAAACTAGTCCGATCTTTCTAAACCCTAAAGGTAAGTTTTGAAAACCCCATATAAATAGGTGTGCATGGCCCATCTTTCAAAACTCTCGACCCCCTGCCCCGTCGCACCACCCAAGAGCCTAGAAAACACCTCTCCCCATGAAATCAAACGCAAGAAAGATCAATCCCTTGAGGATACACCTTGGATCATTGGAGAGACACGGTTCATCACTCTTTGAGGTCTTGGTTTGATTCCCTAACACACTACTGTGGTTTTCATTGTGATCCTAAGAGTGTGTTCTTGGTGGTGTTCATATTGTAATCTTTGGGAGCCCTCAACGTGTGAGAAGGCCCTGTGAATTTGGTTATTTGCCCTTTGTGATTAGTGAAGAGGATTGGCCTTCGTGGCGATCCAACTAGGGTAGGGTTGGAGAAGACCCGGACCTTTTGTGGACTCCTCAACGTGGATGTAGGTTGCCTCTGTGGGAACTGAACCACGAGATAAAGTGTTTGTGTTCTTTCTTTGCGCTGATTGTTCTTACACTTCATATATATCTAGGGTTTAAACTAATCTTACTCACTTTACGTTAAAACATTGAATACTAGATTAACTTGTGGTACATCCTAGTTTATAGTTTTGTAACACTTAAATTAAAAATATATTTCCGCTACATACATCCTAGGATCAAGATAATCGATCAAATTTTATAAACCTAGTCGGTACACACCGGACTAGTCCGCACTCGACCGCACTAGTCCGATATCTCGAGATTTGATCTGGTTGTTAAGTGTTGTAGGTTCCAACAGAAAATCAAAAAGGCCTATTCACCCCCCTCTAGGCCGCATTCAATTGGTATCAGAGCAATGTTCTTCAAAAAGGAGACTAATTGCTCGAAGAGATCATGTCAGACATGGAGGACGTACACAAGAGCAACAACCAAGAGAAGGTTGAAGAAGACAAGAACCAAAAATTGGAGAGGCTCCTTGAGGCCATTCAAGACTTCGAGGATGACGATGAGGAGACGCTGGAACTAGAGGCGCTCCTAAGGAAGAAAACCCTCTCCAAGGGAAAAGTGAAGATTGAAGACAAAAAGAAGAAGACGGGGAGTAGTCACACTGACTACTCCTGATAGCCTTTTAATTATGATCACCTACATTCTAATAACAATCATTATCTATCTATTCCACTTGGAGAAGCCCCACACTTTGACGGCAATGACTACTCAATGTGAAGGTAAAACATGAAAATGCATTTGATTTCTCTCAATCCAAGTTTGTGGCACATAGTATGCAGAGGAATAGATATCCCGGGTGATGATGAGGAGCTCACACCTTGCCAAGAGCAAGCAATCCATCGAAATGCCCAAGCTGCTGCAGTCATCACCTCATCACTCAGTCGGGATGAATTCACAAAGGTGGATGGACTCGAGATCGCAAAGGAGATATGGGATACGTTGCAAACCGCACATGAAGGCGATCGTCATGTGCGAGAAGCGAAAATCGAGATGATCGGAGGCGAGTTGGGAAGATTCGCCATCGAAGAAGATGAGTCACCACAAGATATGTACAACCAACTAAAGACACTCATCAACAAGGTGCGAGCATATGGAAGGAAGAAGTGGAACAACCATGAGGTGGTGAAGCTCATTCTTAGAGCTTTCATGCCTCACAATGTCACCTTGTGCTCGATGATACGAGAAAGCCCCGGGTACAAGAAAATGACCCCGGATGAGTTACTTGGGAAAATCATCAACTTCGAGATGATGGAAAAGCAAGCCAAGCACGTTAAGGAGATTGCCGATCTCACCTCGGCAAAGAAGAAAGAGGTCGCTTTGAAGTCCACTCTCAAGCCCTTGTCTAAAGAAGCTCGAGAAGCTCGACTAGAAGAAGACGGTGATGATGAGAGCAGTGACTTGGATGAAGATGGAATGATACTATTTATGAAGAAATTCAAAAGAATGATCAAGATAAGACAAGAGGCTAAATCAAGTGAAGGGAAGTACAAGGAAAAATCAAGACCGAAGTTGAGGCGGGCATGCTATAACTGTGGTGAGTATAGCCACTTTATAGTTGTTTGCCCATATGAAGAGAACAAAAAGAAAACCAAGGAAACGAAGCCTCAACCCGAAAAATTCTTCAAGAAGAAGAAGCAAGCCGAACAAGCGCATATTGGGAAAGAGTGGGACTCAAATGATGAGTCCTCATCCGAAGAAGAAGAAGAGATGGCTAGCATAGCCATCGAGAAGACATCCAATAAGTCCACTCTCTTCCCCACTCTCGGTGCATGGAAAAGGAACGACACTTGCCTCATGGAAAAGGAAGGTAAACGCAAGGTAACAACAAAACCCTCTTCTGTACATTCCTATTCTGGTGATAGTGAAATTGCTAGTGATAATGAAGATATGCTCATCGGCTTAGACAAGAAAACAGCTGCAAAAATGAAATTTTTACTTGATCAACTTGTTGAGAAGGAGAAGTTGATACATCGTCAAGAAGACATGATTATCTCCCAAAAGGAGGAATATGTTGAACTTGACAAGCTTCTAGAACTTGAAAAGGAGCGAAGCAAGTCACTAGAGCTTGAGTTAGCTTCAAGCAAGGAAGCTTGCTTGGAGTTAAGCGACTCAAATGCTACAATCAAGGACGAACTTGATAACCTAATCAAGGTTAACAAGATCCTTGAAGTGCAAGTTGATTCACTCAAGGAAGGTGACCCTTCATCCTACATAAGCTCACCTTCTCAACCCCTTAAAACTGAAACTGCTTCTACTTGTGCATGTGGTAAAGTTGACACCAGCTTGAAAGACAAGTCAACCTCTACCAAGGACAAGCATCCTTCACAAAATGACATATTTGACAAGGAGAAGATTAAATATGCACGTAGTGCATACTTGGTCACAAGACCTCCAAATGTCAAATATGGTATTGGTTACTCTTATGGTGAAAAGCAACATGCTAGAAGCCATAAGAATAACAAGGAGAGCATTGTTTTTGTAACGGGAAGATCCTCTCAAAATGGAAAGTCCAAAGTTAACACATCCAACACATATGATCACCGGACTAGTCCGGTCGGGACACGGACAAGTCCGGTCCCCCGAACTAGTCCGTTCTCCCGGACTAGTCCTGTATATAAACAACAACAGTGGCTTTTTAGAACCTTTGATGCATCTTATGTTTTAATGAGAAGTAATTCTAGTAAGATTTATGCTCATTATGTTGGGCCACGCCATCAGAACAAGAAGTATCATGTGTGGGTGCCTAAGTCCTTTGTGACTAACCTAAAAGGACCCAAGCAAGCTTGGGTACCTAAAACCAAGGCATGATCTGTTTTTGTAGGCCTATTCCTTCGGTGGATCTAAATGGGTGCTAGACAGTGGCTGCACCAACCACATGACCGGAGAAAGAAGGATGTTCGTTTAGTACGAAGAAAATGAGGATCCAAGGGAGGGCTCTATTTTGGAGACATAGTCAGGGAAAGGTGCTTGGGACCGGTAAATTGCCATATCATCTCAACATACTCTTTCTCATGTTTTACATGTTGATTCCTTAGATTATAACCTGCTATCCCTATCTCAATTATGTGACAAAGGTTATAATTGCTTGTTCACTAATGAGGGTGTGACCGTCTCTAGAAGGAGTGATGGTTCCATTGCCTTCAAGGGTATGTTAAAGGGAAACTTTACCTTGTTGACTTCAACAAGGATAAAGTCGAACTTGACACATGCTTGATTGCAAAGACCAACATGGGTTGGCTGTGGCATAGATGGCTAGCGCATGTTGGTATGAGGAATCTTCAAAAACTCCTCAAGGGCGATCACATCCGAGATTTGAAGGATGTTGTTTTTGAGAAAGACAGGCCTTGTAGCGCGTGCCAAGCCAGGAAGCAAGTTGGAGCACCTCATCCTGCTAAGAATGTCATGACTACAACAAGACCGCTTGAGCTACTTCACATGGACTTATTCGGTCCAATTGCTTACATAAGCATCGGCGGTAACAAATATGGCTTAGTAGTTGTTGATGATTTTTCTCGCTTCACTTGGGTTTTCTTTTTACATGATAAGGCAGAAACACAAGGAATCTTGAAGAAAATTTTCAAGCGTGCTCAAAATGAGTTTTCATTGACAACCAAGAACATTCGAAGCGACAACGACACAGAGTTCATGAACACACAAGTTGAGGAGTACCTAGATGAAGAAGGCATAAAGCATGAGTTTTCAGCTCCTTACTCCCCTCAACAAAACAGAGTTGCCAAAAGGAAGAATCGAACCCTCATAGAGATGGCGAGAACAATGATCGATGAGTACAAGACCTCGGATCGATTTTGGGCAGAAGCGGTGAACACCGCTTTCCACGCCATAAATCGACTTTATCTTCATCGATTACTCAAGAAGACATCCTATGAGCAACTCACCGGTAACAAGCCTAATATTTCATATTTTTGAGTTTTCGGTTCCAAATGCTATATTTTGAACAAGAAGCCTAGGACTTCAAAGTTCGATGAAGGTTTCTTGCTTGGTTATGATTCGAACTCCTACACCTATCGTGTCATCAACAAGACCTCCGGACTTGTTGAAGTCGCACGTGACGTAGTGTTCGATGAAACTAACGGCTTCCAAAAGGAGCAAGTTGATCCATGTGTACTAGATAGAGAAGAAGCTCCTTGTCAAGCACGGAGAAGAATGGCATTGGGCGAAGTTCGACCACACGAACCATATCTACATATGCATGAGGAAGATGAACCACAAGAGGAAGCCAATGACCAAGGGGGAGCTTCCATACAAGACCAACTTCAAGAAGACAAAAATGATCAACAAGACAATGAGGGCAACCATCTAGGGGGAGAAGAAGATGACCATGAAGATTCAAGACAGCAAGTGTCACACCCAAGAGTACACCAATGCGTCAATAGGGATCACCCAATCAATAACATCATCGGTGACATCCAAAAGGGAGTAACTACTAGATCTCGCATAGCTAATTTTTGTGAGCATTATTCGTTTGTATCCTTTTTGGAACCACGCAGGGTTGAGGATGCATTGAAGAATCCGGATTGGGTAGTGGCCATGCAAGAAGAACTTAACAACTTCAAAAGGAACGAGGTGTGGGAACTAGTCGAAAGGCCCAAATTCAACGTTGTCGGCACCAAATGGGTCTTCCACAACAAACAAGACGAACATGGGGTGGTGACAAGGAACAAGGAACGACTTGTGGCCAAAGGGTATTCACAAGTAGAAAGTTTGGATTTCGATGAGACCTTCGCTCCCGTAGCTAGACTTGAGTTATTAGAATATTGCTTGCATATGCTACTTACCATGATTTCAAGCTCTATCAAATGGATGTGAAAAGCGCCTTCCTCAACGGACCAATCAAGGAGGAGGTGTATGTGGAGCAACCCCTAGGATTTGAATATGAAGAGATCCCCGACCATGTATTTAAATTGCGTAAGGATCTCTACAGCCTCAAACAAGCTCCTAGAGCTTGGTATGTGTGCCTTAGAGATTTCTTAATTGAAAGTGGTTTTAAAATCGGTAAAGTAGATTATACATTGTTTACAAAGAATTTTGACAATGATCTCTTTATTTGTGAAATTTATGTTGACGATATAATGTTTCGTTGGATTTAGTAAAATTATGACAGATAGGTTTGAGATGTCTATGATGGGAGAGCTAAAGTACTTTTTGGGATTCCAAGTGAGGCAACAAAAGGAAGGGACGTTCATAAGCCAAACTAAGTACACTCAAGACATACTCAAGAAGTTTGGAATGGAAAATGAGCTGCATATAAAGACTCCCATGGCAACGAACGGCCACTTGGATCTCAATGAAGATGGACCAAACATCGATCAAAAGGTATATCGCTCAATGATTGGATATATACTCTACTTATGTGCATCTAGGCCAGATGTTATGTTGAGTGTATGCTTGTGTGCAAGGTTTCAAGCCAACCCAAAAGAGTGTCATTTGACAGCCGTCAAGAGAATCTTGCGGTATTTAGTTCATACACCCATCCTAGGCCTTTGGTACGCCAAAGGTTCCAAATTCAATCTCATCGGTTACTCCGATGCAGATTATGTCAGATGCAAAGTAGATAGAAAAAGTACCTTCGATACATGCCAATTCCTAGGTAGATCCCTAGTTTCGTGGTCCTCCAAGAAACAAAACTCAATTGCCCTAGCCACAGCCGAAGCGGAGTATGTTGCAGCAGGGAGTTGTTGTGCTCAACTCCCTTGGATGCCACAAACTCCAAGGGATTACAGTTACAATATGAACCGTATTTGACTCCTTTGTGATAATGAGAGTGCCATTAAAATTGCCCATAATCCCATTGAGCACTCTAGGACCAAACACATAGACATCTGACATCACTTTTTGAGAGACCATTCAATGAAGGGAGATATAGCCATTTCACATGTCAATACTGAAAAGCAACTAGCCGATATATTCACCAAGCCACTTGATGAAAAACACTTTTGCGAACTCCGAAAGAACTAAATATCCTCGATGCTCGGAGTGTGGCTTGAAATCTTGTATACCTGATTGCTATCTTCAAAATTCATGGATTGTGTTGTGAAAATTATCTCTCTCAATTTTTCTGAAAAACTATGTCAATTACTAGATCTTGGTGAATTATGATCATTGCTTGATTGTTGTATGCTTACCGATCATATTCATCAAGATTATTTGATTTGCTTTGCCTCCCTATTTTGTAAATAAGTACCTTTGAATATATATGAATGGGCTAAGCATTTCTTCCCTGGTTACCACGGACTAGTCCGTGGTTGCCCGGACTAGTCCACCCATGCAAACTAGTCCGTAGTGTGACGGTTAGGCCGGACTAGTCCGGCAGACCACCGACTAGTCCGATATAGTCTCTGGAAAAGAACAAACTAGTCCGATCATTTTTGGACTTGTTTGATTTTTCGTGTCCATAACGCTAGCCGCCGCGAAACCCTAATCTTCCTCACCCCACACATGCCTCAAGCTTTCTCTCTCCACGCTCGAGCTCCCCAAGGCGATTCTTTGATTCCTCCATCAAAACTTCGCAAGTTTTAGTGGAAATTGACCTTCTTCGCATAGGGATTGAAGACCACGGACTTGTCCGATCCTTCAACCCCTACATCTCCGAGAATCAAGCAATTTCGGTAAAATCTCATCCCAAACCCTAGAAATTGCTATTTCCTTCAATGTTGATCAACTAGCTTAGTTCCTATCACCATATACATGCTTCCTTGATGCATTACATTGATGCTAAGATAGTTGTGCATTATGAATCAACATTTGTCTCATAGTTAGGGTGCTAGAGGTTGAACACCGGACTAGTCCGTGCCTGTACACCAGACTAGTCCGATTTTTCTGAACTCAACCCTAACTTATTAATTCCTCAATGCAATTCCTTGTCATCTATTCTCATCAATACCTTGTGAAATCCATTCTCACGAAAATGTCGAGCACCAACGAAGAAATCTCTGACTGCGAGGCCGAGATGGACCACGAAGCCGTGCTTCGGGCCTCGGCGGGCCTAAGCAAGAAGCGCCAAGAGCGCCCATCCGAGCCGGCTCCCTCACCTCGCCACGCTCGAAGGAAGGTGCTCACGAAGAAGCCAGCCTCCAAGGCTTCTGCTGGAGGTGGCCCTCGCCAAGCAAAGGGCAAGTGCAAAGGGATTGCGACGGGCCCGATTGGCCCCCTAAAGCTATCAACTCCAAGGGAAGGGCTCAGGATCCCGCAGAGGAAAGATTCAATGGAAAGGGCAGCGGCACGGCAACCAAGTTAAGGAATGTTGATTGTTACTTCTGTTCGAAGGAAGCTGCTGATGGGAGGTTTTGGAGTAACTTCCATGAAGACTTCTACAAGTTAGTGTATCTTCCGATGAAGACCCCCGTGGTGCGCAGCAAATGGATCGATTGGGCGCATTTTGAGAAGAAGGGTTGCTCACCCTTTGTGGAGGTAGTAGAGGCTATTGAGAGGCATGGATTGAAGGATCTATTCACCTTCCGGAACAATTGGAATGATGAGGTGATTGCCCAGTTTTATGCTACTTGCCACTTTGCGAGCGATGAGGAAGAAAGGGTGACTTGGATGACCCATGGATCCAAGTACACCATCACTTATGAAGAGTTTGCAAGATTGCTGCATCTTGACACCTCGAGCAATGACAATTTGATCATCCACAACATTGGTGTCATTGAGAAGGACAAGATGAAGTTTCTCTATGAACCCAACTCCAAGTTCAACCCTCCTTCTACCAAGAATATGAAGCCCTTCTTTGTGGTGTTGAACAGGGTTCTAAGGAAGACAATTGCCCCCAAGGATGGGGATGCAGGAAGTGTGCAGGGATACCTCAAGACCTTGATGAAGGTCATTAGCAAAGATAGGAAATTTGACGTCTTTGACTATATTTGGAACGACATGGTGGACATCTCCTGCATGCCGAACAGGTCATGTGGCTACGCACCTTACCTCTTGTTCATGATTGAGAAGGTCACATGCATAGAGTTTGTCAAGGATGTGGAGCATCTCCCTTTGAGGCCCCAAAAGCCTCAATAGCCAAGCATTCAAGCTGCTCCATCTCCAGTTTCCAGCCCTGAGGCTCCAGTGAGAGCCAGTGGAGATGCTAGGGCTGCTCCCGCTCCTAGGGCCCCTCCTACAAAGGGGTCCCCAAGTGGTATCTTAAAGTATCTGTCAGCCATCTTCGCCTCTTGCAAAAAGGACGAAGTAAAAGCCCACAAGCTGAACAAGAGGAGAAAGGCCGACATGAGAAATGTCAAACACAATGTGAAGCAAATTTGCCAAAAGCTAGAGATCAAGTCCATTGGGTCTCCAGTCATTTCTGATGACTCAGATTCTAACTTCACTGAGCTCGGGCCCTTGACTCCCTCCGTGCTTGCCTATTTTCGCATTGGGGACTCGAGTGGTTCCGTTCCTCCTCCTCCTCATCATCATCCAGAGAATGAAGATGAAGACGATGAGAGGACTGACAGTGAGGCTTGAATACCTTAGGTCCCTCCACTCCTTCTTTTTGGTGTCTTGATGCCAAAGGGGGGGGGAGATTGAGGAGGAGTCTTAGAGTCTTAGTATTTAGTTGTAGGATGCGAGGAGAGCTCTCTCTTTTTGGGTATTTTGTCTATTTGTGGGTTGTAAGACTTTTAATATCCTCTTTTAGTTCTATTGGTCCTGTGATGCAATGTTTTGAACTGTTTGTGGATATATTGATAAAATCTGTAATTTTGCTCTAAGAATGGCATACATGCTTGTTACTAACATGTTGATGTCAATTATGTAATTCTCATCATGATTATTGTTTCTATACACTTAGTTCTGCATCCCACCATAAAGAGTGCACATAGGGATCATGTTTTCATTGCTTAATGTGTTTTAAACTCATATGTGCACACTTTATGAAATATCAACTTTTTGTCATATTTTGTGAAATCTCAATTGGTTGTCATCAATCACCAAAAAGGGGGAGATTGAAAGTGCATCTAGGAATCCCTTATGGGTTTTGGACAATTTATGACAAGCAAATGAGATCCTAACCACTTTGTTGAGATGAGCACAGGTTCTAATGAGAAATTGAGCAAAGTGCCTAAAAGAAAGGAGAATGACGAGTAATGCGGAAAAGAGCTCAAGAAACAAGTGTAGTAGATCATTGTGTATGGAGTGTGTTAAGGAAACACACAACAATAGCTCAAGCACAAATAATCTCACACATTGCAAAAAACTATACAGGACCGTACTAGTCTGACTGACCCCGGACTAGTCCGATATCTTTTTGCACAAGATCAGACAAGTCCTCACAATGCGGACTTGTCCTCACAGTCCAGTTTTTCACTGACCGGACTAGTCCGATATCTCTCTGACTAGAATCGGACTAGTCCTCCCTAGTGCGGACTAGTCCCCAAACACTTCACAAGTTGCACAAAAATCTGACAAGTCCGATCACACACCGAACTAGTCTGATATCTTTCTAATGTCAATCGGACAAGTCTGATATTAGCACGGACTAGTCCGAAAACCCACTGACAGAAATCGGACAAGTCCTCCAAGTGCGGACTTGTCCCCCTATTCACTTAGGGTTTTACATATCCGGACAAATCCGATATCCCGGACTAGTCCGAAGATTTCTAGAACCAAAATTTTACAAGTCCGCTTTCAGCCAGACAAGTCCGATATTTCGGGACACCTAGGGTTTGCTACACGCAGCACACCGGACTGGTCCGGTGACCACTGAAAGTGCATCTAGGAATCCCTTGTGGGTTTTGGATGATTTATGAAAAGCAAATGAGATCCTAATCTATTTGTTGAAATGAGCATAGGTTTTAATAGCAAAACAAGCAAAGTGCCAAAAAGAAGGAAGAATGAGGAGCAAAGTGGAAATGAGCTCAAGGAAGAAGAATAGTAGATCATTGTGTATGGAGTGTGTTAAGGAAACACACCACAAGAGCTCAATCACAATTAAACACACACATTGCACAAAGTTATACAGGACCGGACTAGTCCGAATGCCACCGGACTAGTCCGATATCCTATGTGCACAAAATCAGACAAGTCCGATATCTATCGGACTAGTCCGATATCTCTCTGACTAGAATCAGACTAGTCCTCCCCAGTGCGGACTAGTCCTCAAAACACTTCACAAGTCACACAAAATTGGACAAGTACGATCTCCACCGGACTAGTACGATATCCATTCTGATCCAAATTGGACAAGTCCGATATTAGCACGGACTAGTCCAAAAAACCCTCTGACTTAAATCGGACAAGTCCTTCGAGTGCGGACTTGTCACCCAATTCACTTAGGGTTTCACATGTCCGGATAAGTCCGATAACTATCGGACTAGTCCGAAGATTTCCAGAAGTGAAATTGGACAAGTCCGCTCCTAGCCAGACTAGTCCAAATTTCGAGACACTTAGGGTTTGCTGCACACAGCACACTGGACTAGTCCGGTGTCCACCATGGACTAGTCCGATCTTTCTAAACCCCAACAGTAACTTTTAGAAACCCCATATAAATAGAAGTGCACGGCCCAACTTTAACATCTCTCGAACCCTAGCGCCGTCACACCTCCCAAGAGCCTCAAAAACCATATCTCTCAACGAAATTAAGTGCAACAAAGATAAATCCTTTGAGGATTCAATCTAGATCATTGGAGAGACACGCTCAACACTCATTGAGCTCTTGGTTTGATTCTCTAACACACTCCTGTGATTTCATTGTAATCTTTTGAGTGTGTTCTTGGTGGTATTTCGTATTGTAATCTAAGGGAGCTCTCAACGTGTGAGAAGGCCCCTTTGAATTCTGTTATTCACCCCTTTGTGATAAGTGGAAGAGGATTGGCCTTTGTGGCGATCCGACGAGGGTAGGGTTGGAGAAGACCTGGTCCTTTTGTGGACTCCTCAACGTGGATGTAGGTTGCCTCTGTGGGAACCGAACCACAGGATAAATCTCTTGTGTTCTTTTTTTGTGTTCATCGTCCTTTGAATTATATCAATCTAGGGTTTCAATTAATCTTGCTCACTTTACGTTGAAATATCAAATTTAAGATTGACTTGTGATATACCCTAGTGCATAATCTTGCAACACATAAATTACAAGTATATTTCCGCTGCTATACCCTAGAATCAAACTTAATAAATAAAACTTGATCAACCTAGTCCGTACACACCGGACTAGTCCGCACTTTACCGTACTAGTCTGATATCTTTGGTTTGAGTTGGTTGTTAAGTGTTGCAGGTTCCGAAAAAATTCAAAAAGGCCTATTCACACCCCCCTCTAGGCCACATTCAATTGGTATCAGAGCGAGGTTCTTCAAGAAAGAGACTAATCACTCAAAAAAATCATGTCAGACATGAAGGACATCTACAAGAACAACAACCAAGAAAAGGTTTATGATGAAAAGAACCTCAAGGTGGAGAAGCTCCTCGAAGCCATTCAAGACTTCGAGGACGACGATGAGGAGACGTTAGAACTAAAGGCGCTCCTAAGAAAGAAGACACTTTCCAAAGGGAAAGTGAAGATTGAAGAAAAGAAGAAGGGGTGTAGTCACACCGACTACTCCCGATATCCTTTTAACTATGATCGTCTCAATTTCAATAATAATCATTATTTGTCTATCCCCCTTGGAAAAGCCCCACATTTCGATGGAAGTGATTACTCAATGTGGAGGCAAAATATGAAAATGCATCTATTTTCCCTCAATCCAATTTTATGGCATATTGTGTGCACAGGGATAGATATCCCGGACAACGACGAAGAGCTCACACCAAGCCAAGAGCAGGCTATTCATCGAAATGCTCAAGCCGCGGTAGTAATTACCTCTTCGCTCAGTCGGGACGAGTTCACCAAGGTGTATGGACTCGAGATTACTAAGGAGATTTGGGACATACTACAAACTGCACATGAAGGTGACCATCATGTGCATGAAGCAAAGATCGAAATGATCGAAGGCAAATTGGGAAGATTCTCAATTGAAGAAGACGAGTCACCCAGGACATGTACCACAGATTGAAGACACTCGTCAACAAGGTCAGATCATACGGAAGTAAGAAGTGGAATGACCACGAGGTGGTAAAGATCATCCTTAGAGCTTTCATGCCTCGCAACGTCACCCTATGCTCCATGATCAGAGAAAGCCACAATTACAAAATGATGACTCCGAATGAACTGCTTGGAAAGATCATCAACTTCGAGATGATGGAAAAACAAGCAAAGCATGTCAAGGAGATTGCTGACCTCACCTCGGCAAAGAAGAAAGGGGTTGCTTTGAAGTCCACCCTCAAGCCCCTATCTAAAGAAGCTAGAGAAGCACAACTAGAAGAAGACAGTGACGACGAGAGCAGTGAATTAGATGAAGAAGACATGATATTGTTCATGAAGAAATTCAAGAGAATAATGAAGAAAAGACAAGGAGCCAAATCAAGCGAAGGAAAGTACAAGGAAAGAACAAAGCCAAAGTTGAGGCGGGCATGCTATAATTGTGGTGAGAATAGCCACTTTATAGTTGATTGCCCATATGAAGAGAACAAGAAAAAGACTAAAGAAGCCAAGCCACAACCCAAGAAATTCTTCAAGAAGACAAAAAAAGCTGAACAAGTGCACATTGGGAAAGAGTGGGACTCAAATGATGAGTCCTCATGATCTGAGAAAGAAGAGATGGCTGGCATAGCCATCGAGAAGACATCCAAGAAGTCTACTCTCTTCCCTAAACTCGGCGCAAGGAAGGGAGATGGCACTTGCCTTATGGCAAAGGAAGGTAAAAGCAAGGTAACCATTAAACCCCCTTCCGTGCATTCCTATTCAAGTGATGATGAAATCAATAGTGATAATGAGGATATGCTTATTAGACTAGATAGGAAAACAGCCACAAAAATGAAAATTTTGCTTGATCAACTTGTTGAGAAGGAGAGGTTAATACATTGACAAGAGGACATGATCATCTCCCAAAAGGAGGAATATGTCGAACTTGACAAGCTTCTAGAACTTGAAAAGGAATGAAGCAAATCACTTGAGCTTGAGTTAGCTTCAAGCAAGGAAACTTGCTTGGAATTAATTGACTCAAATGCTACAATCAAGGACCAACTTGCTGACCTGATCAAGGTTAACAAGATCCTTGAAGTTCAAGTTGAGTCACTGAAGCAAGGTGGACCTTCTTCCTCTTCAAGTTCACCTTCTCAACCCACTAAAACTGAGGTTGCTCATGCTTGTACATGCAAGAAAGTTGACACCTGTTTGAAGGACAAGCCAACCTCTACGTAGGATAAACATGTTGTCCAAAGTGGCATATTTGACAAGGAGAAGATCAAATATGCACGTAGTGCATACTTGGTCAAAAGACCTCCAAATGTCAAATATGGCATTGGTTACCCTTATGGTGAAAAGCAACATGCTAGAAGCCATAAGAATAACAAGGAGAGGATTACCTTTGTAAAGGGAAGACCTTCTCAAACAGGAAAGTCAAAGATTAAAACAGTAATCACACATGAACATTGGACTAGTCCGGTCGGTGTCCATACAAGTCCGGTCCCCCGGACAAGTCCGGCCTCCTAGACTAGTCCTATGCATAAACAACAACAGTTATTGTTTAGAACTTTTGATGCCTCATATGTCTTAATAAGAAATAATTTTGGCAAATTTATGCTCATTATGTTGGGCCACACCATGAGAACACCAAGTCTCATGTGTGGGTGCCCAAATGTCTTGTAACTAACCTCCAAGGACCCAAGCAAGCTTGGGTACCTAAAACCAAAGCATAATTTGTTTTTGCAGGCCTATTCCTCCGGTGGATCTAAATGGGTGCTAGACAGTGGCTGCACCAACCATATGACCGGAGAAAGAAGAATGTTCGTTGAATATGAAGAGAATGAGGATCCAAATGAGGGCATCTATTTTGGAGATAATAGTCAAGGAAAGGTGCTCGGTACCGGTAAAATTGCAATATCTTCTAGACACACACTTTCTCATGTCTTACATGTTGAATCCTTAGATTATAACCTACTGTCCATATCTCAATTATGTGACAGAGGTTATAATTGCTTGTTCACTAACAGGGGTGTGACCGTTTCTAGGAGGAGTGATGGTTCCATTGCATTCAAGGGTATGTTAAAGGGAAAGCTCTATCTTGTTGACTTCAACAAGGATAAAGCTGAACTTGACACATGCTTGATTGAAAAAACCAACATGGGTTGGCTGTGGAATAGACGGTTAGCGCACGTTGGCATGAGGAACCTTGAAAAACTCCTCAAGGGCGATCACATCCGAGGTTTAAAGGATGTTGTGTTTGAGAAAGACATGCCTTGTAGCGCGTGCCAAGCCAGGAAGCAAGTTGGAGCACCTCACCCCGCCAATAACGTCATGACTAGAACAAGACCGCTCGAGCTACTTCACATGGACTTATTTGGTCCAATTGCCTACATAAGCATCGGCGGTAACAAATATGGTTTAGTAGTTGTTGATGATTTTTCTCGCTTCACTTGGGTTTTCTTTTTGCATGACAAGTCGGAAACACAAGGAATACTCAAGAAGTTCTTCAAGCGAGCTCAAAACGAATTCTCATTGACAATCAAAAACATTCAAAGCGACAATGGCATGGAGTTCAAGAACACACAAGTGGAGGAGTACCTTGATGAAGAAGGCATAAAGCACGAATTTTCAGCTCCGTACTCCCCACAATAAAACGGAGTTGCCAAAAGAAAGAACCAAACTCTCATAGAGATGGCAAGAACAATGCTCGATGAGTACAAGACCTCGGATCGATTTTGGGCAGAAGCAATTAACACCTCTTGCCACGTCGTAAATCGACTTTATCTTTATCGACTACTCAAGAAGACATCCTATGAGCTACTTACCGGTAACAAACTCAATATTTCATATTTTCGAGCTTTCGATTCTCCATGTTATATTTTTAACAAGAAGCTTAGGACTTCAAAGTTTGCTTCGAAGTATGATGAAGGTTTCTTGCTTGGTTATGATTCGAACACTTACTCCTATCGTGTTTTCAACAAGACCTCCGGACTCGTTGAAGTAGCACGTGACGTAGTGTTCGATGAGACTAACAGCTCCCAAAAGGAGCAAGTTGATGCATGTGTACTAGGTAAAGAAGAAGCTCCCTGTCAAGCATTGAAAAGAATGGCCTTAGGTGAAGTTCGACCACAAGAGTCACCTCTACACGTGCATGAAGAAGATGAACCACAATAGGAGGTCAACGATCAAGGGGGAGCTCCCACACAAGATCAACCACAAGAATACAAATATAATCAACAAGTCAACGAAGGCAACCATTTAGGGGGAGAAGAAGATGACCATGAAGATACATCGCCTCAAGTGCCACACCCATGAGTACAACAATGCGTCCAAAGGGATCAACCAATCGACAATATCATCAGTGACATCCAAAAGGGAGTAACCACTAGATCTCGTATAGCTAACTTTTGTGAACACTATTCGTTTGTATCCTTTTTGGAACCGCGCAGGGTTGAGGATGCATTGAAAGATCCGGACTGGGTGGTGGCAATGCAAGAAGAAATGAACAACTTCAAGCGGAACGAGGTGTGGGAACTCGTGGCAAGACCCAATGCGAACATTGTCGACACCAAGTGGGTCTTCCGCAACAAACAAGACAAACACGGGGTGGTGACAAGGAACAAGGCACGACTTGTGGCCAAAGGGTATTCACAAGTCGAAGGTTTGGATTTCGATGAGACCTTTGCTCCAGTAGCTAGACTTGAATCTATTAGAATACTACTTGCATATGCTACTCACCATGATTTCAAGCTGTATCAAATGGATGTGAAAAGTGCCTTCCTCAATGGACCAATCAAGGAGGAGGTGTATGTGGAGCAACCCCCCGGGTTTGAAGATGAAGAGTTTCCCGACCACATATTCAAATTGCGTAAGGCTCTCTACGGCCTCAAACAAGCTCCTAGAGCTTGGTATGAGTGTCTTAGAGATTTCTTAATTGAAAATGACTTTAAGATTGGTAAAGTAGATTATACACTATTTACAAAGAATTTTGACAATGCTCTTTTTATTTGTCAAATTTATGTTGATGATATAATCTTTGGGTCAACAAATCAATCTTTTTGTGAGAAATTTAGTAAAATCATGATATAGGTTTGAAATGTCAATGATGGGAGAACTAAAGTACTTCTTGGGACTCCAAGCGCGACAACAAAAGGAAGGGACGTTCATAAGCCAAACCAAGTACACGCAAGACATACTCAAGAAGTTTGGTATGGACAAGGCGAAGCCTATAAAGACTCCCATGGCAACAAGTGGTCACTTGGATCTCAATGAAGATGGACCTACCATCGACCAAAAGGTATATCGCTCCATGATTGGATCTCTACTCTATTTATGTGCATCTAGGCTAGACATTATGCTGAGTGTATGTTTGTGTGCAAGGTTTCAAGCCAATCCTAAGTAGTGTCACTTGACAGCCGTAAAAAGGATCTTGAGATATTTAGTTCATACAACCAACCTTGGTCTTTGGTACCCAAAAGGCTCAAAATTCAATCTCATTGGTTACTCCGATGCAGATTATGCCTGGTGCAAAGTAGATAGAAAAAGCACCTCCGATACATGCCAATTCCTAGGGAGATCCTTAGTTTCTTGTCCTCCAAGAAACAAAATTCCATTGCCTTATCCACAGCTGAAGCGGAGTATGTTGCAGCTGGGAGTTGTTGTGCACAACTCCTTTGGATGCGACAAACTCTAAGGGATTACAGTTACAATATAAACCGTATTCCACTCCTGTGTGACAACGAGAGTGCCATCAAAATTGCCCACAACCCAGTTGAGCACTCTAGAACTAAACACATAGATATAAGACATCACTTTTTGAGAGATCATTCCATGAAAGGAGATATAGTCATTTCCCATGTTAACACCCAAAAGCAGTTGGCCGACATATTCATCAAGCCACTTGATGAAAAACGCTTTTGCAAACTCCAAAATGAACTAAATATCCTTGATGCTCGGAGTGTGGCTTGAAATGTTGCATACCTGTATGAATTCTTCAAAATATGTTGATTGGATTGTGAAAATCATCTCTATCAAATTTCTTCCGAAAACTATGTTAATTGTTAGATTTTGGTGAATTATGATCATTGCTTGATTGTTGTATACTCACTGATCATATTCATCAAGATTATTTGATTTGATTTGCCTCCCTATTTTCTAATTATGTACCTTCAAAGATATATGAATGGGCTAAGAAATTCTTGCCTGGTGACCACGGACTAGTCTGTGGTTACCCAGACTAGTCCGCCCATGCAGACTAGTCCGCAGAGTGCCGGGTAGGCCGGACTAGTCCGGTAGACCATGGACTAGTCCGATATTGTCCTCTGGAAATGTTCGGACTTGTCCGATTTTTTTGTGTCCTTAACCCTAGCCGCCGCCAAACCCTAATCACTTCACCTCCACTCTTGCCTCACGCGTTCTCTCTCTTCCACTCGAGCTCCCAAGGCAATTTTGCATCCCCTCCACAAAAAAGCTCCGCATTTGGGTAGAGATCAAGCATCCTTGCTCGAAGATTGAAGTTCACGGACAAGTCCGAACTTCAACACCTTCATCTTCGAGCATCAATCGATTTCTTCAGTAATTTTCACTCAAACCCTAGAAATTCCAAATTTCTTCATTGTTGATAGAATAGCCTAGCGTATTTCACTATTACATGCCTTCGTGATGTATTACATTTATGATACGCTTGCTGTGTATTAGGAATCAATATTTGTCCAGTCGCTTAGGTTTTTGAGTATGAATACCGGACTAGTCCGGTCCATGCACGGACAAGTCCGGTCACCCGGACTAGTCCGTGCCTGTACACCGGACAAGTCCAATTTTTCTGGACTCAAAACCTAACTTCTCAATTATTAAATGCAATTCCTTGCTATCCTTTCGCACCTATGCCTTGTACCATTCATTCTCAATCATGCAACTCATTCTCAGGTCATGTCAAGCTCGAACAATGAAGTCTCCGACTTTGAGGGCGAGATGGACCACGAGGTGGCACCTCAGACCTTGACGGGTCTTGGCAAGAAGCGCCAAGAGAGACCCTCCGAGCCAGCTCTGTCTCCTCCACAGGCTCGGAGGAAAGTACTAGCGAAGAAGCCGGCCTCCAAGGTGCCAGCTTCTAGGGCTACCACCGGTGGTAGCCCTAGCTCGGCAAGTGCCCGCCTAGCCAAAGGCAAGGGCAAAGGGATAGCGACGGGTCAAGTTGGCCCGTTGAAGCTCCATGCTCCGAGGGAAGGGGTTCGGGACCCCACTGAAGATAAGTTCAACGGGAAGGGCAGTGATTCAGCGGCAAAGTTCAGAAGCATTGATTGGTATAGCCGACCGAAGCAAGCTGCCGACGGAAGATTTTGGTGCAACTTCCATGCAGATTTCTACAGATATGTGTATCTCCCAATGAATACACCGGTTGTGCGCAGTCAATGGATTGATTGGGCATACTTTGAGAAGAAGGGCTACTCCCCGTTCACTGAAGTGGTGGAAGCCATTGAGAGGCATGGTCTGAAGGATCTCTTTGCCTCCAGGAACAACTGGAATGATGAGGTCATTGCACAATTCTTTGCGACATGCCACTTCTCGGGTGAAGATGAGGAAAGTGTTACTTGGATGACTCATGGATCCAAGTACAGTATCACTCAAGAAGACTTTGCAAGCCTGCTTCACCTTGACACCTCAAGATCTGACTGCTTGATCATCCACAACATAGGTGTCATTGAGAAGGATAAGATGAAGTTCCTCTATGAGCCAAACTCCAAGTTTAACCCTCCATCCACGAAGAACATGAAGCCATTCTTTGTGGTGCTTAATAGAGTCTTGAGGAAGACCATCGCTCCCAAGGATGGAGATGCCGAGAGTGTGCAGGGTTATCTCCGAACCTTGATGAGGGTGATAAGCAAGGACCACCAGTTTGATGTGGCGGACTACATTTGGAATGACATGGTTAACATATCCTGCACACCCAACAGATCTTGTGGGTATGCCCCATATCTGATGTTTGTGATCGTGAAGGTCACCAGGATTGAATTTGTCAAGGATGTGGAGCATCTACCCCTGAGGCCTCAGATGCCTCAGAAGCCAAGTATCCAGGCTGCTCCCTCGCCGGCTTCCAGTCCTGAGGCACCAGCAAGAAGATCTGAAGATGAAAGAGCTGCCTCTGCCAGTAGGGCAGCCCCTCAAAGGGGATCAGCCAAGGGATCTTCAAATACCTGGCTGCCATCTTCGCTTCCTGCAAAAAGGCCGAAGTGAAGGCCCATAAGCTCAACAAGAGAAGAAAGGAAGATATGAAGTATGTGAAGGCAAATGTGAAGAAAATTTGCCAGAAACTGGAGATTGAACCCATTGGGTCTCTAGTAATCTCTAAAGATTCAGACTCAGAGTTCATTGAGCTAAGTCCCTTGACCCCCTCCGAGCTTGCATACTTTGGCATTGGGGGTTCGATGGACTGCACACCTCCTCCTCCTCCTCATCATCATCATGGTGAAGATGAAGATGACGAAGACGACAATGAGAAGACTGACAACAAAGAGTGAAGACATTAGGACCCTCCTCTCCTTCTTTTTGGTGTCTTGATGCCAAAGGGGGAGAGATTGAGGGGGAGTCTTAGCCTTAGCTGTAGGATGCAAGGAGAGAGATCTCTTGTATGCTTTTTGACTATTTTGTGGGTTGTAAAGCTTTAACTATGTTCTGTGATGCAATGTTATGATCTTTCAAGTAGTAATTGTTGAGTTGTATGATTTTGCTCCTACAATGACATATATGCTTGCTTTTGATTGATTAATGTCATTTCTGTCATTCTCATTGTTTCAATATACTTAGTCATGCATCACACTATAAAGAATGCACATATGGATTATGTTTTCACTACTTGATGTATTTTAGACCCATATGTGCATGCTTTATGAAAATCTCAATTTTTATCGTATTTTGTGAAATCTCAATTGGTTGTCATCAATAACAAAAAAGGGGGAGATTGAAAGTGCATCTAGTAATCCCTTGTGGGTTTTGGATTATTTATGACAAGCAAATAATATTCTAACCTTTTTTTTGAGATGAGCACAGGTTTTAATAGCAAAACAAGCAAAGTGCCAAAAAGATGGGAGAATGAGGAGCAAAGTGGAAATGAGCTCATGGAAGAAGAATAGTAGATCATTGTGTATGGAGTGTGTTAAGGAAACACACCCCAAGAGCTCAATCACAATTAAACACACACATTGCACAAAGTTATACAGGACCAGACTAGTCTGAATGCCACCGGACTAGTCCGATATCCTCTCTGCACAAAATCGGACAAGTCCAATATCTCTTAGACTAGAATCGGACTAGTCCTCCCCAGTGCGGACTAGTCCTCAAAACACTTCACAAGTCACACAAAATCGGACAAGTCCGATCTCCACCGGACTAGTCTGATATCCATTCTGATCCAAATCGGACAAGTTCGATATTAGCACGGACTAGTCTAAAAAACCCTCTGACTCAAATCGGACAAGTCCTCCGAGTGCAGACTTGTCACCCAATTCACTTAGGGTTTCACATGTCCGGACAAGTCCGATAACTATCAGACTAGTCCAAAGATTTCTAGAAGCGAAATCGGACAAGTCCGCTCCTAGCCAGACTAGTCCGATATTTTAGGGATACTTAGGGTTTGCTGCACACAGCACACCGGACTAGTTCGGTGTCCACCACGGACTAGTTCGATCTTTCTAAACCCTAACGGTAACTTTTAGAAACCCCATATAAATAGAAGTGCACGACCCAACATTAACCTCTCTCGAACCCTAGCGCCGTAACACCTCCCAAGAGCCTCAAAAACCACATCTCTCCACGAAATTAAGTGCAACAAAGATCAATCCTTTGAGGATTCACTCTAGATCATTGGAGAGACACGTTCAAAACTCATTAAGCTTTTGGTTTGATTCTCCAACACACTCCCGTGATTTCATTGTAATCTTTTGAGTGTGTTCTTGATGGTATTTCGTATTGTAATCTAAGGGAGCTCTCAACGTGTGAGAAGGCCCCTTTGAATTCGGTTATTCACCCTTTTGTGATAAGTGGAAGAGGATTGGCCTTCATGGTGATCCGACGAGGGTAGGGTTGGAGAAGACCCGGTCCTTTTGTGGACTCCTCAACGTGGATGTAGGTTGCCTCTGTGGGAACCGAACCACGGGATAAATCTCTTGTGTTCTTGTTTTGTGTTCATCATCCTTTGAATTATATCAATCTAGGGTTTCAATTAATCTTGCTCACTTTACGTTGAAATATCAAATTTAAGATTGACTTGTGATATACCCTAGTACATAATCTTGCAACACATAAATTACAAGTATATTTCTGCTGCTACACCCTAGAATCAAACTTAATAAATCAAACTTGATCAACCTAGTCCGTACACACCGAACTAGTCCGCACTTTAGCGGACTAGCCCGATATCTCTGGTTTGAACTGGTTGTTAAGTCTTGCAGGTTCCGACAAAATTCAAAAAGGCCTATTCACCCCCCTCTAGGCCACATTCAACCACCATAGACTAGTCCGATCTTTCTAAACCCTAATGGTAACTTTTGGAAACCACATATAAATAGGTGTGCACGACCCATCTTTCAAAACTCTCGACCCCCTGTGCCGTCACACCTCCCAAGAGCCTACAAAATACCTCTCTCCACGAAATCAAACACAAGAAAGATCAATCCCTTGAGGATACACTTTGGATCATTGGAGAGACACGGTTCATCACTCTTTGAGCTCTTGGTTTGATTCCCTAACACACTCCTGTGGTTTTCATTGTGATCTTAAGAGTGTGTTCTTGGTGGTGTTCATATTGTAATCTTTGGGAGCCCTCAACGTGTGAGAAGACCCCGTGAATTTGTTTATTTGCCCTTTGTGATTGGCCTCCATGGCGATCCGACGAGGGTAGGGTTGGAGAAGACCCGGTCCTTTTGTGGACTCCTCAACGTGGATGTAGGTTGCCTCTGTGGGAACTGAACCACGGGATAAGTGCTTGTGTTCTTTCTTTGCGCCCATTGTTCTTACACTTCATATATATCTAGGGTTTCAACTAATCTTACTCACTTTACATTGAAACATTAAATATAAGATTAACTTGTGGTACATCCTAGTTTATAGTTTTGTGACACTTCAATTACAAGTATATTTCTGCTGCATACATCCTAGGATAAAGATAATCGATCAAATTTGCTAAACTTAGTCGGTACACGCCGGACTAGTCCGCACTCGATCGGACTGGTTCGATATCTCGAGATTTGATCTGGTTGTTAAGTGTTGCAGGTTCTGACAGAAAATCAAAAAGGCCTATTCACCCCCCTCTAGGCCACATTCAACCTCCCCAGGGGACCCCAACCTCCTCACTTCCATTCAGCCCCCTCTCTCCAAAAAATGCAAAAACCGCACCCCAAATCGGCGATTTTCGATTCCTTCCACCAAAACTCAATTCCAATATGTGGATTGAAGCCTCGAGGTGTGTGGGAACTTGTCCCCAAGCATCCTATGCTGATTCATCATCCACATTTTGTCGATTTGAAGATTTGAAGAGGTATTCTT
The DNA here is from genome assembly GCA_036927565.1 of Tuctoria greenei. Classification (NCBI taxonomy): domain Eukaryota; kingdom Viridiplantae; phylum Streptophyta; class Magnoliopsida; order Poales; family Poaceae; genus Tuctoria; species Tuctoria greenei. Next base: position 85,917,437 of record JAYESD010000006.1, read on the forward strand.
GACCTAACCCCCAATACCTCGAAACTCAATTCTTTTAGGTCTTTTGATAGAAACCTCTTCACAAAAGTTGTTCTATATGTTATTGTGATCCTATCCTTAGACTATTGTGGCCAGATCCGTAGTTTTTGCAAAAATACGCAAGATTAGGGTTCTTGCTGTGTACATTGGACTAGCCCGGCCACAGGGTGAACAAGTTCGGTTCATGCGAACTAGTCCGGCCCCTGGGCGGACAAGTCCGGATTTCACAGTGAGAACCCTAACCTTGATCGTTTCTGTGAATTCTAACTCAATATTCTACTTCCTTGGACTCATATACTCTTTTTGCATCTCTTCTTAGGGACGATGTCGGACCCCGACTACTCGCCTCAATCCAATCTCTAGTGTGAGGCAACAAGGCAAAAATTTCGTCGTCGTGATCGAGAGGAGTGAGAGCTTTCTATAGCTATCCTCGAATCAAGGTCTGAAGCAAGGAATGCAAAGAAACATCAGTGAGGGGCTCACAATTCAGCTACAATCGAGATAGCACCATGGAAGAAGAGACTTCTGGCAATGGGAGAGAAATCAAGAATTCAAGAAGCTAGGATATCGAAGGACAAGGGCAAAACACCAGTTGACGAGGAAAAGAAAAAGAAAGCTCCTGCAGTTAAGAAGCTTGCAAGCAAATATAAAAAAGGACCCTCCCGACCCATAGGTCACTTGAGGATGTCTTCACCTGCTAGAAACCCCAACTGCCAAGCTACTGTTGAAGCCAACATATTCAGAGGCAAAGGGGCTGAGAAGGCTAGAAGACTCGGAACGGTTGATGTGTATCAACGTGAGAAAGCACCACCGAGCCTCGTTTTTGGTGTGACTTCCATTGTGACTATTACCTGACTGTCTACATGACGAAGCAGACTCTAGTGAATGATGCCCAATGGATTGATTGGGATTACATGGCAGAGAAGAACCATGCTGAATTCAACGCCGTGATAGAGGCCATAGAGCGCCATGGCTTAAAGAAACTTATGGCTTTCATGTATGATTGGAATTTTAAAGTCATTGTGCAATTCTACTCAACTGTCTACTTTCACACCAGTGGAGATCGGAGGATCACTTGGATGACCAATGGAGAGCAATACACCATCACTTATTGGGAGTTTGCTCAAATTCTTGATTTGGAAAGTCAACTCGAGAATGAGATCATTATTTCCATCCTCAAGGCAGTTGATAGAGATGTCTTGGATTACATGTATCCATGTCATGGAGTTCACTATGAGGTGGGACATATTCAGAACATCAAGCCCTTCTATAGTGTGCTCAACCGTGTGCTCCAGAAGACAATAGCCCCCAAAGATGGAGATGTGGACATCATTCAAGGCAATTTGAGACATCTAATGGTGCTTATTGATGGAGATGTTGAATTCAATGTGTTGGACTATATCTTTCATGACATCTATAACATCTTTCACACACCCAACCGATCATGTGGCTATGCACCTTATATCATGTTCTTGATTGAGAAGGTGTTCGGGTTGACTTTCAAGAAGGATATAAATCATAGGAGACTTCGTCCTCAGATTCCTCCTCTAGAGCCTGTTGCACCAAGAAAGAAGAATGCGGATCCTCCTACCTCATCCTTTCATCCCATGGCTTCTCCACCTCCTCCTCCTCCATCACAATCCGAAAGTGGCTTCTTCAAGTGCTTCAAGGCAATATTCGCCTCTTGTCGGAAGGTGGAAGTTCGACAACATCGCATGGAGCTTCACCAAGAGAAGTACCTCAAGGCGATGTGCGATAAGCTCAAAGTTCCCTTGTCTCCAGCCGTGGAGAGTGATGGAGAGATGACTCTGTTCCCCGAGTTCGCCGCCGAAGAACTCGCTCATTTTGGTGATGTTGGCACCTCCACGGCGGCACCCTCCAAAGAAGAAGGCGATGCTGAAAATGCCGAATTTCCGGCGGCTACGGAGAGCGACAATGAGCAGCAACAAGGTGACAACGACGATGATGAAGAGTAGATCTTAGGGCTCTCCTCCTATCTTTTCCTTATTGGTGTCTTGATGCGAAAGGGGGGAGATTGGGAAGGGGGTACTTAATGTTATTTTCGTTGTCTCTCTTGATCCTTTTATGGACTTGTATTATGTTTTCAAAACTCTCGCATTTAAATTTGTGTAAGACCTAATCTATTATGGGTTGTATGCACTTTACAATGTTTTTTATGCTTAATTATGATGTGATGCTTGAATTGACTCATTTATCACTCATATTCATTGTCTTATCACAATTTATGAACACATCACTTAGGCACCCCACCATAACATGTATATGTATGATAACTCTCAACTTCTTTATTCTTGATGCATACATTGAGGGTGGGTTACTTATATGCATACATGTTATGAAAACCAATTAATATCTTTTTGCTGAAGCTTAATGTGTTGTCATCAATCACCAAAAAGGGAGAGATTGAAAGTGCATCTAGGCATCCTCGTGGGTTTTTGATGATTGATGATGAGAATTAAGAGACTAATGAGATAATTTGATATTAAGAACAAGTTTAATGATTGAAATGAGACAAAATTCCTCCAAAAAGGAAAAGGTTGAAATGGGCGTCGAAGACTCAAGCATAGAAACTAGGGTTTCTATTGACTAGATGTATCAAGTGTGAGGGTGTGTGTATCAAGTGCATTGAGATCATCAAAAAGGGCTCAAAGTGGTGGTTCGAGAGAAAAACCTAAGTGAGAAGCCTTTGAGAGAAAATTCCCATGAACCGAACTTGTTCGGGCCTCAGGCTAGACTAGTGCGGCTGGCCAATTTAGTCCGTTTTGGGATGGACTACAGGTCTCTATTGGAGTTTGGACTTGTCTGTATGTGTACAGACTAGTCCGTTCTTCCTTGGTGAGTGTTTGTGGAGCTAAGTCCTGGGAGGACGGACTTCTCCGCCACAGAGGCCAGACTAGTCCGGACCCCCAGTGTAGTCCGTTTTGAGACAAACTAAATATTTCTATCTTAATTCGGACTTGTCCGTTTGGGTGCAGACTAGTCCATTTTTGCCTTAGTGTGGGATCGCGAAGCCAAGTCCTGGGAGGCTGGACTTGTCCACGTCAGTGGCCGGACTTGTCCCGGCTCTCCAAAGTAGTCCGTTTTTAGACAAACTAAAGCATTATGTCCAACTTTGGACTAGTCCATTTATGGCCGGACTAGTCCGTGTTGCCATGACCGTTTGAAATTCAAATGTTGGCGGGGCATCACCTCTTTTGTTGATTGGTGATGGAATTGTCGGTGGTCCCAAGAAGTCGGACTAGTCCATGGTCCAGGGCCAGACTAGTCCGGGTTTGTGTTGTTGGCAAAGGTTAGTTGCGAGAACCCCTATAAAAAGGGAAGAGGGTCACTTAGGTCAAAGTGGTGGTTTGACTTGACCAGGTCTCACTTCATATCGTTCTTCATATTATTCTTTGTTGAAATCATGCAACCTAATTGCTTACACTTGTTAATCTAAGTTGTACTAGGTTGGTAGACATTGCATCTATCTTACGTGAACCTAAATTCCGCAAACAACTTTTAGAAATCAAGTTTTTAGGTTTTCACCCTGTGTCGAGCAAACTAGTGCGGCCCTGACCTGACTAGTCCGGGCTCAGAGTTTTAATCTCGTTTGATTAAACTATTTCAGGTCATATTGCCTATTCACCCCCCCTCTAGGCGACTTTCAGAAAGGTATGGCTCTCATATTCCTATTTGTATTTGTGACTTTGTTCTTAATGAATATGTTATCTTTAGTCTTTTTTTATTCATATACTCGGATGAAGCGTTTCGTGTTTGATTGTGGATTCTATGTGTGTGGTAGGAGTAGTATTTATGATTATGCTATAGCACTATCATAAATACTACAACCCCCACTATAGTCTAAATAATTATGACATGATCATGTTAATATGAATGACTTAATGACTTATGCTATGTTTCAACATTGTTTCAACAATGTTTAGGTTAGTCATTGCCGTAGGATGGATTGTGTTGCAGCTCTTAAAGTATTTACTTAATATGCTAGCATGGTGCTAGGATAGTTAAGTAGTGTTGGATGTCTCGTAGACCCACAGATTGAAGGTGATGACAGCCCTATCTGTATTTGTAATCCTCCACATTCGGCTATGCCACATGCTCTTTGCGGGAGTCATCCTTGTATTGCTAGGGGTAAACCCGTGCCCGATGTGTTGAACAACTTAGCATGGGAATTCACCAATTATATGATCATTAGTATCTAACTTAGGCTATATATATATATATATATATATATATATATATATATATATATATATATATATACTAGAAGCATAGTAGGAGTATCTACCTAACTCTTAGCCTAATCCCTCTTGACCCTTTTCTCCCCTTAGGATAGAATGCTCTTGTGTGTGTCACACTACCTCAATTATCTATTACCCATCCTTACTAGAACCCTACCTAGGCCAACCTATCCCCTCCATTTGATGATTGCTATGCTGCCACCTAGCCTTCCTTTGGGAGAATATAAATGACACCCTTAGAATACTCTTTAAGGGGAAATGCTACTTCAATTTTTTTCGTGCGCTTGTGGATTTTTATCTGTGATGTAAGAAACATCAATAGTAAACAACCGCCTGTAGAAATACATTAGCACAGGCGGTTTCTAGAGCCACCTGTGAAAATGGCCAATTTTCGCAGGCTCTTCGTTAAAGACGGTTTTTAAATCCGCTTGTGATAATATGTTTAGAGCCGCTCGCGATGAAGCTTTTTGTAGTAGTTATGGTGTAAGGAAGCGCCGGGAAAAGTTTTGGAGTGCTTGAACACCACATACATGAAGAATGAATCTTAAGCGTCGTGGGGCATGGAGCCGTTGGGCGGCACGGGTGCCACATAGGGCGGCGGCGTGTCGCGGTCCACGCCGGCGGTGGACCTAGGCGGCAGCGGACCGTGGTCTATGGAGGCGGCGGAGCTTGGGTCGTTCGATATTAAATACGAGTGCGGTGAAGTCTATCTTTGAGTTTTGCCTTTCTTGGTGTAACCTGGAATCTTTGATTCACTTTCATTGTTTTTGGATGTGGTCAGCCTGTTTTAATTGCCCCATGACTGAGAATTAGATGACATTTGTAGTTGGTAATCTTAACTTTTTCTGTAATCTGGAAGTTTGTCTATGTTTTTTGTTTTGTGCAACACAGCTCTCAGCTATTTAAATTGGCATTTGCAAATACTTGATAAACATTTCTTATGATATACTAAAGCAAATTTTATATTTACTAAAAATCAACATATGTATCTGTCGAAGTGTTAATGCAACACTTCCCCCGGATCTGCTAAGGAGCAGTCCGCGGAGGTTCTTATTCGGCAGGGCTTCGGTCTCAATCGAGTGTTTGGGCGTATGATAGTGTAAGAGACGGTGGTTTTTACGTGGTTTGGGCCGCAAGAAGCGTAACAGCCTACTCCACAGTGGATTGTATTGCTAGTGTGTGTGAATGCATGTGTGTATCGAGGATTGGATTCTGAGTCCTTCGTAACGGTGGCGGTTTGGTCCTTTTGTATACAAGGACACACGCCTTACAAGTGGGGTCCAAGGCCCGATAGGTGGCCCTGGGGCGATCTTATGCTAAAGATCTAAGGCTTCTCGCGTAAGCATCCTCTGACCGCGGCTGTCACCACCTACTACCTACCTCTTCAATCCGTGGGTCTATGAGACATTCAATGCTACTCTCTATCCTAGCACCATGCTAGCATATTAAGTAATTACCCTAAGAGCCTAGGCACAAGCCATCCTAAGGCAATGAACTAAATCATCGTTGAACCAATGTTAATTCATGGCATAAGTGATTCATATTAACATAGTCATATCATAGCTAACTAGACTATAGTAGAGGTTTATAGTGTTTATTAATGTAATGAGAATGGTATAGCACAATCAGAAATACTATTCCCACCACATACATGGAACCCACAATCAAACAAAAAATGTTTCATCCAAGTATATGAACCATAGAAGACTACAGATAACATCTTTATTATGAATAAAGTCACAAATAAAAATAGAAATATGGGAGACATACCTTTCCCAATTCGGAAGAAACTCATTCTACTCCTCTCCAACTTGGACTATGGACTAGAGGCTCTCCTCCCTACATCCTATACTCCTCTAAACCTATGGAGAGTAGTGGACACAAAGGAAGAATACTCAAGTGGTGTGTGTTGAAGTGATGTGACACCCGGTTCCGAAAATAAACCAAGTGGACGCATATGTGCCCAAGATGTTCAACACACATACACGAGTGCATTCACAAAAGAGTATACAGAAAATTACCATAGAACAAGATTAATTAACAAAATTCTATTACACACCATATTATCCTCGAATACAAGTTCTAATCAATATTAATGACAAGTTCAACTAATGCAACGAAATAACTAATTAAGCAAACTAAGCAACTAAGAAAAGGGGTATAGTGCAGCTCCAACACTCCACAGGCAAAGTTGACAGTAGACATGGCCTAGAACTCCGCATTATCATCGTTAAACTCCCAATCCTGACCTGCAACTGTTGGGGGGGGGGGGGATTGCAAGGGTGAGTACATGTCATACTCAACAAGTGTGGAAAGTATGACATGTAGCTAATTCAAATGACAAATATAATAATGGCTAAGTGCTAAAAAGTACATTAAAACATTTGAAAAGCAGTGTATTATATGTATGTTAAGTAAACCCATTATAAACCATGTAATTATCATAATACCAGTCCCTATTTATTATCATCATCCATATTCAAGATTTCACCATTTCCAATAACCATATTCAATACCAGAAATGAATCCATAACCAGCCATAACCATAAAACCAACCATAACCATCTCAAATACCATCCCAATACCGAGTTCCCTCTAATAATGGAAGTTGTTCAGGTGCTCATAACCGGGAGCACGACTATCATGATAGTTTTAATACTCTGCAGAGTTTGTACCACTTTACCCACGTGTTTGTGATTTCATCACCTTTCAATGACTAGAACCTCTATTATATCGCCTCACACTTCCATTGGTGTGTGGCCAAGAGATCACAAAATAGCCTTTACAAAGCAATTACTAGCCTATTTAGACCCCACTGAGGTTTCACCGGTGGCGATGCCTCCAATTGAGCACATGTTCAACCAAGGGCCCCCTCTCGAGCCATTCAGATCCCAGGGTAGTCCCACGAATCATCAACAAACCCAATCCGACTACCCCTTCCCCAAGCATCCTTAATGGTCCAAATAGCACCGGCAAAGCCCTAATTAATCAGGTATGCCGCACCCATACTTGGCCTCGTGGTGGCACTGTAGTCCTAGCTTATTCTCGCATGAACTGGTCCTTAGATCTAAAGCAAACAAACCACCATATCATCCAACCCATCCACATACCAGGCTTGCTTAGATCACCCATTACCATATCATATTAACCAGTTCACGTTAATCATAATCTCATAATTACATAATTAAGTTAAGTGGTATAGTTGTTTTCCCATCCCAATTAATTAAGCGAGGCACAAAGGTAAAAAGCCCATCCTGACTCTCTACCATGAATTCCAGGTGACAAGGGTGGTCAAACAAAGCTAGTAAACTTCCTACCATAGGATTCCCATCAAATTGACACAAATATTCAGTTTTGCAAACAAAACAGTTATTTCAAAACTGGATCAATATGCTTCAAGGACACTTGCCTTGCGCTTGGGATTGATTCGGGTCAAAGTCTTCAAACTCTTGGTGCTGGAGATCCTCCGTGGCACTCTCTAGAAAAAATCCGTCTAATCCACACAATAAACATACAAACGAGAAACACAATCAAAGAGTGCACAAATATTACTCAATATGACATGACATGCATGATTAATGCAAATGCAAGGTACAAATTGTTAATACATTGCTTTTAAATGATCACTATCTAGTTCTAATAGATTTTAACAAGTTTATATAGGTTTGGATTTGATTAGGTGTAATTTTAGAATGAACCCAACACAATTTAAACAGAAAAATCAGACTAGTCCGCTAGGAACCGGATGAGTCTGCACTTTGCGAGATCAGCAAATTAGGGTTTTCTAGATCAACGTGAATTTGGAGATTAGGGGTCGAATTCACGTAAGGAAAAGAATAGAAGGTATACCAGGTGTTTAGAACTCCAATGAATCAAGGATCTTGGAGGCAACACTTGGATCTTGATGATCTAGGGTTGATGAAGAACTTGATGGTGGGTTGTTGATGAAGAACTCAAAGTTGATGGAGATCTTGATCCTCTTTCGTTTCCTCCTCCTCTTCTTCTTGCTTGGGATCTCCTTCCGCCTCCTTGATGGTGGCTCTCCATGAACTAGGGTTTGGGTGGGGTGGAAAGGTGGCAAATAGATGTCAAGCCAAGGGGTGGGGTTATTTATATAGAGGTGGAGGCTAGGGTTAGATGGATTTCGAGTTTGAGATGAGTAGAGGCCGGTTTAGAGTCCCACATGGGCTCTAAAAGAGTTAGGCACGACGTCCCTAGGCCCACTTAACGTAAAACCCAAGAAACAAGTCGTGAAACAAAAGATCAACTTGGAGTCACGAAATATCGGACAAGTCCGAAAAGGACCGGACTAGTCCAAAGTTGTCCAGAGAGAAATCGGACAACTCTAGCCAAAGATTGGACAAGTCTGACTTTAGTCAGAGAGGAAAACGGACAAGTCCGCTGGAACACCGGACTAGTCCGGACAAGTCCAGAGACCTTGCGAAATTTCCAAGGATTCTTGGAACACCGGACTAGTCCGCATAGGACCGGACAAGTCCAAAAGTGTCCAGAGGCAAAAACAGACTAGTTTGCAGCAAAAACAGACAAGTCTGATCGAGGTCAGAGAGAAAATGGACTAGTCCGCACCAAAACTGGACTAGTCCGCACTTTCCAAAATTTTAAGTGCGATTTTGTTCCAAATCAATTTTAAACTTATTCCTCTTTATGTGGATTAATGTTAAACATGTATATGAATGTATGTAGGGCATGATGCATGAAAATGAGGGTGTTACAAACCTACCCCCCTTAAAATGAATCTCGCCCAAGAGATTCGACGCAGAAGAGAAGAGATAGGAAAATTCCTTCTTGAGAGGATCTTCTAGATCCCAAGTTGCCTTTGATTCTGTATGATGCTTCCATTGAACTTTACACCATCTGATGACCTTGTTCCTTGTGACTCTTTCCTTGGTTTCCAAGATTTTGACCGGTTGTTCGGCATAAGTCAAATCTGCCTCTAGTTCCAATTCTTCCATTGGCACTTGTTCTTCTGATACTCTCAAGCACTTCTTGAGCTGGGAAACATGAAAGACATCATGGGCATCCGAAAGATGAGCTGACATCTCGAACTTATACGCTACTTCTCCTCTTTTGTCCAAAATCTTGAATGGTCCAATGTAGCGAGGTGTTAGCTTGCCTCTTATGTTAAATCTCTTATGACCCCTCATCGACACCTTGAGGTAAACAAAATCTCCCACTTCAAAGGCTAATTTCCTTCTCCTATTGTCCGCATAGCCTTTTTGTCTTGATTGGGCAGCCCTCAAGTTTTCATGAATTATTTGGACATGCTTTTCGGCTTCTTGCAACACATCCGGACCAAATACTTGAGTTTCTCCTACCTCATTCTAGAATAAAGGTGTCCTACACTTCATTCCATAAAGCGCTTCATATGGTGACATTTTCAAGCTTGCTTGGTAACTATTGTTATATGAAAATTCTGCATATGGCAAGCTCTTGTCCCAACCTTTCCCATGCTTTAAGGCACAATCTCTTAACATGTCCTCTAAAATTTTACTGGTCCTCTCGGTTTGTCCATCTGTTTGAGGGTGATATGCCGAACTGAAGTTCAACCTTGTTCCCAATGCTTCATGCAATTTCTGCCAAAATGTGGAGGTAAATTGAGAACCTCTATCCGAGACTATCTTCTCTGGTACTCCGTGTCGACACACAATATGATCTGTGTATATTTCAGCCAATTATGCAGTTGTATATTTGGTCTTCACAGGGACAAAATGAGCTGACTTGGTTAGGCGATCCACAATTGCCGAAATTGAGTCGTAACAGTACTGAGTACGTGGTAACCCAACTATGAAGTCCATTCCAATTTCTTCCCACTTCCATTCCGGATCTTCAATGGTTGCAATAATCCACCTGGCCTTAGATGTTCCGCCTTGACTCGTTGACACACATCGCATAAAGCTACATATTCAGCTATGTCTTCTTCTTGCTATCCCACCAATAACAAGCCTTCAAGTCATTGTACATCTTCGTACAACCGAGGTGAATTGAGTAAGGTGAGTCATGTGCCTCTTTTAATATTGTCTCCCGAATATGCTTCACATTAGGCACGAAAATCCTCTTACCAAGCCATAGAGTACCATGTTCATCCTCATCAAATCTGAATTCTCTCCCCTCTCGGGTCCTTTCCTTGATTTCTTGAATTTCCTCATCCTTAGTTTGGCCTTCCCGAATTTCTTGCTCTAAGGTTGGGTTTAAATCCATCATCTCCGTCTCATTTACAAACCCGAGGTTCAACCGGTCAAACTCCTTACATAACTCGGATGGCAACTCTCGAACTGTGAGCTGATTACTTACTCCTTTCCGACTCAAAGCATCAGCCACTACATTGGCTTATCCCGGATGATAGTTGATCACCAAATCATAATCTTTGATGAGCTCCAACCATCTCCGTTGCCTCAAATTCAGATCTGTTTGTGTGAAAATATACTTAAGACTATTGTGATCCATATAAATTTCACACCTTTGTCCAAGGATATAGTGTCTCCAAATCTTCAACGCATGTACCATGGCTGCAAGTTCTAAATCATTTGTTGGGTAATTCTGCTCATGTTTCTTCAAGTGCCTTGACGCATTGGTGACCACTTGACCTTCTTGCATGAGCACACATCCAAGTCCTTGTCTCGAGGCATCGCAATATATATCAAAACTCTTTCTTACATCCGGTAAAACCAAAACTGGGGCCGTTGTTAACCTCTTCTTCAACTCCTCAAAAATGTTTTGACAAGCTTCAGTCCATTGGAACGCCTTACCGTTCATTAGCAACTCCATCATAGGCTTGGCTATCTTGGAAAAGTCCTTGATGAATCTACGGTAATATCCAGCCATCCGAAGAAAACTTCTGATCTCCTTTACATTTTGCGGGGGCTCCCATTTTAACACGTCCCTCACTTTTCCTAGATCAATTGAAACTCCTCCCTCTGAAATGATATGACCCAAAAATGATACTTCTCTCAACCAAAACTGACACTTGTTGAATTTGGCATACAATTGATGCTCCCTTAATTTCTGCAGCGTAAGCCTCAAGTGTTCCTCATGTTCCTTCTCATGCTTCGTGTAGATCATAATGTCATCAATGAACACAACGACGAACTTATCCAAGTACTCCATGAAGACCACGATGAACTTATTCATGAGGTACATAATGTAGGCAGGCGCATTTGTCAATCCAAAAGACATAACGATGTACTCATAAGATCCATACCGTGTCCTAAAAGTTGTCTTGGGTACGTCCGATGGTCTAATCTTCATTTGAATGTATCCCAACCTCAAATAAATCTTAGAGAAGACACAAGAACCCTTAATCTGATCAAACAAGTCTTCTATGCGTGGCAAGGTGTACTTGTTCTCGATTGTTACCCTGTTGAGAGCTCGGTAATCTACAAACATCCTTTGGGATCTATCCTTCTTGTCCACAAATAGAACGGGCGCTCCCAAGGTGAAGAGCTGGGCCGAATGAAACCCATCTCTAGTTGCTCTTGAATTTGCTTCTTGAGCTCCGCTAATTCCATAGGAGGCATCATATACGACCTCTTAGCTATAGGTGCAGTTCAAGGTATTAAATCAATAACAAACTCAATGTCTCGATCAAGTGGCATACCTAGCAACTCGTCTGTAAAACATCCAAAAATTTACACACCACCGGAATCTCCTCAATTGCGGCACCGTCCATATGATTCAGCTCCAATCGCTTCGGTACGGTTTGTGATGCTTCAAATTCTACGGTGATCCCTTCTTCATTGGTCAACTTCACCGTCTTCGTGGCCCACCCAATAACTCCATTGTGCTTCCTCAACCAGTCCATACCAAGTATAATGTCCAATCCTTGAGAATCCAAAACAATGAGGTTGGCGGAGAAGTCTACCCCCCTTATTCTAAGGCTTACTTTTGGACATACTATATTTGTCCTCATCTCTCCTCCTGGAGACTTAACCAATAGAGTCAACTTCATATGAGAGATAGGAAAACTATACTGGGCAACATATTTTGATGCAATGAATGAATTCGATGCTCCAGAATCAAATAACATAGTCACCGGGTTGGAGTTTGTGAGGAACATACCAATAACCACATCATCCGCTTATTGCGCATCCTCCGTAGAGACATGGTTCATGTTGCCACGAGCAAAATTCCGCTGTCCACGGTTCCCTTGTGGCTGTACTCCATTGGGTCTTGGGTTTTGTCTCAGTGCATTGCTTCCTTGACCAAGGCCTGACTTAGGACATTGATGTGCAAAGTGTCCAGCTTCTCCACAAGTACAGCACTTCTTAACTCCACCAGAATTATTGGGATGGGCTTGGTTCTGAGAATTGGCACCAGGATAGTTGGCACGAGTTGCATAAGACATTGGAGGCCTAGGTGCTTGCATAACAGGGCGCTGCTGCACAAACTAGGTTGGACGTGGTGCAAATCCAAGGCGATGAGTAGGCGCAAAAGAGCTGAAGTAAGGCGCATTGGGCGGTGCAAAGCGAGGGTGCACATTATTTCCTTGTTGCTGTCCTTGATATGGTGCCTTCTTCTTGTTGTCTTGCTCCATCTCCTAGACCTTATTCTCCATCAAAATTGCTTTTTCCACAAGCTCTTGGAAGTTGGCATAGTCACAATTGAGTAATTGCACTTGAATTTCATTATTCAAGCCTCTCATGAACAAATAATGCTTCCAGCTGTCCTGACTAACATCCTAAGGCGCATATCTTGAGAGTTGAGTGAATTTGTTGAGATATTCACCCACGCTTGATCTTCCTTGCCTCAAGTTCTCAAATTCTTGCCTCTTCAAAATCACAACACCTTCCGACACATAATGAGAACGAAAACTCTTCTTGAATTCTGCTGAGGTGATCCTCTCCTAATTCTCATGAGCATTGCATAGGGATTCCCACCAATCCGCAGCTGCTCCAACTAGTTGATGAGAAGCAAAAAGCACTTTCTCCCTGTCGCTACATTGGACAATAGCTAGCTTCTTCTCCACGTACTTGAGCCAATCATCCGCATCCATAGGGTCAGCGGCTTGAGCAAAGGTCGGCGGCCTAGTCCTCATAAACTCTCCCAACCGATTATGAGGAGGTGGGGGTGGCGGTGGAGGCATGTGGGGCTGATTGTTGATGTTACCAGCCTACAACTGTCCCATAGTTTGTATCATGGTCTGCATGAGCTGGTTTTGCATAGCCAAAAGTTGCTCGATACTCATAGCTCCATGAGCAGGTCCTTGCCCATTGTTGATCTGAGGTGCTCCATTATTCTCCTCCTCATCATTGCCATCCCTCTGGTTGTGAGTCTTCACCATCTGAAGAAAAGCAAAAGATAAGGATTTAGAAACATCCCCAACTATATGCATCAAGGGATATGAAACTAAACAACTAGCTATAATAGCCTAGGTGGACATGGCAATGCTAAAGCATCCCAAAATCCTCTATTAAACATGCAAGAAACAATATATAGCAAATAGCATACCAAGCAAAAACACATCGATTCCTGAGTGCTCCTATGGGCTCTAAAGTGTCCATTCTATCTAGGCTACATCTAAGGTCAACTGGTGGCTCTGATACCAACTTGTGACACCCGGTTCCGAAAATGAACCAAGTGGACGCATATGTGTGCCCAGGATGTTCAACACACATACACGAGTGCATTCACAAAAGAGTATATAGAAAATTACCACTGAACAAGATTAATTAACCAAATTTTATTATACAAACCCTATTATCCTCGAATACAAGTTCTAATGAATATTAATGACATGTTCAACTAATGCAACGGAAATAACTAATTAAGCAAACTAAGCAACTAAGCAAAGGGGTACAGTGCAGCTCCAACACTCCACAGGCAAAGCTGACTGTAGACACGGCCTATAACTCCGCATTATCATCGTTAAACTCCCAATGCTGACCTGCAACTATTGGTGGAGGGATTGCAAGATGAGTACATGTCGTACTCAGCAAGTGTGGAAAGTATGACATGTAGATGATTCAAATGACAAATATAATAATGGCTAAGTGCTGAAAATTACATTAAAACATTTGAAAAGCAGTGTATTATATGTATGTTAAGTAAACCCATCATAAACCATGTAATCATCATAATACCAGTCCCTATTCATTACCATGATCCATGTTCCAGATTTCACCATTTCCAATAACAATATTCAATACCAGAAATTAATCCATAACCAGCCATAACCATAATATCAATCATAATCACCTCAAATACCATCCCAATACCGAGTTCCCTCTAATCATGGAAGTTGTCCTGTTGGTCATAACCGGGAGCACGGCTATCATGATAATTTTAATACTCTGCAGAGTTTGTACCACTTTACCCACGTGTTTGCGATTTCATCACCTTTCGATGACTAGAACCTCTACTATGCTGTCTCACACTTCCATCGGTGTGTGGCTAAGAGATCACAAAATAGCCTTTACAAAGGGATTACTAGCCTATTTAGACCCCACTGAGGTTTCACCAGTGGTGATACCTCCAACTGAGCACATCTTCAAACAAGGACCCCCTCTCGAGGCATTCAGATTCTAGGGTAGTACCACCAATCATCAACAAACCCAATCCGACTACCCCTTCCCTGATGTTGACGGCTCCTAAGATATACTAACAAATCATCCTTGGCAACGACGCCAGAAATGCTTGTTGGTATTTCTTATGCACCATTAACTAAACATCTCCAACTGATGTGTCAAAAATGCTTGTTAATGGTTCTATTAGATCACAGAGTGAATTCCACAAGCGCACGGAGATATCATTGTAGCATTTCCCCTTAAGATTATTCCCAATGGTGTCATTTATTTGATCCCAAAGGAAGGCAAGGAAGAGATATAACAATCATCAAGTGGAAAGGGTAGAAAGGTCTAGGTAAGAATCTAGTAAGGATGGATAAAATAATAGTGGAGGTAGTGTGACACACACAAAAGCTTTCAAGTCTAAGGGGGGTAAGAGGATCCTAAAGGTTAGTTAAGGTTGAGAGTTATGGAGGTACTCATACTATGCTCTATTGTACATATACATAGTCTAAACTAATTATTCACAAGCTATGTAAATTGTGAATACTTATGCTATGTGGTTCAACACATCGGGCACAGGCTTACAACTAGCAATACTAGGGCGACTCCCGCCAAGAGCCTGTGGCATAGCCGAACGTGGAGGATTACAAAGGATAGATAAGGCTGTCACCACCTACTGCCTAGCTCTTCAATCCGTGGGTCTACGAGACATCCAATGCTACTTAGCTATCCTAGAACCATGCTAGCATATTAAGTAATTACCTTAAGAGCCTAGGCACAATCCATCCTAAGGCAATGAATTGATTCATCCCTGAACCAATGTTGATACACAACATAATTATCCATACTAACCTAGTTATGTTATAATTAACTAGACTATAGTGGGGGTCTATACGTTCTATGATAATGAGATATGTTCATGATGAAATAGTCATAGAAGCTATACCTTCCACATACATGGACTCCACAATCAAACAAGAAACGCTTTGCCCAAGTATATGTATAAGTAGAGACTAAAGATAGTATCTTTATTATGCATAAAGTCACAAATACAAGAAAGAATACATGAGCCATACATTTCCCAATGTAGGATTGGGAAGAGAGAGACTCCTTACTCCTTTCCCAATTTGGACTTGGGACTAGAGACTCTCCTCTCAACAACCTAACTTCTCTAAGACTATGGATGATAGTGTATACAATAGAGATGAAGCTCAAGTGGTGTGTGTTGAAGTGAGGGGTAGGGGGTCCTATTTATACTAGTGTTGAGGTCGGTTCCCGCCACCAAAAGCGCGCGAATCAGTCACCATTGACTCCAGGGAACCGGGAGGAGCCAACACATGGAGGCTGACCGAGTTTGGTGCAAAGACCAGGTCGGCCGACCCCGTGGTTCAGCTGAACCTGTCCATTGCACCATTTCTCATGTGCTTTGTCCAGGTGGCTGCCAGGTGGGTCCCATTGATGTATATGGGTGATACACCATTGGATCTCCTTGGATACTTCTGTTTGTGGGCCATTTGATCCATGGGATGCCATGTGTCATTGCCTGATTGGCTGGGATGATATTTTATAGGATTGGTCCCTCTACATTTCCTCATTTCCTACATAAAATGTTGCATACACATATTTCTCCAAGTCCAAGTGGAATTGGGTTAGATAGAAAGGTGATGTGTGCAAGAAATGATCAATACTTCACATAATTGAGTTAAATTGACGGATGGAATTGGTATATAACAGCCGTCAACAAACTCCCACAAGCTTATCCTTTGCTCGTCCCGAGCAAAGTCAATACTTTAGGTTGATGATCAGGAGTTGCTACAATGTATTATTTTCAAAAGTATCTAATGCACAACAAGTTACTCTACCTAGTATTGCAGAAATTGGCTATGATACTCTACCTTTCTTAAGTTATCATGGGGCTTATGCTTTTTCATATTCATGAGTAGTTGAAAGGTAGAATAGCAATTGGAGCAAACATAGCCTAGAAATCAAGTTCCACTTAAATCCCGGAGAAATCAATTTAGATATTAAGTACCTCAATTTGATTCTCTCAGTCACTCCTTCGTGGATAGTGGAAATATTTCCTCACCAAAGCATTGCACCTCTACTATTCCTACTCATTGAATATGGCTTGTATGTGGAGCTTGGTAAGGAAAGTAAGTAGGCTTATTTGCATCCCATATATTGCTAAGTCAAATAAGTAAGCCTTAGGAGAATTCAAATCAAAACTTTTTGATTCAAGACTAGTGCATGTATGATGGAGTGGAAGTGGATGTGGATACTTGAGATAACTCCTTTTTGGTATATTCTCTCTTTCTTTTGTAGGGATGAAACATGGCTACTTTTCTTTTCTCTCTTTTTTTTTTCTTTTTTTTCTCATGCTTATGATGTAAGCATGTTTTTTTTCATTTTATTTTTGTAGCCATGTCTTCTACTCCCTTTCTTTGCAATGAATTTTGAAGAGAGTGCTAAACATGAATAACATGGAGTTTCTCTTTTTATTGTGGTATGGTGGATATGATGGACTTTTGGCTTACTTCTAGTGTAGAAGTATAGCATTTGCAAGTGAAGTCTTGAATTCAAAAAGAGTTGAATGATTTCTCACATAGGTCTATACTAGTTTGACTAGGCTCAATGTGAAAGCAAATAGCATATGCATAAGGTTTTGTCTATGTATGAACATCATATGTCTTTGGTAGGTATTTCCAATAAATTGAGGGAAACTTAAATCTTTTTAGAATTTCTCAGGAAATCTAAGTTTTACTTTCAAACTAGGACTAGCAGCCCTATTACCAATTCTAATCTCGCAACAACCTAGAATTAGATTAAGCTTTTGCTACCCACAACTTCCAAATTAAGGTAAAAGTATTTCAAACCAATGAAAGCAATATTCGGAGAGTATCAAGTTGTAAACTAGAGACTTAGGAAAATAAAACAGAGCAACTATTCATCATTTCATCTATGTGAATTTTAAATCATTCTTACCCGCACATCTTTATTTGATGAAAACAAATCTAACCTATATATATATATATATATATATATATATATATATATATAAATGCAAGGTGGATGATGGATGGATGGAAAATAAATATGCAAGGAATGTGATACATGTTACCTCAAGTGGGGGTCCTCCCCCAAGCTTGTTCTTCAACTACCTCCGTGATAAGGGTTGAACCCTTGATGACGGAAGTACGCTGCAAGATCGGCTTGTTGTTGTTGTAGCGCTGTTTTGAAGTTGGTGAATTGAGCATCCATGTGTTGTTGCCAATCCTGGGTACCTTGGACATGCTCCTGGAGTGTGCTATAGATGTGACCCGTTCTCACTTCAAGTTCTCCCATACGTCTAGTGAGGTCCATCATTCCTTGACTATAGTCATGATGACTTCTAGCCGAAAAGGAACGACGTCCTCTCATGGACGTTGGGGGCAAGCTGCTAGAGCTTGAAGTGAATAAGGGTGGATGCCTTTACCATTCTTGCCAAGATGATCACCCAGTCTCATACGTCGGAGGTTGAGTCCATCCGGGCGCATAACCCGTTGGGTTCTCTTCCACATGGTATTCATGGACCAGAGAGATTATCGGTGGCATGCTTGTGGCTGCAGCCCTCGCACGATTCGTTGTTACCCTGCCAGAGACATTACTTCTTCTTGCTTCCTCAAGGGGAGGAAGATTAATGGTTAGCCTCCAGCATTTATACAAATGAAAATCTGGGTTAGGTAACCGAATTTCATTGACAAAGCCGAGATAGGAAAATATGAAGGAGCCATCATGATCATGCTTAAGGGTATGTCCTCACACTAAATATTCTTCATCAATTAATTCTCTTTTAGTTTAAATATATTCAAATGAAGAGTATTTAAGTGCTCCTACCCTATCAGCAATATGAGTAATCAATGAAGTGCATCCAATTGGTCCTGATTTTGAAATGTAATCTAACCATTGTGTCATCATGGCTTTGACTGGAGAAACTTTATCTTTTTAGTCATGGCAAACAAAATTTTCAATTCATCATCTTGAACAACCCTAACATCTCCCCTAGGGAACATAGTCATAGCCACCCATCTATGCATGAAGCGTAAGGTAGGGTTTTGAATGTGGCTATTCCTAGGAGCCCTACATGTGACCTCACTAGTTAGCTCATGCCAAAAACTTTGTTTGTTAAACTTAGGAAAATTTTCTAAATCTAGCAAACAACGTTTATGGAAACCTAGGATGCTACCTAATTATTTCCATAGGATGTTGTATTCTTTTTGAAATAATCTAAAGGCAATACCATCAAATCCTATTCTTAGCATGCAAAGGAATTGGATAGTGAGAAGGTGTGAACCTTTCTCCTCTATGTGAGCAAAGTCATCAGATCCAATTGCATGCCAAATGGAAAGAAATTCGGAGTCCATACCTATTCTGGAGACCAAATGTGGATCGTAAGCCTTGGTGTGGCGGAACTCACAATCTTGGAGAAGCCTGCGTGCTTGATCTTCAACTTCGCTTCGTATGTCGAGGTCGGTGTCATGAAGAAGTTGGTGTGGGTTGCTTCTCTCTTCTATGGGAGTGTCCTCACACACACTTCTCCTCCTTAGGCTTGTACCCATGGAAGAGAGGTGTGCACTAGAACCTTCACCATGGCTTGAGCTTGCAGCCTCCTTCCTCTTTCCAAACAACCTCTTCATGTCTTTTTGAGTTAAACAAGCAAGAACAAAACAAGGCGAGAAAAATCCGAAAAGAAGCGATGTTTGGAAAACAAAACTCTCGACGAATTTTATCCTCTTGAAGGCTTGAGTGTAAAATGCAAATGCAAACAAAAGAAAATCTTTTTGGGGGTGGATTTGAGCAAGAGTGTTGCAATGAAGAGCAAGAAAAACAAGGTGAGCTAGAGAGTGACTTGGGGAGGTGTAAAATGATGTGGTGTGTGAAGAGAGGTGCTCCATAGGGTGCACCCTCCAAAGGTCACTTGGGGTTCAAAATATAACCGCTGGAGAAAGGGGAGCCAATTTGGCTCCACTCCCTGTTCGGCCAACCAAGGGGTTCGGCCGACCTGACAGGTGGCTCCCCTGGTTCCCCTTTCGGTAAGTGGTTCCCCAACGGCTATGAAGTTGGCACGTTGTTGAAATGCCACATGTGCAGTTCGGAAAAAATTGTTTTTCAAAAAAAAATCTTTTTTTCAAATCCAATAAAAAATTTTCTTTTGAAAAGAAAGGAAGAAAAATGATAGTTGAGAATATAAGATTCTCACTTGCTAGGAAAAATCAAATATGTAATGGGAAAAATC
Organism: Tuctoria greenei; assembly: GCA_036927565.1. NCBI lineage: Eukaryota > Viridiplantae > Streptophyta > Magnoliopsida > Poales > Poaceae > Tuctoria > Tuctoria greenei. Next base: position 85,937,509 of record JAYESD010000006.1, read on the forward strand.
CAAATGTGGTGGAAAAAGAAAGAAAGAAAAATAAAGTGGGATAACTACCAATTTAACCTATTGGCGTAGGTCTCACCACCGTCCGATGAGATGGACATTCCTCTATCTTCAGGCTCAGTTGTCCTCTTTTCTTGTGTGGGATATGGTGGGTTACGATGGTCTTTCCTCCGCTCGTAACCACTGCATTGACGTTCTGCACTGGGCTTCTGGCTGTCCCGGAATTCTGTTGTTTTCCAATGGAGGGACAACTGCAGCAAGTTGTGCCAGTTGAGTCTCCAACATCTTGTTGAAGCTTAGTTGATTCTTGAATGCTAAGGATAGTCCTTCAATCTTGGCATTGATGTTTTCTAGGGTTTTGTCATTAGCTGACAGCTTCTTGGATAGGGCATCGTTGATCTTGAGCTGGCTAATGGCAAGTTCTCTCAAGTTGGGCTGATTTCCAGGGTTGCCATTGTTGTTGTACCCTCCTCGAAAGAATGGGCATTGTTGACCCCACCCTTGACCTCCTGGACGATAGCCATTGTTGTTGTTGAAATTTCCGTTGTTGGCGAGGTATAGGGCATCCTCATGAGTTTTTGGGCAATCATTGCCCATATGACCCGTGTTGCCATAGACTTCACACGTGATGTTAGAGTCTAGGGCATAGGCATTGCCAGACACTTCACCACTGGCTTGTCCATCAATTTTCTTCATTAAGAGGTCCAATTTTGCAGTGATCATGTCCACCTCCTTCAAGGTGTGCATGCCTCGCTGTCGGGTATGGAGACGCTCATCGTTCCATCCCATGTTGGAAACCATCTTCTCAATAAGATCTTTAGCTTTTGGCACCGTCAATGAGAAGAAGGCTCCTCCAGCAGCAACATCCAAATGGTCACGAGCTGATGGGATCAACCTGTTATAGAAATTCAGAATAAGGAGCCAGTCATCCATCCCATGGTGGGCACAGGCTAGGATGTACTCCTAAAGCCTTTCCCATGCCTCGGGAATAGATTCCTTGAGCTCTTGCTGAAAGCTGGAAATCCTTCCACGTAGGGCATTGGTTTTGCCCAAAGGGAAGAACACTTCTCCCAAGTGTCTACAACACTTCGGTTCACATAGAACCACTTTTCGCTCTCTCAAGGAGAGAGAACGGGAACAGTCTCAGACGGACCGCATCCAGAGACACGTCCTTGATCTTAAAAGTGCTACAGATCTCGAGGAATTGTTGCAGGTGAGAACATGTATCCTCGTTAGCCTTCCCATAGAATGGGTTGGCTTGCACCATAGTGATAAGGCCAGTTTTGATCTCGAAGTTCACATCTCCCGTGTTAACAATGGGCCCAATAGGCACATTGTTAGCAGAGGGAGCTGGGAACTCACGAAGGGTCTTCTGAGCCATTGGCATTTGGATTGTTGGTGCAAAAATGCTGGCCTGCTTTGCCGCTCGAATCTTCTGAGGTGTAATGACACGGGGTCGGTCTCTCAGAAGAGATTCAGGATCTTCAACAAAGTTTTCTGGTAGGCAGAAACTAGACATACACTACCTTGTTTTCGCATTTAAAATAAATGCGAAAACAAAGAATGGTTATCTTAATAAAATCCTACCAAGGGTTCTATCCTATTCACTCAGTCCTGTTATATATCTATTTGCCTTCCCCGGCAACGGCGCCAGAAATGCTTGTTGACGGCACCTAAGATATGCTAACAAATCATCCCTGGCAACAGCGCCAGAAATGCTTGTTGGTATTTCTTATGCACCATTAACTAAACATCTCCAATTGATGTATCAGAAATGCTTGTTAATGGTTCTATTGTATCACAGAGTGAATTCCGCAAGCGCACGGAGATATCATTGTAGCGTTTCCCCTTAAGAGTATTCCCAAGGGTGTCATTTATTTTGATCCCATCGGAAGGCAAGGAAGAGATATAACAATCATCAAGTGGAAAGGGTAGAAAGGTATAGGTAAGAATCTAGTAAGGATGGATAAAATAATAGTGGAGGTAGTGTGACACACACAAAAGCTTTCAAGTCTAAGGGGGGTAAGAGGATCCTAGAGGTTAGTTAAGATTGAGAGTTATGGAGGTACTCCTACTATGCTCTATTGTACATATACATAGTCTAAAATAATTATTCATAAGCTAGATCAATAGTGAATACTTATGCTATGTGGTTCAACACATTGGGCACGGGCTTACCCCTAGCAATACTAGGGCGACTCCCGCCAAGAGCCTGTGGCATAGCCGAACGTGAAGGATTACAAAGGACAGATAAGGCTGTCACCACCTACTGCCTACCTCTTCAATCCATGGGTCTACGAGACATCCAATGCTACTTAGCTATCCTAGCACCATGCTAGCATATTAAGTAATTACATTAAGAGCCTAGGCACAATCCATCCTAAGGCAATGAATTGAATGATCATTGAACCAATGTTGATACACAACATAATTATCCATACTAACCTAGTTATGTTATTATTAACTAGACTATAGTGGGGGTCTATAGGTTCTATGATAATGAGATATGTTCATGATGAAACAGTCATAAAAGCTATACCCTCCACATACATGGACTCCACAATCAAACAGGAAACGCTTTGCCCATGTATATGTATAAGTAGAGACTAAAGATACTACCTTTATTATGCATAAAGTCACAAATACAAGAAAGAATACATGAGCCATACCTTTCCCAATGTAGGATTATGAAGAGAGAGACTCCTTACTCCATTCCCAATTTGGACTTGGGACTAGAGACTCTCCTCTCTACAACCTAACTACTCTAAGACTATGGATGATAGTGTATACACTAGAGATGAAGCTCAAGTGGTGTGTGTTGAAGTGAGGGGTAGGCGGTCCTATTTATACTAGTGTTGAGGTCGGTTCCCGCCACCAAAAGCGCGCAAATAAGTCACCATTGACTCCAGGGAGCCGGGAGGAGCCAACACGTGGAGGCTGACCGAGTTTGGTGCAAAGACCAGGTCGGCCGACCCCCTGGTTCGGCCGACCTGGTCATTGTACCGTTTCTCGTGTGCTTTCTTCAGGTGGCTACCAGGTGGGTCCCATTGATGTATATGGGTGATACACCGTTGGATCTCCTTGGATACTTCTGTTTGTGGGCCATTTGATCCATGGGTTACCACATGTCGTCGCCTGATTGGCTGGGATGATATTTTATAGGATTGGTCCCTCTACATTTCCTCATTTCCTGCATAAAATGTTGCATACACATATTTCTCCAAGTCCAAGTGGAATTGGGTTAGATAGAAAGGTGATGTGTGCAAGAAATGATCAATCCTTCACATAATTTAGTTAAATTGATGGATGGAATTGGTATATAACAGCCGTCAACACCTGAGCATCCTTAATGGTCCAAATAGCACTGGCAAAGCCCTAATTAATCTGCTACGCCGCACCCATACTTGGCCTCGTGGTGGCACTGTAGTCCTGGCTTATTCTCGCATGAACCATTCCTTAGTTCCAAAGCAAACAAAACACCATATCATCCAACCCATCCACATACCGGGATTGCTTAGACCACCCATTACCATATCATATTATCCAGTTCATGTTAATCATAATCTCATAATTACATAATTAAGGTAAGTGGTACAGTTGTTTTCCCATCCAAATTAATTAAGCGAGGCAAAAAGGTAAAAAGTCCATCCCGACTCTCTACCATGAATTCCAGGTGACAAGGGTGGTCAAACAAAGCTAGTGAACTTCCTACCATAGGATTCCCATCAAATTAACACAAGCATGCAGTTTTGCAAACAAAAAATTTATTTCAAAATAGTATCAATATGCTTCAAGGACACTTGCCTTGCTCTTGGGATTGATTCGGGTCAAAGCCTTCAACTCTTGGTGCTGGAGATCCTCCGTGGCACTCTGTAGCGCAAATCTGTCTAATCCGCACAATAAACATACAAACAAGAAACACAATCAAAGATTGCACAAATATTACTCAATATGACATGACATGCATGATTAATGCAAATGCAAGGTAGAACCGAGGTGAATTGAGTAAGGTGAATCATGTGCCTCTTTTAATATTGTCTCCCGAATATGCTTCACATTAGGCACGAAAATCCTCTTACCAAGCCATAGAGTACCATGTTCATCCTCATCAAATCTGAATTCTCTCCCCTCTCGGGTCCTTTCCTTGATTTCTTGAATTTCCTCATCCTTAGTTTGGCCTTCCCGAATTTCTTGCTCTAAGGTTGGGTTTAAATCCATCATCTCCGTCTCATTTACAAACCCGAGGTTCAACCGGTCAAACTCCTTACATAACTCGGATGGCAACTCTCGAACTGTGAGCTGATTACTTACTCCTTTCCGACTCAAAGCATCAGCCACTACATTGGCTTATCCCGGATGATAGTTGATCACCAAATCATAATCTTTGATGAGCTCCAACCATCTCCGTTGCCTCAAATTCAGATCTGTTTGTGTGAAAATATACTTAAGACTCTTGTGATCCATATAAATTTCACACCTTTGTCCAAGGATATAGTGTCTCCAAATCTTCAACGCATGTACCATGGCTGCAAGTTCTAAATCATTTGTTGGGTAATTCTGCTCATGTTTCTTCAAGTGCCTTGACGCATTGGTGACCACTTGACCTTCTTGCATGAGCACACATCCAAGTCCTTGTCTCGAGGCATCGCAATATATATCAAAACTCTTTCTTACATCCGGTAAAACCAAAACTGGGGCCGTTGTTAACCTCTTCTTCAACTCCTCAAAAATGTTTTGACAAGCTTCAGTCCATTGGAACGCCTTACCGTTCATTAGCAACTCCATCATAGGCTTGGCTATCTTGGAAAAGTCCTTGATGAATCTACGGTAATATCCAGCCATCCGAAGAAAACTTCTGATCTCCTTTACATTTTGCGGGGGCTCCCATTTTAACACGTCCCTCACTTTTCCTAGATCAATTGAAACTCCTCCCTCTGAAATGATATGACCCAAAAATGATACTTCTCTCAACCAAAACTGACACTTGTTGAATTTGGCATACAATTGATGCTCCCTTAATTTCTGCAGCGTAAGCCTCAAGTGTTCCTCATGTTCCTTCTCATGCTTCGTGTAGATCATAATGTCATCAATGAACACAACGACGAACTTATCCAAGTACTCCATGAAGACCACGATGAACTTATTCATGAGGTACATAATGTAGGCAGGCGCATTTGTCAATCCAAAAGACATAACGATGTACTCATAAGATCCATACCGTGTCCTAAAAGTTGTCTTGGGTACGTCCGATGGTCTAATCTTCATTTGAATGTATCCCAACCTCAAATAAATCTTAGAGAAGACACAAGCACCCTTAATCTGATCAAACAAGTCTTCTATGCGTGGCAAGGTGTACTTGTTCTCGATTGTTACCCTGTTGAGAGCTCGGTAATCTACAAACATCCTTTGGGATCTATCCTTCTTGTCCACAAATAGAACGGGCGCTCCCAAGGTGAAGAGCTGGGCCGAATGAAACCCATCTCTAGTTGCTCTTGAATTTGCTTCTTGAGCTCCGCTAATTCCATAGGAGGCATCATATACGGCCTCTTAGCTATAGGTGCAGTTCAAGGTATTAAATCAATAACAAACTCAATGTCTCAATCAAGTGGCATACCTAGCAACTCGTCTGTAAAACATCCAAAAATTTACACACCACCGGAATCTCCTCAATTGCGGCATCGTCCATATGATTCAGCTCCAATCGCTTCGGTATGGTTTGTGATGCTTCAAATTCTACGGTGATCCCTTCTTCATTGGTCAACTTCACCGTCTTCGTACATCTTCGTACAACCGAGGTGAATTGAGTAAGGTGAGTCATGTGCCTCTTTTAATATTGTCTCCCGAATATGCTTCACATTAGGCACGAAAATCCTCTTACCAAGCCATAGAGTACCATGTTCATCCTCATCAAATCTGAATTCTCTCCCCTCTCGGGTCCTTTCCTTGATTTCTTGAATTTCCTCATCCTTAGTTTGGCCTTCCCGAATTTCTTGCTCTAAGGTTGGGTTTAAATCCATCATCTCCGTCTCATTTACAAACCCGAGGTTCAACCGGTCAAACTCCTTACATAACTCGGATGGCAACTCTCGAACTGTGAGCTGATTACTTACTCCTTTCCGACTCAAAGCATCAGCCACTACATTGGCTTATCCCGGATGATAGTTGATCACCAAATCATAATCTTTGATGAGCTCCAACCATCTCCGTTGCCTCAAATTCAGATCTGTTTGTGTGAAAATATACTTAAGACTCTTGTGATCCATATAAATTTCACACCTTTGTCCAAGGATATAGTGTCTCCAAATCTTCAACGCATGTACCATGGCTGCAAGTTCTAAATCATTTGTTGGGTAATTCTGCTCATGTTTCTTCAAGTGCCTTGACGCATTGGTGACCACTTGACCTTCTTGCATGAGCACACATCCAAGTCCTTGTCTCGAGGCATCGCAATATATATCAAAACTCTTTCTTACATCCGGTAAAACCAAAACTGGGGCCGTTGTTAACCTCTTCTTCAACTCCTCAAAAATGTTTTGACAAGCTTCAGTCCATTGGAACGCCTTACCGTTCATTAGCAACTCCATCATAGGCTTGGCTATCTTGGAAAAGTCCTTGATGAATCTACGGTAATATCCAGCCATCCGAAGAAAACTTCTGATCTCCTTTACATTTTGCAGGGGCTCCCATTTTAACACGTCCCTCACTTTTCCTAGATCAATTGAAACTCCTCCCTCTGAAATGATATGACCCAAAAATGATACTTCTCTCAACCAAAACTGACACTTGTTGAATTTGGCATACAATTGATGCTCCCTTAATTTCTGCAGCGTAAGCCTCAAGTGTTCCTCATGTTCCTTCTCATGCTTCGTGTAGATCATAATGTCATCAATGAACACAACGACGAACTTATCCAAGTACTCCATGAAGACCACGATGAACTTATTCATGAGGTACATAATGTAGGCAGGCGCATTTGTCAATCCAAAAGACATAACGATGTACTCATAAGATCCATACCGTGTCCTAAAAGTTGTCTTGGGTACGTCCGATGGTCTAATCTTCATTTGAATGTATCCCAACCTCAAATAAATCTTAGAGAAGACACAAGCACCCTTAATCTGATCAAACAAGTCTTCTATGCGTGGCAAGGTGTACTTGTTCTCGATTGTTACCCTGTTGAGAGCTCGGTAATCTACAAACATCCTTTGGGATCTATCCTTCTTGTCCACAAATAGAACGGGCGCTCCCAAGGTGAAGAGCTGGGCCGAATGAAACCCATCTCTAGTTGCTCTTGAACATCCTCCTACTGCCCAGGAGTTTTTCTTCCATCGCCTCCAGGTCTGCTCGATACTTCAGGAGAGTTTCATTCAATTCAGCGAGCTTTTTGTAACGCTCGTCAGCAGCGTCACGTCTCTCCTTGGCTTGCTCCAAGATTTCCCTGGAGTTAGTCTTGAAAATCCATCTACAATCGATAGGTCTCACACCTTCGATTGGATCAACCAAGTTCCAAACTTGATTTTCATGCATGGATTCAATTTCAGATTTCATGGCTCCAAGCCACTTCTCAGAGTCGGGTCCCATCATTGCTTCAGTATAGGTCGTGGGCTCATTATTGTCTAACAATACCATGTCATGCTGCTCCGTGGTTAGAAGCGTTAACTTTTCAGTCGCACGACGTACCCTCGTAGACCTTCGTGGGGCTGGTGTTTCATCAACTGGTTGCACAACATCTTGTACATCATGTATAGGATCGGTGGATGTTGAAACATTTTCAACATACATCGTTCGGAAGTGTCAGCGAGCACACCTGTACCTACATAACACTTTAGTACTAGGCGTATATGGCCACCTTTCACAAGAAACTCGAACGCCAGAGGGGGGCGGCGGCGGCGGCCAGAGGGGGGGCACCGGCGGCGGCCATGGAGGGGGCGCCGGCGGCGGCCAGGAAGGGGGCGCCGACGGCGGCGGCGGCCAGGGAGGGTAGGGGGGCGGCTGCGGCGGTCAGAGAAGGGGGCGCCAGGGGATCATGGTGGTATAAATCTGGATGGCTGGGCTCCTTCTGGTCCTTATTTAGGACGGCAGCCCAGCAATGGTGGAATGGCAGGCGTGGGTAGGGTGAGAGGCAGGTTATCAACAAATATAAAGGAATATACTCCACCTCAAAATGGCATCACTAGGACTATCGATCACATCGACATAGCTAACACTGAGAATGTTGTGATAGAGGTAATTATAGATTTGTCTACTCCTCAATTGGCCATTTTATTTTCCAAACACTACTTCGGAACTTGATCATACAAGGATTAACTCAAACGACTTTGACCGTGTTGTGCACATCTGATCTGCATACAATGTGTGGAAAGCACTTTGTGACTACCATGAAGGATCCAACACGATCAAGGAGGTAAGGCAAGACATGTTCAAGAAAGAATACATGCGCTTCGAGATGCAACCCGGTGAGTCCATTGATGATCTCTTTGCTTGTTTAATAAAATTCTCAGCAACTTGCGTAGCGTCAATGTTAATTTTCAGATGCTAACAAATAGGTAAGGCAAGACATGTTCAAGAAAGAATACATGCGCTTCGAGATGCAACCCGGTGAGTCTATTGATGACCTTTTTGCTCGCTTTAATAAGATTCTCAGCAACTTGCGTAGTGTCAATGTTAATTTTTTAGATTCTGAAAATGCTAGGCAATTGCTAAGTGCATTAGATATGTCAATTTGGGAGATGAAAGTCACATGCATTCGTGAATATACTGTCATGGGTTCACTTACTTTAGATGTGCTATATTTCAAGTTAAAAACTCATGAAATTGACATAATCTCACGTAAGAATTCCAACAAGTCTATTGCTTTTATTTCTCAACGTGACATGCCTAGTTCCGGTCAAACATCATCTTGTGGTACACTTGCTTTGCTGTCCTATCTAACCCTTGAACAGATTGAGGAGTTTCCAGAGGAGGAGCTAGCGCTCATCTCTACCCGTTTCTCAAAAGCATTGCAAAATGTGAGAACTAGAAGGAGAGGAAGCTCTGGACCTCAACGATGCTTTGAATGTGGTAAGACAGGACATTTTCGTTCATATTGCCCTAACCTTTCAGGTCCTAATTCCCGGGATGAAAAGAAAACAAGAATGAAGCACTCCTCTGCAAAAGATACGAAGAAAAAAAAAGGATTTTACAGGACGTCAATTGGTAAGCAGTTTTATCTCAGCACTCCAAGAACTTGGCTCAAGCGACGTGGACAGTGGAAGTGATGAAGATGATTTGGCAAACTTGTGCTTCATGGCGGGCAAGTCAAGATCAAGTATGGAGGAGGCGGAACACAACAGCGACAATGAAGAGGTATGTCCTACTTGCGAAGAAATGTGTGATGCTATTTCTCGTGCCACTGTTATTGTTGAGAAAAAGGAGAAAAAGCTTATGGACAATGTTGTTAAAATTGAGTCACTAGAATATGAAATTAATCGTTTGAAATCATTGATTTCTAGTGATAATTCTTGTTCCTCATGTGACTTAATATATGAACAATTGTCCTCCCTAAGAAGTGCACATACCTCCACACTTGATAAACTTGAACTTAAAATTGAAAAGAACAAAAAGCTTGCTGCACTTAATATTGGAAACTTAAAAGATGCTTCTTGTTCTACAATTGATTTGCATTGTTCTAGTTGTGATGATCTTTATAAGAAACTGCAAGATGCTATGAATGAAATCTCTATATTGAACAATGTTTTACGTTGTCATGAAGTAAAATATTGTTCCAATTGCAAATTAAAAGGAAAAACTTCATGTGAAAATTGCCTTGATCTGTCCAATAAACTTGATAACATGCATAAGACATTTGATCGGTTCTGTAATGGGAATAAGAACCTTAACTTGCTGCTGAATTCATCCAAGTCTTGCAATGATAAAACTGGTTTCGGTTTTGATTCTCATGCTCATGCTAAGTCACATCCACCTAAAATTGTAAAGTCATTAGGAAGTGGTTTGATTCAAACAGTTCCTAAACAAAAATAAGTGGTTTTCAAATCTGCAGGAGTATTGTCTCATTCGGTTGCAAATAAAAATGTTGTTTACTCATCTAGACATGAACACAAAGTTAACTTTCATTGTACCTACTGTGGTAGAGATGGTCATGTCATAGATTTTTTTTATAGACTAGCTAAACAACAGAAAAGGGAAAGAATGGTTGCTAGATCTCATAACTTTCATGCAAAATTTGTTGCACATATTGAACCGAATGTACAACCTACTGTTTTGAGTCAAAAACATTCAAAGTTTACCCCCGGACCTTCTGTTTTTGCCTCCGTAGCTACTGATTTTTTGTGATACACAAGTAACACCTTATAGGTCAGTAGTTAAGAATAAAAAATCTCAAACATTGACTCATAAACCTGCTGTTTTGTCTTAGCTTTCGCGTGTTTTTCCTGATGCACCTCGCATGACTCAGTACTGGATTCCTAAATGCCTTTTGACTAACTCCAGTATTGATTCATCGACGTATTGTGCTTCTATGTAGGTTACACGCTTGAGGAAGGAGAACATTTGGATCGTGGATTCAGGTTGCTCACGCCACATGACCGGTAACAAAAATTGGTTCTCCTCCCTCTCTTTTGTGTCATGTGTAGAGAATGTTACTTTTGCCGATAATTCTTCAACTCCTATAACTGCTAAGGGTTCGGTTAGAGTAAATGATCACTACACTTTGAAGGATGTGGCAGTTGTCAAAAATTTGAAATACAATTTGCTTTCTTTTTCACAATTGCTAGATGAAAATCTCGAAATTGTTTTCAATAAAAACTGCTGCAAAGTTGTAAGTTCAAATAGTGAGCTTATTTTTAACATGTCTCGGTTTGGAAGTGTTTTTAAAGCTGATTTTGATATGTCTTCCTCTAAGCATAGGTGTCTAGTTGCCAATGATTCAAAGGACCTATATTTTTGGCATCGTAGACTTGGTCACGTAGGCTTTGATCACCTAACGCGTGTTAGTGCTTTTGATAGCATACGTGGGCTGCCTAAGCTTAAAGGGGACAAAGAAGTTGTGTGCTCTTCTTGTAGACATGCTAAGATGGTTACAGCTTCACATACTCCTCTCACAATGATCATTTCAACTGAACCATGACAACTTTTGCATCTTGACACCGTAGGACCTTCACGTGTTCAATCATTCGGAGGTAAATGGTATGTACTTGTGATTGTTGATGATTATTATAGATACTCTTGGGTTTACTTTTTGGCGTCTAAGAATGCAGTTTTTAGTCACTTTAGAACTTTATTTCTTAGATTATCAATTGATTACCCAGGATCTTTAAAAGCAATTAGAGGTGATAATGGAACTGAATTTAAAAATCAATCTTTTGATCACTTTTGTGCTGAACATAGAATAGATCATCAATTTTCTTCACCATATGTCCCTCAACAAAATGGTGTTGTAGATAGAAAGAACAGAACCTTAGTTGAGATGGCTAGGACTATGCTTGATGAATATCAAACTCCTAGGAAATTTTGGGCTGATGCGTTAGCAACCGCTTGTTATGTCTCAAATCGTGTTTTCTTGCGTGCTAAGCTAGGTAAAACACCATATGAGCTCCGGTTTGGACATAGGCCTAGTGTTACACACTTTTGAGTCTCTGGTTGCAAATGCTTTGTTAAGAAATACGGTAATCTTGATAAATTTGAACTTGATTATCTATCATCTGTCAAAATTTCACGGTCATTGGATTTGTGGTCTATGACATACACGAGTTTCTTTGCAGCATTCGAGAACTTATTTTTCCGGGAAGGGCAGATTGACCTTTGTTTGATCTTTCAATCATAACTTGAGTTTTTCTCGACGGATTTGAGTGATTCTTGTTGTGTTGTCTTCGTGACTTGATTCTTTCTGATATCTATCACTTTTGTCACGATGAAACATGTTTAGATTAGTCTCACACACGATTTCTTTAACATATCGTTTTTCCGCCGAAGGGGTTGGGGTTTAATTGTTTCCGCTGCGTAAGATTTTTAAATCTACCATTCACCCCCCCTCTGATAGCTTTTCACGTGCTCTTCGATCCTAAAATTGGTATCAGAGCCACGGTGCTCTAATATTTGTGATTTGCATGTGTTTTTGACTAATCATCATGGAGAAGTACTCCGCCAAACCTTGTGTGTTTGCTAGTATTGATTTTCAGGTTTGGAAGGCACGCATGGAGGCTTTCATCCAGGCACAAGGCTTTGCAATATGGGAGAAGGTATACAAGCCTTACGAAGTGCCATGAAATGATCATGTTACAACTACAAATCTGAGAGATGTCGACAACAACAACAAGGCTCGGAACTTGATCATACAAGGATTAACACAAAGCGACTTCAATCGTGTTGCACACCTCCGATCTGCATACGATGTATGGAAAGCACTTTGTGACTACCAGGAAGGATCCAACACAATCAAATAGGTAAGGCAAGACATGTTCAAGAAAGAATACATGCGCTTCGAGATGCAACCCGGTGAGTCTATTGATGACCTTTTTGCTCGCTTTAATAAGATTCTCAGCAACTTGCGTAGTGTCAATGTTAATTTTTTAGATTCTGAAAATGCTAGGCAATTGCTAAGTGCATTAGATATGTCAATTTGGGAGATGAAAGTCACATGCATTCGTGAATATACTGTCATGGGTTCACTTACTTTAGATGTGCTATATTTCAAGTTAAAAACTCATGAAATTGACATAATCTCACGTAAGAATTCCAACAAGTCTATTGCTTTTATTTCTCAACGTGACATGCCTAGTTCCGGTCAAACATCATCTTGTGGTACACTTGCTTTGCTGTCCTATCTAACCCTTGAACAGATTGAGGAGTTTCCAGAGGAGGAGCTAGCGCTCATCTCTACCCGTTTCTCAAAAGCATTGCAAAATGTGAGAACTAGAAGGAGAGGAAGCTCTGGACCTCAACGATGCTTTGAATGTGGTAAGACAGGACATTTTCGTTCATATTGCCCTAACCTTTCAGGTCCTAATTCCCGGGATGAAAAGAAAACAAGAATGAAGCACTCCTCTGCAAAAGATACGAAGAAAAAAAAGGATTTTACAGGACGTCAATTGGTAAGCAGTTTTATCTCAGCACTCCAAGAACTTGGCTCAAGCGACGTGGACAGTGGAAGTGATGAAGATGATTTGGCAAACTTGTGCTTCATGGCGGGCAAGTCAAGATCAAGTATGGAGGAGGCGGAACACAACAGCGACAATGAAGAGGTATGTCCTACTTGCGAAGAAATGTGTGATGCTATTTCTCGTGCCACTGTTATTGTTGAGAAAAAGGAGAAAAAGCTTATGGACAATGTTGTTAAAATTGAGTCACTAGAATATGAAATTAATCGTTTGGAATCATTGATTTCTAGTGATAATTCTTGTTCCTCATGTGACTTAATATATGAACAATTGTCCTCCCTAAGAAGTGCACATACCTCCACACTTGATAAACTTGAACTTAAAATTGAAAAGAACAAAAAGCTTGCTGCACTTAATATTGGAAACTTAAAAGATGCTTCTTGTTCTACAATTGATTTGCATTGTTCTAGTTGTGATGATCTTGATAAGAAACTGCAAGATGCTATGAATGAAATCTCTATATTGAACAATGTTTTACGTTGTCATGAAGTAAAATATTGTTCGAATTGCAAATTAAAAGGAAAAACTTCATGTGAAAATTGCCTTGATCTGTCCAATAAACTTGATAACATGCATAAGACATTTGATCGGTTCTGTAATGGGAATAAGAACCTTAACTTGCTGCTGAATTCATCCAAGTCTTGCAATGATAAAACTGGTTTCGGTTTTGATTCTCATGCTCATGCTAAGTCACATCCACCTAAAATTGTAAAGTCATTAGGAAGTGGTTTGATTCAAACAGTTCCTAAACAAAAATAAGTGGTTTTCAAATCTGCAGGAGTATTGTCTCATTCGGTTGCAAATAAAAATGTTGTTTACTCATCTAGACATGAACACAAAGTTAACTTTCATTGTACCTACTGTGGTAGAGATGGTCATGTCATAGATTTTTGTTATAGACTAGCTAAACAACAGAAAAGGGAAAGAATGGTTGCTAGATCTCATAACTTTCATGCAAAATTTGTTGCACATATTGAACCGAATGTACAAACTACTGTTTTGAGTCAAAAACATTCAAAGTTTACCTCCGGACCTTCTGTTTTTGCCTCCGTAGCTACTGATTTTTTGTGATACACAAGTAACACCTTATAGGTCAGTAGTTAAGAATAAAAAATCTCAAACATTGACTCATAAACCTGCTGTTTTGTCTTAGCTTTCGCGTGTTTTTCCTGATGCACCTCGCATGACTCAGTACTGGATTCCTAAATGCCTTTTGACTAACTCCAGTATTGATTCATCGACGTATTGTGCTTCTATGTAGGTTACACGCTTGAGGAAGGAGAACATTTGGATCGTGGATTCAGGTTGCTCACGCCACATGACCGGTAACAAAAATTGGTTCTCCTCCCTCTCTTTTGTGTCATGTGTAGAGAATGTTACTTTTGCCGATAATTCTTCAACTCCTATAACTGCTAAGGGTTCGGTTAGAGTAAATGATCACTACACTTTGAAGGATGTGGCAGTTGTCAAAAATTTGAAATACAATTTGCTTTCTTTTTCACAATTGCTAGATGAAAATCTCGAAATTGTTTTCAATAAAAACTGCTGCAAAGTTGTAAGTTCAAATAGTGAGCTTATTTTTAACATGTCTCGGTTTGGAAGTGTTTTTAAAGCTGATTTTTGATATGTCTTCCTCTAAGCATAGGTGTCTAGTTGCCAATGATTCAAAGGACCTATATTTTTGGCATCGTAGACTTGGTCACGTAGGCTTTGATCACCTAACGCGTGTTAGTGCTTTTGATAGCATACGTGGGCTGCCTAAGCTTAAAGGGGACAAAGAAGTTGTGTGCTCTTCTTGTAGACATGCTAAGATGGTTACAGCTTCACATACTCCTCTCACAATGATCATTTCAACTGAACCATGACAACTTTTGCATCTTGACACCGTAGGACCTTCACGTGTTCAATCATTCGGAGGTAAATGGTATGTACTTGTGATTGTTGATGATTATTATAGATACTCTTGGGTTTACTTTTTGGCGTCTAAGAATGCAGTTTTTAGTCACTTTAGAACTTTATTTCTTAGATTATCAATTGATTACCCAGGATCTTTAAAAGCAATTAGAGGTGATAATGGAACTGAATTTAAAAATCAATCTTTTGATCACTTTTGTGCTGAACATAGAATAGATCATCAATTTTATTCACCATATGTCCCTCAACAAAATGGTGTTGTAGATAGAAAGAACAGAACCTTAGTTGAGATGGCTAGAACTATGCTTGATGAATATCAAACTCCTAGGAAATTTTGGGCTGATGCGTTAGCAACCGCTTGTTATGTCTCAAATCGTGTTTTCTTGCGTGCTAAGCTACGTAAAACACCATATGAGCTCCGGTTTGGACATAGGCCTAGTGTTACACACTTTTGAGTCTCTGGTTGCAAATGCTTTGTTAAGAAATATGGTAATCTTGATAAATTTTTTGGCTGAAAAGAATGACATGGCTCCGTGTCATTTGCTTTTGAGTTGTTACTCAATGATTTTTTATCAAAAATAGAATTTATATATGCAATGCAAGGCTGTGGACTACATACGTGTGAAGAAGTATATGGTGAAAAATCATTCTCGTACTCAACGCAATAAAAACACCAACAACCATGAACAATTTTGATAAATAAAAAAGCATCTTTAAGACATTTGGCAGGATACATGAATGGATTTAATATCTTTTATGTATGAATTTTTCAATACGTGTAAACCTTTAGAAGTAACGTAAACAAAAAAATGAATGATTAACAGAGGCGGGGATGGTTTTACAAATTATCTTCATGGTGGACAGTGATATGAATGTCCCACCATTTTTTTAGCCATTAAATTTATTTTTACAGAAAGAATATTCTTCGGGCGCTTGAACCAGCCCCGGCGTCAGGCGATGCGTGCCAGTCTTGTGGGCGCAGAACCAGTGAAGGTAAATTATTTTTTTATTTTGTTAATTGTAATCCATAATTTCGTAGGGTTATGTTAATTGTAAAATAATCAAATAAGAAAATTTGTGATAGATTAATCTATAGAATTAATGATTAATTACAATTATTAGTGGTTAATGATAGTAATTAACTACTAATTACTCGGTGTCTTAAATTTTCTTAAATTTCAGGCACCTGAAATTCCATCATGCATCAGGTAATTAGAGTTAATTACTATTATTAGCCACTAATCATTGTAATAAGGTGTTAATGCTTAATTTTATAGGTTAATCAATCACTAATTTTTTTTATTATTTTACAATTAAGATAATCTTACAAACTTACAATATAAAATTAACAAAATTGAAAAAGAATTACCCGTACCTGCTGCTGCTGCAGCGCCTGCGCCTCTGCAGCCCGTTGCACTGTCTACTGATTTCAGGCGTCTCTTTATGCACCTGCGGAATAGTCATTCCGATTTTATACAGCCCCTTATTTTTAACCTCACATGCACCAGTTACACGCAGTATATAGCTCGATCCTCCTTGATCTACATCTCAGTTCTGTTGGCGTGTGAATTCTCGATTGCGGATGTATGATCTTTTTTCCCGGAAAAACAGTAGCCTCTCTTGACTACGGTTTCAGGATATCTTAACAGCACATGCTGATCTCTTGGTGAGGTTCAAAGAATCAAGACAATAGAAGATGGCATCAGCAGTGTCGCGCGACGTGCATCCGTGTGCCGGCGATGTCTCTCCAGGGACAGCAAGTGTGCAGATGGAGGAGGCTCTGGGTAGACGGAATCTTATAGAGGAGGAAGTTACACCTTTGATTCTTGATGATATTGTTGATGGTGCTAGCCTGAAGTGGATGATTGCAGGAAAGATTCTTTACCGTAATATTTTTCATATCCAAACAATTTCTAGCATACTTCGACCAGCAAGGGAAATCCAAGAGGATTGGAGGTTCGTTGGTTGGGCGGGAACATGTCTGTGGCTGAATTCGAATTTCAGTGGGATTGAGATCGAGTCAGGGATGTATCAACATGGCATGTTAGTAAGAACGCAGTGATTCTTGAGGAATTTGTTAAGCATATGCAACCTTCTGAACTTACGTTTGATAAGCTGCAACTCTGGTTTAGGATTTTTAATCTGCCTTTCATTATGAGGAAAATTACTTAGGGTACAATTATTGTTAGACAGATTGATAAAAATGCAGATCAGGTCGCTTTTGACCCTATGGGAGGATTTCTGAGGGTGGGAGTTACGGTGGACGTAACCAAATTGTGAGACCTATGTGTGCTAAATACATTGGCTTGTGCTGAATACATTGGATATAGCGATAAAAGTTTTGAATACTACTAGAACGCCTATATAATCAAATTTGAGCTCCAGCAAGGTCCGACGATGGGTCCGGCCTGTTTTTGGTACTCCTGCAAGGTTTGACATAAGGTCCGACTTGTTTTGGCTAGGTCTGACTTCTTTGTCTAGGTTCGACTAGCTTTGGTAAGCTCCGACTCTAGGTCTGACTAGCTTCGGTAAGCTCTGGCGCTAGGTCCGACTAGCTTTGGTTAGCTCCGGCACTAGGTCCTGCTAGCTTTGGTAAGTTCCGGCGCTAGATCCTATTAGTTTTGGTAAGCTCCGGTTCAAGGTCCGATTAGCTTTGGCAAGGTCCGGAGCTTGATCGCAGTGGTTCTGCTTTTAACTTGCAATGTTTCGAACTTGTTTTACATCAATTGAAAGTTTTCTTAGTATTCTTTTACTATGTTTTTGGTGTGTATTTGGTGGTTATTGCTGTTATCATTTTGCTATGGTTTTCAACATGCTTATGTGAGGTGCTCAAGTAAGGTGTTGTGATTTCGGTTCTAATGAGAGTCAGGTCGAGGACTTGTGCTCAGAAGTATCGGTTGTTTTTTCATGTGCAGTTGTTGCTTGAGTTCAAGTCATGGCTGGTGACGGGATCCAATGGACTAGTCTCAGGGAGGGGATGAGGTTCCAACAATCATGTTTGGGAGGAACTGTGGTTGAGCTGATCAGGAGGTCTTGCAGTATGATTGAATCAAGGGCAATGCATATGAAGGTATCGTGGATGTCGTAAGAAGATGTTTACACGTGTCCAAGGAGTGCATTGATGTGGCTACATGGTTCCGAGGCGTGATGTGGAGATGTGGACCTAAATAATTGGTTGGAAAGGTCTAACCGACTAGGTTATGGACTCAGGCTGCGGCTGCGTCATATTTAACTCAAATATGGAAAGTTTTGAGTTGGTTACGATAGGATTTCGTGTGGTGTGAGGACCGGGTCCACACATTCCAAGAATCACAGAGGGTGGTGCCATGCGATACGGCACCAAACAGCACACACGAAAAGAATACGACAAAATACAAAGTTTTATTTATATAAACAGTGGAAGTCTTTTACAATACTTAATATACAGCGAAAGATAATATTCATAGCTAAACTCTCAGCCTAGCTATGCAAAAGTGCAGCTGTCTAGCTCGCGGATGCTACACACTAGCCACACACAAAATACTGCGGTGTGCAGGGCATCCATTCGGCGGTATACCCCGACGGGGCATCGCCTCATCCTTGGGCCCTTCCTCATCAGTCTCACCTGCAAACAACTTAATATAGCAACCGTGAGCACAAAGGGTCAGCAAGACTTAACCGTCTAACCTAAACATGAAACTCTATATGCAAGGATACTTAACATAGGGATGGATATAGCAGTAAATGACTCGCATATGAGTTGATTATCATTTTACAAGTTCATAGCAGCAACTTAAATGTTCAATAACAGGAACTTTAATGAGTCTAATCTATAGCAATCGTAGTGGAAAAACAATTATATTTCAATAAATCGTATTGTCCTGACTTCTTTAGTATTTACTACGTCACAATGCAGTGAACAAGCGGTACTCAAATAACTGCGAGGGATGGTGATTGCAATCAGGACACACCCGAATAACACATCATGTACGACCGTGCCTAAGGAGCATGTCGTGCTCCTCACCACATCATATGCAACCACCTTTCACAAGAGAACTCAAACGTCGAACCAGTCCCACTATTGTGGGCATAAGGTTCCCGCACGGAGCGTGGCTGTGCTCACTGGCGAATTTACACCTTACTGCCCTCAGCCCACCCCTATCAACAATGGGATATGCCTCGACATCCAAGTTATAAAGTTACATCGGTTTCCTGGGTTCCATAAGCCCAATATGCATCCGGTACTGTTCAAATTTGTCCAGCAGGGCCGCACACGAATCGGTCCTCAATCGTCACAAGCAGGTCTACGCACGTGAGACCACGTCTCGCTGCAAGTGATGCCATGGTTGGGACTCAATTTGCTCTTATTCCGGTCCATGGTGTGGTTGGTTTTGAGTGGCAGCGTCGTATGGTTGCAGCCTATACACCGTATGGCGACACAACCTCGACGACACTTGGAACGTATGCGGCTGCATCCAATATGGTGGTTCTTACTCAAGGTGCAATTATTCAGGAGCAAGTCGAAGCCTTAAGGCAAGCGACTCAGCGGGGAGATACTCTTGATTACATCAATGAAAATCTATGTTCGTTCTTAGCTCCAACAAATCACCGGCTGAATAAGTGTGAGAGTCAGCTGCATTATGCTCCCATTAGACTACGGAAGGCTCGTGTCGAACAACGGCAAACTCACAATGAACTGCAGCAAGCCCGTGATTAGTTGCAAGCGAGTCAGTTAGAGGTGCAACAACAGTAGGAGCAGCTGTTGGTAGTCACTGAGGAACGAGACACATCCATTGAGGCAGCTCAAAATTGGGAGTATGAGGCAGAACAACTTCAGGATAATGTGATTGAGACTGAAGCACAATTGCAACCAGTGGTGTATCCACCCGCTCATGATATACCACTGAATATGGGTGAACAAGTACCTTCGAATGATGAAGGGGAAGAAGAAGATCCCGATGAACTCGAGTACGTCGAATAGGGCGTATCAAAGTGGGATGGGGCAGCACTTCTGCCATCACGGGGCAACATATAGTTTAGTAGTTGCTCGTGTTTATTATGTGGCCATGTTTGTGTCATATTAACAATAGCAGTGGGTATGTATAAGATGACAAGATGTGTATGACATCTCATGGTAACCATGTATGGTAGTGTCAAAGTGCTTGATACGACACTTCCCACGGACCCGCCGAGAAGCAGCCCGCAGAGATCTAGATCAAGATGGTGACCTCAGAGATTTACGTGGTTCTGGCCACCTGAGCGTAACACCCTACTCCACAGGGTCTGTGTAATTGTATTGAGCGAGTGCATTCGCTAGGGTCAGGTTGAATCTCCTCCCCCTCATATTCGCGCGGTGCAACCGTTTTATAGTTCTAAGGACTGACCGTTCAAGAAAGTTGCACACCAAATTCAGCTCCTGGAAAGCCTTTTGCAGAATCCAGACTACACTCCAGACTTATTTGATGGTTTCCACAGGCGGATGAGCTTCGGGACCAAAAACGGTAAAGTCGCCAGAAAACGGGAAAACTGCCGATGTCGGGTCCTGGGCTGTTGAACAAGACCAGGGCCGGATACACGTTCGGAGGTTGTTTTTTGATGGTTTCCACAGGCGGGTGAGCTCCGGGACCAAAAACGGCAAAGTCGCCAAAAAACGGGAAATCTGCCGATGTCGGGTCCTGGGCTGTTCAACGAGACAAGGGCCGCATACACGTTCGGAAGGTGTTTTTTGATGGTTTCCACACGCGGATGAGCTCCGGGACCAAAAACGGCAAAGTCGCCAAAAAACGGGAAAACCGCTGATGACGGGTCCTGGGCTGTTGAACAAGACCAGGGCCGGATACACGTTCGGAGGGTGTTTTTTGATGGTTTCCATAGGCGGATGAGCTCCGGGACCAAACACGACCAAGTCGCCAAAAAACGTGAAAACCGCCGATGTCGGGTCCTGGGCTGCTGAACGAGCCCAGGGCCGGATACACGTTCGTAGGGTGTTTTTTGATGGTTTCCACAGGCGGATGAGCGTCGGGACCAAAAACGGTAAAGTCGCCAGAAAACGGGAAAACTGCTGATGTCGGGTCCTGGGCTGTTGAACGAGCCCAGGGCCAGATACATGTTCGGAGGGTGTTTTTTGATGGTTTCCACACGCGGATGAGCTCCGGGACCAAAAACGGCAAAGTCGCCAAAACACGGTAAATGTGCCGATGTCTGGTCCTGGGCTGTTCATCGAGACCAGGGCCGGATACACGTTCGGGGAGTGTTTTTTGATGGTTTCCACAGCCGAATGAGCTCTGGGACCAAACACGGCAAAGTCGCCAAAAAACGGGAAAACCGCCGATGTCGGGTCCTGAGCTGCTTAACGAGACCAGGGCCGGATACACATCCGTAGGGTGTTTTTTGATGGTTTCCACACGCGGATGAGCTTCGTGACCAAAAACGGCAAAGTCGCCAAAAAACGGGAAAACTGCCGATGTCGGGTCCTGGGCTGTTGAACAAGACCAGGGCCTTATACACGTTCGGAGGGTGTTTTTTGATGGTTTCCACACGCGGATGAGCTCAGGGACCAAAAACGGCAAAGTCGCCACAACACGGGAAATGCACCGATGTCTGGTCCTGGGCAGTTCATCGAGACCATGGCCGGATACACGTTCGGAGAGTGTTTTTTGATGGTTTCCACAGGCGGATGAGCTCTGGAACCAAACACGGCAAAGTCGCCAAAAAACGGGAAAACTGCCGATGTCGGGTCCTGGGCTGTTGAACGAGACCAAGGCCGAACACACGTTCGGAGTGTGTTTTTTGATGGTTTCCAAACGCGGATGAGCTCGGGGACGAAAAACGCCAAAGTCGCCCAAAAACGGGAAAACCACCAATGTCCTTAAGCCGGGTTGAGTTCCAGTCCCGAAATCATTGTGTTTCACAGTGAAAACGAGAAAAAACCACTTTCGTGGGCAAACCCCAAATTGTGCGCCCAGCAGTTCCAAAAAACCCCCGTACTCCTGGAGGGGTAGGTGTTCCTAAGGTATATTAGGGGGAGGTGGTGTGGCTGGCTGGGTGCCCATGGGCTCAGCTGTTATTATGACCAATATTGATATAACCGTTGAGAACTCCCCTTCCGGTGCGGTGCATCCGCCGGTTCTTCGGTTTTTGCCATGGTCCTTGGCCATGGCACCGGCCAACGTGAATTCAACCGAGATGAGTGATGCGGATGGTGCTGCCACGAAATGTTGGTGCCGTCCTTTTTGGGTTCCTGCATTGTCCTGATGTTTGCTGGATATTGTTGTTCTCGCGCTTTGTGGACTTTCGGTTGCTGTCTTTATAGCAGACCTGTCATGCTGAGCATGGTGGGATGTTTGGGTGGCTTAACTGTTGTGACTATGCTGGCGCATGAGTTGTGATGGACATGTGGCTGCTTGGAGGCCCCCCGTCATTGTGCGGCCGACTCCTGGTGCAGTGTCCCTTCATTCGTAAAGGTTTTCAATACCTGTGATTTTTGAGTGCCTGCATTCTGCTACCCGTCCCACGGGAAGTGGTCTGTCATACAAGTTGCATTCGTCGTGTTCGTCCTTTGGGCGTATTGCGTCGGTCACATAGCGCTTGCGGTGTTTCCATATGGTGGTGGCCATCTAGGTTGTCATCTTCAAGGAAACCTTGCTTGCGCTCTTGGTTCTGGGTGATGCCGAAAGTGAAGGCTCATGGCCCATGTTGCCTTGTTCCTAGCAAAAAGTCCCTTTGGAAACACGACAGTTGGCTTGGCTACCATTGCTTTTAGACCATCTGGCCTATTAGTGCCGGTAGCTGTAGGCAACTTGTCCGTGAGGACGTGCTACCTGGTTGATCCTGCCAGTAGTCATATGCTTGTCTCAAAGATTAAGCCATGCATGTGCAAGTATGAACTAATTCAAACTGTGAAACTGCGAATGGCTCATTAAATCAGTTATAGTTTGTTTGATGGTATGTGCTACTCGGATAACCGTAGTAATTCTAGAGCTAATACGTGCAACAAACCCCGACTTCTGGGAGGGGTGCATTTATTAGATAAAAGGCTGACGCGGGCTCTGCTCGCTGATCCGATGATTCATGATAACTCGACGGATCGCACGGCCTTTGTGCCGGCGACGCATCATTCAAATTTCTGCCCTATCAACTTTCGATGGTAGGATAGGGGCCTACCATGGTGGTGACGGGTGACGGAGATACTTTTGTGTTTCATTTTCATTGTAACTAGCATAGTTTAATGCTTATATTCTCTGCTGTTCAATATTACCAGAAACATTATTTTCATATTTTGATTCCAACTTCAAAATTCTATTGCTCATAGTACAACTGCTCCAAAAATACCTACTAAATTCTTGTATACTCATTGCCACTCAAAATTCTTGTATACTTCACCACTGGCTTGTCCATCAATTTTCTTCATTAAGAGGTCCAATTTTGCAGTGATCATGTCCACCTCCTTCAAGGTGTGCATGCCTCGCTGTCGGGTATGGAGACGCTCATCGTTCCATCCCATGTTGGAAACCATCTTCTCAATAAGATCTTTAGCTTTTGGCACCGTCAATGAGAAGAAGGCTCCTCCAGCAGCAACATCCAAATGGTCACGAGCTGATGGGATCAACCTGTTATAGAAATTCAGAATAAGGAGCCAGTCATCCATCCCATGGTGGGCACAGGCTAGGATGTACTCCTAAAGCCTTTCCCATGCCTCGGGAATAGATTCCTTGAGCTCTTGCTGAAAGCTGGAAATCCTTCCACGTAGGGCATTGGTTTTGCCCAAAGGGAAGAACACTTCTCCCAAGTGTCTACAACACTTCGGTTCACATAGAACCACTTTTCGCTCTCTCAAGGAGAGAGAACGGGAACAGTCTCAGACGGACCGCATCCAGAGACACGTCCTTGATCTTAAAAGTGCTACAGATCTCGAGGAATTGTTGCAGGTGAGAACATGTATCCTCGTTAGCCTTCCCATAGAATGGGTTGGCTTGCACCATAGTGATAAGGCCAGTTTTGATCTCGAAGTTCACATCTCCCGTGTTAACAATGGGCCCAATAGGCACATTGTTAGCAGAGGGAGCTGGGAACTCACGAAGGGTCTTCTGAGCCATTGGCATTTGGATTGTTGGTGCAAAAATGCTGGCCTGCTTTGCCGCTCGAATCTTCTGAGGTGTAATGACACGGGGTCGGTCTCTCAGAAGAGATTCAGGATCTTCAACAAAGTTTTCTGGTAGGCAGAAACTAGACATACACTACCTTGTTTTCGCATTTAAAATAAATGCGAAAACAAAGAATGGTTATCTTAATAAAATCCTACCAAGGGTTCTATCCTATTCACTCAGTCCTGTTATATATCTATTTGCCTTCCCCGGCAACGGCGCCAGAAATGCTTGTTGACGGCACCTAAGATATGCTAACAAATCATCCCTGGCAACAGCGCCAGAAATGCTTGTTGGTATTTCTTATGCACCATTAACTAAACATCTCCAATTGATGTATCAGAAATGCTTGTTAATGGTTCTATTGTATCACAGAGTGAATTCCGCAAGCGCACGGAGATATCATTGTAGCGTTTCCCCTTAAGAGTATTCCCAAGGGTGTCATTTATTTTGATCCCATCGGAAGGCAAGGAAGAGATATAACAATCATCAAGTGGAAAGGGTAGAAAGGTATAGGTAAGAATCTAGTAAGGATGGATAAAATAATAGTGGAGGTAGTGTGACACACACAAAAGCTTTCAAGTCTAAGGGGGGTAAGAGGATCCTAGAGGTTAGTTAAGATTGAGAGTTATGGAGGTACTCCTACTATGCTCTATTGTACATATACATAGTCTAAAATAATTATTCATAAGCTAGATCAATAGTGAATACTTATGCTATGTGGTTCAACACATTGGGCACGGGCTTACCCCTAGCAATACTAGGGCGACTCCCGCCAAGAGCCTGTGGCATAGCCGAACGTGAAGGATTACAAAGGACAGATAAGGCTGTCACCACCTACTGCCTACCTCTTCAATCCATGGGTCTACGAGACATCCAATGCTACTTAGCTATCCTAGCACCATGCTAGCATATTAAGTAATTACATTAAGAGCCTAGGCACAATCCATCCTAAGGCAATGAATTGAATGATCATTGAACCAATGTTGATACACAACATAATTATCCATACTAACCTAGTTATGTTATTATTAACTAGACTATAGTGGGGGTCTATAGGTTCTATGATAATGAGATATGTTCATGATGAAACAGTCATAGAAGCTATACCCTCCACATACATGGACTCCACAATCAAACAGGAAACGCTTTGCCCATGTATATGTATAAGTAGAGACTAAAGATACTACCTTTATTATGCATAAAGTCACAAATACAAGAAAGAATACATGAGCCATACCTTTCCCAATGTAGGATTATGAAGAGAGAGACTCCTTACTCCATTCCCAATTTGGACTTGGGACTAGAGACTCTCCTCTCTACAACCTAACTACTCTAAGACTATGGATGATAGTGTATACACTAGAGATGAAGCTCAAGTGGTGTGTGTTGAAGTGAGGGGTAGGCGGTCCTATTTATACTAGTGTTGAGGTCGGTTCCCGCCACCAAAAGCGCGCAAATAAGTCACCATTGACTTCAGGGAGCCGGGAGGAGCCAACACGTGGAGGCTGACCGAGTTTGGTGCAAAGACCAGGTCGGCCGACCCCCTGGTTCGGCCGACCTGGTCATTGTACCGTTTCTCGTGTGCTTTCTTCAGGTGGCTACCAGGTGGGTCCCATTGATGTATATGGGTGATACACCGTTGGATCTCCTTGGATACTTCTGTTTGTGGGCCATTTGATCCATGGGTTACCACATGTCATCGCCTGATTGGCTGGGATGATATTTTATAGGATTGGTCCCTCTACATTTCCTCATTTCCTGCATAAAATGTTGCATACACATATTTCTCCAAGTCCAAGTGGAATTGGGTTAGATAGAAAGGTGATGTGTGCAAGAAATGATCAATCCTTCACATAATTTAGTTAAATTGACGGATGGAATTGGTATATAACAGCCGTCAACACCTGAGCATCCTTAATGGTCCAAATAGCACTGGCAAAGCCCTAATTAATCTGCTACGCCGCACCCATACTTGGCCTCGTGGTGGCACTGTAGTCCTGGCTTATTCTCGCATGAACCATTCCTTAGTTCTAAAGCAAACAAAACACCATATCATCCAACCCATCCACATACCGGGATTGCTTAGACCACCCATTACCATATCATATTATCCGGTTCATGTTAATCATAATCTCATAATTACATAATTAAGGTAAGTGGTACAGTTGTTTTCCCATCCAAATTAATTAAGCGAGGCAAAAAGGTAAAAAGTCCATCCCGACTCTCTACCATGAATTCCAGGTGACAAGGGTGGTCAAACAAAGCTAGTGAACTTCCTACCATAGGATTCCCATCAAATTAACACAATCATGCAGTTTTGCAAACAAAAAATTTATTTCAAAATAGTATCAATATGCTTCAAGGACACTTGCCTTGCTCTTGGGATTGATTCGGGTCAAAGCCTTCAACTCTTGGTGCTGGAGATCCTCCGTGGCACTCTGTAGCGCAAATCTGTCTAATCCGCACAATAAACATACAAACAAGAAACACAATCAAAGATTGCACAAATATTATTCAATATGACATGACATGCATGATTAATGCAAATGCAAGGTAGAACTTGTTAATAGATTGCTTTTAAATTATCACTATCTTGTTTTAATAGATTTTAACAAGTTTATTCAGGTTTGTATTTGATTAAGTCTAATTTTGTAACTAATTCAACACAATTTGACCAAAAAACCAGACTAGTCCGCTAGGGACCGGACAGTCCGCACTTTGCGAGATCAGCAGATTAGGTTTTCTAGATCGACATGAATTTGGAGATTAGGGGTCGAATTCACATAAGGAAAAGAGAATAGAAGTTATACCAGGTGTTTAGAACTCCAATGAATCAAGGATCTTGGAGGGAACACTTGGATCTTGACGATCTAGGGTTGATGAAGAACTTTATGGTGGGTTGTCGATGAAGAACTCGAAGTTGATGGAGATCTCGATCCTCTTTCGTTTCCTCCTCCTCTTCTTCTTGCTTGGGATCTCCTCCCCCACCCCGCCTTGATGGTGTCTCTCCACGAACTAGGGTTTGGGTGGGTTGGAAAAGTGGCAAATAGAAGTCAAGCCAAGGGGTGGGGTTGTTTATATAGAGGTGGAGGCAAGGGTTAGATGGATTTCGAGTTTGAGATGAGTAGAGGCCAGTTTAGAGTCCCACATGGGCTCTAAAAGAGTTAGGCACGATGTCCCTAGGCCCAATTAACGTAAAACACAAGAAACAAGTCATGAAACAAAAGATCAACTTGGAGTTGCGAAATATTGGACAAGTCTGAAAAGGACCGGACTAGTCCGAAGTTGTCCAGAGAGAAATCGGACAACTCAGGCCAAAAATCGAACAAATCCGACTTTAGTCAGAGAGGAAAACGGACAAGTCCGTTGGAACACTAGACTAGTCCGGACAAGTCCAGGGACTTAGCGAAATTTCCAAGGATTCTTGGAACACCGGACTAGTCCGCATAGGACCAGACAAGTACGAAAGTGTCCAGAGGCAAAAACAGACTAGTCCGTAGCAAAAACGGACAAGTTCAATCGAGGTCAGAGAGAAATCGGACTAGTACTTACTAAAATCAGACTAGTCTGCACTTTCCAAAATTTTAAGTGCAGTTTTGTTCCAAATCAATTTTAAACTTATTCCTCTTTATGTGGATTAATGTTAAACATGTATATGAATGTATGTAGGGCATGATGCATGAAAATGAGGGTGTTACAAGTGAGGGGTGAGGGGTCCTATTTATACCTTGGAGAAGGGTCGGTTCCCGCCACCAAAAGCGCACAAATCCGTCACCCATGACCTCTTCAAGCCGGGAGGAGCCAACATGTGGTGTTTGACTGCGAAAGGCGCCAAGACCTAGTCAGCCGACTAGGGGAGTCAGCCGACCTAGTCTTGGCCCCGTTGGGGTTGTGCTTCCTCCAGGTCTGTGCCAGGTGGGTCCCATTCCTTTACATGGGTGCTACACTGTTGGATGGCCTTGGATACTTCAGTTGGTGGGACATTTGATCCATATGGTGCCATGTGTCATCGCTTGATTGGCTGGAATGATTTTTATAGGATTCATCCCCTTGTTCCACTTTGTTTCTGCATAGAATCCCTGCATGCACTACTTGAAAGGTGATGTGTGCTAGAAATGACAATTCCATCACATAATTGAGTTATATTAACGGGTGAAATTGGTGTATAACAGCCATCAATAAACTCCCCCAGGCTTATCCTTTGCTCGTCCCGAGCAAAGTCAAGACCTTTTGTTGATGATCTAGAGTTGCAACTATGTTCTATTTTTCAAAAGTACCATGTGCACAAAAAAAAATACTCTACCTAGCATTGCAAAAATTGGCACGGTACTTACCCATCCTATGTTATTATGGGGCTTATGCCATCTCCTATCCATGGGTGTTTGAAAGATAGAATAGCAAATGGGACACACATACCATAGAAATCAAGTTCCACTAAAATTCTGGAGAGTTTAATTTAGATTTTAAGTGCCTCAATTTGATTCTCTCAAGTCTCTCCTTTTTCTGTAGTGGAAATATATCCTCACCAAGGCATTTTGCCTAGATTCATCCTACCTCTATATAAGGCTTGTATGTGGATCTTGGTAGGGAATATAACAGGCATATTTGAAACACATAATATTGCTAAGTTAAAAGAGCAAGCCTTAGTAGAAATCAATTCAAAACAATTTGATTCAATACTTGTGCATGTGTGATGGAATGGAGTGGATGTGGATCTTGACATGACTCTTTTTTGAGTGGACTCTCTTATTTTTGCAGAGATGAAACATGGCTACTTTTCCTTCTTTCCTTTTTTTCTCATGCTTATGATGTAAGCATGCATTTTCTTTTTCTTTTTCTTGTAGCCATGTCTTCTACTCCCTTTTTAAGTAATGAATTTTGGAGAGAGTATTAAGCATGAATGATATGGAGTTTCTCTTTTTTATTGTGGAATGGTGGTATGATGGAAATATGCTTACTTCTAGTGTAGAAGTATAGCATCTACAAGTGAAGTCTTGAATTCAAAAAGCAATGAATGAAATCTCACATAGGTCTATACTAGCTTGACAAAGCTCAATACAAAGCTCAATGTGAAGGCAAATAGCATATGCATAAGGTCTATCAATGTAATGTATCATATGGCTTTGGTGGGCATTTCCAATCAAATGAGGGTAACTTAAATCTTATTAGAATTTCCCCGGAAATCTAAGTTTCACTATCAAACTAGGAATAGCAGCCCTATCACTATATCATATATCACAACAACTTAGAATGGATTAAGCTTTTGCTACCCACAATTTCCAAATCAAGGCAAAATCAATTTTAGCCAATGAGAGCAATATGTTGGAGAGTAGTAAGTTGTAAACTAGGGACTTAGGAAAATTAAAACATAGAAACTATTCATCATTTTATCTATGTGAATTCCAAGTCATTCTTACCACACATCTTTTATTTTTTTTTTTGAAAATAAAATCTATACTGTTTTTTTTTCAAATGCAAGGTGGATGATGGGTAAGTGGAAAATAAATATGCAAGGGGTTAATACAATTTACCTCAGAGGGACGGAAGTATGTCGCGAGATCAGCTTGTTGTTGTTGTAGCATGGAGTTGAAGTTGGTGAATTGAGCGCCCATGTGTTGTTGCCAATCTTGGTTACCTTGGACATGCCCTTGGAGAGTGTTGTAGATATCACCTGTCCTTACTTCAAACTCCTCCATACGTCTAGAGAGGTCTGTCATTCCTTGGCTATAGTCACGATGACTTCTAGTCGAAGTGGAATGACATCTTCTCATAGATGTTGGAGGCAAACTGCTATAGCTTGAAGTGGATAGGGGTGTCTCCCATGTAGCACCTGGCCATCCATGCCAAGACGGACCTTCAGTCTCATACAATGGAGGTTGAGTCCATCCGGGTGCATCACCCGTTGGGTTCTCTTCCTCTTCATACTCATAGACCGTGGAGGTTGTTGGGGTCATGGCCACTCTCCTTGTACGGCTTCTAGTTACCCTGCCAGAGACATTACTTCTTCCAGCTTCCTCGATGGGAAGAAGGTCAATGGTTAGCCTCCAGCATTTGTACAAATGATAATCTGGGTTAGGTAACCGAATTTCATTGACAAAGTCGGGATAATAAAATATCAAAGAGCCATTTTCATCATGCTTAAGGGTATGTCCTTGCACTAAATACTATTCATCAATCAATTCTCTTTCATTTTCAATATACTCAAACGAAGAATATTCTAGTGCTCCTATCCTAGTAGCAATATGGGTAATCAATAAAGTACATTCAATTGGCCCTACCCTTGGAATTTAATCTAACCATTGTGTCATCATGGCAATAAATGGAGCAACTTTTATCTTTTTAATCATGGCAAATAAAATTTTCAGCTCATCATCACGCACTATCCTTACATCTCCTCTAGGGAACATAGTCATAGCCACCCATCTATGCATAAAGCGTAAAGTGGGGCTGTGCAAGTGGCTATTCCTAGGTGCACTACATCTGACCTCACCAGTTAAATCTTGCAAAAAACTTTATTTTTTAAACTTAGGCAAAGTGTCTTAATCTAGCAAACAACGTTTATGGAAGCCTAAGCTTTCACTTAATTCTTTCCATAGGATGTTGTATTCTTTTTGAAATAATCTAAAAGTAATACCATCAAATCCTATTTTGAGTGTGCAAAGGAATTGTATGGAGAGAAGGCGTGAACCTTTCTCCTCTATGTGAGCAAAATTTTCCCATCCTAATGCACGCCAAATTGAAAAGAATTCGGAATCCATACCTATTTTGGATCAAATCCGGATCATAAGCTTTTGTAAGAGAAAACTCACGATCTTGGAGGAGCTTGCGTTCTTGATCTTCAACTTCACTTTGGATGTCGATGTCATCGTCGTGAAGAAGTTGGTGTGGGTTACTCCTCTCACCCATGGGAGTGTCCTCTCCTACACTCCTCCTCCGTGAACATGGTGTAGCAACGGAAGAGGGGCGTGCACTTGAGTCTCCACCATGGCTTGAGCTTGTAGCCTCCTTCCTCTTTCCAAACAACCTTTTCATTCCTTTCATGGCCACAATAAGCAAGAACACAACAAGGCAAAAACTCGAAAGAGGTGATGTTAGTGAAAACAAAACCCCCGTGAATTTTCCCTTGAAGAACTTGAGAGCAAATTGCAAATGCAAACAAAAGCAAATATTTTTGAGTTGGACTTTGAGCAAGAGTGCTTCAATGAAGAGTAAGAAAACAATGTGAGCAAGAATGACTTTGGGGTTGTATATAATGAGGTGAAGTGTGAAAAGAATAGCTCCTCACGGCAACCATTTATAGTGTGCAATCCCCAACGGTCACTAGGGAACCAAATGTAGCCGTTGGAGGAGAGGGAGCCAAATTGGCTCTTTCCCCATGTCGGCCAAACAGGGGGGGGGGGGGGGTCGACCGACCTGACAGGTGCACCCCCTGTTCTCGCTTTTGGTAGGTGGATCCCCAAGGGCTATGAAATTAGCATGTTGGTGAAATACCACTTTTGCAGCTCAAAAAATTTGTTTATCAAATAAAAACTCCTTTTTCAAATCCCAACAATTTTCTTGTTGAGAAAAACAAAGAAATAAAAATGATAGTTGAGAATATAAGATTCTTAACTTGCTATGAAAAACCAGACATGCAGTGGGGAAAATTAAACTAAATGGGGAAATCCAAATAAAGAGAAAAGAAAAACAAATAAAAGGATAACTACCAATTTAACCTATGGGCTAGGTCTCACCACCATCCGATGAGATGGACATTCCTCCTTCTTCATTTCTTGACATCCGGTCATGGAGGTATGGGCTTGGATGGCTTGTATTGCTTCTTCCGCCATACCTTCTTTGGTGGCTTGGTGGACTTTGGCCTTTGGGGAGGTCCGGACTTCTTCGTCTTCCTGGGGTGTCGTTGTGCACGATAAGACGGGTTCTCCACATAGATTAAATTCCTCATAAATGCAATGAGTGGGTCTACCTTTGGAGGTGTGATTTTGACCTCTTGAATGTGTTTAACATTCATCCCATACTTGATACGGATCATAGAGCATTGCTCCAACTTTTGGTGAAAGTTAAACTTCTCCTCCTTGCCATTGATATGGAAGTGGATTTCTCCAGCTCCCACATCTATGCGAGCCTTCGCGGTGCTTAGGAACGGGCGCCTAAGAATGAGTTGTGTATCCTTCTCAACCTCCATGTCGAGTACCACAGAAACCACGGGTATTAAGAAGTTCCGGATTTTCATAGGGACATCTTCGGCAATACCCGCTGGATAACGGACTGAGGAATCAGCTAGTTCGAGCTGCATTGGTGTTGGAGTAAGTTCTGTGAAGTTCAGCTGGTCAAAAACCACCTTGGGCATCACACTCACACTTGCTCCAAGTTCACAAAGGGCCTTGTAAAAGTGGTGTGCCCCAATTGAGCATGAGATTGTAGGACACCTAGGGTCCTTCTTCTTTTGTGGAAGCCTATTGAGGATGGTTGAGCTGCAGTCTTCTGCAAGCTTCACAACCTCAGTGGTCGGCAATGGCCACTTGTTATTTAATATGTCCTTGAGATAGCGAGCATAAGTGGGTACTTGCATCGCATCAATCAAGGGTACATTGATGTGGATTTTCTGGATGATCTCAACAAAGCGATTGAATTGCTCATCCACTATTGGCTTCCTTTGCCTGTGAGGGAATGGCAATAAGCTGGTGTCCTCGAAGTGTTTGGCCATTCTCTCACTAAGTGGTTCACTTATTCCAATTGGGACATCCTCCTTCTCCTTTGTACTTGCCCTCTTCTCTTGTGTAGGATATGGTAGGTCATGATTGGTCTTTCCACCTCTCGTAGCCACAACACACACTTTCTCCATTTGAGGAACAACTGCAGTCAATTGAGCCAATTGAGTTTCCAACATCTTGTTGAAGCTCAATTGATTCTTGAAGGCTGAGGATAGTCCTTCAATCTTGGCATTGATGCTCTCTAGGGTCTTGTCATTAGCCTACAACTTCTTGGATAGAGCATCATTGATCTTAAGCTGGTTAATGGAAAGTTCTCTCAAGTTGGGCTGATTTCCATTGTTGCCATTGTTGTTGTACCCTCCTTGAAAGAATGGGCATGGTTGGCCCCACCCTTGACCTTCTGGGCAATAGCCATTATTTCCATTGTTGGCTATGTATAAGGCATCCTCACGTGTTTCTGGCCAGTCATTGCTCAAATGGCCCGTGTTGCCACATACTTCACAAGTGATGTGAGAGTGTCATAGGCATTGCCACATACCTTACCATTGCCTTGTCCATCAATTTTCATCATAAGGAGGACAAATTTAGCAGCGATCATGTCCACCTACTTCAAGGTATGCATGCCTTGTTGGCGGGTATGGAGACGCTCGTCGCTCCAACCCATGTTTGACACCATCTTCTCAATCAAATCTTTGGCTTTGGACACTGTCAATGAGAAGAAGGAACCTCCAGCAGCAGCATCAATATGGTCACGGGTGGAAGGTATCAGCCTGTTGTAAAAGTTTTGGATGATGAGCTAGTCATCCATCCCATGGTGGGGATAGGCTAGGATATACTCCTGCAGCCTTTCCCAAGCCTCGGGAATAGATTCCTTAGAATCTTGCTAGAAGCTAGCAATTCTTCCACGTAGGGCATTGGTCTTACCCAACGGGAAAAACTTGGCGAGGAATGCCGTAGAATATTTCTCCCAAGTATCTATAGCACTTAGGTTCGCATAGAACCATTGTTTCGCTCTCCCAAGAAGAGAGAACGGCAACAGCCTAAGATGGACAGCATCAGGGTATATGTCCTTTATCTTAAAAGTGTTGCAGATCTCAAGGAACTATTGCTGGTGAGCACTTGCATCCTCGTTAGCCTTCCCACAAAATAGGTTGGCTTGCACCATAGTGATCGGGCCATTCTTGATTTCAAAGTTTACGTCTCACGTGATAACAGCGGGCCCAACAGGCTCATTGTTAGCATAGGGAGCCAAAAACACACGAAGGGTCTTCTGGGCCATTGGTGTATTGGTTGTTGGTGCGGTTGTGCTGGCTTGCTTTGCCACTCGAAGCTTCTGAGGAGTAACGGCACGAGGTCGATCTCTCAGAAGGGATTCCAGATCTTCAACAAAGTTTTTCGGCAAACGGAAACTAGACATACACTACCAATTTTTCACATAAAATATGAAAACAAAAAAGGTTCATCCCACAAAAACCTACCAGGGTCCTATCCTATTAACTCAATCATGCAATACTTTGGCTGCCTTCCCTGGCAACGGCGCCAGAAATGCTTGTTGATATTTCTACGCACTACTTACAATTCATCCCTAGCAGGGGTGCCAGAAATGTTTGTTGGTAGGTTTAAATTCTCGGATGAACGTCAGTGCACGGAAACTATCGTTGTAGCATTTCCCCATTTAAGAGTATTCCCAAAGGGTGTCTTCTTATATTTTCCCAAAGGAAGGCTAGATGGAAGTAAAACAATCATCAAGTGGAAAGGCTAGGTTGATCTAGGTAGGGTTCTAGCAAGGATGGATAAAAGGGTAATTGAGGTAGTGTGACACACACAAGAGCATCCTATCCTAAGGGGATAAATGAGGTAATAGGGAGACTAGGCTAAGAGTTAGGTAGATACTCCTACTATGCTTTTAATGTACATATACATAGTCTAAGTTAGTTACTAATGATTATATTAATTATGAATTCTCATGCTAAGTGGATTAACACATCGGGCACGGGTTTATCCCTAGCAACACTAGGCGACTCCCGCCAAGATCCTGTAACATAGCCGAACGTGGAGGATTACAAAGGACAGATTGGGTTGTCACCACCTACTGCCGACCTCTTCAATCCATAGGTCTACGAGACATTCAACGCTAGTCTCTATCCTAGCACCATGCTAGCATATTAAGTAATTACCTTAAGAGCCTAGGCACAAGCAATCCTAAGGCAATGAACTAAATCATCGTTGAACCAATGTTAATTCATAGCATAAGTGATTCATATTAAATTAGTCATATCATAGCTAATTAGACTATAGTGGAGGTTTATAGTGTTTATGATAATGTAATGAGAATGGTATAGCACAATCATAAATACTATTCCTACCACATACATGGAATCCACAATCAAACAAGAAATGCCTCATCCAAGTATATGAACAATAGAAGACTAAAGATAACATCTTTATTATGAATAAAGTCACAAATACAAATAGAAATATGGGAGACATACCTTTCTCAATTGGGAAGAAACTCCTTCTACTCCTCTCCTACTTGGACTATGGACTAGAGTATCTCCTCTCTATAGCCTATAATCCTCTAAATTTATGGAGAGTAGTTGATACAAAGGAAGAATACTCAAGTGGTGTGTGTTGAAGTGAGGGGTGAGGGGTCCTATTTATATCATAGAGAAGACTACAAGGATTCTACCCTGTTGCAACGATTGTACTGCAACAAATACTAAATCATTGCAGTAAGCTTGGTCTTTTGCCACGATTCACTAGTTTGTGGCATTAACATCTATCGCCATAGAACACGATTGTAGAATTAGGATCTGTTGCCATGATTCACTAGTTCGTGGCATTAGGATCTATCGCCACGAATTTGTTACCACGACTCACTAGTTTGTGGCATTAAGATCTATCGCCACAGAACATGATCGTCGCATTAGGATCTGTTGTCACAATTCACTAGTACGTGGTTGTGACGCCCGGTTCCGAAAAATGAACCAAGCTAACGCATATGTGTGCCCAGGATGTTCATCACACATACACGAGTGCATTCACAAAAGAGTATACAGAAAATTTCCACAGAACAAGATTAATTAACCAAATTTTATTATACAAACCATATTATCCTCAAATACAACCTCTAATGAATATTTATGACAAGTTCAACTAATGCAGCAGGAATACTCTAATTAAGGGAACTAAACAGCTAGGCAGCAAAAGCAATAGGGTATAGCACAGCTCCAATCAACACCACAGGCAAGCTGACGGTAGACACGGCCTAGAACTCCACATTATCACCATTAAACTCCAAATCCTGACGTGCAACTGTTGGGGGGGGATTGCAAGAGTGAGTACATGTTGTACTCAACAAGTGTGGAAAGTATGACATGTGGCCAATTCAAATGACGACAATGATAATGGCAAAGTGCTGAAAAGTACATTAAAACATTTGAAAAGCAGTATATTATATTTATATGAATCAAACCCATTATAATCATAAGTAATATCATAATACCAATCTGAATTCACTACTATCATCAATAATTCCAGATTTCACCATTTCCAATAACCATATTCAATACCAGAAATAAATCCATAACCATAATACCAACCATAACCATCCCAGAACACCATTCCAATACCAGGTTCCCTCTAATCATGGAAGTTGTCCAGGTGTTCATAACCGAGAGCACGGCTATCATGATAGTTTTAATAGACTCTGCAGAGTTTGTACCACTTTACCCACGTGTTCGTGATTTCATCACCTTTCGATGACTAGAACCTCTATTATGCTGTCTCACACTTCCATCAGTGTGTGGCCAAGAGATCACAAAATAGCCTTTACAAAGGGATTACTAGCCTATTTTGACCCCACTGAGGTTTCACCAGTGGTGATGTCTCCAACTGAGCACATCTTCAACCAAGGGCCCCCTCTTGAGCCATTCGAATCCCAGGGTAGTCCCACCAATCATCAACAAACCCAATCCAACTGCCCCTTCCCCGAGCATCCACAATGGTCCAAGCAGCACTAGCAAAGCCCTAATTAATCAGCTACGCCGCACCCATACTTGGCCTCGTGGTGGCACTGTAGTCCTGGCTTATTCTCGCATGAACCGGTCATTAGATCTAAAGCAAGCAAACCACCATACGTCCAACTCATCCACATACCAGGCTTGCTTAGATCACCCATTACCATATCATATTTAACCAGTCCATGTTAACCATAATCTCATCCAGGCATAATTAAGTTGAGTGGTATAGTTGTTTTCCATCCCAGTTGATTAAGCAAAGTAAAAAGTAAAAAGCCCTTCCCGACTCTCTACCATATTTCCAGGTGACAAGGGTAGGTAAACAATTCTAGTAAACTTCCTACCATAGGATTCCCATCAAATTGACACAATCATGCAATTTTGCAAACAGAACATTTAATTTAAAACAGGATCAATATGCTTCAAGGACACTTGCCTTGCTCTTGCTATTGATTAGGATCAAAGCCTTCAAACTCCTGGTGATGTAGATCCTCCGCGACACTCTCTAGCGCAAATCCATCTAATCCACACAATAAACATACAAGACAAAAAACACAATCAAAGAGTGCACAAATATTACTCGATATGACATGACATGCATGATTAATGCAAATGCAAGGTAGAACTTGTCAATGGATTGCTTTAAATGATCAATAACTAGTTCTAATAGCTTTTAACAAGTTTATACAGGTTTGGATGTGATTGGATCAAATTTTAGAATCAATTCAACACAATTTAACCAGGAAGATCGAACTAGTCCGCTAGGGATCGAACAAGTCCGCACTTTACGAGATCAGTAGATTAGGGTTTTCTAGATCGATGTAAAGTTGGAGATTAGGGGTTGAATTCACGTAAGGAAAAGAGAATAGAAGGTATACCAGGTGTTTAGGACTCCAATGAATCAAGAAACTTGGAGGTAGCACTTGGATCTTGGTGATCTAGGGTTGGTGATGAACTTGGGGATGAATTGTGATGAAGAACGAAAGCTTGGTTGAGATCTCGATCCTCCTTCGTTTCCTCCTCTTCTTCTTCTCGCTTGGGATCTTCTCCTCCCTCCTTGATGGTGGCTCTCCATGAACTAGGGTTTGGGTGGGGTGGAAAAGTGGCAAATAGATGTCAAGCAAAGGGGTGGGGCTGTTTATATAGAGGTGGAGGCTAGGGTTCGATGGATTTCGAGTTTGGGATGAGTAGAGACCGGTTTAGAGTCCCTCATGGGCTCTAAAAGAGTTAGGCACGACGTCCCTAGGCCCACTTAACATAAAATCCAAGAAACAAGTCGTAAAACAAAAGATCAACTCGGAGTCACGAAATATCGGACAAGTACAGAAAGGACTGGACTAGTCCGAAGTCGTCCAGAGAGAAAATCGGACAAGTCTGGCCTAAAATCGGACAAGTCCGACTTTAGTCAGAGAGGAAAACAGACAA
Source organism: Tuctoria greenei (assembly GCA_036927565.1). Lineage (NCBI taxonomy): Eukaryota > Viridiplantae > Streptophyta > Magnoliopsida > Poales > Poaceae > Tuctoria > Tuctoria greenei. The sequence goes on from JAYESD010000006.1 coordinate 85,975,857, forward strand.
GTCCGCTGGGACACCGGACTAGTCCAGAAAAGTCCAGGGACTTAGCAAATTTTCAAGGATTCTTGGAATATCAGACGAGTCCGCACAAAATCGAACAAGTACGAAGGTTTCCAGAGGCAGAATCGGACTAGTCCGCAGCAAAAACGAACAAGTCCGTTTTTAGTCAGAGAGAAATCGGACTAGTCCTCAATAAAATCGGACTAGTCTACACTTTCCTGCATTTTAAGTGCGGTTTTGTTCCAAATCAATTTTAAATGCTCCAAATCAATTTTAAACTCGTTCCTCTTAATGTGGGTTAATGTTAAACATGTATATGAGTGCATGCAAGGCATGATGCATGAAAATGAGGGTGTTACAGTGGCATTAGGATCTATCACCATGAATCTGTTGCCACGATTCACTAGTTCGTGGCATTATCATCTATCGCCACGTAACACGATTGTCACATTAGGATTTGTTGCCACAATTCACTAGTTTGTGGCATTAGCATCTATCGCTACAGAACACGATCGTTGCATTTGGATCTGTTGCCACGATTCACTAGTTAACGGTGTTAGCATCTATCTCCACGAAACACAATCGTTGCATTAGGAACTTTTGCGACGCTTCACCAGTTCGTAACATTAGGATCTATCGCCACGAAACACAATCGTTGCATTAGGATCTGTTACCATGAATTTCCATTTCCTGGCGTTAGGATCTATCGCCACGAAAAAAATCGTTGCATTAGGAACTTTTGCCATGATTCACCAGTTCGTGGCGTTGGGATCTAACGCCATGAAACACAAACATTGCATTAGGAACTTATGCCATGATTCACCAGTTCGTGGCGATAGGATCTATCGCCACGAAACACAATCATTGCATTAGGATCTGTTGCCACGAATTACCGGTTCATGGTGTTAGGATCTATCGCCGCAGAACAGAATCGTTGCACTAGGAACTGTTGCCACGATTCACAAGTTCATGGCATTAGGATCTATCGCCACGAAACACAATCATTGCATTAGGATCTTTTGCCACGCTTCACCAGTTCATGGCGTTAGGATCTATCGCCAAGGAACAGAATCATTGCATTAGGATCTGTTGCCACGATTCACCAGTTTTTGGCGTTAGGATCTATCGCCACAAAACACAATTGTTGCATTAGGAGCTTTTGCCAAAATATCGTTGCATTAGGATATGTTGCCATGAATTACCGGTTCGTGTCGTTAGGATCTATTGCCACAGAACACAATCGTTGCATTAGGAACTGTTGCCACGATTCACCGGTTCGTGGCATTAGGATCTATCGCCACAAAACACAATCGTTGCATTAGAAACTTCTGCCACGATTCACCAGTTCGTGGCGATAGGATCTATCGCCACAAAAAAAATTGTTGCATTAGGATTTGTTACCATGAATTACCATTTCCTGACGTTAGGATCTATCGCCATGGGAAAAATTGTTGCATTAGGAACTTTTGCCATGATTCACCAGTTCGTGGCATTAGGATCTATCGCCATGAAACACAAATGTTGCATTAGGAACTTATGCCATGATTCACCAGTTCGTGGCAATAGGATCTATCGCAACAAAACACAATTGTTGCATTAGGATCTTTTGCCACGAATTACCGGTTCATGGCGTTAGGATCTATCGCCGTGGAACAGAATCATTGCATTAGGAACTTTTGCCACGATTCACCAGTTCGTGGCATCAGGATCTATCGCCACGAAACACGATCATTGCATTAGGATATTTTGCCACGCTTCACCAGTTCGTGGCGTTAGGATCTATCGCAACGGAACAGAATCATTGCATTAGGATTTGTTGCCACGATTCACCAGTTCATGGCGTAAGGATCTATCGCCACAAAACACAATCGTTGCATTAGGAACTTTTGCCAAAACATCGTTGCATTAGGATAAGTTTCCACGAATTATCGGTTCATGTCGTTAGGATCTATCACCACGGAACACAATCGTTGCATTAGGAACTGTTGCCACGATTCACCAGTTCGTGGCGTTAGGATCTATCGCCACGAAACACAATCGTTGCATTAGAAACATTTGCCACGATTCACCAATTTGTGGCGATAGGATCTATCGCCACAAAACACAATCATTGCATTAGGATCTGTTGTCACGAATTACCAGTTCGCGATGTTAGGATCTATCGCCACGGAACACAATCGTTGCATTAGAAGCTTTTGCCACGATTCACCATTTCGTGGCGTTAGGATCTATCGTCATGGAACACAATCATTGCATTACGAACTTTCACCACGATTAAGCAGTTCGTGGCATTAGGATCTATCGCCACGGAACACAATCGTTGCATTACAAACTTTTAACACGATTCACCATTTTGTGTCGTTAGGATCTATCATCACGGGACACAATCGTTGCATTAGGAACTTTTGCCACGATTCACCATGATTCAATGTCGGCTTGCTTCTAAGCTTGCTGCAAAATAGAACAGCCGCTTCTATATTTTCAAAAAAGATCAAATAGTTCATGTACAGCTAGCTCACACTGTACTTATATAAAAAAATCATCATCTTCGTTGTCCCCGCCCCGCCAATATTGGAGGTACAATACCATCATTAATATATGTATCTTTTTCATCGTCATCGTCATCATCTTCATTTTCTGATGGAACTCAATGTGTCTCAAACTGATCACATGTTCTCATTTGAAGAGCGGAAGCATCACCGGTTGCTCCCTCAATGTCATTCCTACCCCTTGCGGTCCTATCCTCATTTATATCAGTAAGTCGTTGATCATCAAATGTCTCTGTCGGTACCCTCAAGACTGGGTACCCCCGCATACAAGAAGAAGTTGCAGACCCGACCTCCCTGCTGAGGCGTTCTCCAGAGCTGCCATGTGTCCTCTGGCTCCGGACCCTTGCTCCCACCGAGGAGGGCTTCGGAGCTGCAACGTGTCCTTCGGCTCTGGGCCCTTCCTCCCATCAAGGAGGGCTCTGGAGCTGCCACACGTCCTTTAGCTCTGGGCCCTTGCTCCTGCCAAGGAGGGCTCCGGAGCTGCCACGCAGCCTCCGGCATCGAGCCCTTGCTCCCACCAAGGAAGGCTCCGAAGCTGGAGTGTGTCCCACGACCTGCAATAAGCCGTGCGCCCCGAAGAGTGAAGGGAGGTGTGTCATGTCCAGTTGCGCATTGAAGGCGCGCGCCTTCCCCGAGCGCACGATGCTGCACACGCCCCATGTCAGGTACCGATGCATCCAATAACATAGCAGTGAAGGCACCGCAAGCCTACCCCACACCGCCAAGTGGGTAGCTTACGGCGACAAGATGGATGGGATGTTCCCTACCATCATCAATGACTACGCATAGCCACTGGCGTCTGAGACGGCAAGACGACGATTCTTCAAGTTGCGATGAGAGGCAGCGTACGCAAGAAACCTTAGATCTCGTATGGGATAAGATCATCCCGGGGCCACCTGTCGGGCCCCGGGCCCCACTTGTAAGTTGTCCGGCCTTGGACTATAAAAGGACTGGGCAACCACTGAATTAGATATCTTCTCAGGTCTGAGCAGACTCAAAATCCCCAACACACACACACGCACGCATAAACACTCACCAGCAATACAATCCACCGTGGAGTAGGGTGTTATGCTCCTTGCAGCCCGAACCACGAAAAACCACCGTGTCACATACTCTTCCGCTAGAACACCAATTTGAGGTCTAAGCCCCGCCGAACAAGAACCACCGCGGGCTGCTCCTTAGCAGATCCGGGGGAAGTGTCGCATTAACACTTCGACATTTGGCGTGCCAGGTAGGGTCTTTTTCCCTCAAAAAAGTGGTAGCGCTTTCACCACCATGGTGCTCATCAAGACTACGAGTAGCAGCAAGATCAAGCCGCAAAAGGTTGACCAGCTCCAGCATCATCCAGGGGGCCTGCTGTCGACGTTTCTATAGGGACGATGGGTGACGCCGGAGCAGCCAGCTCCGGCACCACCCAAGGGGCCTGCCGTCGATGTTTCTATAGTGATGATGGGCGACGCTAGAGCAACCCGCTCTGGCACCTTCCAGGTGGCCTGTCGTTGACGTTTCTACAGCGATGATGGGTGATGTCGGAGCAGCCAGCTCCGACACCACCCAAGGGGCCTGCCGTCGACGTTTTTATAGCGACAATAGGCGACGCCGGAGCAGCCATCTCTGGCACCTCCCAGGGGTCCCTCTGTTGACGTTTCTTAGCGTTGATGGTGGGCGTCGCTGGAGCATCCAGCTCCAGCACCTGCCAGGGGGCCCGCCATTGACATTCCACATGTTGAGGGTGGGCGCTGCCTTGGTTCGGTGGCTACCTCATTGCCATCGACGCTAGCGTCAACTATCCATGCTCCCGTGCTCCGTCGGGGGCCCGCCGACGACATCCTGCGACTAAGTCATAGGCGTTCCCAACCAGTTGGCCACACCTACTAGGGGGCCTCTAAGGGGTCTCATGGGTAGGACGTCTAGCAGTTTCCCGCCACCATGGCGACAACGACATCACCAAGGCATTACGGTAAGTTCAACCCAAAGATCCGCTGTAAGTTTTACTTTTGGCACAGTGAGAAGTCCATAGTATGCAGCCTGCTTAGTCTTGACCTGCACCCTAAGCGTGTACACTTTGCCTCCCCAGCGCCACTTCGGTAAAGCTTCACCATGGGCGTAGTGGTAGGATAGTTTTTTTTTCTAAAAAAGGTTTCATAGCATCTAGAAGCATCGCTCGAAGAAACTAAGCTCCGGTGGTTCGGCCCAGGGTGTTCAGCCTGCTTAGCATGGTTCCATACCCTAAGCCTATACATTTTTCCTCCCTTGTCATCCGAAGCGGGTTGTTGCCTTGTTGTAAAGTCTGCCTCCTCTTGTGATTACCAAGTTAGAAGAAAAATTGTCTTGCCCTATGCTTCGTTTACATTCATTTAATTATGCATTAATTTTATGATCATCAAATTATGCTTGTTCTTGAATATTCTCTGTCATATGCACGGGCACTCTCTCCCTGTCTCACGCCTAGTGGAGTTATGCAATCCTGCTGCTGGCGGGTCTACTTGAGGTTCATGTGATGTATTTGGGTTATTTGGTTGCTTCTCCGCTGGGGATCCTATGGCACCGAATGGTCTTTCTCCTGAAAAGCTAACGTCCGTGGGAGGTCCAGAAGGTACAACCTGCTTAGCCTGGTCCTGCACCCTAAGCGTGTACATTTTGCCTCTTCAGTGCTAACGGATGAGTACAGGGGTCCGGACGGCACACACTCTTGAGCAGGGCGATAACCATAATCTAGATACCGTCGCACTGAATTACCCACGTACTGTGAGCCCGACTCGGGACCGTAAGACATAACGAGACTAAAAGTAGGAAGGGAGTAACCGACGAGCAACATTATTTACATTAAGCTTTAATTTTTTGCTTACTTTCGCATGTCATCTGCCATATGCCCGGTTACATTTCTCTTGTCTCGTCGTAGTTGGAGTTGTGCTATCCTACTAAAGGCGTATCCGCATGAGGTACCTGCAATGTGTTTGGGGTCTGATGATCATTTTTTTGGTCAGGGTCCATGGTGTCGAATGGTTCTAACTCCTGAAAGGCTAATGCCGAGCTAGAGGTCCAGAGTGTGCAGCCTGCTTATCCTTGTTCTATACCCTAAGCATGCACACCTTGCCTCCCAGTGCTAACATTTGAGTACAGAAGGTCGCACGACTCATGCCCTGAGCAAGGCAACGACCATACCCTGGATGCTATCGCACCGAATTACCCGTGCCCTGTATCTTAGCTAATGATCGTAAGCTATAACGAAACTAAAGAGCAGGGAAGTGGTGACCGATGAGCGAAGTTACTTTTTGTCTATCGTATGTGCATGACATACAAGGAGCTGTCGTCGATGTTCTACACGTCCGTCGTAGCTGCCAACGTCACTTCCCAATGTCACTTCTCCGGCTCTGGCGCCCTCCAAGAGGGCCACCGGTGCTGTCGACGCTTCTCCGAGCTCCAGCGCCCCCCAAGGGGGCTGCTGGCGTCACTTCTTCGAGCTCCGGCACTCCCATGGGGTCTGCATGCGATGCTTCTCTGAGCTCCGGCGCCTCCCATGGGGATCTCCGGTGCCGTCGATGCTTGTTCGAGCTCCAGCGCCGCCCAAGGGGGCTGCTGGTGTCACTTCTTTGAGCTCCAGCGCTCCCACGGGGACTGCTAGTGATGCTTCCCCGAGCTCTGGCGCCTCCCACGGGGACCGCTGATGTCACTTCTGTGAGCTCTGGCGGCCCCCAAGGGAGCCTTCGACGTCACTTCTCTGAGCTCCAGCGCCCCCAAGGGGGCTACTGGTGTCACTTCTCCGAGCTCCGACATCCCCAATGGGGCCGCCGGTGTCACTTCTTCGAGCTCCGGTACCCCCAAGGGGGCCGCCGGCATCACATCTTCGAGCTTCGGTGCCTCCCACGGGGACCGTCAGCTTCACTTCTTCGAGCTTTGGCGCCCCCAAGGGGGTCGCTGGCATCACTTCTCCAAGCTCTGATGCCCCAAGGGGCCCGCTGGCGTCACTTCTTTGAGCTCCGGCTCATCCCCAATCGGGCCGCTGGCGTCACTTCTCAAAGCTCCAGCACCCCCAATGGGACAGCCGGTGTCACTTCTCCAGCTCCGGCACTCCCCAAGGAGGACGCCGACGTCACTTCTTTGAGCTCCGGCGCCCCCCAAGGGGCTGCCGGTGTCACTTCTCCAAGCTCTGGCGCCTTTGAAGGGGGCCGCCGGCGTTCCTTCTCCGAGCTTCGGTGCCCTACAGGGGGCCCGCTGGAATCACTTTTACAAGACAAGATGAAGGCCCCACCTATGGGATCATCGCCTCCCCCTAGGTGTGCCCAGGGGCCACTGTCGGTACCCTCAAGACCGGGTACCCCCACATACAAGAAGAAGCTCTGGACTCGGCCTCCCCGCTGAGGCGTCCTCTGGAGTTTCCGCGCATCCTCTGGCTCCGGACCCTTGTTCCCACCGAGGAGGGCTCCAGAGCTGCCACGCGTCCTTCGGCTCCAGGCCCTTGCTCTCACCAAGGAGGGCTCCGGAGCTTCCACGCGTCCTTCTCCGGGCCCTTGCACCTGCCAAGGAGGGCTTCGGAGCTGCCACGCGGCCTCCGGCATCGAGCCCTTGCTCCCACCAAGGAGGGCTCTGAAGCTGGAGTGTGTCCCATGACCTGCAATAAGTCGTGGGACCTGAAGAGTAGAGGGTGGTGTGTCATGTCCAGTCATGTATTGAAGGCGCGTGCCTTCCCCAGGCGCACGATGCTGCACATGCCCCCTATCAGGTACCAATGCATCCAATCACTTTGAAGTGAAGGCGCTACAAGCCTACCCCACACTACCAAGTGGGTAGCTTACAGCGACAAGACGGATGGGACGTTTCCTGCCATCATCAACGACAATGCATAGCCACTTGCGTCCGACATGGCAAGACGACGGTTCTTCAAGCTGCGGTAAGAGGTAGCGTACGCAAGAAACCTTAGATCTTGTATAGGATAAAATCACCCTGGGGCCACCTATCGGGCCCTGGGCCCCACTTGTAAGTTGTCTGGCCTTGGACTATAAAAGGACTGGGCAACCATCGACTTAGACATCTTCTCAGGTCTGACCAGACTTAGAATCCCCGATACACACACACACACACACGCATACACACTCACCAGCAATACAATCCACTGTGGAGTAGGGTGTTACGCTCCTTGCAGCCCGAACCACGTAAAAACCACCGTGTCACATACTCTTCTGCTAGAACACTAATTTGAGGCCCAAACCCTGCTGAACAAGAACCTCCGCGGGCTGCTCCTTAGCAGATCCGGGGGAAGTGTCGCATTAACGCTTCGACAGTCTCAACCTCAGTCGTCTCAGTGACATTATTTTCACTGTCTCCAGAGGGCATGGAAAAAAGGTTTCCTGGCTTCGTTTTAACAACTGTAGCCCATTTAGGTTTCTTCATACTTCGAACGTAAAAAACTTGTTTTGCTTGGGTGGCTAGAATGTAAGGCTCATAATTAAATTGAAAAGAGTAGTGTCAACATCTATCATTCTGTATCGATCCATTTTGTAGCCTCTGCTTTGGCTCTGACCGGAACGAGGCCGATCAAACAAGTCACATTCAAATAACAGAACCTCTTGATTGTTTTCAAAATCAACAGAAATCATTTTCTTGATTACTCCATACCACACATGATCATCATCCCGAACAACAACATCACTGTTTTGTATCCGTAAATATTTTTCCACCTCTGCGGTTCGAAAGAAGAAGCCATTTATGAATGATCGACTAAAAAAACGTGCCCGGCGATCATGTCCTCAAGATAATGCATACAAATAATCAGTTACATTGCCTTGTTTGTGTAATGTCGTAATCTGAACACATTAGTATAAAAGGGGTCATCGATAAACCAACTTCAAAACACATATTTGTTCAATATTTCATCAAAGTAAAAACTTGCATGTACTTACTCGTTTTTGAAAAAAATAAACAAACTCATCTCTATGGCGTTTTTCAACATCATGAGAATGAATCTTTTTCAGCTCTTCAAAATGCTCACTGAAAAGGGTACAAAATTAAATTAGCCATCTACAATAAGCATGATCCAATATTGTGTAGAACATCTGAGTTATATGTACTTGATCCATGGAGCGGCCTCTTCAACATTAGAAATAATATAATGCTTGATGTTATGTAGTTCCACCATAGTAAGTTGGCCCCATTTAAACCCTTTTTTAGAATTATCAACTTCTGTAAATATATTAGACTCGAGAGAAGGTTCATTCCTAGCTGCAGCTTCATGACGTTCTGGCCCATTAAGCTTGGTGCTGATGTTATCTAAAAACTAACTACAAAAAGTTATACACTCTTCCATAATATATCCCTAAGCTATAGAACCCTCCGGGTGAGCTCTGTTACGTACATACCTCTTCAATGTATCAAGGTACCTCTAAATTGGATACATCCATCTATAGGAAATAGGTCCACCCAAGCGAGCTTCTTCGGCAAGATGGACTGGAATATGTACCATGATATCAAAGAAAGCGGGAGGAAGCAACATCTCAAGCTTACAAATTGTTTCAGGAAATTGTTTGATCATCTTATCCAAATCTGGTTCCGCCAATTCTTTAGAACAAATTCCAGAAAATAATCTGCTAAACTCAATTAAAGGTGCAACAACCTTTTCGGGCAATATGTCACGTATTGCAATAGGAAGGAGCTTCTGAAATATAATATGGCAGTCATGAGTTTTTAGACTTCATACCTTATGTGTTGTTATGTCCACACATCTCTTGATGTTTGAGGCAAAACCATTGGGCATCTTCACATCCCCCAAAAACTTGCACAATGTGGTCTTCTGATCTTTATGCAGATTATATGATGCTGATGGACAATCATACTTCCCTTTCATATCCACCGGATGTTCTTTGGTCGTATACCCATTTCCTACATATCAAGACTAGCTTGTAGACTATCTTTTGTTTTACCATCCATATTAAGCAATGTCCCAAATATGCTATCACAAATGTTTTTCTCAGTGTGCATGACATCCAAGTTATGCCTTATTAGCAATGTCTTCTAATACGGGAGCTAAAAAAATATACTTTTCTTCTTCCAACTATGCCACCTATCTTCCTCAATGCGCTTTCTCTTATTATTCATCTGTCCAAAACTCACTTGATCAAAAGTCTTGTATTGTTTGAGTACTTCGTGGCCAGTGAAATTGGAGCCTCTCTATTCTCTATCTTGTTGTTGAAGGAAGCTTTTGTCTCGACGCCACATGTGATTCTAAGGTAGAAAACGATGATGACCCATATAGCAATACTTTCGCCCATGTTTGAACCACAAGGCGTTAGTGTTTACATGGCAGTATGGACATGCTAGCTTACCTTTTGTGCTCCATCCACATAGCATTGCATATGCTGGAAAATCATTTATTGTCTCTTTCTTTGAACTGTCGTATGTTTCAACACCATCAGATCATAATTTCAGTAGCTCATCAATCAATGGCTGCAGATACACATCAATGTTGTTTCCAGGTGACTTTGGCCCAGGAATAATCATTGACATCAACCAATAAGGCTACTTCATACACAACTAAGGTGGTAGATTATAAGGGATTAGAATCACAGATCATGTACTGTAAGAAACATTCATTACTCCAAAAGGATTGAAACCATCAGATGCTAGCCCAAGTCTTATGTTGCGAGGATCAAATGAGAAATTTGGGTGAATGCTATCAAAATGCTTCCATGCTTTCGAATCTGCAGGATGGCATAATATTCTATCATCAATACGTTCTTCTTTATGCCAGCACATGTTTGATGTCGTTGATTCTGCCATATAAACCTTTGAAGATGAGGAATAAGAGGGAAGTATCGTAGAATCTTGTGTGGTACAAGCTTCTTGGCTTTTCCACAAGGTAAAGCCTCTCTTGTACCCCACAAGTACTATTTTTCCATCTTAATTCACCATATTTGGGGCATTGATCCAGCAGAGAATAGTCCTTCTGGAATAACACACAGTCATTGACACATGCATAGATCTTTTTGTAGCTCAGCCCGAGGTCACGAACAACCTTCTGAACTTTACCAAGTGTATTAGGAATGCAATGGCCCTCTGGAAGCACATATGAGAATAGTTCAATGATCAACTCACACGCTTTTTTGCTCAAACCAGTTAACCACTTTATCTGGTACAACCTGACAAAGAAGGATAATTGGGTCACCTTATCACAATCTGGATACAACTCCTTTTTGGCATCGTATAATAAGTCATAGAATGCCTATGCACACCCAGTTGGCTCCTGCTGGTTTATAGCATTTTCTGGATCATCAACATCTGTTGAAGTATTACCATGATCAGTGCCTCTGAGTAGACTGGATAACATATTTTCCATAGCAGCATCATGAGAAATTATCTCCTCATTATTTGCTAATTGCTTAGCAATATTTTTCTCAACACATTTTTCTCCATGGTGTACCCAACAAGTATAATCAAATGACATCCCATTACGAAGCAAGTAAAGATGAACTTCATTGCGTGTCCCGTGGCAAATAATACGACATCCCGTGCAAGGACAAGGCTTAGTTTCTTCTTCACGAGTGCCCTAGAATGCTAAATTTAAAAATGACTTCATTCCATCCTGCCACTCCTCCGTACTCCTGTTTTTCCCCATCCATGTCTTATCTTCTGACATCACTTCCTACAATTCAATCAGCATATCGGTAAGAGGATAGAACTACAATAACATTATGTGAGCAATTGTACCTAGTGTTGTTGCTCCTCCACGTGCGGTGGCCGGTGGATGCTCTTCCAAGAGCATGACAGCCGGCGGATGCTCCTCCAAGAGTGTGGCAGCTGGCGGATGCTCCTCCAAGAGTGTGGCCAGATGCTCCCCCAAGAGCGTGGCGGCTGGCGGATGCTCCTCCAAGCGTGTTTCGTACAATCAGGAGAGGGGCCGTTGTGGATCGAAGGGTCCCGCAGGCAGGCAGCCAGGACAACGCGTACGTGAAGCTATCAGAGTAGGCCCAACACTGCGCTAGGCCGCTTGTTATTCGTGGGCTAAAACTGTGCTGAGTCACTTTGTATTCGTGGGCCGAAACAGTGCTGGGACGCTTGGTGTTTGTCCCCATGATGCGTGAGCCCATCTACGGGCACGCGTCTAGCTCTGGCAATTTGTTATCTAAATAAGTTTATATAGCAATGGGGGTGGTATTCTGATCAAAATAAAGCATACACATAAAATATCTTGAACCGCAACAACACAGTGATATAAACAAGGATTAACTTCTATAGTAGATATAAAAATCGACAGGACCAATCAGTAGTGTTCAACGTACCATTCCAGGCAACAAACTAATCGACATAACTAGCTGTTACATAATCCCCAATAAACACAAAATAAATTAATCAGAACATCTAGTCCACAGCACTTCCCTTCAAGCAATGGTAATAACTTCTGGCCGCATATAGGAGTAGTGGTAATGATTACACCGCGTATAGGGGCAATGGGCCAGTGGTACGTTGGTGTTCTACCTATCTTTTTCTACCAAAATTTTTCTCGTCCTTTCTTTTCTTTTCTCTCTGTTCATTATCTCCACTTTTCTTTTTAGTCGTTGCTACCTATTGCGTTTTCCTATTAGTATTGTATACTACTTTACATACCACTTTGTAGGCCCCACTACGGGCGATCTCCTCTGGCACCTCCAGCAGCTAAAGTATCATACCAGCCACTTTTAAGGCTACTGGCGGTGTGGAGGGTCGTTCATTAACAGAGAATACAGATAGAACAGATAGTTCACAAAACAAACAGATAGAAAACAAAATAACAGTTGGAATAGAAGAATAACATTGAGTTCATCAACATAAAACATTACTACAAAACAAGAAAAGAAACACCATGAAACAAGAAAAACAACATCACACAACCTTATAAGTCTTTTATATATAGCCCATACCAGATAACACCTCACGACAGAATGCGAAATGCTCGTGTCTAATCCTACAGTCTTCACTACAGAAGATTCTGCAGTCGCTTCACCCTTGCTTCCTGCAACCGGCAGCCGTACACGGGTCAACCTCCTTGATGGGCAGCGACACCAGCGGCGATCTCAGAGGCAGGCGCGGATGCGCCCACGTCAGATTACGGATTTTATCCAGGATTGAATCCGACACCTCCTGCACTCATTGTTGGTCTTCATGATGGCGACGGACCCGACCGCTTTCTCACCGACGTCGACCTTGCTTTCGACCTACCGGATATACTCGATGGCGTCGCGGGCCCCATGATCGGTGTCATAGCGGAGGAGGCCAAGGACGTAGGCCGCCTTCATGTGACCGGCCCAGGCCGCTCGGGCGAGAAACTGGGCGCCCTGCTGCGCGCGATCGACCATGAAGACGAGCTTGAGCCCGGTGACGTAGCCCGCATGAGGGTGGCCGACGATGGCCAGGTTCTCCATGAGGGCTTTGTACTGCCCCAGGTCGCGCCACATCCTCCATGTCACCCGCTCCGGCGCCACGCGCATGCCCACAATGCCATCCGGACATGCCACATGCATGGCCTTGCAGGTGGCACACATACTGGAGAGGTTGTCCAAGGGCCGCAGGGATCTTTCGACGACGCGCCCCGTGATCTCGACCGCAATATCATGCATGGACGGCAACTCCATAGGCTTCGGCATCACCATGCTGTGAAGGGAACCAATGAGGGTGCGTGCGGCAGAGACAAATAGGAAGCTAGAGTACGTGCGGAGAAGACGGTGGTGTGTCTATAGAGTACGCGCGGAGAAGATGATGGAGATATTATATCAAGAAACACACCAACGTCTTCTCCGCGCGTACTGATGGGGATCGCGCGTAGTGATTGTTCGGCTTCTGACGGTGGCGGATACCACATCCTCTGCAGTATTGCAGGTGCATTAAGGGTGGATGACATGTGAACTTACAGCCTATGGGACTCACGCCTCTCGCATACACTAATAGGATGCCCGAATTAATGGAACCGCTCTGTTTTCAACATCAGCACAAGAATAATATCCTGTCATCAATAGAGATAACATACTATGTTTGAGAGTAATCTGCGCCAAACATTTCCTGTTTTACAGTTTGGTTCTCCATGCTCTTTCACCTTAATTTGTACGTACGTACAACCTATATTTTTCTAACATTTTTCTCGTCCTTTCTTTTCTTTTCCCTCTGTTCATTGTCTCCACTTTTCATTCCAGTCGTTGCTAATTTACAGAACAAGTTGTTACATAATCCCCAATAAACACAAAATAAACTAATCGACACATCTAGTCCGCAACACTTCCCTTCAAGCAGTGGTAACAACTTCTGGCCTCTTATAGGATTAGTGATAATGATTACACCGCGTATAAGGGTATAGGACCAGTGGTACGTTAAAGTTTTACCTATTTGTTTCTAACATTTTTCTCGTCCTTTCTTATCTTTTCTTTCTGTTCATTGTCTCCACTTTTCTTTCCAGTCATCGCTACCAATTTGTATTGTATACTACTTTACAAACCACTTTGTAGGCCCCGCTGCGGGCGATCTCCTAGCACATCCAGCGGCTAAAGTATCGTACAGGCCACTTTACAGGCCACCAGCGGTGTGGAGGGTCATTCATTAACAGAGAATATAGATAGAACAAATAGTTCACTAAAAAACAGATAGAAAACAAAATAACAGATGAAATAGACGAACAACATTGAGTTCATTATCATAAAACATTACTCCCTCCTTCCTATATTACTTGTTGTTATTAGAACAAGTTTTTTAGTTCATATTTGAACTAGAAAACTTGATCTAATTATTAACGACAAGTAATATGGGAAGGAGAAGGAGGAAGTACAAAACATGAAAAACAACATCATGAAATAAGAAAAAATAAAACATCACAAAAAACAAGAAGAGAAAAACATCATGACTGGATTAATATGTGTCAAAAGATTTCCTATTTTAATGTTGGGTTCAACTAGAATGTAATCATATATTTGTTGCAATCGTGCAATCAACCATCTTCAACCGTTGGAACGATCTACAATATGGTCGTTGAAATTTTTTATTTAACCCCCTCGACCAGGTGGAGGGGTGGTGGTGGTGGAAGGGGTTAAATGAAAAGATGTAATAACCATAAGATGTAGATCCAACAGATGAAAATCTTTGATTACACGATTGCACCAAAACTTTAATTGCATATAGGATTGTCAGCAAGTCGAACTCGAGCGAGCTTGTCTTTCTAAGCTTGAATTTGATAAAACACCGAGTCGACCTCGAGTCGAGCCAAGAATTCATGTATATACAATAGAATCTACTAAATAATTTAGGTTCACAACAAATTATTGGAGTAGGCGAAGGTGGACAATGTTGCACATTATTTGTTTCTATCACATATAAAAATTGTGTCCTATAAAACATTTCTAATAGAATTATATAGTTTAGTTAATCATACGTACATATCATAGATGACAACAATAAATGAGCTTACTCGAACTTTTCGAGCTTGATCTCATCAAGCTCGCAAGCTTAACCTTTGTTCGTTTAGAATTGGCACAATACACAACTTCATCCTCAAACTTTCAATCAAAACTCAGTTTGGTCCTTGAACTTTCAAATGAGTCAATTATTTAGTCCATAAACTTCAAACAACCGTTTCACTTTTATCCTTAGTCTGGGTTGGACATCAACATTGTCATGCCACATAAGCTATATCATCTACCACGGTATGTCATAGATGAGGTATGCATGTTAGTTAATCATACGTATGTACATATCATAGATGAGGTACGTATGCATGTTAGTTTTGTACAACATGACCGAGGGCTTTTCTATGTCTAACATGCATGTACCCCAAACATGATAAACCAATAAGTACGTGTTTTGTCTTTTTGATGATGGATATCATCAGAGTTTGAGGCCTTGTCCATGCTTGCTACGCCCCAACGATGCATGATCAACGAGCCTACAACTCTAGACGATATCCAACATCAAAAAGAGAAATTACACGTAGTATATAATTCACATCAACATGAAACATACATGATCGAGGTCTTTCATACTCTCCTAGTTGTCCATGCACATGCTATACGCCCCAAAACATGATCATCGAACCTCAGACAATAATATATAAGAGAAAATTAAGACGTGTACGACACATCCGAGCATAATTGCATTATTTTTCGTGATGATCATGTAGGCTTTGTTTGGGTAACTTCAATCCACTTGTATTGGAGTGGATTGAAGTGGAAAATGAACTAATTTTATCTCAATACTCTCAAATCCACTTTGATTGAAGTGGATCCACTCCTATCCAAACGAGGTCATATCATGGTCGGACATGACTGGGATAATGCCAGGATTAATTCCAAGAATTGTATCCTCGTCACTTTCATGTTGGTACCTAGAACCAAGTTGTGCACTGGTCACCTGGCATATTCCCTACGCATGCCCCAGCACGCGGTGTCCGTAACGAATTCGTGCGAGCGATTTTGACAAGGTGTGAACGATTTGTCCCAACTCGGAAAGTTGAGCTTGTTGCAACAATAATATAAGGCAATGCGGGCTATTGTAGTTACACATCCAATTGAAAAAATATGTCGTACAAGACTCGGCCCCGCTCCATTCGACAGTGTCCGCACGCTATCGAATGGAACGTGGAGGAGGCGTGTACGGGGTGAATGTTTTTTATATAAGCCATGTGCCCTTTTCGTGTCAAAATAAAAAACTACCAGTGAAGCTGATGGGACACGTCGAGCCGTTGCGATAACTTAGAGGGATGCAAATCACGGTTTTTTAAAAGAATAAATTGTTTTTCCCCGCATATGCTGGGCCCTTTGCATGTGAAATTAAAAATTTCTCCTTTTATCGAAGAACAACTCCTTAAACGACGCCAAATTTTCCCCTTTAAACCACTTCGTGCATGAATCGAATTGTGTGACCCTCTGTCCCGGGGGCCTGTAGAGTGGAGACAATGAACTCCAGAAAAGAAAAGAAAAGTGGAGACAATGAACTCCAGAAAAGAAAAGAAAGGAAGAGAAAAATATTAGAAAAAATAGGTACGCATATCATAGATGACAACAATAAATAAGCTTACTCGAACTTTCGAGCTTGAGCTCATCAAGCTGGCAAGCTCAAGCTTCGCTCGTTTAGAATTGGCACAATACTCAACTTCATCTCAAACTTTCAATCAAAACTCAGTTTGGTCCTTGAACTTTCAAATGGGTCAATTATTTATTCCATCAACTTGAAACAACCATTTCACTTTCATCCTTAGTCTGGGTTGGACATCCACATTGTCATGCCACATAAGCTATATCATCTACCCCGGTATGTCATCGATGAGGTATGCATGTTAGTTAATCATACGTATGTACATATCATAGATGAGGTACGTATGCATGTTAGTTTTGTACAACATGACCGAGGGCTTTTCTATGTCAAACATGCATGTACCCCAAACATGATAAACCAATAAGTACGTGTTTTGTCTTTTTCATGATGGATATCATCAAAGTTAGAGGCCTTGTCCATACATGCTACGCCCCAACGATGCATGATCAACGAGCCTACAACTCTAGATGATATCCAACATCAAAAAGAGAAATTACACGTAGTATATAATTCACATCGACATGAAACATACATGATCGAGGTCTTTCATACTCTCCTAGTTGTCCATGCACATGCTATACGCCCCAAAACATGATCATCGAGCCTCAGACAATAATATATAAGAGAAAATTAAGACGTGTACTGGGATCGCCAGGATTAATTCTAGGAATCGTATCCTCATCACTTCCATGCTGGTACCTGGGCCCAGGTTGTGCACTGGTCACCTGGCATATTCCCTACGTCTGCCCCCGTGCGCGATGTCCGTAATGAATTCGTGTGAGCGATTTTGACAAGGTGTGAATGATTTGTCCCACCTTGGAATGTTGAGCTCGTTGCAACGAGAATATAAGGCAACAAACGCTATTGCAGTTACATATCTGATTGAAAAAAGATGTCATACAAGACTCGGCCCCACTCCGTTCGACAGTGAGCGGATGCTATAAAAATGAACGTGGAGGAGGCGTGTACGGGGCGGATGTTTTTTTATATAAGCCATGGGCCCTTTCCGTGTCAGTTGTAAAAACCGTTAGTGAAGCCGATGGGACGCGTCGAGCTATTGCTATAACCGAGAGGGATGCAAACCGCAGTTTTTATAAGTATAAATTGTTTTTCCCCGCATACGCTAGGCCCTTTGCGTGTGAAATTAAAAATTTCTCTTTTTATCGAAAAACATCTCCTTTAATGGCGCCAAATTTTCCCCTTTAACCCACTTCGTGCGTGAATCGAATTTTGTGACCCTCCACACGGGGGGCCTTTGGAGTGGATACAATGAACTCCAGAAAAGAAAAGAAAAGTAGAGACAATGAACTCCAGAAAAGAAAAGAAAGGAAGAGAAAAATGTTAGAAAAAGATGGGTACTACGTACGAGATTTAAGGTGAAGGAGCTTGGAGAACGAAACTGTAAAACAGTAAATCGATTGACGCAGATTAATCCAAGTCGTGATGTTGTGTTTCTCTCTTGTTTTTTGATGTTTTTTCTTTTCACATTTTTTCATGTTGTTTTCTTGCCAAGATCTGAATAGTCGTGATGTTATTATTGCAAGGACTGGAACAGGCCGGAAGTTTTACCATTGGCCCTCTGCCCCTATACGCGGTGTCGTCATTACCACTACTCCTATACACGGCGGTTCCATACGGTGTCACCTCTAGCTACCACGACTCATGTTGTTGGAGAAAAAAATTATGGATACGGTATGCAACAGAGAGCAAGTGCATACTGTTCTCAGATGGTGCCACATACTTCCTTCGTGTCTTCAATCGTGGTTCCCTGATCGTGGCAGTTGAGATATTTTATCTTCCCTTTGAGCACAGAAGCGCACTATTGAGGATCATGGATGGTAGATTGAACTGACAGAAACAGGTGGCACCATCTGAGAACGGTATGCACTTGCCCCCAGGTGCATCCCGTATCCATGTTGTGTCGCTTTATAATATAATACTCCGGAGACTCCCAAGAAACTGCAACCTCCAAATACTAAGTAGTACACCCTTTGTTCGTCTCAGGCAGATTTGTTTCTTCGCGGCTCGTCAGTCATTAATGGCAAACTTCTACATCGACCCTGTCGGTTTTGTCTACAACTGTTGATCCCAGAAGATGGTGGTCTGTTGTGCCACATATCTGTCAAAACTGCGAACAAAAATGAGGAATATGTTGAATGAATTTCCTCCGGAAGGGAACACTGATTTCCTTTGTTCCGAACTATGATTGAATGTATTTCACTTCTGGAGGAATCCATTTCTTTAAACTGTCCCTTGAGTTCCTTTGATGCAAACGGGGGTAAACAAAAGATGAGCGCGCATAGGGGAAACACAACAAGTGCAACATTCATCAGAGACGAGCGCACATATATAGGGGAAACACATCAACATGCCTTATACAAGTCTATTTTATATACTCCCTTTGTTCTCTTTTAATTGGCATTGGGAGATATAGGGTTGCATCATATCCAAAAGGGAATGGAGGGAATATAACCCATAGAGTACAACGCCTGACGGTAGAACCGGTCATGCTCGTGCTTAATCCTACAGTTCTCGGTACAGAAGACTCTCCACTCCTCCCACCCTTGCCTGTCGCAGCGGGTAGTTCCCTGGTTCCCCCCCTGTTGGGCAGCGTTAAGCGTCATCATCAATGTTGGGTACCACCACCGGTGGCGGTCTCAGAGGAGGCCTGCCCAGGAACGTCCAGGCGACACTATAGAAACTCTCCATGGTTTCATACCGACATTAACAACACTTCGTGTTGGTCCACTTCCTCGTGATAGACCCGGCCATGTTGTAGCTGACGTGAGCCTCACCTTCGACCTGCCAGATATACTCGAGAGCGTCGTCTCTCCGCACGGTTTGCATCGTAGCAGAGCATGGCGAGGACGTAGCCCGCCACCATGTGGCCGTTTGCGGCCGCCCAGGCAAGGAACTGGGTGCCCGGCTGCGTGCGACCGTCCTTGAAGACGAGGTCAAACCCGGTGATGTAGCACGCATGAGGGTTGCTGACGATTGCTAGGCGCTCCACGAGGGTGTCGTAGCTCCCCTTGCAGATGCTCTCCCGCTCTAGCACCATGCGCCTGACTGCGGCGTGATCCTGACACGCCGCGTGCATGGCCCTGCAGGTGGCGCGCAGACTAGAGAGGTCGTCCATGGCCTGCGGGGAGGTTGCGGCGACCCACCCCGTGATCAGGACCGCAATATCGTGCAGCAAGGGGAACTCCATGTGCTTCGAAAGGAACCAATGAGGGTGCGTGTGATGGAGACGAAGAAGAAGAAGAGTACACGCAGAGAAGAGGATGGCTAGTGTGTGTTGTCGAGAAGAGGATCTTGTGTCTTTAGTACGCATAGAGAAGACGATGAGACGCATGCAGACGCATAGTGATGGTTATGGCTTCTAAACTACGTATGAATGTCTTTCCGTTCTGGACGATTCCATTCCTTTAAAATGTCCCGTGAGTTTCCTTCGATGCAAACTGGGCTAAACAAAAGACGAGCGCTGGAGTTATGGCTTCTAAAGTGCAGCTGTACACTACTTTAGCTGTTGGACTTGCCAGGAGGCAGGAGATCGCCCGTAACGGGGCCTGCAAAGCGGTCTGTAAAGTACTCCCTCTGTCCCAACTCAACCCTATTTTTAGCCTTGGTCAAACTTACCTTTGACCAATGATTTCTTGCCTGGTCCTTATCCTGATGATCAAGGTCCTCCACCTGCTGCCCCAGATGACTAGGGGCAGAATGATCCTGGCGACCAGAATGAAGTGTTAGATATGTTGTCCACGGCGCAGGGTTATTCAACACAAACAAAAGGTAGCATATCCTAATCTTTCTCCTCATATATAGTGTGTTAACTAATTTTTCGCCCCCAAATGATCTGGAGAAATTACTCTAGATTTGATGATGCCATAAACTAATCACTGCTCAAAACAATAACAGTGCTCATCAAGATCGCAAGCTCTTGGCTCATTTAGAATTGGCACAATACCAAACTTCATCATCAAACTTTCAATCAAAACTCAGTTTTTGGTCCTTGAACTTTCAAATGTGTCAATTGTTTAGTCCCTCGACTTCACACAACTGTTTCACTTTGGCATCCACATTGGCATGCCACATAAGTTATTATGCCACATCATCTACCCCGGCCACCTCACTTAGAAATAGATAATAATTTTTATCATCTTGAAAAATAACTAGCTAATTAATTCGGGTGGATTTACGTAGTTGCATGGGATATACATATTTCTCTTCCATGTTTTTTTGCAAAACTATTAAGTGATATATCCTATGTGCATATTACATATGTAAAAATATTGTAAAATATAAAACTATTAAGCCTAGGGAAGAGCAAACAGAGCAAACAGGGAGGATGAGGAAACTTTTAAGCCTAGGGAATAAAATATAAAATAAAGCTACACGGCTGGCCGGGTACACGTACGGTCCGGGTGTGCCGGTGCACCATAACATCCGTCGTGCGTCCCATGTCAACTCTATTTTTAGGTTTCGTCAAATCTATCTTTGACCAATGATTTACGTAATTTTTATTTGTTTTAACAATACATGAATTGTACTTTTAGATTCACTATGAAAATATTTCCATAATATACAATCTAGTACATGTTACTGAAGATAATAAATTCCATATAAATCATTGGTCAAAGGTAAGTTTGACCAAAATAGAAATAGAGTTGAGTTGGGGCGGAGGAAGTATTATATGTTGTTGTTTGCTGCATAAGGTTTGGTCCTTCAAGCCGTAGCCATTTGTACAGGCGGCTGATGCGACTGGGCGCACCAATGTTACGTGTGCGTCAGTTACCGAGGCGCCTTAAACGTGCACAGCGCATGCACATCTTTGAATTCAATTGAATCCGCTCCACGTCCCATCACCACTACTGGGCGCGTCGAGAGACGAACAACCAGGCTGCTACTACACTATAAGATCACCCAGGCACATCATCGTCTTCTCTGCACAGCCACTCTTCCTCTCTTCCCATTACCGCACCAAGAACACCATGGCTGACAAGAAAACGCCACCGCCAAGCCCGCCGAAGGACGCCAAGGGGAAGCGTCCCCGACCGGACTCCCCCCCCCCCCCCCCCCCCCCGAACAAGGAGTGGACTCTTCGGAAGATGGTG
Source organism: Tuctoria greenei (assembly GCA_036927565.1). Taxonomy (NCBI): domain Eukaryota; kingdom Viridiplantae; phylum Streptophyta; class Magnoliopsida; order Poales; family Poaceae; genus Tuctoria; species Tuctoria greenei. The sequence goes on from JAYESD010000006.1 coordinate 85,997,554, forward strand.
CATCATGTATTTGACAATACATCGCGCTCCATGTGTTGCCCTGGGCTTGGTCCCCTCCCGGAATATACTAGAATGGGGACCACAGGCCACTATGTCTTTGGCATGACGCACTTGGCCGTTCGCCTCGACGTCCTCTTGGACACGCTGGCGGTCGAGCTCGGCGTCGCCGGCCGCGATAATCTGGTGGCGGCGATGTCCAGGAAACTAGACTTCCCGTCTCCGCCGAGAAGGCGCCCCCGCCCTGCCAGGAGCCCAAGAAGGAGGAGGAGGAGGAGAAGTAGGAGGAGGAGAAGGAGGAGGAGGACGAGGAGGAGGAGGAGGATAAGGAGAAGTAGGTGGAGGGGGAGGAGAAGTAGTTTTCTTTCTTGTTCTTAGTTGTGTTATTTTTCTTTTCTTGTTTGTAGTTTGTGTTTTTGTTTTTTCTTGTTTGTGATATATCGTCTTAAGGTAATGAACTTTGTTTTGTTGTTCATTGGTGCGCAAAAATAGTTCTAATGTTGCTGATCTAATAATAAACTAGTAGACGATTTATCTCTTTTATTTTTAGAATGGAATATATTTCCACTTCCAACTCTATTGAGCTGGAGATCCAGAATGTGACTACCACCTAGTTCATCTGACAGCACCAAGGAGAACCTTCCCCCTCACCTTGTGCCCACTCTCTATGTTGAAACCCAACATGGATCCAACATAATGAGCAATCAAACAACAAAGTACATAGGAAATCACAAAAGACGCTAGAACAGTTTCTGGAGTATCAACTTTAGCCCAGATTAAATGCTCGTGAGCGTCGTTGCAAAAGGGTGAAGACAAAAAAGACTTGATTCAGATGGCTTGCAAAGACATACTAGAAGTCATGGTCATCAATGTTTTTGCCCGATTTGGATTGAGTCTTAGTTATAGACTTCCACATTAATAAAATATATCAGGTGTTTTACTTTCACTAGTATGTCGGGTTGAGTCTTTTGTTGTTGATCTTCACAACTTGGTGTATCAATTTGGTCGTACTCTCTACTGAGGAAAAGGTCGGTTTAATTATTTCCATTATCTAAAAAAACTTTAGCCCATATTAACAACGTGTCGTCCATCGAGCGCCGTCCTCACTCTCGTCGTGCATGTTTGACATGAAGAATGTTCCGTCGAGGGTTCGAGGATAGAATACCATCTAGGAAAACCTCACTACATACGTGGTTCATCAAATTAATCGCATTACAATATAATTTCCAACCATGTTGTACTCGTCCTTTCGAAGAAATGACAGTCGTAGGCACTAGCTGCTACGTGTTCAGATTTTAGGAACAAATGAACACACTTGTGAAAACAAGTATGCCACATTCGATCCTCAACGTCATCAAATTCAACAAGGGGAGCAACGTCTCTCCACGACGTTCCACCTGGTGTTGCACACACGGCTATCGCCTCAACCGGCCATGAATCCTGATCCAACCGTACAACTTCAAATAAAGGAGGGCTAGAAGATTGGTGGAAAAATAATACATATAAGAAATGTGATATTGTTGACTTCCATATTCATTGGCCGGTTCCCGATTCTGTTGATCTTTCCAGCATGCATTCACACTAGCTACTCTCTGGTTGCTAGACCGAGGGTATCCCGTGGCCCACCCGGCATACACAGTGGGTGGGCCCCTGAGAAATGTTGTTGTTGTGTACGTGGTGTTTGGTTGAGACAATGCAACTTGTGGTCATAACGATAAGAATTAAAAATTAGAAAGAGTATATCAGATTCAAAAATCTTTATTAGTTTCTTTACTCGGGGCTCGGGACCGTCAAATTCGGAAACTCCTCCGCTCATATCGTAACTGCGTCAATTATATATCCACGCCAGTTTCCAATTAAAATCCAAACTAAAGGTGTAGATGAAGGATTGCACAAGAGATAAGTTGTGCCGCGCTGCACCGCCGCAGACGGCAACCATAGGGACAACAAGGAGAGAGGACCCAATGGCGGGGACTCAGGTGTACAATGTATCCTTCGAGGAAGACGTGATCACCACCACTGTGACATCCTCCGGCGAGGCCGTGGAGAACTGGCTCGATGAGGTCCTCTCCATCCACCGTCAGCGCCTTCACAAGCTTGTCGTTGGGCTCGACGTCAAGTGGTGCCCCAGCTACTTCGCCAACCAGAACCCCGTCGCCATTCTGCAGCTCTGTGTCGGCCGCTGCTGCCTCATCTTCCAGGTCATTCACGCTAACTACTTCCCCGATGAGTTGGAATATTTCCTTGGCGATTCTGACTACCGCTTCGTTGGCATGGGCATGGAGGGTGACACTGACAGACTTTGGAAGGATTGGCAGCTGAAGGTGGCCAAAATAGTGGTCCTAGCCGAGCTTGCGGCGGAGGAGATGGATCGCCCGAGCCTCCACCACGCGGGGCTGAAGGACATCGTGAGCACCGTGATGGGTGCCAACATGGAGAAGCCTTATCGGGTGAGGACGAGCAACTAGACAATCTCTCCAGTGAGTAGATCAACTATGCATCCATCAACTCCTCCATCTCCTTCGAGGTCGGCCGCGAGTTGCTCTCTAGTGACTACTGATCTAACCATCGAGTTTGCGGATCGGCTGCCGTCATCGTCCCGGTATGGAATTCGCAGGTGCAATGCTCAAGTTCTAGCTTTTTTGCTTGTGCGCCCAATCTCTCATAAAGTTATTTTTTCTTGAGGAAACACTATAATTTGCCCTTTAAAAACTTGCATGTTATTTCACATGCATCGAGGTCTTTCACATGCATGTTTGTTTCCATGCATGCTATGCCCCAAACATGATCAACGAGCCTCAAACATGACGATCTCTCAACAAAAAGAGAAAACACGTAACGTCATGAAACATGATTGAGGTCTTTCACATGGATGTTAGACGTACATATGCATGCTACACCCCAAACATGTATTCCAACAATAGAATATTTCCTACCATGTATATATATTTCTATATTTATCATATTCTCTACCATGCATGTGTATGCTCTCAACCTATATGGCAGTTTATCTACCACACTAATGAAGAATATTATCCAGTCCTCAATAGAGATAACAAGTTTGACACAAGGATGTTCCCTCAACGGTACGAGGATAGAATGTGGACTACCATCGTCTAATAAGCACACAACTCTTTCTACGTATGTGGTTCATCAAATTAGTCGATCGCATGCTGCCATTATGTAACGTTGTACTCGTCTTTTGAAGAAACGATAGACATAGGCACTAGCCGCTACGTGTTCTGATTCTAGGAACAAATGAACACACTTGTGAAAACACGTACGCCACATCCGATCCTCAATGTCATCAAATTAACATGTTCCTCAACAAGGGGGCACAAAAATCCTCAACACATGACCAAACATGCTTGATCGCGAGTCTCTTTCACATGCATTATATTCATGTGCACCATCATATATGATCACAAAAATTATCATCAGTTCGATATGGACTCTTGGTCGGCAATGGTCGGATCCTTAAAAAAAAAAGATAAGTCCGGTTGATTGCCACGTGCGTTCACATGTCAATCTTCCGCACCTCGTTGAAATCGTTCCCACGAAATGTTACGAACACCACGGGACGGACCTACAAAGTATGCCAGGTGGGCCATTGCATACCCTGGGCCCTTTGCGTGTCAAATTAAAAAACGGTCGATGGGATGTGTCGAGCCATTTCGACAGGAGGAAAACCGGGGTTTGGAGTAACTCCGTCGATTCAAAAGCATAGTTCTCGAGGTGCCCGATCATCTCCACTCGCGGACTTAACAACGACCCGCTATAAAGGCACACCGCCCTCTTCCCCTCCGCCGCACCTCTCGATCGATTTTAGCCTCCAAACTTCTCCTCTTGCTTTTACGCCGCACCACCGTCGACCACCTCTTTCTCTTTGTTCGCACCTCCGTCGCTACACAAATGGGTAGCCCCGCACCGAAGCGCTCCAGGTCATTGATGTCCTCTGAACCTCCTTCTCCGTTTCTGTCGCCTCCAATGCCGGTGGAACTGGAGGCGGCGCCCGCACCTCCTCCACCCCCATCTCCGCCCATAGCGCCGCACCTCTTCCATCCGACTATGATGAGACTATCCGCCTCATCGAGAAACGCATCGACAAACTCAACGGTAAGCTTAAGGAGGTCACAAGCAACCTGTTCGCCGCCGACGTGCAAGCAAAAGCGCTCGACAAAATGGCGCAAGATGAATTGGACAATACATCTCACTCCTATCGCCGACTGAGACTTGGGATCCTTCCCCACCACACCAGCATGGACTCCGCCGGCTACTACATCTTTGGGTTAGGCTTTGTGGCCACTCGTCTCGACTGCCTCTAGGAAACAATCGGTGAGGAGGCTGGGGTGGAGTTTCGCGAGCAACTGGTGAACGTCGTCGGCCGGAAGTTCAATCTTGTGTTGGAGGATGCTCCGCCGGCGGTTGCGGCGGAGGCGGAGGCGCCACCGGCGGATGCTCTGACACCTTGTTCCGAAAATGAACCGAGTGAACGCATATGTGTGCCCAGGATGTTCAACACACATACACGAGTGCATTCACAAAAGAGTATATGGACAATTACCACAGAACAAGATTAATTAACCAAATTTTATTAGACAAACCATATTATCCTCAAATACAAACTCTAATGAATATTAATGATAAGTTCAACTAATGCAGCGGAAATAAACTAAATAAGCAAACTAAACAGCTAGGCAGCATAAGCGATAGGGTATAGCGCAGCTCCAATAACACCACAGGCAAGCTGACGGTAGACACGGCCTAGAACTCCGCATTATCACCATTAAACTCCCAATCCTGACCTACAACTGTGGGGGGGGGGGGGATTGCAAGAGTGAGTACATGTCGTACTCAGCAAGTGTGGAAAGTATGACACGTGGCTGATTCAATGACGACAATAATAATGGTTGAGTGCTGAAAAGTACATTAAAACATTTGAAAAGCAATATATTACATGTATGTGAAGTAAACCCATCATAAACCATATATTCATCATAATACCAGTCCATATCCATTACCATCATCAATAATTCCAGATTTCACCATTTGCCAATAACCATATTCAATACCAGAAATTAATCCGTAACCAGCCATAACCATTACCAAACCATAACCATCCCAAATACCATCCCAATACCAAGTTCCTTCTAATCATGTGAGGGTACAAGTTGCTTATAACCAGGAGCACGACTATCATGATAGTTTTAGACACACTCTGCAGAGGTTGTACCGCTTTACCCACGTGTTTGTGATTTCATCACCTTTCGATGACTATAGAATCTCAATTATGCCGTCTCACACTTCCGTAGGTGTGTGGCCAAGATATCACAAAGTATCCTTTACAAAGGGATTACTAGCCTATTTAGACCCCATTGAGGTTTCACCGGTGGCGATGTCTCCAACTGACCACACTTCAACCAAGGGCCCCCTCTTGAGCCACTCGGATCCCAGGGTAGTCCCACCAATCATCAACAAACCCAATCCGACTACCCCTTCCCCGAGAATCCTTAATGGTCCAAATAGCACTGGCAAAGCCCTAATTAATCAGCTACACGCGCACCCATACTTAGCGTCTTGGTGGCACTGTAAATCCTGGATGGTCGCTCCACGAACCGGTCCTTAGATCTAAAGCAAGCAAGACCACCATACATCCAACCCATCCACATACCAGACTTGTTTAGATCACCCATTACCATATCATATTAACCAGTTCATGTCAACCATAATCTCATCCATGCACAATTAAATTGAGTGGTATAGTTGTTTTCCCATCCCTGTTGATTAAGTGAAGCAAAAAGGTAAAAAGCCCTTCCCAACTCTCTACCATATATTCCCGGTGACAAGGGTGGTTAAACAAAGCTAGTAAACTTCCTATCATAGGATTCCCATCAAATTGACACAAGCATGCAGTTTTGTAAACAAAACATTTATTTTAAAACAGGATTAATATGCTTCAAGGACACTTGCCTTGCTCTTGGTATTTATTAGGATCAAAGGCTTCAACCTCCTGGTGCTGAAGATCCTCCGCCGCACTCTCTAGCGCAAATCCGTCTAATCTGCACAATAAACATACAAGACAAGAAACACAATCAAAGAGTGCACAAATATTACTCAATATGACATGACATGCATGATTAATGCATATGAAGGTGCAACTTGTTAATAGATTGCTTTTAATGATCAATAACTAGTTCTAATAGCTTTTAACAAGTTTATACAGGTTTGGAGTTGATTAGATCCACTTTTAGAATCAACTCAACACAATTTAGTCAGAAAAATCAGAGTAGTCTGCAAAAGTCCGGACTAGTCCGCACTTCGCAGAGCTGGCAAACTAGGGTTTTCTAGATTGACGTAAATTTGAAGATTTGGGCTCAAATTCACGTAAGAAAAAAAGAGTATAGAAGGTATACCAGGTGTTTAGAACTCCAATGAATCAAGAAACTTGGAGGTAGCACTTGGATCTTGATGATCTAGGGTTGGTGATGAACTTGGAGGTGAATTGGTGATGAAGAACGAAAGCTTGGTGGAGATCTTGATCCTCTTTCGTTTCCTCCTCTTCTTCTCCTTGCGTGGGATCTCCTCCTCCCTCCTTGGTGGTTTCTCTCCATGAACTAGGGTTTGGGTGGTGTGGAAAAGTGGCAAATAGATGTCAAGCCAAGGGGTGGGGTTGTTTATATAGAGGCGGAGGCTAGGGTTAGATGGATTTCGAGTTTGAGAGGAGTAGAGGCCGGTTTAGAGTCCCTCATGGGATCTAAAAGTGTTAGTCACGACGTACCTAGGCCCATTTAACGTGAACCCCAAGAAACAAGTCATAAAACAAAAGATCAACTCGGAGTCGCGAAATGTCGGACAAGTCCGAAAAGGACCAGACTAGTCCGAAAATGTCCAGAGAGAAAATCGGACAAGTCTTGCCTAAAATCGGACAAGTCCAACTTTAGTCAGAGAGGAAAACAGACAAGTCCGCTGGAACACCAGACTAGTCCGAAAAAGTCCAGGGTCTTAGCAAATTTTTCAAGGATTCTTGGAATATCGGACTAGCCGCACAAAATCGGACAAGTCCGAAAGTGTCCAGAGGAAAAATCGGACTAGTCCGCAGCAAAAACGGACAAGTCCGTTTTTAGTCAGAGAGAAATCGGACTAGTCCTCATCAAAATCGAACTGGTCCGCACATTTCAGCATTTTAAGTGCAGTTTTGTTCCAAATCAATTTTAAACTCGTTCCTCTTTATGTGGGTTAATGTTAAACATGTATATGAATGTATGTAGGGCATGATGCATGAAAATGAGGGTGTTAAAAACCTACCCCCCTTAAAATGAATCTCGCCCTTGAGATTCGACGCAGAAGAGAAGATATAGGGAAATTCCTTCTTGATATCATCCTCCAATTCCCACGTCGCTTCTTTTTGTGTGTGGTGCCTCCATTGAACTTTACACCATCTAATAACCATGTTCCTTGTGACCCTCTCCTTGGTTTCCAAGATTTTGATCTGTTGATCGGCATAAGTCAAATATTCCTCTAGTTCCAATCCTTCCATTGACACTTGTTCTTCCGGCACTCTCAATCACTTTTGAGTTGGGAGACATGAAAGACATCATGAACATCTGAAAGATGAGTTGGCATTTCCGGTGCTAGCTTGCCTCTTATGTTAAACCTCTTATGACCTGTCATTGGTGACACCTTGAGGTAAACAAAATATCCCACTTCAAAGGTTAATTTCCTTCTCCTATTGTCCGCATAGCCCTTTTGTCTTGATTGGGCAGCCCTCAAGTTTTCACGAATTATTCGGACTTGCTTTTTGGCTTCTTGGAACACATCCAGACCAAATACTTGAGTTTCTCCTACTTCATTCCAGAACAAAGGTGTCCTACACTTCCTTCCATAAAGTGCTTCATATGGTGACATCTTCGAACTTGCTTGGTAACTATTGTTGTATGAAAATTCTGCATATGGCAAGCTTTTGTCGCAACTCTTCCCATGCTTTAAAGCACAAGCTCTTAACATGTCCTGTAAAATTTGATTGGTCCTCTCGGTTTGTCCATCCGTTTGAGGGTGATATGCTGAACTAAAATTCAACCTCGTTCCCAAAGCTTCATGCAATTTTTGCCAAAACCTGGAGGTAAATTGAGAACCTCTATCCGAACCTATCTTCTCAGGGACTCCGTGCAAACATACTATTCTTCCCATATACAGTTCCGCCAATTTCTCTCCATTATAGGTGGTCTTGACAGGAATAAAGTGAGCTGACTTAGTTAATCGATCCACAACTACCCAAATTGAATCGTAACCGGACTGAGTACGTGGTAAACCAACTATGAAGTCCATACCGATTTCTTCCCACTTCCATTCCGTAATCTTCAATGGTTGCAATAATTCGGTTGGCCTTTGATGTTCCGCCTTGACTCGTTGACACACATCACACAATGCTACATATTCAGCTATGTCCTTCTTCATGCTAGCCCACCAATAGCAAGTCTTCATGTCTTTGTACATCTTCGTACAACCGGGGTGAATTGAGTAAGATGAGTCATGTGCCTCTTTTAATATCATCTCCCGAATATGCTTCACATTAGGCACAACAATTCTCTTTCCAAGCCATAAGGTACCATGTTCGCCTTCATCAAATTTGAATTCTCTCCCTTCCTCGGTCCTTTCCTTGATTTCCTTGATCTCCTCATCCATGGTTTGTGCTTCTCGAATTTCTTGCTCCAAGGTTGGATTTAACTCCATTATTCCCATCTCATTCACGAATCCAAGATTCAACCGTTCAAACTCCCTGCATAACTCGGATGGCAATTCTCGAACCGTGAGTTCATTACTTACTCCTTTCCGGCTCAAGGCATCGGCCACTACATTGGCTTTTCCCGGATGATAGTTGATCCCCAAATCATAATCTTTGATGAGCTCCAACCATCTTCGTTGACTCATATTCAGATCTATTTGTGTGAAAATATACTTAAGTCTCTTATGATCTGTATAAATTTCACACCTATGTCCAAGGATGTAGTGTCTCCAAATTTTTAACGCATGTACTATGGCCACAAGTTCTAAATCATGTGTAGGATAATTCTGCTCATGTTTCTTCAATTGTCTTGATGCATAGGCGACCACTTGACCTTCTTGCATCAATACACATCCAAGTCCTTGTCTCGATGCGTCGCAATAAATATCAAAACTCTTGCTTATATCCGGCAATACCAAAACTGGAGCTGTTGTTAACCTCTTCTTCAACTCCTCAAAACTTTCTTGACAAGCTTGAGTCCATTGGAATGCATTTCCCTTCATTAGCAATTCCATCATTGGCTTGGCTATCTTGGAAAAGTCCTTGATGAATCTACGATAATATCCAGCCATCCCAAGAAAACTCCTTATTTCCTTTATGTTTTGCGGGGGTTCCCATTTCAACACGTCCCTCATCTTTCCTGGGTCAACCAATACTCCTCTTCCTGAGATGATATGACCCAAAAACGACACCTCTTTCAACCAAAACTGACACTTGTTGAACTTGGCATACAATTGATGCTCCCTCAATTTCTGCAACGTAAGCCTTAAGTGTTCCTCATGTTCCTTCTCATCCTTCGAGTAGATCATAATGTCATCAATAAACACCACGACGAACTTATCCAAGTACTCCATGAAGACCTTATTCATGAGGTACATAAAGTAGGCAGGTGCATTTGTCAATCCAAAAGACATCATGGTGTACTCATAAGATCCATACCGTGTTTGAAAAGCTGTCTTAGGTATGTCTGATGATCTAATCTTCATTTGAAAGTATCCCAACCTCAAATCAATCTTATAGAAGACACAAGCACCCTTCATCTGATCAAACAAGTATTTTATGCGTGGCAAGGTGTACTTGTTCTTGATTGTTACCTTGTTGAGAGCTTGGTAATCAACACACATCCTTTGGTTTCCATCCTTCTTGTCCAAAAACAGCACGGGCATCCCCAAGGTGAAGAGCTTGGGAGAATAAAACCTTTCTCTAGTTGCTCTTGAATTTGCTTCTTAAGCTCCGCTAATTCCACAGGTGGCATCCTATACGGCCCCTTAGCTATAGGTGCAGTTCCAGGTATTAAATCAATAACAAACTCAATGTCTCGATCAGGTGGCATACCTGGCAACTCGTCCGGAAAAACATCCAAAAATTCACACACCACCGGAATCTCCTCAATTGCGGCACCGTCCATATGATTCAGCTCCAATTTCTTCGGTGCGGTTTGAGATGCTTCAAATTCTACGATGATCCCTTCTTCATTAGTCAACTTCACCATCTTTGTGGCACACTCAGTAACTCCATTGTGCTTCCTCAACCATTCCATACCAAGTATAATGTCCAATCCTTGAGAATCCAAAACAATGAGGTTGGCGGAGAAGTCTACCCCCCTTATTCTAAGGCTAACTTTTGGACATACTATATTTGTCCTCATCTCTCCTCCAGGAGACTTAACCAATAGAGTAAACTTCATATGAGAGATAGGCAAACTATACTTGCCAACATACTTCGATGCAATGAATGAATGCGATGCTCCAGAATTAAATAACATAGTCGCGGGGTTGGAGTTGGCGAGAAACATACCAATGACCACATCATCCGCTTATTGAGCATCCTCCGTAGAGACATGGTTCACGTTGCCACGAGCAAAATTCTGCTGTCCATGGTACCCTTGTGGCTGTCCTCCATTGGGTCTTGGGTTTTGCCTCGGCGCATTACTTCCTTGACCAAGGCCTGACTTAGGACATTGATGCGCAAAGTGTCCAGCTTCTCCACAAGTATAGCACTTATTAACTCCACCAAAATTATTGGGACGAGCTTGGTTTTGAGCATTTGCACCAGGAAAATTAGCACGAGGCGCATAAGGCATTGGGGGCCTAGGTGTTTGCATAACAGGGCGCTGCTGCACAAACTGAGTTGGGCACGGTGCATAACTAGGGCACTGTACAGGAACAGGAGAGCTGTAATATGGTGCATTAGGAGGTGCAAAGCGAGGGCGCACATTACTTCCTTGTTGCTGTCCTTGATATGGCGCCTTCCTCTTGTTGTCTTGCTCCATCTCATGGATCTTGTTCTCAACCACGATTGCTTTGTCCACAAGCTTTTGAAAGTTGGCATAGTCACAATTGAGCAATTGCACTTGAATTTCATTGTTGAGGCCTCTCATGAACAAATATTTTTTCCAGCTGTCCCGACTCACATCCTTAGGCGCATACCTTGAGAGTTGAGTGAATTAGTTGAGATATTCACTCACGCTTGATCTTCCTTGCCTTAAGTTCTCAAATTCTTGCCTCTTCAAAATCATAACTCCCTCCGACACATAATGAGAATGGAAGTAATTCTCTCTTGGTTCTCATGAGTATTGCAATAAGAATCCCACCAATCCGCAGTTGCTCCAACGAGTTGATGAGAAGCAAATAGCACCATCTCACGGTCACTGCATTGGACAATAGCATGTTTCTTCTCCACGGACTTGAGCCAATCATCTGCATCCATAGGGTCGGCAGCTTGAGCAAAGGTCGGCGGCCTAGTCCTCATAAACTCTCCCAACCGGTTATGAGGAGGTGGGGGTGGCGGTGGAGGCATGTGGGGCTGATTGTTGATGTTACCAGCCTACAACTGTCCCATAGTTTGTATCATGGTCTGCATGAGCTGGTTCTTCATAGCCAATAGCTGGTCGATACTCATAGCTCCATGGGCAAGTCCTTGTCCATTGTTGTTCTGAGGTGCTCCATGGTTCTCCTCTTCATCATTAGCATCCCTCTGGTTGCGAGTCCTCACCATCTGAAGGAAAGCAAAAGATAAGAATTAGAAAATGTCTCCAACTATATGCATCAAGGGATATGAAACTAAACAGCTAACTAGCCTATGTGGACATGGCAATGCTAAAGCATTCCAAATTCCTCTATTAAGCACACAAGCAAGCAATATAAATAGCAAGAAGCACACCAAGCAAGAACACATCGATTCCTTAGTGTTTCTATGTGCTCTAAAGTGTCCATTCTATCTGGGATGTGTCCTACGGTCAACCTGTGGCTTTGATACTAATTTGTGACACCCGGTTCCAAAAATGTACCAAGTGAACGCATATGTGTGCCTAGGATGTTTAACACATATACACGAGTGCATTCACAAAAGAGTATACAAAAAATTTCCATAGAACAAGATTAATTAACCAAATTTTATTAAACAAACCATATTATCCTCAAATACAAACTCTAATGAATATTAATGATAAGTTCAACTAATGCAGCGGAAATAAACTAAATAAGCAAACTAAACAGCTAGGCGGCATAAGCGATAGGGTATAGCGCAGCTCCAATAACACCACAGTCACGCTGACAGTAGACACGGCCTAGAACTCCGCATTATCGCCATTAGACTCCCAATCCTGACCTGCAACTGTTGGGGGGGATTGCAAGAGTGAGTACATGTCGTACTCAGCACGTGAAGTATGACGTGTGACTAATTCAGTGGCGACAATAATAATGGTTGCGTGCTGAAAAGTACATTAAAATGTTTGAAAAGCAATATATTACATGTATGTGAAGTAAACCAATCATAAACCATATATTCATCATAATACCAGTCCATATCCATTACCATCATAAATAATTCTAGATTTCACCATTTGCTAATAAGCATATTCAATACCAGAAATTAATCCATAACCAGCCATAACCATTACCAAACCATAACCATCTCAAATACCATCCCAATACCAAGTTCCTTCTAATCATGTGAGGGTCCAAGTTGCTAATAACCGGGAGCAAGACTATCATGATAGTTTTAGACACACTCTGCAGAGGTTGTACCGCTTTACCCACGTGTTTGTGATTTCATCACCTTTCGATGAATATAGAATCTCAATTATGTCGTCTCACACTTCCGTAGGTGTGTGGCCAAGAGATCACAAAGTAGCCTTTACAAAGGGACTACTAGCCTAGTTAGACCCCACTGAGGTTTCACCGGTGGCAATGTCTCCAACTAAGCACATCTCCAACCAAGGGCTCCCTCTTGAGCCATTCGGATCCCATGGTAGTCCCACCAATCATCAACAAACCCAATCCGACTACCCCTTCCCCGAGCATCCTTAATGGTCCAGATAGTGCTACCAAAGCCCTAATTAATCAGCTACACCGCACCCATACTTGGCCTCATGGTGGCACTATAAATCCTGGATGGTCGCTCCACGAACCGGTCCTTAGATCTAAAGCAAGCAAAACCACCATACATCCAACCCATCCACATACCAGGCTTGCTTAGATCACCCATTACCATGTCATATTAACCAGTTCATATCAACCATATTCTCATCCATGCATAATTATATTGAGTGGTATAGTTGTTTTCCCATACCAATTGATTAAGCGAAGCAAAAAGGTAAAAAGCCCTTCCCGACTCTCTTCCATATATTCCCAGTGACAAGGGTGGTTAAGAAAAGCTAGTAAACTTCCTATCATAGGATTCCCATCAAATTAACACAAGCATGCAGTTTCACAAACAAACATTTATTTTAAAGCAGAATCAATATGCTTCAAGGACACTTGCCTTTCTCTTGGTATTGATTAGGATCAAAGGCTTCAACCTCCTAGTGCTGAAGATCCTCCGCGGCACTCTCTAGCGCAAATCCATCTAATCCGCACAATAAACATACAGGACAAGAAACACAATCAAAGATTGCACAAATATTACTCAATATGACATGACATGCATGATTAATGCATATGCAAGGTGGAACTTGTTAATAGATTGCTTTTAATGATCAATAACTAGTTCTAATAGCTTTTAACAAGTTTGTACAGGTTTGGAGTTGATTAGATCCACTTTTAGAATCAATTCAACACAATTTAGTCAGAAAAATTGGACTAGTCTGCAGAAGGCTGGACTAGTCCGCACTTCCCAGAGCTAGCGAACTAGGGTTTTTTAGATCGACATAAATTTGGAGATTTGGGGTCAAGTTCACGTAAGAAAAAGAGAATAGAAGGTATACCAGGTGTTTAGGACTCCAATGAATCATGAAACTTGGAGGTAGCACTTGGATCTTGATGATCTAGGGATGATGATGAACTTGGAGATGAATTGGTGATGAAGAACGAAAGCTTGGTGGAGATCTTGATCCTCTTTCGTTTCCTCCTCTTCTTCTCCTTGCTTGGGATATCCTCCTCCCTCCTTGGTGGTGGCTCTCCACGAATTAGGGTTTGGGTGGGGTGGAAAAGTGGCAAATAGATGTCAAGCCAAGGGGTGGGGTTGTTTATATAGAGGTGGAGGCTAGAGTTAGATGGATTTCGAGTTTGAGAGGAGTAGAGGCTGGTATAGAGTCCCTCATGGGCTCTAAAAAGAGTTAGGCACGACGTCCCTAGGCCCACTTAACGTGAACCCCAAGAAACAAGTCGTAAAACAAAAGATCAATTTGGAGTCGCGAAATATCGTACAAGTCCAAAAAGGACCGGACTAGTCCGAAAATGTCCAGAGAGAAAATCGGACAAGTCCGACTTTAGTCAGAGAAGAAAACGGACAAGTCCGCTGGAACACCGGACTAGTCCGGAAAAGTCCAGGGACTTAGCAAATTTCCAATGATTCTTGGAATATCGGACTAGTCCGCAGCAAAAACGGACAAGTCCATTTTTAGCTAGAGAAAAATTGGACTAGTCCTCACCAAAATCGTACTAGTCCGCACTTTTCAGCATTTTAAGTGAGATTTTGTTCCAAATCAATTTTAAACTCGTTCCTCTTTATGTGGGTTAATGTTAAACATTTATATGAATGTATGTAGGGCATGATGCATGAAAATGAGGGTGTTACAAGTGCGGAGGCGGTGGCGGAGGAGGTGGACAAGTCCTCCTCTGAGTAGAGTAGGATTAGTAGTAGTTTTTTCTTTTGTTTTCTATGTGTTTTTTTATTGTTTGTAATATATGTGTTGTTTTTTTAATGAAAAATGTATTTTATGTTCATGAACAATGTGTCCTACAGTACATGCATTAACGAAAAACTCCTCCTTTTATCGAAAAACATCGCATATAGAAAATTAACACATTAGTAATATTATATCTAATAAATATTGAACACATTAGGACGTATGTAGTAGTATTATATTTCAAAAAAATTACGAAAATAAAAAGCTAGACTGTGTAACTGTACATCGCATCCGGATGATGCAAATAGTAATTAATTTTATTTCTTTTCTCTTTACCAGCTGTCATCCTGCTCCCCCCCCCCCCCCCCCGCCCTGGTTCACGGTAAAGGCTCCCTTTGGATTGAAGGAATTGAAAAATACAGGAATAGAAAAACATAGGAATTGAAATTGTACGTGAATGTGGCCTAGAGGGGGGGGGGGTGAATAGGACCTTTTGAAATTTAGTCGAAACCTGCAACACTTAACAAACTGACAAATCCCGAGATATCAGACTAGTCCGGTAGAGTGCAGACTAGTCCGGTGTGTGCGGACTAGATTAATCAAGTTCGATCAACGATTTCAATACAAGCACAGTACGCAGCAGAATATAGTATGTAACTTGCAAGTATTGAGTCAATGAAGCCAGTTATTATGCAAAACAATTCTTGTTTCAAAGTTTTAACGTAGGTTATCCAAGATTGACAGAACCCTAGAATGTAATATGAAAATTAAGAACAAGTTTGACACAAGAGTTTATCCTGTGGTTCGGTTCCCACAGAGGCAACCTACATCCACGTTGAGGAGCCCACGAAAGGATCAGGTCTTCACTGACCATAACCTCGTCGAATCACCACGAAGGCCAATTCTCTTCCACTATCACGAAGGGTAAATCACCAAATTCAAGGGGCCTTCTCACAAGTTGAGGGCTCCCCAAGATTATAAAGCAAACACCACCAAGAACACACTCGTAAGATCAATAATGAAACAACAAGAGTGTGTTAGAGATCAAACCCAAGAGCTCAAACATGTGGAATCGTGTCTCTCCTTTGATCCAAAGTGAATCCTCAAGGGATTGATCTTTCTTGCATTGGATTGCGTGGAGAGATGTGTTTTCTAAGCTCTTGGAGGGTGTGACAGCGCAGGGAGTCGAGAGTGTTGAAGGTAGGGTCGTGCACATCTATTTATAGGGTGTTTCCAAAAGTTACTGTTAGGGTTTCGAGGGTCCGGACTAGTCCGAGATGGAGTTCAGACTAGTCCGAGGTGGAGTCCGGACTAGTCCGGTGTGTGGCATTCAGGAAACCCTAAGTGTCCAGGAATATCGGACTTGTCCGGCTAGGAGCGGACTTGTCCGATTTTAGTGGGAAAGGTTTTCGGACTTGTTCGTGATGAGATCGTACTAGTCCGGTGTGGTGATACTCTTAGTGAATAGAGGACAAGTCCGCACTTGGAGGACTTGTCCGATTTTAGTCAGAGGGTTTTTCGGACTAGTCCGTGCAGAGATCGGACTTGTCCGTTTTCGTGCAAATGTGAATAACTGAGGATTCGTCCGCACAAGGGAGGACTAGTCTGTTTTTAGTCATAGGCATTATCGGACTAGTCCGGAAATTATCGGACTAGTCCGGTGCGGACAAGTCTGCACTGGCAGGACTTGTCCGAACCTATACAGAGAGGATATCGGACTAGTCCGGTGTCTATCGGACTAGTCCATTTTTCCTGTGAAATGTGAAGTGTGTGATGATTTTTTGTTCTTGAGCTCTTGGGATGTGTTACACCAACACACTCCATACACAACGATATATTCTATTCAGCTCTTGAGATCTTTTCCGAATTGATCCTCATTCTCCTTTGTTTTGGCACTTTCTTCATTCTTTCATTAAAACCTGCGCTCATCTCAATAATGTGGTTAGGATCTCATTTGTTTGTCATAAATCAACCAAAACCCACAAGGATTCCTAGATGCACTTTCAATCCCCCCTTTTTGGTGATTGATGACAACCAATTGAGATTTAACAAGGTATGAGAAAAATTGAGATTTTCATGAAGTGTGCACATATGACCTTGAAACTCATTTAGCAATGACAACAAAAGACATATGTGCACCCTTTATGGTGTGATGCAAAACTAAGTGAGTGTGAGCAGTAGTCATTATGACAGTGAAATAATTGTCATCAATATATCAACAACAAGCATATATGTCAATTTCAGAGCAAAATCACAGATTTCATAAATATGAGCATAAATAGTTCTAGCATTGCATCACAAGACCAAAAGTATCAATAGAGCATAATATGAAGTCTTACAACCCAAAAGAGACAGAAAGATGCATAAATGAAGCTCTTGTCTCTCAACCTACAGCTAAGACCTAGGGACTCCCCCTCAATCTCTCCCCCTTTGGCATCAAGACACCAAAAAGAAGGAAACGAGGGATCTAAGATCTTCCTTCCTCGCTGTCGGTCCTCTCATCATCTTCATATTCATTCTCGGGCTGAGGAGGAGGAGGAGGAACGGATCCACTCGAGGTGCCACCAATGCCAAAGTAGGCAAGCTCGGAGGGAGTCAAGGAGCCGAGCTCGGTGAAATTCGAGGCTGAGTTGTCAGAGATGACTGGGATCCAATAGGCTCAATCTCCAGCTTCTGGCAAATGTGTTTGACATTTTCTTTGACATATCGCATATCAGCCTTCCTCGCCTTGTTCAGCTTGTGGGTGTTCACTTTGGCCTTCTTGCATGAGGCAAAGATTGCTGCCAAGTACTTCAGGATTCCACTAGGAGACCCTTTTTGAGGTGGGGCCCTAGTGGAGGGATCAGCCATTGCATCTGCTCTGGCTCTCCTCGGAGCTTCTTCATTGGATGGAGGAGAAGGGGCAGTTTGGATAGAGACTTGGGAGGCTTCTGGGGCCTCAATGGAGTGTGCTCCACATCCTTCACAAACTCGATCCCTGTGACCTTCTCAATCATGAACATTAAGTAAGTTGTGTAGCCACAGGATTTGTTAGAGTGCAGGAGATGTTGACCATATCATTCCATATGTAGTCAAAGACATCAAACTTCCTGTCTTTGCTTATCACCTTCATCAGTGTTCTGAGATAGCCTTGGACACTTCCGGTGTTCCGATCCTTCGGGGCAATAGTCTTCCTCAGGACCCTATTGAGTACCACAAAGAATGGCTTCAAATTGTTTGTTGAAGGAGGGTTGAAAGTTGAGCAGGTGTCATAAAGGAACTTCATTTTGTCCCTCTCAAGGACACCTATGTTGTGAATGATCAAGTTGTTGCTGCTGGAGCTCTCAATATGTAGCAGCCTTGCAAACTCATCATAGGTAATGGTGTACTTGGATCCATGAGTCATCCAAGTCACTCGCTCTTCCTCAACACTTGCAAAGTAGCATGTAGCATAGAACTGAGCAATGACTTCATCGTTCCAATTATTCCTGAAGGCAAACAAATCCTTCAATCCATGCTTCTCCACTGCCTGAACTACCTCATCAAAGGCTGAGCAGCTCTTACTTTCAAAGTGCGCCCAATCTATCCATTGGCTGCGCACCACTGGAGTCTTCATTGTGAGGTACACGGACTTATAGAAGTCCGCATGGAAGTTGCTCTAGAATCTTTCATCGGTTGCCTGCTTGGACAGGCTGTAGCACTCCATGTTTCTGAATTTGGAAGTCGTGTCGCTTCCCCTGCCATTGAACCTCTCCTCGGAGGGATCCCGGGTCCCTTGCTTTGGAGCTGTCATCTTGAGAGGGCCGATTGGGCTCATGGCAATCCCTTTGCCCTTTCCCTTAGCTTGGCAAACAGCCGCCGAGCTAGGGCCAGCACCTGCTGAATCCTTGGAGACAGGCTTCTTGGCAAGGACCTTGCGTCAATCCTGAGGTGGAGAAGGTGCCGGCTCAGATGGGCGCTCTTGGCGCTTCTTTCCTTGGCCCGTCGAGGGCCGAAGCAAGGCTTCTTGCTCCATCTCAGCCTCGGAATCAGAGATCTCGTCGTTGGAGCTCGACATTGTACTGAGAATGGATTACACAAGGTATGGATGAGAATTGATGGCAAGGAATTGCATTGAGGAATGGGAAACTAGGGTTGAGTTCAGAAAAAAATCGGACTTGTCCAGTGTACAGGTACGGACTAGTCCGGGTGACCGGACTTGTCCGTACATGGACCGGACTAGTCCGGTGTTCATCAGCTCAAACCCTAACTAGACGACCAATAGTGTTGCTCAATGCAAAAATAGCTCAACATCAATGTAATACATCAAGGAAGCATGTATTAGGTGAAAGGAACTAAGCTATTTGATCAACAATGGAGGAAATCAAGATTTCTAGGATTTGGGAGGAAATTTTACCAAAATTTCTTGATTCTTGGAGATGGAGGGGTTGAAGGAGCGGACAAGTCCGTGGTCTTCAATCCCTATGCTATGGAGATCGATTTCCACCCAAACTCAAAGGGTTTTGATGGAGGAATCACCAAATCACCATGGGGAGCTCGAGTGAAGAGAGAGAGTGTGAGGAAATTGTGAGGGTGAACAAGATTAGTTTGGCGGTGGCTAGGGTTATGGAGTCGAAAATCGGACTTGTATCCTTCTTTCATGCATATGTTGGGAGAGAGATTGTAAGGCATCGTAAAAACAGGCCAACAAGAGTATGTACTGTTACTTGTGCTGAAAGGTGTTAAATCATCAGTTGACAACAACCCAAGACGAACATTTCTTGGATCTTTACCAAACTCCGGACCAAAACGGTCTAGAGCTTGCCATGCCGCGCCATCTGAAGTATGCACCATAATATCTTTGTCACACTCTCGCGTAACCCTTCTGAATGCCACATCATCTGCTTCGTTGTTTCTTGAGAAAGAAATAACCGTTTAATTCTGGAAGTGATAGGCATGTACCGAAGCTGTTTGATCGGTACCTTTGTACTTATTTCCTCTCCATCATCATTCAAAACCTTCACATGTCTAGATGCTTTGGAATGCATAAAATGAGTATCGTTCTGGTGTTCCTTCCAAAACAACATGCAATTATTCTCGCACACATCAATTTTCTCATAACTCATGCCCATACCTTCCAAAATCTTCTTTGAGTGATATATGTCTTCGGACATCTTATGTTTTGACGGAAGGAGATCATTGATCAACTTCAGGATACCATTGTAGCAATTGTTTGCAAAATTGAATTTAGACTTCAAACCCATAAGTCGTGCGATCGCCTGCAGAACGGTCACATTGGTGACCTCATACACTTTTTCATCCATGGCCGGAAGAAGCCAATAAAACTTCTTCACCTCCTCTTGCAGTGACTGCTCTTCGTACTCTCGACCATCATCTATCATCATCTCATCCATCCCATCTTCATTCTCGTTTCCATCCGACTCACTAGCATGATCCATGTCTCCATGCTCACGCCACACTAGATAGTCTCGCTGAAATCCGTGCTTACAAAGCTGCAGCATCATTTCAGACCTCTCCAAACGTCGACGATTCTGGCACATGCTACATGGACACTTCACAAAATGAGCACCACTAGGAAATGTTTGGTTCACGAACACATTTGCGATTTGTGCCATTTCCAAAGTGTACACACCATCTGAACTCCATCCATCATACATCACCTTATAGTCATCACCCATTTTTCAGCTTATACCTATTCACACTAACAAGTCACATATATTTAGAGACTACTAAAACCTATACATGCTCACATATACATACATGTTAAATTACCTTTTCGTACAAATTAAATTTAGAAACTATTAATCATGCTCACATATTTAGAAACTATTAATCATGCTCACAGATATAAGTTAAACATGTAATTTGAGAATTAACTATTATTTAATCTTACATATCCACATTAGCTATGAATTAAGCTCACACATAGAACATCACATATACAAACTCATGCACCAAACAAGGATCACACATAGAGCTCAAATATACGACTTCAAATGTTAAATGTTTACCTTATACGACTTCACACTTATGTACAGGGGGTCGGAGGCGGTGTCGATGGGGGCCGGTCGGGGGAAACTGGAGGGGGGCCAAATGGGGCACCGAGGGGGGGTGGAAGGGGTCGCCGAGGGGCACCAACGGGGCGCCGGAGGGGGGCCTAACAGGGGCACCGAGGGGGCCAGACGGGCGCGCCGGAGGGGACGCCAACGGGAGGCGGATGGGCGCACCGACCAGATGGACGACAGCGGCGGGCTGATGGCGCGCGCGGCTAGGAGGTGAAGGGCGGGCGGGCGGTCAAAGTTTGGAAGTCGGGAGCACAGAGAGAAGTGTCAAAGGGTTAGGTTTATGTGTGGGGCCCGCTTAAGAGCATCGGTTGGGGATCGACAGACGCTCTTAGAGCCTGGGCAAGTCGGGCTCATGTTAGAAGCGTCGATGGAACAGACTAATACAATAAAAGCGTCTGTTTAACCGACACATTTAATATGTGCATCGGTTCCTTAAATTAAACTGACACATTTAAATTATTGGTGTTGATTTCTCTAAAACGACACTCTTAGTCCCTTTATATGCGTCGGGGCCGACGCCTCTAATTAAACCGACACCTTTTTCCTCTTTTCCTGTAGTGACCCTTTGGGAATACTCTTAGAGGTGAAATTCTACATCAATAGTTTTCGTGCGCTTGCAGATTTAGATGTATAATATAAAACCTACCAATAAACATTTCTGGCACCACTGCTAGGGATGAAGTGTTAGTAGTGCATAGGAAATATCAACAGCAGCACACTTAGAAACATTGTCGGTTGTGTTGGGGCTGTGGAGCACGGCTCTCAGTGGATATGAAGTCACCACTAATATCCTGTGAGCTTGAAAGTAGTGGTGTAGCTTCCTCGATGCCACAAGGACTATATAATGCAGCTTGTGTACCACGAGATACCTCATCTTGGCATTGCGGAGGACCTCACTGATGTAGTAGACTGGATGCTGGATGGTCCGGACCCTCCCTGGGTGGTCCGGTACACCTACTTCCATTGGCACGGGACCCGAGGGCTCTTGGCCCTCGTGACCTCGACCTTCCTATGGAGGCTTGAACCCGGAGGCATCTTGGATGTCAAGGACCCGACGAGGTCCGAGTCCTGGGACTCAGCACTTGTGGCAGGAGCCTCTGCTGCACTTGAACTTGCTGTGGCTCTGAACATAGTAGAGGCTCGCTTGGTTTTGGGGCCACCATGATCGGCAGCGCCGTAAAGCGCCGCTTTAGCTCCTGGAACACCTCTTCTGCCTCCTCGGACTATACAAAGGGTTTGGACTTGTGCAAGAGCTTGAAGAACAAGAGAGCATGCTCAGCCACTCTAGAGATAAAGTGATTGAGTGCAGCCAAGCATCCCGTGAGCTTCTACACATATTTGATACGGGCGAGAGGCCGCATCTCTTCGATTGCCTTGATCTTCTCTGGCTTAGCTTCGATCCCCCGGTGCGAGACAATGAATTTGAGCAATTTTCCGGCAAAGACCCAAACAAACACTTGTCCAAGTTTAACTTCGTGCATGTTGAGCGCAACGTGTCAAAGACTAGGGCAAGGTTGTTTAGCAAGGATGTGTGCGTTTTGATTTTGAAAATGATGTCATCGACGTACACCTCAACTAAGTCTCGAATGAGGTCCTCAAACATTTTATGCATGGCACATACAAAGGTAAGGAGTGCATTCTTAAGACCATATGACATGGAGACATAACAATACGTAGGATCGAAGAGCATGTGAAAAGCTACCATATGGGGCGTAAATGGTAGATTAAACTTTTTCAACGGATGCAACAAAAACCCCTCGACAGAAAATCAATCTGATAGAGGAACCGTGTGTGCGAGTGTTTCCAACGTGTTCAAAATGTGACAAATTAGTGTAGATTGTAGAGAATCAAGTCACGAAGACACAAAAAAATGAATCACGAGAAAATGTCGAGTAAACCTCAAGTTATGACAAAAACTCTTAGCAATGGAATATCTGTTCTAACAGAGAGCAAACAAATCTGCTACACCGGAAAGAAACCAGTGTAACTCAAAAACCACAAATCCAATTACTGTGAAATTTCCAAAGATGATAGATAATTAAGTTGGAAAGACAACAAAAAATGATTCATGCCAATTGGATCTGTAAAATGCGAGAAATGATCAAAACACTAAGAAAGTTCAGGCAATGCAGAAACTCGACGAGAAAGACTTGACAAAAACAAGTCTGGCGAACAAGGCACAAAAGCTCCTCTAAACTATGAATTTTATTAACCAGAGACACAAGGGGAACAGCCCAAAGTCATCTACCTATGAGCCTTGGCTTCCCTTAATTATATAACCAGCCCTAAGGCCAACCCAATCCTAACTATGACTCTAATCCTACTCAGTTTCAACTGAAACTTTTCATAACTGTTCAAGACTCTTCCATACACAGATAGAAGCAGTCGTAAGACTTCCAAACACCTTAGGAACATCCTAAACATTCCTAAAACAACTCAACTTCGTGACCCACATGAAATCTAACAAAAAAAAAACTCGAAAGTTTCCATAAACGAACCATAAGCACCTCAGCCGCAGCCTGAGATGTTAACGAGGCGGTTGGACCTTTCTGACCACATCTTCACGTCGATGTCTATTCACCACGCCTTGGAACAATGTATCCAAATCCATGCACTCCTTACATACATGCAAACAATTTCCAACAACGTTCATGATACCTTCATATGTATTGTTCTTGACCCAAACATGTTGCGTGACCTCCCGATCAACTCAACCACAATTCCTCTCAAACTTGGTTGTTGAACATGATCTTCTCCCTATGACTAGTTCAACGATTTCCATCACCAGCCATGTCTTGACCTCAAGCAACACCTGCACATGAACAAACAATGATTCTATTCAAGCACAAGTCTGCGACTTAACTCACGTTAGTCCGAAAACCACAACACTTTATGTGAGCACCTTGCATAAGCATGTTGCAAACCATAGCAAGAAAATACCAGCCATAACCACCAAAACAAACCAAAAACTTAGTAAATGAATACTAAGCAAACACTCCATAAGCCAAAAAGCATGTTTGAAAGCTTGCAAGTTAAAAACAAATCCACCACACAATTATTTCAGCAAGTAAAATTATCGAATAGACCAAAAGCAGCGCAGAAATGTAAAGGCAAAAGGTCAGACATTCCAATCCCAAACTCACGTGCAAATCTCATGTCAGAAAGTTCGGACAGTCCTTACAAAGTAAAGAGTAGATGTTACTCCCGAAAACACTCCCACCACGTCAACTCACGTGCAGCTCATGTGAGTGAATGTTCGAACAACCCAAACCATGAAACACGTGCAACTCATGTAAGAAAAAGTTCGGACAATTTAAAACCATCAAGGGTAATGTTACTCCAAAAAACACATTGAAAAGTTTGGATAGTCCAAAACTATCGAAGGTAAGGTTACTCCCAAAATATACTGAGACAAGTTCCGACAATGTGTATCGGGGTGCATTGGTGTAAGCTCAAAACTTTGAATATAAATTTTCACTTTTATTCTAATTGCCAATGTATTCAACACACATGGTCTCACAATCTCCCCCTTGATGAATACATTGGCAACACCACTTAAAATCCGAACATTGGATCATTCAAATGAAATGTTTTGAAAACAATTTTCTTCCCCTTTTGAAAATCAAAAATCAAATGATAAATAAATTTCAAAAACAAATTATCCCCCTAAGAAGAACGTCCAAAACACTTGTGAATGTGTGACATATTTCTCCCCCTTGACAATGTATTTAGCAAGGTTCAAAAGAGAAATCTTAATTATTATGAGCATATTTTAACATATACATATAAAACAAAGCTCATCCAAGTCATACTATCTAGTAACTTACACTATCACATCGATGAGCCATATAAAGTAGTGTAAGCCATGCTAGAGATCAAATGTATTTCAATTGAAGCAAATCATGATCTCACAAACTTAACTATTTCAAGACCTGAAAGCATGACACATGTTGCTGCATTATTATTATTATTTTCAGAGCACAAATTTGGATCATATGATATTTGATTTGCAAGAGATTATATGCCGCATCAGCCTTATTCTAACCAACCAAGCCAAGCCTATGTCATTTGACAATCAGAAGCTTAAGGACATGATTTTAGTCATACACAACTTCTTCCAAGTTTATATCTAAGTGCAATGATAGGCCATCTCAAAAGAAGAAGTGTGATGCATGCATATTCTCTTGATCTTTTTTATTTGAACATAAAAGCTCAACATGTGGATAGTGGATTGATTAACTTTTCATTATCAAACGCTCTTGTGAGCACGCAACAAGTTCAAAACAGCAAGAAAATTTGATCATGACAGGATTTAGTGTAAGTAATGATTCCAATTACTAGTCATGGAAAAAACTACAAAATGTATAACACAAGTACTCTAGTAAGAACTTTTAGCATGTAAAAGGAATCACAAAGTCATATATGTATGAAATACTATGCTCATATTATTTTAAATTTAGATTCACACATAGACTTCCTAAGTTTCAAAACACCCCCTCAATTTAATCCATGAGGATGCATAACCCCTATTTCACTACGAATGAAACAAAAATGAGTGAACTCCAAAGGTTTTGTAAAAATGTTAGCCAATTGTTGTTCAATATCTACCTGGTAAAGCACAATGTTTCCTTTTTCAAATTATCACGAAGAAAGTGATACCTAATGTGAATGTGCTTTGTTCTAGAATGTTGCACGTGGTTTTTAGAAATGCAAATGGCACTAGTATTATGACAGAACAGTGGAACACTATCTAGATCAACCCCATAGTCCTTAAGTGTTTGAACAATCCAAAGAATTTGTGAGCAAGCGCTAGCAGTAGCTATATATACAGATTCGGTCGTGGATTGTGCAACTGAATTTTGTTTTCTAGAGGACCAAGCAACAAGTGAATTACCAAGAAAAGGACAAGCATCTGAAGTACTTTTCCTATCAATCCTAACAACCCCAATATCAGCATCCGAAGAAGCTTTCAAAGTAACGGTTGAGGAAGAAGGAAAAATGCAAAATTCTTGAGTTCCATGTAAGTACCTGAGAATTCTTTTGATGGATTGACGATGTGAAGCACGTGGGGAACCTTGAAATCTTCCACAAAAATAGACGCTGATTGTATGTCTGGTCCTGATCTCGTGAGGTACAAAAGTGACCCGATCATGCTTCTATATTCTTTTTGATCCACGTGTTCACCATCTTTATCAAGTTCAAGTGTCATTGTTGTTCCCATTTAGTGTCTGAAGAGGCTTGCTTTTGTCCATGTTGAAGCGCTGAAGAAGGTCTTTCTATACTTCGTTTGATGCACAAAGGTTCCATCCTTCATTTCTTGATTTGTTGCCCCAAAAAGTATGTGAGCTCTCCCATCATACTCATTTCAAATTTCGAACTCACCATAGTTGGACTATGTGACTCGCTCGTGCAAGCTTCCAATAATTTATTGTGGAGGATGACTTCTTAGGATCCAAAGGGGAGTAGACACTTCACATGCTTCTTCTTTTTCATGTTCATCACAAATCTATGAGCTTGTGACTTGAGGATGATCTGGACCAGCAGTGGTGGTCGTCGGTGCTGGTTGTTAATCGAAATCAAAAACTGGAGCGATATCATTAGCTACTGAATTTTCGAGCAACAACACCACTTATTCTTCATATTCAATGAAAATAATCTCTCCTTGTGGATATGCATCTTGACCTGCTGTGGGGACCGGGGTCCCGACGTCCAAGGATCTCATTGGGTGGTGCCGTGCGATGCGACACCTAATAGCACACACAAAAAGAATTACCAAAATATGCAAAGTTTTCATTTCATAAATATAGAAGAGTTTACAAAATAGTGTACAATAGAGGTACACACGCAGCGGAAAATACGCACTTATAATCTCACTTAACCAAGCAAGAGAGAAGACGTCCATGCCCTAGGACGCTTCTCACTAGCAACATGAAGAACATTCAACAGCGGCGTGGTTCACATGAGATTCATCTCAACACCTCGAGGTCTCATGTACAAACTGAACAGCAGAAACAAACTAATACCTGCAAAAATTGTTAAAGCGTAAATGTGAGCATAAGGCTCAGCAAGACTGACCCGTCTCACTAGATATATGAAAGGTAAAGTCTACTATAGGTAAGGAATAGCATAAATAGACTCGCCTACGAGTGGATCCTTATAATCATATTTTAAGTAGCAAATGACATTCTTCAGGCATGGCACATCATAGACTCCACAATCAAACAAGAAACGCTTTGCCGATGATATGACATGCCCAAAGCACATAATGCTATTACATGTAAAGTATGGGGAAACTGTAAAATTTTAATTGTGCCATCTCTAAGCCACACAAGGTTGCTAAACAATTATAATTCAATACACCATATCCTTTTGGCTTCTTCAGTATTTACCACGTCACGACACAGTGAACAAGTGGTACTCTATTACCAGGAGGGACGGTGATTGCAATCAGGACACATCTGGACAACACGACACATACGCACTTTCGGAAGTGCCAGCGAGTACATAAGACAGTACCTACATGACACTTCAGTACTAGTCATATATGGCCACCTTTCGCCCAACACTCGAATGTCAAACCGGTCGATCCGTCAGGAGTAGGAGGTCACTGTGTGGGGCGTACTCTGACATGCCCACCAGCTGATTTACACATTGCTGCCCTCAACCCACACCTATAAAATGGAACGGAATGCCTCGACAAACCAGTATCAAGCTACGTCAGTTTACTGGAGCCCATTTCTCCAGTATGTCGCTGGTACAATTCAAGCTTGTCCAGCAGGGCCGCACATGGAACGGGCCTTAATCGACACGGTCAGAGCTATGCGACCAAGACCACCTCTTGTCGCTTCCTACTCATCTCTAACCGATCTCAACTTCATATTTATAAAACATTTCTTGATCCAATTCATCCCGTGTGATAAAATCCTATCTCGCTAGTAGATTCCAACCGAATCGGACAGGGTGTCAGAGACAAGAAGATGTTGGAGAAGCTGGCGACAAAGGAGGTCACAAGCGTCACAGAGTTATTTAGCCTGGCTGATAAGTACGCTCAAGCTGCTGAAGGCCGGGAAATGCACTCCAAGCCAGCTCCAGAGGCTAATAAAAAGTTCTCCAAAGCTGAAGCCACTATCTCCGGTGGTGGAAAGAAGAATAAAAAGTCCAATGGCAAGAAGAAGTCGTCGGCCGACACACCCACTGTTGCGGCAGCTGCAGCTCCTGGTGGCCGGGGGTCACGCCTCGAAAAGCGACCTCAACCTTCGTCAGAAGATGACAGTGGTCCAAAGGTGTGGTGTCCGATCCACAAAGCGGACAAACACGGCATAGAAGACTGCCAGGAGGTCCAAAATCTTGTCGAGCGCTACAACAAGCATAGAGAAGAAGCTCCTTTCCTCCAGCAGGAAGGAAAATAAAAAGTTGACGAACCTCTGGTTGATACGGAGCTAGGCTTTCAAGACCCCAAGAAGGTTCTGAAGGTTGTATACAACACAGTCGATGACGACTCTGATATCGCTGACAACGAGCGTCGCAAGACCCTCAATACCATATATGGGGGATCTTGGGATATCACATCTCGTCATGTCTCAAGACTATGCGGCGGGAAATGGCTTCTGTAGCTTCTATCGCCAAGGCAGAACCACATCGGAAGTGGATGGACACTCCCATCACTTTCGATGCAACAGACTGCCCCAAGAACATGGTCGGAGCTGGCCAACTGCCACTGATGTTGTTTCCAACCATCAACAATGTCCATCTCTACCATGTCTTTGAAGACGAAGGAACAACACTCAATCTCTTGAGCTTTGAAGCATTCATGAAGATCCAGCTCTGACTCTTGGACCTTCGCCCATGACACCCATTCTCTGGGGTAGGTTCGGACGCCATCAGTCCTCTCGGATCCATTACACACTTAGTAACCTTCGGGACTCGGGAAAATAAAAGACCGAGAAGATGGTCTTCGACGTCGCTCACATCAGCTTGCCCTTCAACGCCATCCCCGGCAGGCCTGCACTGTATAGGTTCATGGCTACCTGGTGTAGAAGATGCCTACACCTTCGGGTGTTCTCCGGATCCACAGAGATTGCACTGCAGGAGTTACAGCGCTACAAGAACTCCACGCGCTTGCCACAATGCAAAAGGGAACCGCTGGCAAAGAGCTAGCTGCTCAACCTCCGAGTACTCGTTATCGAGGCTCGACCTCTACACCACGTGTGCAACCAAGCGGCGACAGTGATGTACCCGTCAAAGTCGTCCAAATTGGTTACGATGCTGCCCAGACCACCCGTATATCGAGAGGTTTGTAAGACAAATAGGAACTTGCACTCATCACTTTCCTCCGGGCGAATGTTGACATGTTTGCCTGGCAACCATCACAAATGCCTGGGATCCCTAGGGAGGTTATTGAGCATAGCCTGAAGATTTATCCTGACACACGGTCAGTGCACCAGAAGCCCCGGAAGCAATCAGTCTAGGGTCAAAACTTCATCCGTCAAGAAATCAAGAAGCTGCTCGAAGTTGGTTTCATCCGGGAGGTTCATCATCCAAGATGGCTGGCAAACCAAGTCGTTGTACCCAAGGTCAGTTGGAAGCTTTGAATGTGTATCGACTACACCACAATAAATATGGCATGTCGAAAAGATCCATTTCTACTACCTAGAATAGATCAGATAGAGGACTCCACTTTCAGGTGTGAGCTATTGTGTTTCCTAGATGCATAGGTTTGTAACACCCTCATTTTCATGCATCATGCCCTACATACATTCATATACATGATTAACATTAATCCACATAAAGAGGAATTAGTTTAAAATTGATTTGGAACAAAACCGCACTTAAAATTCTAGAAAGTGCGGACTAGTCCGACTTTGGTACCGACTAGTCCGATTTCTCTCTGACCTCGATCAGACTTGTTCGTTTCTGCTGTGGACTAGTCTGTTTTTACCTCTGGACACTTTCAAACTTGTCCGGTCCTATGCGGACTAGTCCGGTGTTCCAAGGATCCTTGAAAATTTGCTAAGTCCCTGGACTTGTCCGAACTAGTCTGGTGTTCCTGCGGACTTGTCCGTTTTCCTCTCTGACTAAAGTTGGACTTGTCCGATTTTTGGCCAGAGTTGTCCGATTTCTCTCTTGACAACTTAGGACTAGTCCGGTCCTTTTCGGACATGTCCGATATTTCGTGACTCTAAATTAATCTTTTGTTTTACGACTTGTTTCTTGGGTTTCACATTAAGTGGGCCTAGGGACGTCGTGCCTAACTCTTTTAGAGCCCATATGGGACTCTAAACTGGCCTCTACTCATCTCAAACTCGAAATCCATCTAACCCTAGCCTCCACCTCTATATAAACAACCCCACCTCTTGTCTTGACCTCTATTTGCCACATTTCCACCCCACCAGAACCCTAGTTCGTAGAGAGACACCATCAAGGAGGGAGGAGGAGATACCAGGCAATAAGAAGGAGGGAGGAAATGAAAGAGGATCAAGATCTCCATCAAGTTTTGTTCTTCATCACCAATTCATCTCCAAGTTCATCACCAACCCTACATCATCAAGATCCAAGTGCTACCTTCAAGTTTCTCGATTCATTGGAGTCCTAAACACCTGTTATACCTTCTATTCTCTTTATCTTACGTGAATTCAACCCCAAGTCTCCAAATTCACGTCGATATAGAAAACCCTAATCTGCTAATTTCGCAAAGTGCGGACTTGTCCGGTCCCTAGCGGACTAGTCCGATTTTCCTGGTTAATTTCTATTGAATTAATTCTAAAATTAGATCTAATCACATCCAAACCCGTATAAACTTGTTAAAAGCTATTAGAACTAGTTAGTGATCATTAAAAGCAACTCATTAACAAGTTCCACCTTGGATTTGCATTAATCATGCATTTCATTTCATATTGAGTAATGTTTTTGCACTCCTTGATTGTGTTTCTTGTTTGTATGTTTATTTTGTGGATTAGACGGATTTGCGCTAGAAAGTGCCGCGGGGGATCTATAGCACCAAGAGTTTGAAGGCTTCAACCCGAACCAATCCCAAGAGCAAGGCAAGTGTCTCTAAAATAAATGTTTTGTTTGCAAAACTGCATGCTTGTGTCAATTTGATGGGAATCCTATGATAGGGAGTTTACTAGCTTTGTTTAACACGCCTTGTCACCTGGAATTCATGGTAGAGAGTCGGGATGGGCTTTTTACCTTTCTGCTTCGCTTAATTAATTGGGATGGGAAGACAACTATACCAGTTAACTTAATTATGCATTTATGAGATTATGATTAACATGAACTGGCTAATATGATATGGTAATGGGTGATCTAAGCAAGCCTGGTATGTTGATGGGTTGGATGTTACGGTGGATTGCTTGCTTTACATCTAAGGATTGGTTCATGTGAGAATAAGCCAGGACTACAGTGCCACCACGAGGCCAAGTATGGGTGTGGTGTAGCAGAATAATTAGGGCTTTGCCAGTTCTATTTGGATCATTAAGGATTCTCAGAGAAGGGGTAGTCGGATTAGGTTTGTTGAGGATTGGTGGGACTACCCTGGGAACCGAATGGCTCAAGAGGGGGCCCTTGGTTGAAGATGTGCTCTGTAGGAGACATCGCCACCGATGAAACCTCAGTGGGGTCTAAATAGGCTAGTGATCCCTTTGTAAAGGCTATTTTGTGATCTCTTGGCCATACACCAAAGGAAGTGTAATTGGCATGAGGGAAGTTCTCTAGTTGCCGACGGGTGATGAAATCACAAACACGTGCGTAAAGTGGTACAAACTCTGCAGAGTCAAACAAAACTATCGTGATAGCCTTGCTCCCGATTACGAGCACCTGGACAACTTCTATGATTAGAGGGTACTTGGGATTCGGGATGGTTTTTGGGAAGGTTACGGTTTGGTACTGGTTATGGGATGGTGTTATGGTTTATGGCAATGGATATGGTTAATGGTAATGTGAAATCTAGAATATGGACGATGGTAATGAATTATGTACTGGTATTATGATGATTACATGGTTTATGATGGGTTTATTTCATATACATATAGTATACTGCTTTTCAAATGTTTTAAATGTACTTTTCAGCACTTGGCCATTATTATTTTCGTCATTTGTATCAACTACATGTCATACTTTCCGCACTTGCTGAGTACGACATATACTCACCCTTGCAAATCCCCCCCCCCCCCAATAGTTGCAGGTCAGGATTGGGAGTTTAACGGTGATAATGCGGAGTTCTAGGCCGTGTCTACCGTCAGCTTTGCCTGTGGTGTTGATTGGAGCTATGCTACCCTATTGCTTATGCTTCCTAGCTGTTCAGTTTGCCTAATTAGTTTATTTTCGCTGCATTAGCTGAACTTGTCATTAACAATTCTTAGAGCTTGTATTTGAGGATATTATGAATTGAGTAATAAAAGTACTTAATAAATCTTATTTTGTGGTAAATTTTATATATATCCTTTTGTGAATGCACCCATGTATGTGTGTTGAACGTCCTGGGCACACATATGCGTTCACTTGGTTCATTTTTGGAACCGAGTGTCACACATATATATTCCAGATATCATGAAATCCAAATGTCTAGGGAAGATGAAGAACATATTGCCTTCATAACAGTAGATGGATTGTATTGTTATACTACCATGCCCTTTGGTCTCAAGAACGCTGCTTCAACTTTTGTGCGAGCTATGCACAAAACCTTTGGAGAGCTCAATAGGGACCTGGTGGAAGTGTATGTCGGTGACATCGTCGTCAAGTTCAAGAACTAGGAGTCACTCCTTGACAACCTGCAAGCCGTCTTCGACAAGCTATGCATCACGCGCACCAAGCTGAACCCGGACAAGTGTGTCTTCGGGGTCACCTCTGGGAATCTTCTCGGATTCTTGGTGACTCACTGAGGAATTAAGGCAAACCTGGCAAAGATCAAGGCTATAGAAGACATGCGGCCTCCAGCCCGCATCAAGGATGTCAAGAAGCTAACTGGATGTTTAGCTGCGCTCTACCGGTTTATCTCAAGACTGGCCGCGCGAGCGCTACCCTTCTTCAAGTTATTGAGGAAGACTGGACCTTTCCATTGGTCCGAAGAAGCACAAAAGACGTTCCAAGAGCTCAAGCAGCTCCTCATCACACTACCAATCTTGGTAGCTCCAAACCCTAGAGAACCTCTACTGCCTTACATTTCTGCAACTACGGAGGTTGTCACCATGGTCCTGGTCGCGAAAAGACCAGAACCATCTCCAATTCAGGAGCCCAGACCCCTCCGGGAGGGTCCAGAGCTACCTGAAGGTGAGTCTGGGTCCCAGCCCCTAGGCACGGATCTTCAAGGTGAAATGTTAATGGATCAACCTCTCTCATCTGAAGGAGTTCACACGGCTGATCAAGAAGATCCAGACCCCTCCGGGAGGGTTAGGACTGAACAAGAAGAAGTTTTGGACCCCTCCGGGAAGGTCCGGGAAGATCAACAAAAAGGTCCGAACCCCTTTGGGAAGGTCCTAGTTGATGGAGAAGAAGCTCTGGGCCCCTTCGAGAGGGTCCGGACTGTCCAACGCCTAGTTTACTTCATTAGCAAAGTACTCCACGACGCCAAGACTCGATACTTTGAGGTGCATAAGCTACTTTACGCAGTTCTTATTGCTTCAAGAGTCTTCATCATTACTTTCAAGCCCACAAGATATCAGTAGTAACTTCTTACCCACTGCGTGCTATACTGCATAATCCTAACTCTACTGGGAACATCGCCAAGTGGGCAGTGGAGCTGGCAGAATTCAATCTCGAATTCCTGTCGTAACAAGCTATCAAGAGTCAAGCCTTGGCTGATTTTGTGGCAGAATGGACACCTTCTCCATCAAATCCTGGGGGCCCCAGTGAGTTGAAGCCGGAGCTCAAGTACACAGTCTTCACCGAGCCTCATTGGACCCTCTACTTTGACGGGTCTGTGCAAAAACAGGAGGCCAGAGCTAGAATACTTCTCCAAGCTCCGACCGGGGATAAGGTCAAATACATGGTGCACCTTAATTTCAAGGCGACCAATGACATGGCGGAGTATCAAGCTCTCATCTATGGGCTCAAGGTGGCGCTATCTTATGGTATCAAGCAAATGCTAGTGAAGGGTGACTCACAGCTCATCATTAAGCAAGTCAAAGGCGAATGCAGCTACAACAACCCTCAACTCGCTGCTTATCTCCTTGATGTCCAAAAGCTTCAGAAGGACTTCAACGTCTTGGACCTCAGCCATGTCCGAGTCTCAACAAATCAGAAGCTGACAAACTCTCAATGAAAGCTTCAACCGGAGCTGCGGCTCCTGACGCATTTTTTGTCTGGAGATTGTCAAGACCAACCGCTTGGCCCATCGAACTGAGTGAAGGGGGCGAGACCAGCACCTCGAAGTTGGCGGTCCAAGTGGCCCTGTTACCATGGCATCCATCAAGGATCATATGTGTTGTAGGAAGCTCCAAGCAACCCAACACGCAAGACTCAGAAGCTCAAGTTAGCTCCGATGCATGGATCTCGAAGATCCGAAGCTACTTGAAAGACAACCACCTTCCTGAAGACAGTGTATCCACTGACCGGATCGTCAGATTGGCTAAAAGATACACGCTGGTAGAACGGGATCTCTACTAGCGCGGTGCCAACAACGTCCTAATGCGGTGCATTGCAAGGGAAGAAGGCCACGAGCACCTCGCGAAGATCCATGGAGGCGAGTGTGGGAACCATGCTTCTTCCACCACGCTGGTTAGTAAAGCCTTTCGGCATGGCTTCTACTGGCATACAACACTCCAAGATGCAGTTGAGTCGGTGAAAAAGTGTGAAGCGTGCCAATTTCATGCAAAACAAATTCACACACCGGCTCAGTCACTGCAAATGATACCTCCTACATGGCCATTCGATGTGTGGAGCATGGACATTTTGGGACCTTTCCCAAAAGCCGTCGGAGGTTACAGGTTCCTGTATGTTGCCATCGACAAGTTCACCAAGTAGCCAAAAGCAACTCCAGTTGTTACTATCAATAAGCAATCAACTATCAAGTTCTTGAAGTCCAGAGTCTGCAGATTTGGAGTTCCAAATAGAGTCATCACTGATAACGGAACCCAATTTACATGTGCATCATTTCATGAGTATTGTGAAGACCTCGACATTCAAGTCAGCTACACATCAGTAGCTCACCCGGCAGGTAATGGCCCAGCCAAGAGAGCAAATGCAGAAATACTAAAAGGACTCAAGACACGCACTTATGAGCGCCTGAAAAAATAGAGAGCCAACTGGATCAAGGAGATTCCGTCCGCACTATGGGCAAGCAGGACAACACCTAACTGGTCTACTGGAAAGACACCCTTCTTCCTGGTATACGGAGCTAAAGCATTTCTTCCTCCGGAGATCACCATGAGGTCACTCCGGATCCGGGCCTTCAACAAAGCCACGCAGGACCAGCTCCGGCTTGAAGACCTTAACCGATGAGGGAAGGTGCCAAGCATCTGTTTAGAATGCACGTTAGCGCCAGGCGCTCCAGCGCTATTATCAAAGGCTTGTGCGCAAATGATAGCTCGAGGAAGGCGATCTGGTGCTGTAGAGAATACAAACTCCTGAAGGGATAAACAAACTTCCCCTCAGCCGGGAAGGTCTCTTTTGAGTGATCAAAGTTTCTCATCCCAGATGCATTCGCTTGGCAACTGAGGATGGGACCGTGCTTCTCAATCCTTGGAACATCGAGCACCTCTGTAAGTCTTATGATTAGTATCATGGAGATGAGTTCGTAATTACACACAATGTAACTTATAGAGTCCATACACAGAGTCGGGTAGGTCCTCCAGGAGAACATCCGGAACCCTGCGGGAGGGTCTAGGAAGTTCAAGGACCACTTGACACACTCACAACATTAAAAGTGTAGCTACCTGCCATGGGTTAGTATAAGATGTATAGCAAACTTAGCCTGGTTCCGAACCCGAAGTGCATCCTAGTCTCCCGTGTAATCCGGACCTATAATGAAAGACATTGTTGTGTGAAAGTAGACTCCACGTGCATTATATTTGTACAGGCTCATTTTCTTCTATTTATTCTTTTTCCTCTTATCTATAATGAAGTTGTGCAATTCTTTTTGTCCTTTAGTCCAAGTTACTCATACGTTGTACAAGTTATATTTTGGGTTTTTACGGATCTTAGCATTGCTAGATGGTCTACTCGCCTGAGTGCCAAGCCAACACGGGTCCGGAGTGTGCTATCGACTTAGCCTGGTCCAACACCCTAATTACGTCACTCTACCTACATTCCGGCAGGCCTCAATAGGCCGGGTCTTAAAGGCATTTGGATCTGGAAAACTTACATCAATGTACTTGTTATCATATCAAATTTCTTCGGGTCTAAAATTCAAATAATAATAATAAGTCACAAAAGAGTTATAGATGAGAGGACAAATTTTAAGGTTTTTCTTGTCTTTGATCCGCAGGAAAAATGAAAACTCATGACCATGGTGGATGATGCAAAAGCTACTAAGCTCCAACATCACTCTACGGGCCCCGCCATCGACGTTTCTGACGTTGAAAGTGGGCGTCGTCGGAGCTAACAAGCTCCGACAACTCCCATGGGGGCTTGTCGTCGACGTGAAGCATAATGGAAATTCCAGTGAAGATGGTGAAACCACCCAAGGGGATTCGTCGTCGGCGTATTCTACGATTGATGGAGGATATCGTCGAAGCTGGGAAGCTCCAACAACCCTAGGAGGCCCGCCATCGACGTTTTACGCGTTGATAGTGGGTGTCGTCATACCTACCAAGCTCCGACAACCCCAGGGGGGCCCGCCATAGACGTTTTACATGTTGACAGTGGGTGCCGTCGAACCTACCAAGCTCTGACAACCCCAGGGGGTCCACCGTCAATGTCTTATGTGTTGATAGTGGGCGCCGTCGGACCTATCAAGCTTTGATACCTCCCAGGGGGCCCGCCATTGACGACACAAAGCGTCCAAGTCATCAAAACATTATTAACCCTTTTAGTACATGTTCGCAATTAAATTGTGTACGTCTACCAAGGGGCCAATAAGATAAATGGCAATGCATTGAGGTAAAACATAAAATGGAATTCGTTCATGCAAAGTGTGGATTTCATTCATTGGAAGTACTGGGTTACAAAATGAGGGTTACAACAAAAGGCAAAAGGAAAAGGTCCTAGCTACTGGAGGTTCTACATCTTACGGAAAATAATGCAACCTTCCCAGCATCTTCTTGGATGCTAGCCCTGGCGGCATCCTTCTCTTCTGCAATGGGTCCTTTGAAGACCGGATCTAGAGAAAGTTGGGGGTCTCGGCTCTTTTAACACGGCAAGACATATTCTGCATTGTTCTTGGCCAGAGATTTCCCCTTCGTCTCCAGCGGGTCGGTGATGAAATCACCCATCGCGTCGAGTTTGCTACCAGCAGAGCCAAGTGCCACCAGTGTCTGGTCCATCTCCGGTGCTGGGTTCTCTGGACGTACTGGGCTGAAACCAAGCGACACCAAAGCTCTCTCTGCACGCACCAGAAAATCCAACAACTATTGGAACTCAGTTGCCCTCAAGCTCCGCAGCTCCTCTAGTGACCTTCTGGCTGCCGCAAGCTCCGAACTCTCCCGGGCGATGCGCTCGATCTCTTTGGCATGTTGCTGAATTCTTTTGGCCACTTGTTTTCACGGTCAGTGAGCTCTATCTCCCGGAGGTGGATGCAGTTCCGTCGTTTGGCTAGGTCCTTCTCCCTGCCTCTCACTTTCCCCTCTCTGGTGGCAACATCGGCTTCTCTTTTAGAGAGCTCCTACCCTAACTTCCATTGATTCTCTTCCTCCTGCTTGCACCATTGTTCAATTTTTTTGGTGCGGTCCACAATGTTCTGCTCTCCCAGAATCAGTTTTTGGGAGAGCTCTCCCTCTCTCTTCATAATATCATCCTGCATCTCTAGAAGTTTCTCTTCCCTCTCATCGAGGTATGCTCGACGCTTCAAGAGAATCTCGTTCAGCGCGTTGAGGTTGTCGTGACGATCGCCAGTAGCCTCACTGCTTTTCCTGGCATGCTCCAGAATCTGCCGATACTTAGCGTAGAGGGACCTGATGGAGGGCTCCCTCTCCTCCAGCAACTGGCCCAAATATTCCATCCAGGCATTCTCCTTCTCGACCCACTCCTTTTGGTCAGCAAGCCTTGTCTACGCCAGTTTGGTCTCGAAGTGAAGCCTATTGCGCCAACGCCTCAAGGTGTGGCGCTCTTCTTCGAGGACCTTACTATTGTGGTCGAAGGCGAGTTGGACTTGACGGAGGCTCGAGCAAGCATTGTCAGTACACAACACGAAGGGAATAGGCTCCGGACCTGCCGGGGTCATCTCTGCCGGCTCCAGGGGGTCTTCAAGAACAAAAATCGGGTCCCATGACACAAGCATGGTCCCCTATGGTCCTGCGGCACTAGGGCCGCCCTCAGGAAGCTCCACAGCCTCCACTGTCGCCGAGGGAACTTCAACCTCTAGAGTTGATGTGGAAGGTTCCCCCGCCGGAATTTCCACTGTCGGCTCAGCGGGTGGAGGGCCTGCCGCAGACTCTTCTGGATGCTCCGACTTAGACATGGACACCTTCGGAGCAATCACCCCCGGGGCAGACGTTAGAGCTTTGTCCGGAGCCCCCACCACCTATGCCTCAGGCACCATTACATCCACTACTTCCGGCTATGGTGCCGAAGCTTCAACTATCTCCGGCAAAGAGGCCAGACCTTCAGGCACCATCGGCTCACCCGTCGGCTCTTCAAAAACTTTCGACACAAGCATCAGAGCTTCGATTGTTTCCAGCTCAAATGTTGGAGTTTCCACCATCTCCGTGTCTTGCTCTGGAGCTTTAGCCACCAGTGCCACTGCTACTGGCGCATCTTCACAAATGTCTCCCTCGTGGTCCAATGCTACCATGGGAGCCTCTAGTGTCGCTTCGGGATCTAGATCCACGACAGCCAACCGCGGAGCTGTCATGACCTCAGCCGCCACTTGTGGAGATGCAGGGGCTGGAGCTGGAACTTCCGCCTGCACAGCCTCAATCACCGTGGCGAGTGCCGAAGCTTCCATGCCTTTCTTCGTCACCCTATAAACAAAGAATCAAAAGATTCAATAAATGACAAAAAAACTAGCAACTCAAGGTGTGGACGTAATGTTTACCTTGGGAGGTTACCACTCCAACTGGCGCGAAACTCCTTCATTGGGCGATCGGAGCTAGAGATCACCATGGTCGGTGTGGCCAGAGCTTTGAATTGCTGCTCGAAACTTGTCGTCGTCTTCGGCGTCGCCTCAGCCGGGACATCCCTCGGTTGGGAAGGACCTTCGAACCATGAGCCCACGGTCGGTGCTGGGAGCGGAGCTGATTTGCCAGAGCTAGCGCCCCTTGAGGATGCTTGCACTAGAGGATGCGTGGCCACCGAATATCAACCTCGTCGGGGAGAAAGGGGTAGTTGTTGTCGGAGCTGACCTGACGTGGCTCCCGTTAGCATGCCTCAACTTCTTCTTCCGGCTGGAGGATTCAGCCGACTCCTTGCCTTTTCCCTTGCCCTTGCCGACGTCATTGACTTTCTGGCTCGTGGCATGGTTAGCCACCCTCTCAAAACCTCCGGGGATCGCAACCCCAGAGATATGGCGCCTCTCGACCATGCCTAAGTCATCCAATGTTGGCATTCTCCTCCAGATCTCCCTGCTAACCTCTGGAACCATGTTCAGAGGCAGGAAGGCAGCCGACGGAGTCAGGGCTTCGCGGGAGATACCTCCATTTTGAAATTTCTTGAGATGGATCTTTAAAGCTTCATCATCCAAGTTGGTGTTCAAACCAACTTCGATTCGATTATGATCCATCTCACTATTGAATGCCCATGCGGGCCATTCCCTAGT
Source organism: Tuctoria greenei (assembly GCA_036927565.1). Lineage (NCBI taxonomy): Eukaryota > Viridiplantae > Streptophyta > Magnoliopsida > Poales > Poaceae > Tuctoria > Tuctoria greenei. The sequence continues at coordinate 86,037,294 of JAYESD010000006.1, forward strand.
CTTCAGTGGAGCCCACCTGCTCAACAAGAAATTGCTGAAGACCATTTGGGGGGTCACTCCTCCCTCTATGCATTCTTCGATCCTTTCCAGGATGGGCTTGTACGCATCCGACAGCTCCGAAACTACATTCCAGGCGTCGGTGTCGACATTAGGAAGGACCTCGGGCAGCTTCAACCTCTCATGCTCCTCCACAATGATGATCACCCAATACTTCTTCCAATCGTCCCACTTGCCGGAGGGGAAGTTATTCAAGTACTTGAAGGGGCAATTCTTCCGCTTCATGAAGTAGTAGAAGCCGATGAGCTCTGTCCCCTTGTTGGTGGTGCAGACCGTGAAGAAGGTCCAGAATAGCTTGACGCAGGGAGGCACACCCACCCACCTCTTGCAGATGTGGACGAAAGTTGCCACTAGCAAGAAGGAGTGGGGACCGAGATGATAAAGCTGGAGGCCATAGAAATCCAGCGACATCAAGAGGAATCTTAAGAAAGGTGGGATCAGACCCACCATGGCGTACGCCAAGAAGTACACCACATCTCCGGTGCACTTCTTCCTGAAGGGGAGCTTGCCGAAGCGCATGTCGCGATTGGAGGAATCGCTGGACCACCCCATGTAGGCCCGAACAATCGCCATATTCTCATTGGTCTTGACCTTGCTGTGGGGAAGACCCAACTCCATCACGGCAAAGTGGAGCAAAAGTTGCAAGGCTATGTAAAGGTTGGGAGGCTCTGAGCGCAAGTTCTATTGAAAGCGTAAGGAGTGCTTAAACAGTGTGGGATTTCCTTCTTAAGTAAGCCTTCGCAACACTTGAATGGATAACACAATTGGATCAAGATGTGTTTTCAAAAATCTACCCTGCCAATGACGAGTGGATCCTGGTCCACATTGGCGGAAAGGCCGAAGTTATTAACCCAGGTAAACTGTTGTCATGATGGGAGGTTGGAAGCCCGAGGGCGAAGACCTAGCAAGGCACGCGGAATGGATACGATTTGCGCATTGGGAACCGGCGACCTTCAATTAGGTGAGATTCGCACACAAAGATCTCACTTGTCGCATTCTAAGGAGGCCACGAGACGATGGTTTAATAGTGGACCATCGTCCGAACAGCACATCAGAAGGCCTTTGAAGCCGTAGCATGGGAACCAAAGATGGCCCCACCTCTAGTAGAATTATTTAACCCAAAGGGTTTCTCCCAGAGGTGGGCCCGGGGGCCACTGTCGATACCCTGGGTACCGGGTACCCCATGATACTGCATGAAACGCTAAAGAATTTCACCAGTCCAAGTTGGAGACCTCCAAAGACTGCACGTGTTACATAGTACTGGACCCGCCTCCCTCGTTTGGGTAGCTCCGGCATTGCCACGTGTAACACAAGGCGGGACCTAACTCCCTTTATAGGGAAGCTCCAGTCTTGCCACGTGTCCAGTGACCCCGGACCTAAGCCCCAGTAGAGGGAAGCTCTGGTACTGCCATGTGTATAGTGACTCTGGACCTGACTTCCCACAATGAGAAGCTCCGAAGCCGCCACGTGTCGAGCTTTCGGACCTAGGACCTCAACCGAAGACTGACATATCTCAAACAACTCTGACTTTCAAGGGACTTCTAAGCAATAGTTTCAAGACCTGATTATGTGTCATTAATACTATATTAATGACACGCGGTCAGTGGGCTATTAATAGAGGTAACGCCGTCATTAAGGCGCTCTATCACACTGTTAATCACACTTAATACTCGTAGATCATGTATTAGGCTATTAATTATGCCAAGACCACATGTCACGCCAGGCAAGTGTTGTAACGGCCAATCCTTAGACTATAGAAGGGCTGCGCCGCACGGTACATGGACAAGCAAGCTCACACGCTCACAAGCGCCACTCAAATTCATACATACAACACACAACCTGTGGAGTATGGTGTTACGCTCAGGCGGCCCGAAACATGTAAAATCCCTCGTGTCATCATCTTGTTTGTAATCTTAACGCGCGCCCCCAACCAATCAAGAACCTCTGTGGGCTACAATCTAGCAGTACCGGTGGAAGTGTCAATTGCACACTTCGACAATATGAATTTGGCATATGGTGATGATATTAATTGATAGCTGGTTATAAATAAATTATGATGGTGAACAAGAATATTTGATATGGATTATGATTATTGCTTGAATTATGATAGGATTTAAATTCACATACACATTTTAGGCTGCTTTTACAAGTATATGAAATATACTTTTATACAAATTAGCCATTTATTATCATACTTGTTTTAGCTACATGTCATACTTTCCCACACTTGCTGAGTACGATATGTACTCACTCTTGCTATTCCCACAATTAATTCAGCTACGAGAGATATTTTGGAAGGCAATGTGGAGTACTAGGTGTGCGTACTACCGTCGATTGCCACTGGAGTTGGAGTCGCCTATGCTAGATAGGTATTTATTTCCCGCTGCAATAGAATCAAGGTATTTATATTATTCGTGACATGGTTAAATTCTAATTATCATTTGTGATATTGATATGTATGTGTGATTAACATCCTAAGCACACATACATTACACTTAGTTCGTTTATCAGAACTGGGTGTCACAAATTGGTATCAGAGTCGTGTCGACCGTAGGATGCAAGCCTAGGTAGAATGGACACGACAAAAAACATAGAAACTATTTTTTTAAAAAAGCTATTTTCAAATTCCTTGCTGCTGCATTTTATTTTTGCCGATTCAGTCACAATAAAGTGTTGTTTTATATTGTGTCTTTCTTGCTAATTCAGCTACACCTTGAGCTGCTTGCTGTTGCACTTATTTTTTTATTACTAATACTTCCTTGAAAATTGTATGTGGTTTTGCAGCTGCAGTACCTTCAATATTTGCTCTTTGCGCGCTGCTGCATTTTTCTGTTTTTCCTCTCTTTTTGCTGCTGCTTTTTTAATGCAATTTCGGCCATGTTTTGATGTGCTTGCTGCTGCAATTGTTGCTAATATTTTCATGTAAAAATGTGTGGTTTTGCTGCTGCTAGTTGTGAGTAAACTATTTTGCTAACTACTGCACTTTCATCCTTTTTCTCTCTTTTTACTGCTGCACACCCTCTATTTTTTCCCTCCTCTTTGCTGCACATTTTAAAACACTCACCACTAAATATTTTCTTAGTCCCACATGTGTTTGCTGCTGCGCTAAAATTATTGTTTCCACTTCTTCCTTGCTGCCCTGTTCTCTTTTCTTGTCCCTCCTTGGTGCTGAAATTTTCATGCCATGCACATCTTGCACCAATACACATAGAGCATGAACAACCAACCCATAAGGATGACTGCGCCCCAGCTAGCTCTTCCAACGAATACATAAAAGAAATAGAGTTGAAGGACAACTTGCGAGGCATACATTTCAATATGAAGAGCATCTGGACATGAAGAATGGGGAGTCGAAGTTTGCGTCTTCGCCGACAATCAAGTTCATGTGAAGCACGTCAGCTGCTTGGGGAGCCGCTCGTAAAGATCTGACAAGCCGAAATCATTTTTCACCCCACCTAGATTGCCACGTCGACCCTGCCTCGAGCTCGTATCTGGAATAAACAAAATAGAATGCCTTCACCTTTCTATAACTCGATAATTTTATAACGTTTAATTACGATTTACGTCAAATTTTGGTTAATAAGCATTAAACGCTTAGTTTGTTAGTGCGCTAGATTAGGTGGTGTGTGATTATTTGATTGTTTGCTTGTATGTTGTGTGTTTGGATGTGTACTATATTCATGTCCTCATCCAATAATGCATTATTTAGGATTGTATGCCTTGATGCATGCATATAGTTGGGATTCCTTCTATCTCCCTTCATTTCCGCTTCTACTTTCGCGCAAGATGGTCACTACTAGAAGAATTACTATCCCGGACGAAGCTATATGGGAGCTTGAAGATGTTATCAAGAGTTTTCTCATCTCTTCTCCAATCCATCCGAACCTCGAGGATGAGGTTCCTTTTATAGGGGTAGATTGTAACATCTCGAAATTTTCAGACTTGGCTAATTCAAATTTAAAAGTGAATTGAAATTTTTATTTCCAAATTTCTTCTTCAACCCATCCGAATCTCGAGGGAGAGATTCATTTTAAGGGGGGTACAATTGTAACACCCTGATTTTCGAGTTTCGACAAAATTTAAACTTAAATGGGAATTTAGAGTTAATGATAGGAATAAATTGTTCTTATAAAGAAAAAAAATAAAATATACGCATCTTACCTTGCATTTTGCATTCATCCTAAGTATTGAAAATTAATTACCAAAATAAAAATGCTAAAAGTAATTTAGTTGCCATAACAATTATGAGATAAAAGAAATAAATGAAACTAAAGGTATATATAAATATAATAGCTTAATTATATGATGATTTCATGCAAAATCATTAAGTAGGATGAAAAGGAAGAAATGTAAAAGAGTTAAAAATAAAGATGCAAGCAAAATTGAGCCAGATACCGGTCCGAATGTCTTTACATGGGCAACAATGGACTTGTCCGGTACAATACCAGATTAGTTCGGTATGCATAGACTTAATCAAACTTTCACAGAGCACGAACTTGTCTGTTACAACAACAGACTAGTCCGAAGTCCCTTATTGTACAAATCCCGGACTTGTCCGGTATAACACCGAACTTGTCCGTTAAACTTTCTGATATGAGAACAGACTTGTCCAGCACCACATTTGACTTGTCCAATGAACTCTCCGTAACCGGAACGGACTTGTCCAGCATTAAACGGATTAGTCAGGTACCTTACAATTTAGTGTATTTTAATACTTTACCGTACCAAATGTATAAATAATAAACGTAAGTCAACCATTGATAAAATCACTGACGACACAAAGATCATTGTCCCACAATAAAAGAAAAAAATAAATGAAAAAACAAAGAGCAAAAAGGAGACAAGTAAAAGTCAACCATGCTCAAAGTAGTGGCCGCACTAAACAACCTGACGGCACCACCAAAAAATAAAAATAAGTAAGTAAAATAAATAAATAAATAATACTAAAAAGAAAAGAAACAAAAGAATATGGAAGTCAACCAGCGCAGAGCCGTGGCCGCACAAAGAACCAGGCTGCAAAACTGACTGCACAAAAGAAAAGAAACAAAGAAAAGAAGCCACCGCCAGCCAAGAAGGAAAAAAAAAAAGAAGAAGAAAAAAGAAACAGGTGCCGGCCAGCACCTGTCCAACTCGGAACCGATCGAGCCAGCACAGGCGGGCGCGCCAGCCGTGGTCGAGCGGGAGCCAAAGTCCAGTGGCCTAGGCGCTCTATAAAAGAAGCACTGCTCCCGTAAGTCTCCCCACATTAAAAAAAAATCTACCGCAAGCGACCACGTAAGGCAAAAGCCCTAGCCGTCAGCAGCGCCATTAGGGCTAGGGAAGGAAGAAAAAGAACGAGCCGCCGTTCTTGTCGAAATCGTCGCACCATCATCGTTTTCGCAGTAGGATGCTACATCGCCGTCGTTTCCTTCATCGATATCTCATCGTCGTCTTCTTCGTCTACATCACGCCGCCGATCTTTGGTTGAGTCGCTACATCGCCATCCACGACCGTTGAGACTAACCTCGTAACAGGTAGGTTTTACGGTTCAGATCCTTATGACGAAATTAATCAACTATTCGAACCATATCACATCCACACTTATTTCATCGTGTCTTACTACACCGCCACGAACTAGTCCGTTTCCGCGCGCACTAGCCGGTATTGTGCGGACTAGTCCGGATCTGTCAGACTTGTTCGATCAACTCTCTATGCCCAAGTGGACTAATCCGGCCCCTGCGGACTAGTCCGGTATTAATATTCAGCAACCTCTAATTACCGCAAGAATCACTATAATTGACCCAAAACTCACATAAACACTTGAGAACTAGTTGAATCTAATTAGTAAATAATAGAAGTGAATTAATAACATGTATTACAACATAATTACCTCATCCATATACATGATGTCATATTGATTAATATATGTGCATATTATTGATTGCATTGTTGTTGGTTTGTATATGTGCTTGATTGCGAGTAGACAATTCACTCAGGAGGTTATGATCGCGAAGCTATTATCCGAGGATCTTCATGTGCAAGACATTGAATTGCTTGAGCCATCAAATTGCGAAATATTAAGGCAAGTGTCCTTGACCATATTGAACCTATGATTTAAATGTTTTATTTGCAAAACTGCATGTGTCAAGGTGTTAATGCGACACTTCCTCCGGATCTGCTAAGGAGCAGCCCGCGGAGGTTCTTTGTTCGATGGGGCTTATGCCTCAATCAAGTGTTCTAGCTGATGAGAATATGAGACGGTGGTGTTTACTTGGTTCGGGCCGCAAGGAGCGTAACACCCTACTCTACGGTGGATGGTATTGCTAGTATGTATGTATGCGTGTGTGATGTTTTGGTCCTTTGTAACTGTGATGGTCCGGACCTTTTATAGACAAGGTTGGACGCCATACAAGTGGGGTCCCGGGACCCGATAGGTGGTCCTGGGGCGATCTTATCCTAAAGATCTAAGACTTCTTTCGTAAGATTGCCTAACCGAGATAGTGAAGACTCGCCATAGCCCATGCGTTATTGCTGAAGGTGGCAGAAGGTGTCCCATCGGCTTGTCTTGTTGCCACAAGCTACCCACTTAGCCAAGCGGGATAGACCTGCGGCGCCTTAACTGTGACGCGATTGGTCATAGCGTTCTCTGACCGTTGGCATGCTCCGTGTTGGTCGCCGGAGGTGGGTGCGCGTCTTCAATATTCGACTTGAGCAGGGCGCACAATCCCTTGACTCCCGCATCTTACCGTCCGAGGCGAGCCGCGGGACACGTGGCAGCATCGGGGCTGAGCCATGCTTGAGAGGCCAGTCCTGGTCCTCCATGACGCGTGGCAGCTCCAGGGCTTGCCAAGGATTGTGGTAGCTCCGGGCCCTTCCCCGTGGGGGTGTGCTGGACCCGGTGCTCCGTGCCACGTGGCTGTACCGGGGCTCTCCCCCAAGGTTGTGTAAGGTCCTGTCCCTACATGTGGCACCTCAAGAGCCCACCACTCTGGAGGGGCCAAGTTCCATCTTCAAGGCTTACGTGGCAGCACCACAACTCGATCTTGAGGGAGGAAAAAGTTTTGGTGCCTACAGGACACGTGGCAGCTCTAGACGGTTGTCGGTGTCTTCCTTCTGTGTCTGAGGGTACCCCGTCTGTAGGGTACCGACAGTGGCCCCTGGGTCCACCTTGGGGCAAGGTGAAGAGCCCAAAGTTGGAGCCCTTTTCATATTTTCCCACACTGTGCATTGAATTCTATCTTGGACAGCCAAAGTGGTGGGTGCTTCAGCCAACATCGCCATGCGTCTGTCCCAAGTTGAGAGGTTATGGCAACATGATCTTCGCTTACTGTCGTATCTTTGCCTTCTGCGGTGCCTTTGACCGCGACGGTTCCCGATGCGGCTATAGCACTTTTTTTCACTCCGGCTTTATGGGAGCCGCTTCAGCTGTTTTTCCGTGTGGCTGACCCCCTGGCCTAGTGCTTCTATCAGAGGGCATAGGGCCCATTGTCATGTGTGCCGTGTGCTTAAGAGGTGTGGGCCGATCCCCTGCTTAAGGTACTGAGGCGTCACGGGGATGATAAAAAGGAAACATTGTGAGGGAACATTTCCTTCCTTACTTATACCCCGTAGCTTAAGTTTCCGTCTTCTTCCTCGAACGCCTGAGCCTTCATAATTTAGCCAAAGCTCTCTCCTTCATTTGCTCCCATGGCCTCCCCACTGCCTCTATCTCACCTTCAGTCGGCCGACAACCTGTTGTCGATGCGATGACTACTTGGCTGGTTGGCGGCAGAGTGTGCATAGATGATCCGCTGGGGATCTCCCACTCTCGAAGACTAGCGCAAAGACGAGACTGTCATCTTCGTCGCCTACGTGTATGCGGGGCTTGGGCTTTCGCTGTCGAGGTTCTTCCTCGAAGTGCTGGAGGAGTATGTGTTGCAGCTTCACCACCTGTCGCCGAACTCCATCACCGTGATCGCGGTGCTCGTCCACTTCCGTGAGGCGTTCGTGGGCTGCAAGCCAACGGTGAAGATGTTCTGGTTCTTCTTCGTGATGAAGACCACCGGGAAGAGCGAGATGACCCAGGTGGGTGCCTACTACTTTCGGCACCGGGACAAGACCTCCCGACTCTACATCCCTTCGCTCAAAGGGGGCAAGTGGAAGACCTGGAGGAAAGACTGGGCGATCATGCGGGTCGAGGCCCATCCTGCACTGAGGATGCCCTCTGCAGGTCAAACTTCTGATCCCACCACCTGGGAAGCATACCAGGGATTGCCGAAGCAGTATACACCAATATTGAGAAGGATCCAATTGCTGGCAAGCAAGGGCTTAACCTCCCTGATGGTGCAGGCCAACTTCTTGCGCCGCCATACCGCCCCTCTACAGAATCGTTGGTACAAGGCCTTGCACTACACTAGTACCGATGATCGGTACCGGCTGGCTCTGGACGACCTTACCCTGGAGATATTGGAGTGTTTGCTGAAGGTGGTGACCTGTGACACGGTTGACGACGAGCACTTCTCCATCTCGATGGACTGCCAACCGCTCTTCATGACCCCCGACGTGAAGGACAAAACGCTGAGCTCGATGCCGACAGTCAATGTGTTCAGCGTTACCTGCCTGCACCCCGAGGGGACGTCTGGGGTTTTAGCGGTTCTTGCATGGTGCTGCACCATGTTGCAACAAAGGTTGGAGTCTTCCTCCCGCTCAACGGAAAGGGAGGAGGCAGGACTCCCAACATCCTCCATCGGGCTGGGGAGTGGCCAGCCAGCGTTGGTTCCGTTGCCAGGAAGACGTTCCCGCCATTTGGCCATGGATTTTGGCTATTCTTGCGTCGAAGAAGCAGAAGTTGGCGCGGGGGGATGGTACACAAATTTCTCATTGTGATGGAGTCGGGTCGTCCGAAGCTCCTGTCGTAAACTTTGTTTTTGATTGCAACAGTGTCTCTAGTTTCGTAGGAGGCATAGAGGGGTCTGCGGAGGAGATCGCACCAGCGCGGGTCGATCAAGAGCCGGAGCTGGAGACGGCAGCGCCGACCTTGTCGACAGGCCCCAGCAACCTCGATCTATCATTCGAGGTGGAGGGCCAGGGTCACTGGAGTGGTCCGACCCGCCAGTAAGGCGCAACTTCTTCCCTTGCTTTTTCCCTTCTTTCCTTTTTTGTTCTGACGGAGTTTTATCTTGGCTTTCCATGGCGTCATCAGCCGACTTGGTGCCCTTGGTGCTTCCAGAGGTGGGCTTGATGGCCCCTTCCCTTCCCGTAGCTGGAATGGGGTCTGCCCCGCCGCATCCTTCGCCCGAGGATGCATCGGCCTTAGGTGTCGTTGATGACTCTGCACCCTCGTCCGTTGAGGTAGGTGGGGCTGGAGTGGCGCCAAGCATGGAAGTGCCAGGCGAGGAGGTGCCCGGCGAGGCGGTGCCAGGCGAGGAGGTGTCCAGCGTGGAGGTGCCCTGTGTGGAAGGGGCTACATTGGTCATGGCTGCTTCCCTTGGTGAGGCTGACCTGCCCGTCACTGAAGCAGCGCCAGCGCCTGACATTATTGGCGCACAAGTTGGCGACTCGCCACCGGCGATGCCCTGCAGCGGAGGAGGAGCTCTAGCCGGGGCACCAATTGGTCATCGGGCGTTGGTGTGTGCCGCAGAATTGGCAGAACAGGTGGAGGGGTAGTCATCTGTGGCAACGATCACGTCGATTCCTCTTGCCAATGTTGTTGTTCTGGCCCAGTCCATCTTGCACCAGACGCATGCTGCTTTTGCCCGGGAGCGGGATCAGTTTGCAGAGGGGCGGCGTTTGGTGAAGTTGGTCGATGCCAAGAATAAGCAGCTCGAGGTGGAGGCCCTGAAGGCCCATGCCGCCGCTGATGCCCGCGTGAGGTTGTGTAAGGATCATCAGCTGGAGTTGGTCCACAGCGAAAATGTCATTGCTGATGCTGAACGGGACTTGGCGGCAAAAGAAGAGGAGGTCTCGCGGGCCTGGAGTAGAAGCATCGGGCTTTGCAGGACTTGGAGCTCACCATCAAGCGCTGGGAGGATGATCTGGAGCATCATGCTTGGGAGCTCGCTGACCGGGAGGAGACTGCACGGAGAGAGGTGAAGAGGCTCCAGGCCTCCTGTACGGCCGAGCATCAAGGGGTCCGGGACTTCCTGGCTAGTGTTGGGGCAGTGTTGGAACCCCACGGCCTTGAGCCGGTGCTACGCAGGGAGCCATCTCAGGGGGTGGCCCAGCTACTTCCTACCTTGGACTCCCTCTGTTCGTCATTGGGGTCAGTGAACACCATCTTTGCAAGGCAACTGAAGGTCAAAGGAAAGGAGCTGGCTGAGCTGGTGGCCTGCAACGTCCTGGTATGCTTCCGAAGCTAGTACCCGAGATCCCACTGGAGCCGGTGGAGAAAGGTCCCCTTGATGAGCCTGAGGATGAGGCTAGGGCCAAAGTCTAAGACCTTGCCAAGGAGGTGGCTTCTTTGTTCCAGCGGAGTTGAGGCCGGTGGCACCTACCTTTTTGTAAACTAATTGTCAATGAATTTGGGTTCATGTTGTTTTGCTTGTTTGCTTGTCATGTGCTTTAAATTATTGCCCCAATTCCTTCTCTGGTGTAAGGTCTTGAAGAGCTTTTGGTGATGCCGTTAGACTTTTAGGGACCAACGCTTGCACAGTTGACACGGCCGGTTTGTCGCTAGATGACGTCCTGCCTATGGAACCCCCCTTAGAGGCCCCTTGGTAGGTGTGGCTAGAATGTTGGGTACGCCTGCCACTTGAACACAGTATGTCTTCGTCTGGCCCCCAACGGAGTGGGGAAGCATGAGTGATTGGTCTTGGCGTGCCCCTTTCGGAAGTGTCGGGCTTTTCCTGAGTGTTGTCATCGACGACAGGCCCCCCGGGAGGTGTCAGAGTTGGCTGCTTCAGCGCCGCCATCCGTCGTTGTGAAGTCATCAACAGCAGGCCACCTGGGAGGTGCCAGAGCTGGGTTCTCTGGAGTCGTCCACCGTTGTCGTGAATTCGTTGAATGCGGGCCCCCTGGGAAGTGCCGGAGCTGGGCGCTCCGGCGTCGTCCACCATCGTCGTGAAGTCGTCGATGGCGGGCCCCTGTTGCACAGGATACCACAAGAGAACTTTGTTAGCAGCAAGAGCAGGGCATGAGAGTGTTCTCACTTGTCCGCGCTTGTTGCTGTCGTTGATATGCTGGGACGTCAATGGTAGGCCCCCTGAGAGGTGCCGGAGCTGGATGCTCCAGCGTCGCCCACCATCATTGTATAGTCGTCGACGGCAGGCCCCCTGGGAGGTGACAGAGCTGGCTGCTCCGGCGTCGTTCACCATCATCATGAAGTCATCAACACCAGGCCCCTAGGGAGGTGCCAGAGCTGGATGCTCTGATGTCTCCCACCATCCTCGCAGAAACGTCGACGACAGGCCCCCTAGGAGGTGCCGGAGCTGTATGCTCCATCATCGCTCACCATCATCGTAGAAACGTCGACGGCAGGCCTCCCTGGGAGGTGTCTGAGCCGTATGCTCTGGCGTCGCTCACCGTCTTCGTAGGTACGTCGATGGCAGGCCCCTTGGGAGGTGCTGGAGCTGTATGCTCTGGCGTCGCCCACCATCTTTGTAGGTACGTCGACAGCGGGCCCCTGGTGCACAGGCTATCGCAAGAAAATCCTGTTAGCGACAAGAGCGAGGTAGGAGAGTTTACTCATTTGTCCGCGCTTGTTGCTGGCGTTAACGTGCTAGGACGTCTACACCAGGCCCCCTGCAAGGCGCCAGAGCTGAATGCTCCAGTGTCACCCACCATCGCCGTTGAGTCGTCGACGACAGGCCCCTTGGGAGGTGCCGGATCTGGATGCTCTGGTGTCGCCTACAATCTTCATAGAAACGTCAACGGCAGGCCCCCTGGGACATGCCAAAGTTGTATGCTCCGGCATCGCCCACCATCTTTGTAGGTACTTCAACGGCAGGCCCCATGGGAGGTGTCGAAGTTGTATGCTCCAGTGTCACCCACCATTTTTGTAGGTACATCGGTGGCAGGGCCCTTGGGGGGTGCCGGAGCAAAATGCTCCGGCGTCGTCCACCAACATCGTAGAGTCATCGATGGCGGGCCCCTTGTGCACAGGCTATCACAAGAAAATCTCGTTAGCGATAAGAGCGAGGTAGAAGAGTTTACTCATTTGTCCGCGCTTGTTGCTATCGTTAACGTGCTAGGACGTCGACGACAATCCTCCTGTGAAGTGCCAGAGCTGGATGCTACGGCGTCATCCACCATAGTCATTGAGGCATCGACGCCAGGCCCCTTGGGTGGTGCCGAAGTTGGGTGCTCCGACGTCTCCCACCATCATCGTTGAGACGTCGATGGCATACCCCTTGGGGAGTGCCAGAGCCAACCATTCCGTCGCAACCTGCTTTGTATGTCCTGCACACATAACAGGGGTGCATATTGTTTTGCTCGCTAGTGATCTTTTCCTATTCTTGAGTATTGTCGTGTCTTACAGTCTTGGGTTGGTATGCGGGGTTTGGGTCATTCAGTGCATTGGCGCTCGGGATCCAGCTTCCTTCTTATTCGGGGTGTGAGCGTCCTGGCCCTCGGTACTTAGCCGTAGCACTAGGAGGCAAAGCACGCACGCTTAGGTTACAAGACCAGGCTAAGCAGTTTACACGCTCTGGACCTCCATCTCAATGTTGGCCTGTCGCGGGGGGGACTATTTGGCACCACAGGACCCCAAGTAAGAGGCCAGCCGTGAGGTTCCAAGACACCTTGCAGGTACCTCAAACACGTCCTCCTGCAACGGGGTTGCATAACTCTACTAGGGGCGATATAGAAAAAATTTCACCAAGTATATGAAGACAATATACGAAAGACGAGACTAGCTTGATTGATCACAAAATCAATAGGTAATTTAAGTGAACATAAGAGAAAGCATATGGTAAGATAGTGAATTCTTCTCATTGGTGTTCACAGGAGTGGATTGGCTTTACAATAATGCAACGACCCACTCCAGTTGGCTAGGGAGGCAGAGTGTTCATGCTTAGGGTACAGGACCAAGCTAAACGGCTGAACACTCTGGACCTGCACCTCCCAGAGCCTGGTTGTCCTATGTGCCGTTCCTTGGCACCATGACACCCTACACTATCCTACAACTTATGCTTGGGGATAGAACTTATAGAGGTGCTCTATGTTCCAAGAGTTGGGGAGGGGCTCTCCTTCTTCTGTGGCTAGGAGGACAATCCCGGGGCAGGATACTTGCGTTACTCAGAAGGGGCCCTTCCAGATGGGGGAGAGTTTGTGCGACCCTTCTCGAGAAAGTATGCGTCGTAGCACCAGGTCACCTCTCTGGAGCTCTCTACTCCGCACGAACCGCTCCTAGTAGTGCCACAGCACCTGTCGGCAGTGTGCGTTTCGGATGGTGGCATGCCATCTTGCTCTGTCGACGAGGTCGACACCTTCTCATCGGAGCTGGTCCTGTGAGGCTTCATCGAACGCTCGGACTCGTAGTGAGCCTACTGCGATCTCCGGGGGGAGGAGGGCCTCAGCCCTGTACACCAGGGAGAAAGGTGTTTCCCTAGTGGCGAGGCTGGTTGATGTCCGGCTTGCCGAAAGTGCGCAGGGGAGTTTGTCAACCCACTTGGCACCATGCTTGTCCAAGTTGTTATACATGCACGTATTGAGGCCCCTGAGGATCTCAACGTTGGCCCTTTTGACTTGGCCGTTGCTCTTTGGATGAGCCACGGATGTGTAACAAACTTGCACGCCGAGTTCTTCACAGTAGTCCTGAAATGTTGCACTAGTGAACTAGGTCCTGTTGTCGGTGATGATCCTGCTCGGGACCCCGAACCTGTAGACGATCGACTTGATGAACTTGACTGCGAACTCCTTGTTGATGTTGATCACTTGGGCTGCCTCGGGCCACTTGGTGCACTTGTCTACAGCGACGTAGAGGAACCAGTACCCTCCGAATGCCCTGGGGAAGGGTCCCAGGATATCTAGTCCCCAGACCGTGAAAGGCCAGAAGGGTAGGATCATTTGCAGCGTCTGCACTGGAGTGTGAATTTTCTTGGCGTGGAACTGGCACGCCTTGCATTTCTTGATCAGCTTGACGGCGTCTTGTAGTGCTGTTGGCCAGTAGAAGCCATGTCAGAAGGCTTTGCCATCCAGCGTGTGGGAGGTTGCGTAATACCTACACTCTCCTTCATGGATCTCTGCGAGCAAGTCGCAGCCTTCCTCCCGAGTTATGCATCGTAGCAGCACGCCATTGGTGACAGCCGGCAGAGGTCACCTTCTACTAGCGTGTAGCGCTTCGCCATCCTCACGATCCTCTCAGCGGATACTGGATCCCGCGGGAGGATGTCGTCCTTCAGTTAGTCCCGGATCTCCATGATACACGCATTGGGACTCTCCTCAGCTTCTAGATCTTTGGTGCTGGGTAATATGGGGTCCTCGGTGACGCACAAGATCCTCGGGGGGCCCCATGGTTGCAGGGCCGCCGTGGTCGCCAGCTCTGTGGTGCTAGGCTCGCCTTCTTCGTTAGGCTTTGCAGGCGTTGCAGTTGGCCGTACCAACATCCTGTCGAAGACCCCTTCAGGGATTGGGGCTCCTGTGGACGCCATGGTTGACAAGGCATCAGTGATGTTGTTGTCGGCATGTGGCACTTGGCAGAGGTCCAAGGCATTGAAGCTAGCTTCCAACTTCTTGACTTGTAGTAGGTACGCTGCGAGCTGTGGGTTGTTGCAGCAACACTCTCCCCAGACCTGCTTGATGACCAACTGGGAGTCTCCCTTGACCAGAATCTGCTGGACACCAAGACTCTACGCGGATGTGAGTCCGAAGATGAGGGCCTCGTACTCCGACATGTTGTTTCTCGCCTTGAAAGTTGAGGCGCACTACGTACTTGGACTGCTCCCCTGTTGGGGAGGTGAGCAGTACACCGGCTCTAGCCCCTTGCTTCCGCGAGGATCCATTGAAGAAGAGTGTCCAGTGAGGCCTGGTAAGCACCAGTGCTCTAGGCTCCGGCTCACTGATTTCCCAGCCCCCTAGATTGCTTGGTGAAGGAGTCCACTCAGCAATGAAGTCTGCAAGAGCTTGGCTCTTGATTGCATCCATGGTATGAAGTCAAGCTCGAACTCCGCTAGTTCAGCGGCCCATTTGGCGATATTGCCTGTTGCGTTTGGGCTGCGCAGCACCACCCCCAGTGCGAACGATGTCACCACTGACACTCTGTGTGCCTGAAAGTAATGGCAGAGCTTCCTCGACACAATTAGTACCACATAGAGCAGCTTGTGCAGCTCAAGGTACCTTGTTTTAGATTCATGTAGGACTTCGCTGATGAAGTAGACCGGGCGTTGGATGGTTCGGGATCTTCTTGGAGAAAGCAGCGTATCCTCTTACATCTGCTCCGGGCCCGATGACTCCATGTCTCTAGGGATCGGTACATTCTTTGGGGGTTGGGACCCAAAGGCTCTTTGATCTTCAGGGCCATTTAGGGGGACCCGGTCATCCTCTGGGGGCTGGGACCCAGAGGCTCCTTGCTCTGCAGGGCCCCCTAGGGGGACCCGGACCTCCTCTGGGGGCTGGGACCTAGAGGCTTCTTGCTCTTCGGGGCCCCCTAGGGGGACCCGAACCTCCTCTGGGGGCTGGGACCCAGAGGCTTCTTCATTGTTGGGGCCCCCTTGCAAGCTCCAAGCCCTGGGGCTCAAAATCAGCAGTAGGGGCCCCTTCCGTCCTTCGAGGCTGTTGGGGACCGGCCCGCTATGCAACCAAAACCATGCTTACCACCTCTGTTGTTGGGGCGATATAGAGGTACAGGGGCTCCTTGGGCTCTAGTACCACCATTATCGCAGCATTGTCAGCTGCTGCTTCAGCTCACGGAATGCCTTCTCTGCTTTCTCGGTCCAGACGAATTGTCTGAACTGGCACAGGAGCTTGAAGAATGGAAGGGCCCACTCAGCCGATCTAGAGATAAACCGGCTAATCGCTGCCAAGCAACCTTTTAGGCGTCCTTGATGCGGGCTGGAGGTTGTATCAGTTCCACCGCCATGACCTTCTCTGGGTTGGCCTCAATCCCTCGGTGTGAGACCAAAAACCGAGGAGCTTCCCAGATTTTACACCGAACACGCACTTGTCGGGATTGAGCTTCATGCATGTGGTCCGCAATCTATCAAAGACTAGGGCAAGGTTTTCTAGCAATGACGTATGTGTCTGGAACTTAACTACAATGTCATCGACATATACCTCTACCAGGTCCCGAATGAGGTCCCCAAAGGTTTTATGCATGGCGCGAAAAAATGTGGGGAGGGCATTCTTAAGACCATAAGGCATGGAAACATAGCAGTAAAGGCCATCTACGGTTATAATGGTGATATGTTCTTCTTCCTCACTAGACATTGGGATTTCGTGAAACCCTGAGTAGGCATCTAGAAAGCACAGCATATCTCAACCCGAGGTTGAATCTATGATTTCATATATTCTAGGGAGAGGGAAAGGATCTTTAGGACATGCCTTGTTGAAGTTGGTGTAGTCGATGCACATCCGGAGCTTACCTTCGTCCTTGGGAACAACAATAGGATTGGCCAGCCATCTGAGATGGTGGACCTCTCGTATGAAGCTAGCATCGAGTAGCATCTTGATCTCATCGTGGAAGAAGTTTTGCCGCTCGATGGACTGCTTACAGGGCCTCTGTTGTTGTAGCCGTGCGTCGGGCTAGATCTTCAGACGGTGCTGGATCACTTCCCTGGGGATTCCTAGCATCTGTGATGGTTGCCAGACAAAGACATCAACGTTAGCTCGTAGGAAAGCAGTGAGCGCCGATTCCTGCTTGCTGTCCAGACTGCACGCTATACGGGTGGTCTGAGCAGCATCAGGGCCAATATGGATTGTCTTGATGGGCACGTCGACGTTGCCGGAGGGCTGCACTCATGGTGCAGCACCGTGATTGCGTGCGTGTGGGTCTGGCGAGGGCTTACTCGACCCAGCATCGCTCATGATAGGTGCCAGCGCTCGGAGCTTCTCCAAAGCCGCCATCGCAGTAGAACGATATCCGCATATCTTGTGGACGCTGGAGGACGTCAGCATCTTGAGGATGAGGTAGCAGTAATGGGCTACAGCCATAAACCAGTACAGTGTTGGCCTATCGATAATGGTGTGGTAGGGGAGGCTAGCCTCCGCGACGTCGAATAGGATATTCTCTGTCCTGAAGTTCTCGGGTGTCCCAAGGGTCACCCGGAGGTGGATGCAGCTGTACGGGATAACACTCTCCAGTCCTATCCCTGAGAATGGTCTCGACGGGGCAAGTTTGACACGGGGATCTCCAGGTTGTCGAAGGCCACATGATGGATGAGGTTGAGGCTGGCTCCACCATCTACCAGGACATGGTAGAACATTATGTTGTCGATGGTGGGGGCGACGAGGAGGGGCAGCTGCCTGGCTCCCGCCATGTTCTCGGGGCAGTCAGAGGCGTCAAAGCTGATCCGCGTCTCCATCCACCTGTGATGCGGCACCGGGGCTTGTGTAGAGGCTATCAAAGCCATTGCCCGACGCAGGGTTTTGACCGCATTCCTGGATGTGGGTTCCCAAGATCCTCCACTGATGACGTGTAGCGCTTTGCAATGTTCGTGGTCACTGTTGAGGTCAAAGTTCACAGCCCGGTGGACTGTTTCCACAACGTGTTCCAACCTTTGGAACTCCGTTTCCACATCTTTGTCGACACGCTAGTCGAACTCTTGTGGCTCGATCTTGCCGCTATTCGAAGGCTTGATGAATACCATGATGGTGAAAGCGCTACAACTTTTTTGAGGGAGAAAGCCCCTACCTGGCGCGCCAAACGTCGAAGTGTTAATGCGACACTTCCCCCGGATCTGCTAAGGAGCATGATGAGATCAATCACATTGTCATTGCACATACAAGCATGGCACGATGTTTAAATATTTGGGATCCTGGCTCATGTGAATGTGCATCCTTAGATGATGGAGAACATCAAGATGGTTATGTTGTCCGCCACCTTGGCCTCCTCCTTTCATACATACTAGAGGATTTGATGGCGTTGCACATTTGGACCAACACATGCAAGAAGTTGGACTTGAGTCGAGGACGACTCCAATTGAAGAAGGGGAGAATGATGAGGACAATACTTCTATGGGTACAAACAACACTCCATTGAACATACAAGATGCAATCAATAGAGTTTACACACAACTTTGAAAAGTACTTTGGACACTTATTCAACACTACATATGGAATTAATTGTTGGGTGAGGTCCCGTCCCTACACGTGGCACCTCGGGAGCCCGCCACCCTGGAGGGGCCAAGTCCAATCTTCAAGGCTTACATGGCAGCACCGCAGCTCGACCTTGAGGGAGGCAAAGGCCTTGGTGTGTATAGGAAACATGGCGGCTCTGGACGTGCCTCGGTGTCTTCATCCGTTGTGCGAGGATACCCCGTCTATAGGGTACCAACAGCATGTTCATGTCAAATTGATGGGAAACCTATGATAGGTGTTTACTTGTTTTGTATGACCACCCTTGTCTCTTGAAAACAATATAAAGAGTCGGGAAAGGTCTTTTACACTTTTTTCTTCGAAATACTCAATTGGGATTGGGAAACACTCATGTTGCTTAATTGTTAACTATAGAACACTTTAATGATGAGAATTGATAGTAATGACCCTTTAGCAACATGGTGCCTAGGGATCTAAGAAAGATGGTTATGTGGAATGGGCGGACTGTTTTGGTGGTTTTGCTTGCTTTAGATCTAAGGACCAGTTCATAGAGCGACAACCCCGGTTTTACAGCGCCACCACGGGGCCAAGTATGGGTGCAGCTTAGCCAATTAATTAGGTGTATTACCAGCACTGTTCGGACCATTTGGGGGAGCAGGGAATGTAAGTCGGTTGGGTTTGCAATAGTGATGGGACTGCCTTGGGATCTGAATGGCACAGGAGGGGGCCCTTGGTTGGATGTGCTCAGTTGGAGGCATCGCCACCGGTGAAACTTTAGTGGGTTTGAATATGCTAGTAGTCCCTTTGTAAAGTCTATTTTGTGATCTTTTGGCCACACATCACTGGAAGTGTGTAATGTGACTAATGGGTCATGGGCATAATGGAGGTTCCATAGTCACCGAATGGTGATGAAATCACAGACTTGTGGGTAAAGTGGTACAACCTCTGCAGAGTGTAAAACTATCATGATAGTTGTGCTCAGGGTCATGAGAACCTCTGTAGAATTGGACTTGGGTTTTGGGATGGTTTGCTATGGGATTGGTTATGTCATATGAGTTTGGTTGGTTATGAGAAGATATGAATTTGGCATATGGTGATGATATTATCTAATAGCTGGTTACAAATTAATTATGATGGTAAACAAGAATATTGGATATGGATTATGATAATTACTTGGATTATGATGGGATTTAAATTCACATACACATTTTAGGCTACTTTTACAAGTTTAGGAAATGTACTTTTATGCAATTAGCTATTTATTATTGTCCTTGTTTTAGCTACATGTCATACTTTCCCACACTTGTTGAGTATGATATGTACTCACTCTTGCTATTCCCACAATTAATTCAGCTACAAGAGATATTTTGGAAGGCAACGTGGAGTACTAGGCGTGCGTACTACCGTCGATTGCCTGTGGAGTTGGAGTCGCCTATGCTAGTTTATTTTCCGCTGCAATAGAATGAAGGTATTTATATTATTCGTGACATCATTACATTCTGATTATCATTTCTGATGTTGATGTGTATGTGTGATGAACATCCTGGTCACACATACACTGCACTTGGTTCGTTTTTCAAAACCGAGTGTCACAACAAGTCCGCGACCTGACTCACATTAGTCCGAAAACCACTACACCTTACAGGATCACCTCACATAAGCATGTTACAAAGCATAGAAAGATAATACCAGCCATAACCACCAAAACACACCAAAAAACTTAGTAAATGATTACAAAGCATACGTTCCATAAGCCAAATAGCAAGTTTGAAACATTGCAAGTTAAAACAGATCCGTCGGACAATTATTTCAGCAATTATAATTATCGAATAGACCAAAAGTGGTGCTGCAATGTAAAGGTCAAAGATCGAACATTCCAATCCCAAACTCATGTCCAAATCATGTGTCAGAAAAGTCGGACAGTCCTAACCATGTAAAGAGTAAATGTTACTCTAAAAAACAATCCCCCACGTCAACTCACGTGCAGGTCATGTGAGTGAAAGTTCAAACAACCCGAAGTGTGAAACACATGCAGCTCACGTTAGAAAAAGTTCGAACAATCCGAAACAATTGAGGGTAATGTTACTCCCAAAAACACATTGAAAAGTTCGGACAGTCGAAAACTATCGAAGGTAACGTTACTCCGAAAATGTACTGAAACTAATTCGTACAGTGTGGATCGGGGTGTATCATGGTATATAAGTGTAAGATTAAAACTTTGAATGTAAATCTTCACTTTTATTCTAATTGCAAATGTATTCAACACACATAGGTCTCACACAATAGAGGCCATCTACTGTTATAAAAGCAGTGTGCTCCTAATCTTCTCTAGACATTGGTATGAAAACCAGAGTAAGCATCTAGGAAGCACAATAGATCACAACCAAATGTAGAGTCTACAAATTTATCTATCGAAGGGAGAGGGAATGGATCTTTAGGGTATCCCTTATTGAGACTGGTGTAGTCGATGTACATCTGAAGCTTCTCGTGAGCCCTGGGGACGACAACAAGGTTTGCCAACCATGAGGGATGGTGGACTTCTCAGACAGTGCCGATATTGAGCAGCTTCTTGATTTCTTCAGGATGAAGTTTGGCCGCTCGAAGGACTACTTTGGAGGCTTCTACTGTATTGCCTAGCATTAGGGTAGATATTTAAATGGTGCTCAATCACCTCCCTTGGAATCCCAGGCATTTGTGATGGTTGCCAGGCAAACACTTCGACATTAGCCCGAAGGAAGGTGATGAGCGCGAGGTCCTGTTGGTCACCCATATTGCCCGCAATGCGGGTAGTTTGTGTGGTGTTGGACTCGATATGGATGGCCTTAATGGGGACGACCTGGGCATCCAAAGGCTACACGCGATGTGCAAATGTTGAGCCGCGCTTGCTCGTACTCGGTGAGTGCCGACTTGCTTCACCATGGTCGGGGGCTACCTCCTGTGCTGCCGCCAGGGCTTGGAGCTTCTCCAACGCAGAAACGACAATGGAGCAGTCTACGTGGACCTTGAGGACACCGCTGGGTTAAGGCATCTTCAGGATCAGGTAGCCGTAGTGTGCTACGACCATAAACTGGTACAAGTATGGACTGTTGATGATGACGTCAAAGACAATGCTCTTCGTACGGTAGTTCTCAGGCCTCCCGAAAGTCACCGGGAGGGAGATGTTATTGTACGGGGAGATGTGCCCCTGGGCCAACCCCAGAAAACGGGTGCAGGGAGTGAGCCTGGACATTGGAATCTGCAGCTTCTTGAAGGCTGCAAAGGTGATGATGTTGAGGTCGGCTCCATCGTCGACCACGACGTGGTAGAGCTTCACATTGGTGATGGTCAGGGAGACGACAAGTGGAAGTTGCCCGACCCTTTCCATTTTCTCGGGGATGTAGGAGGTGTCGAAGCTGATCCGCATCTCCATCCACTTACTGTGAGGTGCCAACTTAAGGGCAGCAGTTGCTGATGCTACTGGCCGACGTAGGGTCTTGATGAAGGTATCGGATGTGATGTTCCAAGAACACCCATAGATGACGTGGATCATCTTTCAACACTCATTCACGGTGCCGGAGTCGGAGTCGGAGTTACCATAGACCACCTTTAGCACGCGCTTGGCGTACTGGTACTCCATCTCCTGTTCCTCATCGACCCGAGGGTCGACCCTCTGCTTGCCCTCCACTGGCAGAAGGACGCACTATCTGGGCACTGCTATTGCTGCTCGCGGAAGCACCCCGCGAGATTCTTAATCTCCCAACACTCGCTCACCCTATTGCGCTTGGAGTTATGCACTGGGCATTGCTGACCGTTGTTTCTCCATCGGGTGGTTGTCGCAGACGCTTGTCGGGGCATGGGCCTCGGCCTTCACTGGCCGCTGCAGCTGCAGCAGTGGGCGCCCCAGCTAGCAGCTTGTCTTTGCCACCAACCTTCTTCTTTTTCTTCTTGCAGTTGCCTTGGCAGCAGCGTCTACAAAGGGTTGACGGATTTTCCCGCCTCGGGGGCAGGCTGCGAATGCCAGTCACGTCCCTCTGCAGCCCTTGCGCACCTATCCGCCAGGTTGATTAGCTCGGAGGCATCTTGCACTGCATGGGTGGCTAGCTTCTCGAGCATCATCTACTCACATGCCCTGACAGAATGCAACTACAGCAGAAGCGTTTGAGATGCGAGGGATGGTGTTTCGAACCTAGGAAAACTGTTGGATGAAGGATTGCAGTGACTCCCCCAAGCGCTGCTGCACGGTGTGGAGGTCCAGCTTGCTATTGGGTCGAGTGTACGAACTCCCGAAGTTCACCATGAACTATCGGCATAACTCCACCCAGGAGGTTAGGGACTCCAGGGGAGGTTCATGAGCTATGACCGGGCAGTGCCCGTTGTAAAAGCTCAAAAAGAGTATTGTACAACTAAGTTATGGAGAGGATTAGAGAATGGAAGACAACGGGATTTCACACATATATGGTTTAAATAATTCGAAACCATATAGTTAAACATTCAAACTCAAAATTTATTTTTTGCATTGGGAGTATACAAATCTGAGTCACCAACTAACTAATCATATCTAATTTAGCCTTGCTGCCAAGTTTATTATTTTTGGAGCAAGATTTCAAAATATATTCAAACCAATCAATAGAGGGAATGTACATTTAAATAATTTCAAACAAATGAAGTTGAAAATTCAAACTCATTTAACTTCAAGTATGAAGCAGCAAAATGCAGAAAATTAAAGCAAGAATTTATTTCATTAGATTAGTGCTGTTGCTGGCTTTTAGAGACTATAGAGAAAGAATAAAAGGAAAAGCGTAAAGGTGATTTCAAATTCTAACACTCAAATTGATCAATTCTCGAAATTTATTTCAAACATGGATTCTTAATATTCCAGTGAGCCTCCCTGCCAAATTTGAACAATTATATAGATCTTTTGTCAGCTGAAAATGTAATTACAAGAAAATGGGAAATAGGGAAGGGTGGACCCCATCTGCCAGTCACACAAACAACCCTTACCGACTCTGTTCTTCCACCCTTATCCTCTGTTGCTCCACAGGAGACACCGTGCTGCATGCAAGCCACTGTGACACCCTCCCAGGCTGGCACAGAGCGCCCTTAGGATTGACCCTAGTGTAGCAAGCCGATACTCACCTTCTCTCTTCCTCTCTGCTTTGACTCCAAAGCAAAAAACCAATACTATGTTCCATGCGCCGAGCTCCATCCTGAAGGAAGACGACGCCCTGCTGCTGAGCTGCGTTCCTGCCCCAGCTTTGGTCGCTGAGCAAGGCACATCGTCTCCCTCATCCTCCCAAATCTGCCAGGACGCTGCCTCCCTTCTTACCGGGCCATACCGAGCAGAAAGTTCAACTTCACCTCTGTTTCGCACTGCCCCCATCGATTCCCTGATGCCCGCCGTATACAACGGTATTGCCATCCTGAAGCAGCACCAGAAAGGTTGGCCATACTCTTCTAAAGCTCCTCTCAGTGTTGCACCTTTTCCCCGTGGTATGACCACAGGGTATTTCGTGTTTTTTTCCACTGTTATCATCGTCGCCGTGCACACACCCTCGAAACTCCACCATTGCCCAAGTCTCCAGCCCCTCCTGGTCTCTTCCGAGCATGCCAACAGCTCCACAAGCTTGTCCTTCACCTTTCACAACCAATCAATCATCCCCGTACCCCAAGCCTCGGCCGGATTTCAACCTTTTCTCATCAGCATTTAAACCGGGCAACCTTGCTTCACTTCTGAAATTTACTTTAATCCTAACAAATCTTTCTATTCCCATTAAGCTAGTTAACCGACACTCAAAATTACACACATATCAGAGCAATCTTATTGGAAAACAATTGAACCATTGAATGGAAAATCAGATCTTGTAGCCACTGTAGCCATAAGCCATCCCCAACCACTGTGGCACCACATCCCCGGCTAATTCCAGTGAAAACTAAGGTCATGCCATCGCTCTACACCTTTCTATGAAACTTCCCAACCAATTCGTGAACAGGTATATGGCTTGTATCGACCGGGCGATGCCGCCGGAGCTCGCCATCGCCATGCCGCCGTCGTCCACTCGCTACTGCACCCTTCGACATCATTGTAACCCCCTGTATATTTCTCTGTGGTGAGGTGGTCCTCTAGGATCTAGAACGTCCGCCCCTTGCCTCCTCCGGTGAGGCACTGGCAAGCCACGCCGCCCCAGTAGAGCCGCGCCTCCTCTGAGGAAGAAGACAACCGGCCCGTGGGGCCCTCTTGCCAGTGAGTGAAGGCGCCCAGCTAGGATCTTTTGTGGCTTGCGGATTCGGTGTGACTACACACTTAAAACTGGGGCTCTGCCTGTTGCCTCATTCCCATTAGCCCTGGATTTTCTATGGAATTTACATCAATAAAAGAAATAGAGAAAATGCTCCACTTTGTAACCCTCATAAGAAATAGCAGATAAATCCTAAAAATGTCAAATAAATTTCTGAAGACTGCTCTTGTCTTGTAATTTGCATTTTTTTTAGATGATGGATAACCGAGGTTATGGCTAACAGTTTACAGACTCGACAAATGTATGGAAATAGTTCAAATGAAAAACTATTGAGGACACTGGAGACAACAACTATAGGAGGTACATAATACATTATTGAAGAGTAATACGACGACAATTGTTCCACCCAAATTTCGCAAAGATCTCTAAGGTTGTTTCCTCCATGTACCTGCATGCCCTCCTCATAGTGTTTTTGTCTTCGTCAACCTTTTGCAGCAACGCCCAAGTGCGACACCAGTATGTGCCCCTGAAAAGAACCTGCAAATAGTTTTTCATAGGACTATTATCAAACACACAATCATTTCTGGACAACCACATTGCCCAAATCAGAGCTGCAGCGGCTACCAAAATATGTTTCCTGTGTAATTTTGGAAAAGAGTAGATCCACTCATTAAACATGTTAGAAACAGAAGTTGGCACATTAATATTGAAAGTGATGCTTACAATCCTCCATAAAAATTTTGCATAATCACAATCGAAAAAAAGGTGTTGTATAGTTTCATTTTGATTGCAATACACACATTTTGCATTACCTTTCCAGTTACGTCTTAATAAATTATCCTTTGTAAGAATCACTTCACGTTTCAAATACCACATAAATATTTTAATCTTTAGTGGTAATCTAGATGTCCAAATTAATTTGTTCCTACACACGTTCCCATTGTTGATAAGTGCTGTATACATTGAATTCACAGAAAACACTCCTTTCTGGTTTAATTCCCATGCAAAGGAATCTTCAGTGTCATTTAGACTAACATGTGCCACTGAAGCTACGATTCTGAACCAACTCACTAAATTACTACCAGTCAAACCACGTCTAAAAGTAATATTTAATGGGATGGTGCTAAACACATCAGCTACAGTAGCATGTTTACGTCTCACAATGTTATACATCAAAGCAAATTTATCTTTGAGAGTAAAATTTCCTAACCAGTTGTCTTCCCAAAACCTTGTGGCACAACCATTTTTCACCTTAAACCTACCAAAGCGCAACATTTTCTCTTTAACTTTCATGATACCGCTCCAAAAGTGGGAGTCTCCTTGTTTATGTTGTATCTGCCCAATTGGTTTATCCTTTACATACTTTCGTTTTAATAATCTTTGCCAAATTCCATCTTCATTCAGTAATTTGAACAACCATTTACTGAGAAGACATTGGTTTTGGATGTCCAAGTTCTGGATACCTAAACCACCTTGGTCTTTTGGCTGACACAGTACATCCCATCTGGATAGACGATATTTTTTCTTATGACTATCGCCTTGCCAAAAAAACCTGGATCTATAGTAATCTAGCCTTTCTAGCACACCTCTTGGTACTTCAAAAAACGAAAGCATGAACATGAAAAGATTAGTTAATACTGAATTTATTAGTACTAACCGGCCTCCCACAGATAAATATTTTCCTTTCCAACTGCTTAGCTTTTTCTGAAACCTTTCTTCAATCATTTTCCATTCACTATTATATAGCTTCCTATGATGCATTGGGAGACCCAAATATTTAAATGGGTATGATCCAAGTCTACAACCAAATATTTCAACATACTGTTGTTGCGCGCTTTGAGCTTCTCCGAAACAGAATATTTCACTTTTATGAAAGTTAATCTTTAACCCAGAGAGTTGCTCAAAGGCACAAAGCAGCAGTTTTAAATTTCGAGCTTGTTCCAAATTATGGTCTATAAACAAGATTGTGTCATCTGCATATTGTAGTATTGATAGACCGTCATCGACTAGATGCGGAATGATCCCTGATATTAGTCCATTTAACTTCGCTCTGTTTATCATTATAGCAAGCATGTCCGCCACTATATTAAAAAGTATGGGTGACAAAGGATCTCCTTGTCGAAGACCTTTTTTGTTTGGAAGTTCTCACTAATTTGGTCATTAACTTTAATATTTACATGTCCCCCTTTCATGACGTCATCTATCCAGTCACGCCATAACGGTGAAAAGCCTTTGATCTCTAAGACCTATCGTACAAAATGCCAGTTAACCTTATCATAAGCCTTTTCAAAGTCTATCTTTACTATCACCCCTCTCAATTTTTTCTTGTGCATTTCATGTATAGTCTCATGTAAAATAACTGCACCTTCCATAATATTATGCCCAGGTAAGAACGCTGTCTGAGTTGGACTGATGACTTTATGAGCTATTGAAACAATACGATTTGTAATCACTTTCGTTATTATTTTGAAGCTCACATTTAATAGACATATCGGTCTGTAATGTTGTATTATGGTAGCATCTACACACTTTGGTACCAGAACTATTGTGCCAAAATTCAGTCTGTATGTTTGCAGATTGCGAGCATAAAACGCGTGGAATAAAGCCATCAAATCAAATTTGATGACTTCCCAGAAAACTTGATAAAATTCAGCAGGAAATCCGTCAGGACCCGAGGCTTTATTATGCTCCATCTGAAACACAGCAACTTTGACTTCATCCATGGTGAAATCTGCCGTTAGAAAGTTATTCTCAATCTCTGATACTTGGGGTATATCCTCTTTTCTGTCCGTATCTAGATAGAAAGAGTTTTCTTCTGTTGGACCAAATAGTCTTTTATAGTATTTTGAAATATGCCTCACAAGTTCATTCTCTTCAGTGATTTGATTTTCACCATCTTGGAGATGGTAAATTTTATTCTTCCTGTGTTTTCCGTTAGCCACCAGATGAAAATATTTAGTATTTGCATCACCTTCTAACAAATCTTTTGTCTTGGCACGTTGGTACCATTTAATTTCTTCTTCTCTCAGTAAAGATGTTAACCTATCTTGTAGGTATTGTTTTAGAGCCATCTCTTGTGCTTGTAAAGGTATGGTCTCCGCTTTCTTATCCAGGGCGTCTAGTGTGGCTAAAATTTCCTTTTTCTCTTTCTTATATGTGCCGCTAGTATTTTTTGCCCATCCTCTGAGATATTGGCGCAACCTCCGTATCTTTGTTTGCCAAATTTCCATAGGATCTTGGCATAGGACCGGTGCCTCCCATTTATCTTGGATCATCGATTGAAATCCATCACGAAGTAACCACCCTAACTCAAATTTAAATGTAGGTGTGTGGTTACATTGGGATGAGGCTCCGAAATCCAATAATAATGGAGAATGGTCTGATACGTTTCTTGAGAGCGCCCTTACCGTAGCTAGTGGATATTTTAATTCCCATTCAGTCGATACAAGAATTCTGTCAAGCTTTTCATACGTAGGGTTCTGCATTGCATTCGCCCATGTATATCGCCGACCAGACATCTCGATCTCTCTTAGGTCTAGTCCATCTATTACGGCATTAAATAGGAAGGGCCATCTATAATTAAAATTCCCTTTGTTCTTTTCTAGCGAATGTCTCATTATATTGAAATCACCACCAATCAGCACTGGTGATGTTTCCTTAGAGCAAACATTCACTAACTCAGCTAGGAATTTGTCTTTATACTGCTCTTGAGCTGGTCCATATACTAAAATTAAGGTCCATTTGTAATCATCTGATTTATTACAAAGGTGAAATTTGACATAAAAGTCACCTTCATCTATTGATCCAATGAGGTATGTATCAGTGTCGACCCCTAGAATCATCCCTCCGGATCTCCCATGTGGTTCTTTACAGTGCCAAATGAATTCTCTACCAGCGCATAGGTTTTTCAGAAAACTTGGCGTGAAATCATTTATGCCCGTTTCTGATATCCCTATAAAGCTAAGGCTAAATTGTTTGGTTAAGTCCGACACAAATCTAAATTTTTTTGGGTCCTTAAACCCATTACTATTCCATAGTATTCCTTTCATTCTTATTATGATTGAACCGAACCCCCCTTCTCTTCATATCACCCGTGAAACGGGGACTAATTCCTACGAACTCAGTGAAATTACTAGAATCACTGTTCGTTTCGGTAATGTCATATAGAATATCAGAACAAATCTGGTTTAATATAATATTATCTAATTCCTCATCTTCCTGTAATTGCTTCTCCTCTAAATTTAGAGCTTCAGTTTTCTTATCATTCAACAAATTCTCCTGTACTCTATCAAATTCATCTTTTTTTAACTTGGCAACCGCAAGTAACGAAGTGTTTTCATCTTTTCCCAACATAATCCCCACACATTGCATTTGAGCCTTAATAGTACTGTTTGCATAATCTAAAAATGAGAAGGTCTTACCTTCATTTTTCCTGGCCTTCAATTTTTCTGCACGCTCTATGGCAGATTCATCGTAAGAAGCAGACGTTCGCTTACTTCGTCTAGCTTCAGTGAATGGTGATGTTGCTTCCGGTATTTCAGCTAACTTCTTGACTTTTTCATCGCTGCAAACGTGCATGGCATTCTCAGCAGTCAGGACGTTGAAGATACTCCCTCTCATAGTCTCCTTAGTTACTTTTTTGCTTGTGAGATCACCATGCATCACCTGTAAAAAATTTTCATCAGGTTCATTACGTGGAGATCCAACACAGTGGGAATTAACAGTATTAGCCTCTACCTTCCCCTGTATAGTCGTGCTCTGGGATATATTTTCCTTAGCATACTGCTTAGGATATCCCCTCTTCTCCACGTGGTTAACAACCTGATCATGGTGATTATTATTCTCACATGCTGCATTATCATTTATATTATTACATTGTAAACATATATAGTTATGTGATATGTCAGAAGCACACACCTCTGCACCATCACCATCAACATTAAGTTGTGATGCTTCAGTACCGAAATCTGAACCATACACTACATTAGTCATGGTTACCTCTTCAACCCACCCCATCTGATCCACCTCTACCGCCATTTCTGGTTTGGATTAACAAAGTTTACATCAGACTTTCTATTATCCCTCTCATTCATATAATTGCAAGCCTCATCATTATCACCTTCATTGTCATTCACGTTACTAAATAAATGTCGTATAACATTGTGTGCTACAGGAACCCTACATACCTCTTCACTATCCAGGTGTAGTAGTGGTTTTGTCTTCTCTGTAACACACTCAGTGACATTCTGAGATTCCTCCTCATCAATCAGATTTTGATTATTTTTCTCCATCAAGTTCTGAGTAAGGGTAACTGAATCAATTTTCTTGTGTCATCAGCGAGTGTTGCCGTCCATGTTGGGAGCCTGCAATATTTTTCCCTTTATCGCTGGCCTCTCCTTGGGTAAACTGCATACCCCTATTTGATTTCGGATCAGTACCAACATTATTTCCTTTGTCATCTTCCAGCAGGTCATCATCATCAAACTCATCTGTGTCCATTTGGTCATTGGTATTACCTTGCGCATCATTCTCTACTCGAAATTTCAGCTCATAAAGGTATTCATCAATGACCACATTGACTACATGAGGGATAATAGCCGGGTCTAAGACCATTACGAGGAAGCGACAATTTTCATGGTTTCTTGAGAAGACCATGTCCACATCTTTTATGACACCCAACACGGAGCCAACTGCCCAGATCACCGGGAACTCCTTAAGTTCATTCGGAAGTCCAGAGCATTGTACCCAAACCTTAGATAGTTTGGCTTTCGCTCCTGATCCGGAATATTTCTCTTCAATTCTGAACTTTGCATTATTTATTCGAGATTGTACCGTACCCCACTCGACCATGCGTTTCAGCTCGGCCCTTGAAGGGAATAAGGTCTTGAAAGTGTTGTTCCCTGTCTCCTCAACTTGCCAAGTCCACCTTGCTGGAATAAGCCTTTCTAGCTCTGAAATGATGTTAGCTCCAGTTAACCTGCTCTCAACCACCCGGATTATTGCATACCTATTTTCATTCTTGTTCTTTTGAGAAGGTGTATAAGGTATGTGAAAGAAGCCCAAATCTTCAACTGCAAAACCACATATTGCTGCAGGTTGCTTAGCCGATTTGTACGCAGGACATCTCACCTTGTTGTGCTGATCACTTTCACATATCTCACAATAAAATTCCCTGGTGCATTCTTCTACTGCATGCCCCTTTGTCATGCATCTATTACAGTACGGCCTATTTCCAGTCCGGTCTTTAGCATTTTTTGTTGATGATTCTGGGACGTCACTTTTTATTTGATCCTTACTCTTCAGCTCTTGATTGGGGTTACGTTCCAGAGCTTGTGTTTTTGATGCTCCCGACCCCGCAAGAGATGCCAAAGCTTGTTGAAACAATGAGGCTGCCTGGGCGGGAATGTTGAGTTGTATCGGCATGCTGTTGTCTTGTGCCTGCACACCACTTTCATGCAATTGTACTGGACGTGCACCACCTAAAGATATATTACCTTGTTGTGTGCCCGTCGTTCTACCTTGCATCTCTGTGGGATATTGTTGATCAGAAGAGAAAGCTCCTCTCCCATACGATCCCCGGCCTCCAAAGCCTCGATTGCCGAATCGTCGATATCCCCGAAAGCCGCGCGACCTACCAGCGCGGTCACCTCCTCCAATTCCAGGATGGAATCGCTGCT
The DNA here is from genome assembly GCA_036927565.1 of Tuctoria greenei. Taxonomy (NCBI): domain Eukaryota; kingdom Viridiplantae; phylum Streptophyta; class Magnoliopsida; order Poales; family Poaceae; genus Tuctoria; species Tuctoria greenei. The sequence goes on from JAYESD010000006.1 coordinate 86,068,390, forward strand.
GGCTGAGGTTGCGATTCAAGTATCCTCCCTGCCCATTGCCCTGACTGAATCTTCTGTTGGGCGCAGCGTCCCGGGAGAAACCTTGGGCACCATTGTTGTCTGCCATGGTGTGGTTCAGCACAGCGTCTTCGTAGGATCTGTATGAGGCGGCTGTAGTAGATACGTGGGGGGCACGAGCTAGGGTTTTAGACTTCCTATGCCGAGCATATAACGCCACCAGGCCCGGAACGGGCCGGTAAGGCATACTCGTGCACATATGAGTCCGTAATCCCACCTGCCGTGGCCCACTTCGATCCCCTTTCGAATTTTGTTTTTGAACCGTGTTAAGATCCGGAAAAATCGCCCCGTAATCATGAGCAAATCGGTCCAGCAGCTCTGCGCTGGGGACAGTTGCTTGCTGTCCTGATCGTCTTGATAGAATCTGTGGCGCAGATTTTGGGCACCTTCCATCTTCTCCAGACTCTGATCGATCCATCAAAGGAAAGAAGCGATTCCCATGCAGGAGCTTTCTATCCCGTGGACTATTTTTGGTCTGGATACAGAGGCGGGCTTCTTCACAATTGATCTGGCCAGTTCTTCACGATCTTGGAAATCTTTTATGTCCTCATGTTGTGCTTGGGCGTATTTGACCGGTGCTAAGGTCTTTCTTCTTGTTATATCCACAGATTTGTTCTTCTCCAGATGGTATCCTGTAAAAACAGGCCGCACGAACCTTCTTCTTGCGTGTATAGAAGACGCTACAGTGCCATGCACACCGCCGTTCCTTGCAAGCTGCATGATCATCGTTAGAAAGTATCATCGAGAAAAGTTAGATCATACCTGTGATGGCTGATCTTATTCTCCCAGTCGACCTCCTCTGAAGCACTTCTATCCCCATGGATGAATGCAAAGGTGCCGTTGACGCTGATCTTGCCGTCCTCCTGACGGCGGCACTTCTTGCGCGCCCACAAATTGTTATGGAGAGGCAGGGGCGCTGCACATGGCGCCGTTGCGGCGCGCAGCCGGTGGCGCCTCCAACTTTTTATTTTCTGAATAATTCCCTTTCAAAGGGGATTTATTGCAGAAGATTCTCTCACTGGGAAATTCCCAAATTTTACCAGAATAATATTCATATCATCCTAGAATCCCAGTAAACCTTTCAGCCTTAGAAACCTTCATTAAGGGGTTTAATTCTGGAGTTTTATCTCAGGTTATTCGAAAAATCAACAAAAGTCCAGAAACAATTTCAGAAAAATCTAGGAAATTGTAAAATTCATATATCACTCTATACTTGCTTAGACAAATATCAAACCAATTTTTCTGGACTCCACATGAACTCCACTATCTAGAAATTATAGTTTTACTTATGACAAAGGCCCTGCTTTTTCATAAAAATTCAGAGAATCTTAATGCTTGTGGGATTTTTGTCGACCACCAACCTTCCTTCTTAGATCTGAAACTTTTAGGGTTGGTCCTCCATGACCATATGAAGCTACTGTAAAAATTAACAGTTCACTGGACCTATTTAACTCCAGTTTTGAATAATAAGTTCACTAAGCCTAAAACATTGGCCATTTCATTTTAGATCCCAAATTTCCTATGTTTCCTTTGGTTCTTCCCTGTTTCTGTACAGCCCAGCTGCAGAAACCTTCACTCCTATTTGGTTCACTCTTTGTTGAGGTAGATACAACTATGTTAGTTTTGCGCTAAGTTGCAATGGATTCTTACATTGCACCTTTTATTTCATACCTTGATCCTACTATGACCACCTTGTCTTGTTCTCTATTTTTCCACACAGCAGAGGCATACCTGTCCATCCTAGTTAGTCTTCCTCATTCTTAAGTTTGCACACCTCCATTTATTATTTGCTAAACTAAAATCTTGACATATGCATTTCATATCGATAGTGATCACAACGATGGTATTCGACAGGTGGAGATGGACAAGGAGCACCGCTGAGAGGAGGCACAAGTGTGGCATTGCTGCGAACAAGATTGCTCAAGCAGCATTAAAGCCAAGGGAAACGGGGGAAAGCTATGAGAAGCTTCACCAGAAGCTGAAACACTGACATCTTGACATTTACATAGTTGCAACCTAAGGCCAGCCCCAATTTGCATTTAAGTCGTTTCTAAAGTTTTGCTTTTATCACTATGTTGACTAGTATATGAATTGTGCATTAGGTCTATTTGTGATTGACATCTCGTGCATGACCCACAATCACATGGAGTGTATGGGTAGGGTTATAGCTCAACGCATAGAATTACCATGCTAATGTTGTAGGGAATCCGGTAGAAGTCGAGTGGTTGGAAGCCACTCGTGAGATTGCAATATTTGAATGTGGCCTAGAGGGGGTGAATAGGCTTTAAAACATTTCCTGCAACACTTAACAAATACGTTAAATACCGAGGGACCGGACTTGTCCGGTGTGAGGTACAAACTAGTCCAATTATTCAATTACTACAAAAGGATTAAGTGTTTAGGTGGAAATTTGAAATGAAATGGCAGCGGAATGTAATTACTATTATTACAACTTGAACAGGAGATTATATTGCTTAATTTTCATGTAGAACACAAATTACTTAATTGATCAATTCTAATTCCCTAGATGATGAAACTTGCAAAAGTAAAAGAGTGGAACACGCGAGACACAGATTTTTACCAAGGTTCGATCTCACCAATGAGATTTACTCCTCGTTGAGGAAGCCCACACAAAGCTAGGTCTCTTCAAACCCTTTTCCCTCGTCAAGTCACCACACAAGGCCGACTTGAGTTCCACTATCACAGGGTAATTACCAAGTTGGTGGGGCAACCTCACACGCCAAGGGCTCCCACAAAATTACAGCGAGAAAGATGATCGAATACACTCCAAAAGATTGTAAGTAATGCACGAGTGTATAAGAGATCAAACACCAAAATCTCAACGATGCATAGATGACAATCTCCCTATCACAAATCTAGATACCCAAAAGATTTAACTCTTTAGGCTATTAGATGTGTGGAGAGATGTGTTTTTGTGCTCTTGGGACGAGTGGCAGCGCTAGGGTTTATGTTTTTTGATTGTTGTGTATGGTGCTTGTGTTCGTGGGGTCGTGGATAACCAATTCATAGTGTTTCCAAAAATATTACTGTTAGGGATCCCAACGGCCATACTAGTCCGCTCTGGTGACCAGACTTGTCTGGTGTGCTGTGTAAAACTCGGGTAGAATGTGCAGCACACTAAAAACCCTGATTTGTGTGAGGTATACCAGACTTGTTGTATTGGAACATAGAGTTCATCAGACTAGACAGTTTTATTTACAGAAAGATGATCGGACTAGTCGCAATATGACAGACTTGTTCAGTGCAATGTGAACTGTGTTTTTTTCCAGCTTGTCTGAGTGAAACATCAGAAAGTTGAACGGACTTGTCCGGTGCAAGGTGATTGAAACATCAGAGAGTTTAACGGATTCGTTCAGTGTTTGTTCGGACTTGTCCGGTGCTAAGTGAACTGTAACATGAGAAAGTTAAATGGACTAGTTCGCTTAGTGAACGGACTTGTCCATTGCTCAGTGAATTACTTAGATTGATTTTAGCCCATACCCTCTACGCAAAGACATGAGCTCTTGGGATTTGTCTCTCACACACATCCTATACAATAATGCCTACTTTGCTCTTCCGTTGATCATTTGGGCTTCTTCCTTTCTCCCTTCCAGATTTTCTTTACCATTTTGGTTGCACCATAATATCTAATCTTTGTTGACCTGCATTCATCTCAATGAATTCATTAGGATCTCATTTGTTTGTCATCAATTATCAAAAACCCACAAGGTAATGCCTAGATGCACTTTCAATCTCCCCTTTTTGGTGATTGATGACAACCAATTGAGATTTTACAATTAAGAGTAAAAATTGATTTTCATAAAGTGTGCATATATGAGAATGACAAATGAACAATAAAAACTTCTCATATATATGCACTCTTTATGGTGGGGTGCCTATAAAGTGTGTGTGATCAATTAATGTGATCGCAAAATTAAGAGCATAGCAATTATAGCAGCAGCCATCATAGTCATATTAAAATAAGCATCACACATTCATATTAAATAAAATAGGCAAATCCAAAAGAGATTACAATATTTGAAATTTAAGATACATGTCCATGATCACTAGTCCTTAAGGCTTACAAGTAAATTCTACTAGTATCAATCTCTCCCCCTTTGGCATCAAGGCAAAAAAAAAAAAGAAAAAAAATAAGGGGAATCACTCATCGCCAGTCCGTCCCTCACTCTCAGTCCTATCTTCATATTCATCTTCACATGCATGTTGAGGAGGAGGAGAGGAGACACCTGCTAGTCCAAAGGATGCCAATTGTTGGTCCGTGAGGGGTGCCAGCTCTGTGATGTTCCCTTCTGAATCCTCCAAGATTTGAGGTGATCCCACTGGTTACATATCTAGCTTCTCACATATTGCTTTGATGTTTGTCTTCATATACCTTTGATGTCTCTTTCTAGCCAAACTTTCCTTATGCTGCTTAATTTCAACTTTGCGGCAAGATGCAAAGATGGAGGTGAGCATTTTCAGCACATCACTGGAGGAGGATGGAGGAGCAGAGGTAGCAGCTGGAGTCCTTGTGCCTTCATGAGCTTTCTTAGATCTATATTCCACTGCAGGTGAGGCAGGAGTAGCGGAAATAGTGTAGACTGTAGGCTTCTGGGGTTTGAGGCCAGTGTGCTCAAAATCCTTAATAAACTCAGAGTCGATGACCTTCTCAATCACGAACATGATGTAAGGCGCATAGCCATAGGACCTACTGGGAGTGATTGATATGTTCACAATGTCATTGTAGATATATTCAAAGACATTGAAGGTCCTTTTCTTGCTTATCACTTTCATCAAGGTCCTTAGAGTTTCTTGAATTGTCACTGCATCTCCATCCTTTGGAGCAATAGTCCTCCTTATAATTCCATTAAGTACGGCAAAGAATGTCTTCAAGTACTTGGTGGTAGGAGACTTGTATGTCATTTTTGTATCATAGAGGAATTCTAGCTCATCCTTCTCCAAAGGCTTCAAGTTATGAATAATGAGCTCATTGTTCAAGGTATCTTCAAGGTGAAGTTTCCTGGAAAATTTCTCATAAGTAACACTATACTTGGATCCATGTGTCATCCAAATCATCTCATCCCCATCATCACGGGCGAAGTAGAGAGTAGAGTAAAATTGGGTGATGACTTTCATTGTTCCAATTATATCGGAAGGATAGAAAATCCTTCAAGCCATGCCTCTCCAATGCCTTCAAGACTTCATGATATGCTTGACAGTTCTTGGATTGTAAATAAGTCATGTCCACCCATTGACTAGCAACCACTGGATTTCTCATTTTTATGTACACATGCTTATAGTAGTTAGCATGAAAGTTGCTCCAAAATCTTGAGTCAGTAGATTGCTTTGGCTGCTCATAAGCTTCAATATTTCTGAACTTGTCAGCCAACTCGTTTCCTTTCCCCATGAAGTCATTTTCTGATGGTTGCCTGTTGCACTGCATAGGTGACTTCATCTTAAGCGTACCAATGGGACCACTTGCAAGTCCTTTTCCCTTGTTGGCACTCCTTCTAGGTACTGTTGAGCTGGTACCAGCACCATCCTTGCTCAACACCTTCTTTACTACCACTTTCCTCTTTCTCAGAAGAACATCATCAGGAGGAGAGGAATGGGCATTGAAGTCACGCCTCTTCTTGTTTACCCTTTCTTTTGCCCTTTCAACTCTTGCACGCTCACACTCGGCTTCATAGTGAAATATGTTGTCATCTGAAGTAGACAACATTGTGCTTGACATGGAGAATACAAGGAGCGGTAAGAATGATATGTAGACTTTTTGGATATATGAATTTAGTGATTCAAACTATCAGAGGACCGAACTTGTCCGTTTCCAGAATGCGGACTTGTTCGGATAACCGGACTTGTCCGCACAAAGCACCTGACTAGTCTGGTGTGAAGTATGAACCCTAATTTCCTATTCCAGCAAATCTAACAAAGATGATGCTACGAGGATAGGAATACAGTAGGAATACATACAACAATGTAATGTATGCCCTAGGAATCAAGAAAAATAAGCAAGACTTAAGTAAAGATGAGAACTAGGGTTAAGTGAGATTTTTACTAAAAAGTCAAAGATTTGAGGTTGGAAGTGTAGAACAGAATCTGGATTAGTCTGGAGAGGGATGCTTCGCACTGAGGGAAAGAGTTCCCATGGAGGAACCTTCAATTTTCATGGTCAAAAGTGAAAATCACCTTGGGAGCTAGGGTTTGAGGAGACAGAGTGTCAGGGCAATTGTGAGAGGAAGAAGAGGGTGTCCTGGTGGCTGGCTAGAGTTTAAGTCCGATAAATACGGACTAGTCCGGTATGCCGGACCAGAGTCGGACTAGTCTGCAGCAACGGATTAGTCCGATATAGATCACGGACTAGTCCAAGTCTGATGGACAGAACTGGATTGAAACAAAGTGATTTTTGGAAGTTTGATCTAATGGTGATCTAAAGGACATCATTTCACAAATAATCTTGATGATCATGACTAGTAAGCAATCAACAATCATACAATGGCTATAATTCATCAAGATTAACTAATTTAAATAGTTTTAAAGAGCAAATCGAGATAAGGGATAGTTTTTCGCAAAATGAGTAAACTTTGTAGAATCAATCAGGTATGCAATGCTTCAAGCAACATTTCAAGAGTCAAGTATATTTAATTCATTCCTGATCTCACAAAATCTCTTTTCATCAAGTACCTTTGTGAATATATCTGCTAGTAATTTTTTGGTTCTAACATGTGAAATTTCTATGTCACCTTTTAGTGAATGATCTCTTAGAAAATGATGACGAATGTCTATGTGCTTAGTTCTTGAGTGCTCTACTGGATTGTGTGCAATTTTTATGGCACTTTCATTATCACATAGGAGTGGAATATAGTTCAGATTATAACCATAATCCCTTAGAGTTTGTCGCATCCAAAGTAGCTGTGCGCAACAACTTCCAGCTGCAACATACTCTGCTTCGGCTGTGGAAAGAGTAATGGAGTTTTGCTTTTTAGATGACCATGAAACTAAGGATCTGCTAAGAAATTTGCAAGTTCCTGATGTGCTCCTTCTATCGACTTTGCATCCTACATAGTCGACATCAGAATATTCTATAAGGTTAAACTTGGATCCTTTAGAGTACCAAAGGCCCAAGTTAGGAGTGTTCACATGGTATCTTAAGATTCTTTTTACAACTGTTAAATGACACTCTTTAGGTGCAGCTTGAAACCTTGCACACATACACACGCTAAGCATAATATCAGGCATAGATGCGCACAACTAAAATAGTGACCAAATCATAGACCAATATACCTTTTAATCCACATATGGACAATCTTCGTTGAGATCGAGATGTCCATTAGTTGCCATGGGAGTCTTGACGGGCTTGGCTTTGTCCATGTTGAACTTTTTGAGGATGTCCTGCGTGTACTTGGTTTGGCAGATGAAGGTGCCTTCTCTCAATTGCTTCACTTGGAATCCCAAAAAGAACTTCAATTCGCCCATCATTGACATCTCAAATCTATATGTCATAATTTTACTAAATTCTTCACAAAAAGATTTATTAGCTAAACCAAAAATGATGTCATCCACATAAATTTGACATACGAATAGATGACCATCAGAATGTTTTGTGAACAAATTATAATCACCTTTTTCTATTTTTAAACCATTTTGAGTGAAAAAATCCCTAAGACACTCATACCAAGCTCGGAGAGCTTGTTTCAGGCCATAGAGAGCCTTATGCAGTTTGTACACATGGTTGGGGTACTCTTGGTCTTCAAATCATGGTGGCTGCTCTACATAAACTTCCTCCTTGATGGGACCGTTGAGGAATGCGCTTTTGACGTCCATTTGATACCGCTCAAAATTTTGGTGAGTAGCATAAGATAATAAAATACGAATGGACTCAAGTCTAGCTACAGGAGCAAAAGTTTCATCGAAATCCAAACCTTCGACTTGTGAGTAACCTTTTGCCACAAGTGGTGCCTTGTTTCTTGTTACAACTCCATTTTCATCTTGCTTGTTCCTAAAGACCCGTTTGCTGCCTACAATGTTTGCCTTTGGTCTTTTCGTCAGCTCTCATACTTCATTGCTTTTGAAGTTGTTCAGGTCCTCTTGCATTGCAATCATCCAATCTGGATCTTTTAGTGCTTCATCAACCCTATATGGTTCCATAAACGAGACAAAAGAGTAATGTTGACTGAAATTAGCAATATGAGATCTAGTGGTTACTCCCTTTGCAATATCTCAAATGATGCCATCAACAGGATGATCTCTTTTTATACTCTGATGTACTCTAGGTGAGGCACTTGTGAGGTCACTTGGTATTCATTATCATTATTGTCAATGTATCCCCCTTGATCATTGCTCCCATGCATATATTGATCTTCTTGGTCTAGCTGATGTTGAACTTGTGTCGGAGCTCCCCCTTGATCATTGCTCTCTTGTTGAGTTCCATATTGAGAACATGGGTCTTGTGATTGCTCTTGCTGTCGAATATCACCAAGTGCCATCCTCCTCACCGCTTCACAGAGGGCTTCTTCTCGATCTAGCACACACTTATAGACACTACAAGGATTCCACCCTGTTGCAACGATTGTACTGCAACGAATACTAAATTGTTGCAGTAAGCTTGGTATTTTGCCACGTTTCACTAGTTCATGGCATTAGCATCTATTGCCATGGAACACAATCGTTGCATTAGGATCTGTTGCCACGATTCACTAGTTCGTGGCATTAGGATCTATCGCCACGAATCCGTTGCCACGATTCACTAGTTCGTGGCATTAGCATCTATCACCACGGAACACGATCGTTTCATTAGGATCTATTGCAACAATTCACTAGTTCGTGGCATTAGGATCTATCGCCACAAATCTGTTGCCACGATTCACTAGTTCGCGGCATTAGCATCTATCGCCACGGAACACGATCGTTGCACTAGGATTTGTTGCCACGATTCACTAGCTCGTGGCATTAGGATCTATCACCACTAATCTGTTGCCATGATTCACTAGTTCGTGGCATTAGCATCTATCGCCACGGAACACGATCGTTTCATTAGGATCTGTTGCCACGATTCACTAGTTCGTGGCATTAGCATCTATCACCATGGAACACGATCGTTGCACTAGGATCTGTTGCCACGATTCACTAGTTCGTTGAATTAGGATCTATCACCACGAATTTGTTGCCACAATTCACTAGTTCGTGGCATTAGCATCTATCGCCACGGAACACGATCGTTGCATTAGGATCTGTTGCCACGATTCACTAGTTCATGGCATTAGGATCTATCGTCGCGAATCTGTTGTCACGATTCACTAGTTTGTGGCATTAGCATCTATCGCCACAGAGCACGATCGTTGCACTAGGATCTGTTGCCACAATTCACTAGTTCGTGGCATTAGGATCTATTGCCACGAATCTATTGCCACTATTCACTAGTTCGTGGCATTAGCATCTATCGTGACGGAACATGATCGTTGCACTAGGATCTGTTGCCATGATTCACTAGTTCGTGGCGTTAGCATCTATCGCCACAGAACCCAATTGTTGCATTAGGATCTGTTCCTACGATTCAATAGTTCGTGGCGTTAGCATCTATCGCCACAGAATCCGATCGTTGCATTAGAATCTGTTGCCATGATTCACTAGTTTGTGGCATTAGAATCTATCGCCATGGAACCCAATCGTTGCATTAGAATCTGTTGCCACGATTCACTAGTTTGTGGCATTGGCATCTATCGCCACGAAACCCGATCGTTGCATTAGGATCTGTTGCCATGATTCAATAGTTCGTGGCGTTAGCATCTATCGCCGCGGAACACAATTGTTGCATTAGAATCTATTTCCACGATTCACTAGTTCGTGGAATTAGAATCTATCGCCACGGAATGTGATCATTGCATTAGGATCTGTTGCCACGATTCAATAGTTCCTGGCGTTAGCATCTACTGCCGTGGAATACAATCGTTGCATTAAGAACTTTTGCCACAATTCACCAGTTTGTGGCATTAGGATCTATCGCCACGAACCACAAACGTTGCATTAGGAACTTATGCCATGATTCACAAGTTCGTGGCGATAGGATCTATCGCCACGAAACAGAATTGTTCTATTAGGATATGTTGCCACGAAATACCGATTGGTGGCGTTAAGATCTATCGCCACGGAACACAAGCATTGCATTACATAGTTCACGTACAGCTAGCTCACACAGTACCTATATGAAACATCATCATCTTCGCTGTCCTCCCTCAATATTGGAGGTACAATACCATCATTAATATATGTATCATCATCGTCATGGTCGTCGTCGTCGTCATCTTCATTTGAAATAGCGAAAGCATAACCGGTTGCTCCATCAATGAAATTCTCATTCCTATCCCATGTGGTCATATCCTCATTTATATCAATAAGCCTTCGATCATCAATAATGTCTCAGCCTCCATCGTCTCAGTGACATTATTTTCACTGTCTCCAGGGGCATGGCAAAAAGGTTTTGCGGATTTGTTTTAACAACTGTAGCCCATTTAGGTTGCTTCACACTTCTAACGTAAAAAACTTGTTCTGCTTGTGTGGCTAGAATGTAAGGCTCATACTTAAATTGAGAAATAGTAGGGTCAACATCTATCATTCCGTATCAATCCATTTTGTAGCCTCTGCTTTGGCTCTGACCGGAATGAGGCCGATCAAAACATTCATATTCAAATAACAGAACCTCTTGATTTTTTACGAAATCAACAGAAATCATTTTCTTGATTACTCCATACCACTCATGATCACCATCCCGAACAACAATACCACTGTTTTGCATCTGTAAATCTTTTTCCACCTCTGTTGTCTGAAAGAAGAAGCCATTTATGTATGATCGACTAAAAAAACGTGCCAGACATTCAGGTCCTCTAGATAATGCATACAAATAATCGGTTACTTTGCCTTCTTTGTGTAATGTCGTAATCTGTACACACTAATTAGTATAAAGGGGTGATCGATAAACCAACTTCAGAACAGATATTTCTTCAATATTTCATCAAAGTAGAAACTTGCATGTACTTACTCGTTTCAGAAACCAATAAACAAACTCATCTCTATGGTGTTTTTCAACATCGGAGAATGAATTTTTTTTAGCTCTTCAAAATGCTCACTAAAAAGGGTACAAAATTAAATTAGCCATCTACAGTAAGCATGATCCATTAATATAGTATAGAACATCTGAGTGTTATACGTACTTGATCCATGGAGCGGCCTCTTCAACATTAGAAATAATATAATGCCTGATGTTATGTAGTTCCACCATAGTAAGTTCGCCCCATTTAAACCCTTTTTTAGAATTATCAACTTCTATAAATAGATTAGACTCGAGAGAAGGTTCATTCCTAGCTGTAGCTTCATGACGTTCTGGCCTATTAAGCTTGGTGCTGATGTTATCCAAAAACTGGCTACAAAAAGTCATACACTCTTCCATAATATATCCCTCAGCTATAGAACCCTCCGGGTGAGCTCTGTTACGTACATACCTCTTCAATGTACCAAGGTACCTCTCAATTGGATACATCCATCTGTAAGAAACAGGTCCACCCAAGCGAGCTTCATTGCCAAGATGGATTGGAAGATGTACCATGATATCAAAGAAAGCGGGAGGAAGCAACATCTCAAGCTTACAAATTGTTTCAGGAAATTGTTCAATCATCTTATCCAAATATGGTTTCGCCAATTCTTTAGAACAAATTACAAAAAAGAATCTGCTAAACTCAATTAAAGGTTCAACAACCTTTTCAGGCAATATGTCACATATTGCAATAGGAAGGAGCTTCTGAAATATAATATGGCAGTCATGAGTTTTTAGACCTGATACCTTACGTATTGTTATGTCACACTTCTCTTGATGTTTGAGGCATAACCGTCGGGCATCTGCACATCCGCCAAAAACATGCACAAGGTGGTCTTCTGATCTTTTTGCAAAGTATATGATGATGATGGACAATCATACTTCCCTTTCATACCCACCGGATGTTGCTTTGGCCGTATACCCATTTCCTGCATATCAAAACGAGCTTGTAGACTATCTTTTGTTTTACTATCCATATTAAGCAATGTACCCAATATGCTATCACAAATGTTTTTCTCAATGTGCATGACATCTAAGTTATGCCTTATTAGCAATGTCTTCCAATACGGGAGCTGAAAAAATATACTTTTCTTCTTCTAACTATGCCACCTATCTTCCTCAGTGTGATTTCTCTTATTATTCGTCTTTCCAAAACTCACTTGATCAGAAGTCTCGTATTGTTGGAGTACTTCATGACCAGAGAGTGATGTTGGAGCCTCTCTCTTATCTATTTTGTTGTTGAAAGAAGCTTTGTCCCGATGCCACCGGTGATCCTGAGGTAGGAAACGACGATGACCCATGTAGCAATACTTTCGTCCATGTTTCAACCACAAGGCGTCAGTGTTTACATGGCAGTATGGACATGCTAGCCTACCTTTTGTGCTCCATCCACATAACATTGCATATGGTGGAAAATCATTTATTTTCCACAATATAGAAGCTCGCATGAGAAATCTCTCCTTCTTTGAACTGTCGTGTTTCAACACCATCAGACCATAATTTCAGTATCTCATCAATCAAAGGCTGCAGATACACATCAATGTTGTTTCCATGTGACTTTGGCCCAGGAATTATCATTGACATCAACCAATAAGGCTGCTTCATAAACAACCAAGGTGGTAGATTATAAGGTATTAGAATCACATGCCATGTACCGTAAGAAACATTCATTACTCCAAAAGGATTGAAACCATCAGATGCTAGCCCAAGTCTTATATTGCGAGGATCAGATGAAAAATTTGGGTGAATGCTATCAAAATGCTTCCATGCTTTCGAATCTGCAGGATGGCGTAATATTCCATCATCAATACGTTCTTCTTTGTGCCAGCGCATGTTTGATGCCGTTGATTCTTCCATATAAAACCTTTGAAGATGGGGAATAAGAGAGAAGTATCATAGAGTCTTGCGTGCTACAAGCTTCATGGCTTTTCCACAAGGTAAAGCCTCTCTTGCATCCCCACCAGTACTATTTCAATCTTAGTTTACCACATTTTGGGCATCGATCCAACAGAGAATATTCCTTCCGGAATAACACACAGTCATTGACACATGCATCGATCTTTTCGTAGCCCAGCCCGAGGTCACGAACAACCTTCTGAACTTTATCAAGTGTATTAGGAATGCAATGGCCCTCTGGAAGCACATATGAGAATAGTTCAAGGATGAACTCACACACTTTTTTGCTCAAACCAGTTAAACACTTTATCTGGTACAACCTGACAATGAAGGATAATTGGGTCACCTTCTCACAACCTGGATACAACTCCTTTTTGGCATCATTTAATAAGTCATAGAATGCCTTTGCACACCCAGTTGGCTTCTACTGGTTTATAGCATTTTCTGGATCATCAACACCTGCTGAAGTACCACCATGATCACCAGTGCCTCTAAGAAGGATGGACAACATATTTTCCATAGCAGCATCATCAGAAATTATCACCTCATTATTTGCTGATTGCTTTGCAATTTTTTCCTCAACTCGTTTTTCTCCATGGTGTACCCAACAAGTATAATAAAATGACATCCCATTACGAAGAAAGTGAAGATGAACTTCCTTGCGTCTCCCGTGGCAAATATTACAACATTTCATGCAAGGACAAGGCTTAGTTTCTTCCTCACGAGTGCCCTGGAATGCTAAATTTAAAAATGACTTCATTCCATCCTGCCATTCCTTCGTATGCCTATCTTTTCCCATCCATGTCTTATCTTCTGACATCACTTCCTACAATTCAATCAGCGTATCTGTAAGAGGATTGAACTACAATAACATTATGTGAGCAATTGTACCTAGCGTTGTTGCTCCTCCACGTGCGGCGGCTGGCAGATGATCCTCCATGCCGGTGGACGGCAGATGCTCTTCCAAGAGCGTGGCGGCCGGCAGATGCTTCTCCAAGAGCGTGGCGGCCGGCGGATGCTCCTCCAGGCACATTTCGTGCAATCGGTAAAGGGGGCCATTGTGGATCGAAGGGACCGGTGGGGAGGCAGCCACGGCGCGATCCCGGGACACCGCGTGCATGGCCTTGCAGGTGGCGTGCAAATTGGAGAGGTCGTCCATGAGCTGCGGGGAGGTTGAGCCGACCCACCCCACGATTAGGACTGCAATATCGTGCAGCAAGGAGACTCCATGGGCTTCGAAGGGAACCAATGAGGGCACGCGCAACGGAGACAAAGAGGAAGAGTACGCGCGGAGAAGAGGATGGCCTGTGTGTGTTGCGGAGAAGAGGATGGTGTGTCTTTATTAGTACACGTGGAGAAGATGATGAGACGCGCGTAGTGATGGTTATGGCTTCTAAAGTGCACCGTTTGGAATGCTACCTGCAAAACTGGGGTTACAACTTCTAAAGTGCAGCTGTACGCTACTTTAGCCGATGGAGTTGTCAGCAGGCAGGAGATCGCCAGCAGCAGGGCCTGCAAAGCGGTCTGTAAAAAGTACTCCTCCCTCCGCCCCAACTCAAGTCTATTTTTAGCTTTCGTCAAACTTACCTTTGACCAATGATTTCTTGCTTGGTCCTTATCCTGATCATCAAGGTCCTCCGCCTGCTGCCCCAGATGACTTGGGGCAGAATAGGGATGAAAACGGTCAGAATTGAGCTTATTACCTTTGACAACTCCTTATTCAAACTGGCGTCTGAATAAAAAATTTAAAGAATTGAGCTTATTACTCCCTCCGTCTCTAAATACTTGTCGCTTTGTAGTTCAAAAATAAACTACAAAGCGATATTTACTACGGCCCCGTTCGGAACGTAGGAATCCAAATCACAGAATTGGAAAAAACATAGGAATAGACAAAATGCAAGAACGAAGAAAGTGAGAAAACCACGGGAATCAAAATCAGAGGAATGAAGAATTAAAGATGTTTGGAATGCAGAAATGAAAACATAGGAAAAATGTTAGAGCAACTATAAACAAAATTCTTTAGAATCTTAACTATCATTATTTGTAATACATAAATCAAAGTCATAACTTCTTGCCAAAATGAAATACCAGTTTGCTTCATAAACAACTTCATTCCTATATTTCTAACATCAAAACGTCTATTGCATTGCAGTAGCTCAAAAATAATTATTCCCGTGTTTCAAAAAAAAAAGAAATAATTATTCCATGCAAATCATTAGGTTAGTTAATTTGACTTTTAGCACCTTATACATTCCCTCCATAGCCAACCAGCAGACCACAAAGAACTTGGACTGGATCATTTCATTCCTCCATTTTACATAGGAAAGGAAGTCTTTCTACAGGAAAAGAAATATGATTCCTGTGTTCCAAACACCTGTGACATCAGTACAATGTAGGAATGAATTCCTTTGAAGTTTCCTTTAAAAATCCTCTATTCCAAAGGACGGAGAGAGTACATGTCAGCCCATTAGACCCAACCTACTATTTGGAAAGTACTCGGTTATTGTTCGGAAAATGTCCACTAAAATATGGTATTCCGACAATTCGGTCGGAAATCAGTCTAAATCGTTTCCATTCCGTTTACCAAATTTTAATGTCCGATAAAAACGGTAATCGGATCAAATATTTCAGAAATTGTCGAAAATGGTAATCGCATCAGAAATTTTCGAAAATGGCATCGGACGGTTCAGGAATTTACCGTACCGTTTTCATCCCTAGGGCAGAATGATCCTGGCGACCAGAATGAAGTGTCAGATATATGCTGTCCACAGTGCAGGGTTATTCAACACAAGCAATAGGTAGCATATCCTAATCTTTCTCCTCATACATAGCATGTTAACTAATTTTTCGGCCCCAAATGATCTAGAAAAATTACTCTAGATTTGATGATGCCATAAATTAATCGCTGCTCAAAACAATGATGGTGCTCATCAATCTCGCAAGCTCAACTTCATTCGTCCTCAAACTAGATAAATATTTCGGATGGATTTACGTTAAGGGGTGTGCATTCGGTCTACCGGATATTTTGGTTCGGGTATTTCGGTCTTTTTCAAAATTCGGTTTCTTGAAATCACTACCCGAATTGTTGTAATAATATTAGGTACCCGAACATTTTAGGTACCAAAATTCCGGTTCGATCATCGGTCCTACCCGATATATCCGAATTATACATTATATCCATGTCATGTTTGCACAAATTTAATATGATTGATAAATTTAATCCCATGAGGTCATTTATTACAAATTTACAAATGAAAAATAAAAAATAAATGTTTAAATCCAACAACTTCACACATCACAACTTGAAAATAAAATATCTAAATTTGAATTGTTCATAGTTTAGCACACATAATTTAACTTATTATTTGATAGACCGGCTATTCGGTTATTTTAGTTAACCGAGAGTGGTACCCGAACCCGACATTTATTTTTCAGTTACTTATATTTGCTACCCGAAACGTACCCGATACCCGATATTTCGGTCTTTTCGGTTCCGGTCTTGGTTTATTGATTTCGGTTTTTCGGTCTTGGTTTATTTGCCCACCCCTATTTTACGTAGTAGTAGCATATGGGATATACATATTTCTCCTCCATGTTTTTTTGCAAAACTATTTTGTGATATATCCTATGTGCATATTACATATGTAAAACTAATGTAAAGTATAAAACTTTTTCAAAGGGAAGTCTTAGGTTTCGTCAAATCTATCTTTGAGATTTACACAATTTTGATCTGTTTTAACAATACAAGAATTGTACTTTTAGATTCACCATGAAAATATTTCCATAATATACATCTAGTACTACATGTTATTTAAAGTTAATAAATTCCATATAAATCATTGGTCAAAGGTAATTAGTTTGACCAAAACAGAAATAGAGTTGAGTTGGGGCGGAGGAAGTATTATACGTTGCTGTTTGCCGCATAAGGTTTGGTCCTTCATTAAAGCCGTAGCCATTTGTACAGGCGGCTGATGCGACCGGGCGCACCGAGCTTACATGCGCGCCAGTCACCGAGGCGCCTTAAACGCGCGTAGCACATGCGCATCTTTGAATTCAATTGGAACCGCTCCACGTCCCATCACCACTACTACGCGCGTCGAGAGACGAATAGCCAGGCGGGTTCAAATTCCCTGCAGTACTGCAGGTGCAGTTGAGATGGCTGACATGAGGGACCCACATGGTGTGGGGCCCAAATGTCAACCACCTCTGCTGCACCTGTAGTACTGCAGAGGATGAGCACCCCAGCCAGGCTGCTACTATGCTATAAGATCACCCGGGCATGCAATCGTCTTCTCCGCACAGCCACTCTTCTTCTCTTCCCAAAACCGCGCCAAGAACACCATGGCTGACAAGACAACGCCACCGCTAACCCCGCCGAAGGACGCCAAGGGGAAGCGTCCCCGATCAGACCCCCCCCCCCCCCCCCGAGACAAGGAGTGGGCTCTCCGAAAGATGTTGCGCGATGTATTTGAGAATACATCACACTCCATGCGTCGCCTTGAGCTTGGTTCCCTTCCAGAGAATGCTACCATGGGGACCATGGGCCACTACATCTTCGGCATGACGCACTTGGCCGGCCGCCTCGACGTCCTCTGGGAGACGCTGGCGGACGAGCTCGGCGTCGCCGGCTGCGACAACCTGGTGGCGGCAACGTCCAGTAAACTGGGCGTCCTGTCTCTGCCGCGGGAGGCGCCCCCGCCCAGCAAGGAGCCCAAGGAGGAGGAGGAGAAGGAGAAGTAGGTGGATCGAGGTGGAGGAGAAGTAGTTTTTTTCTTGTTCTTTGTTGTGTTGTTTATCTTTACTTGTTTGTAGTTTGTGTTTTTCTTTTTTCCTGTTTGTAATGTATCGTCTTAAGGTAATGACCTTTATATTTCTGTTCATTGGTGCGCAAAAAAGTTCTAATGTTGCTGCTCTAAATATAAACTAGTGGACTATTTATCTCTTTTATCTTTTAGAATGGAATATATTTCCACTTCCAACTCTACTGAGCTGGAGATCCAGAAAGTGACTATCACCTACTAGTTTATCTGACAGGACCAGCAGGGAGAAGCCCACTCTCGGTTCAAACCCAACATGGATCCAACATAATGAGCAATCAAACAGCAAAGCACAGAGTAAATCACAAAAAAACGCAACAACAATTTCTGGAGTAGGTATCAACTTTAGCCCAGATTAGATGCTCGTGGGCGTCATTGCAAAAGGGTGAAGACAAAAAAGACTTGATTCAGATGGCTTGAAAAAACAAACTAGAAGTCAGGGTCATCAAAATTTTTGCCCGATTTGGATTGAGTCTTAGTTATAGACTTCCATAATAATAAAATGTATCGGGTGTTGTACTTTCACAAGTGTGTCATAAAATGTATCGGGTGTTTTACTTTCACTAGTGTGTCATAAAGTGTACGACGGCCACGTATCCTGATCCAACCATACAACTTCAAATAAAGGAGGGTTAGAGCATCTCCAACCCCTTTGTTATTTTTGGTTTGCTATTCTTTCAAATGACAAATATGCTATCCACATTTAGCATCTCATTCCATGAGCATCTCCAACCCGTTTGCTATATGATGTACTATATTAAATTTTTTTCTATTTTATTAGTATATAATAATTATTTTAAAATTCAAATAACATTGTTGCAATGGCTATATTGTAACGGTTGTATTTATAACGGCTATTTTTCAATGGTTATGTTTCTAACAACTATTTTTCAACAGATGTATTTCCAACAGCTAATTTTCAACGACTGTTTTGCAACGGAACGATGATAATGTACCAGAAATCGGGAATAGCAAACCGGATAGCATTTTCTACTAGTAGCACACCGAGAGCTCCATATAGCAAATGGCTAAAAGTAGCAATCCTAATAGCAAACCGGTTGGAGATGATTTTTGCTCTAGATTTGCTAAATAATAGGATAGCACATCACATAGCTAATTGGTTGGAGATGCTCTTTTAGCCATTAGCTATATGGTGTGCTATCCTATTATTTAGCAAATTTATAGCAAAAATCATCTCCAACTGGTTTGCTATTAGGATTGCTACTTTTAGCCATTTGCTATATGGAGCTCTCAGTGTGCTACTAATAGCAAATGCTATCTGGTTTGCTATCCCCAATTTCTGCTACATAATTGTCATTTATGTTGCAAAATAGTTGTTGAAAATTAACCGTTGGAAATACATCTGTTGAAAAATAGTCATTAGAAATATAACCATTGAAAAATAGCCGTTAGAACTACAAACGTCACAATATAGCCGTTGCAACAATGTTATTTGAATTTTAAAATAATTATTACATATTAATAAAATATGAAATTTTTTAAAATAGCACATCATATAGCAAACGGGTTGGAGATACTCATAGAATGAGATGCTAAATGTGGATAGCATATTTGCTATTGAAAGAATAGCAAACTAAAAATAGCAAACAGGGTTGGAGATGCTCTTAGAAGATTGGTGGAAAATAATACGAAATTATAAGAAAAAGGAGAAGAAGAAAAAGGATGCCGCACGTTTCGATACATGAACCGTGACACTGTTGACATCCATCTTCATTGGCCAGTTCCCGATTATGCTGATCTCTCCGGCATGTATTCACACTAGCTACTCTCTGGTGACTGGATCCAGATTATCCCGTGGCCCACCCGACTTATCCAGTGGGTGGCTCTTGAGAAATGTTGTTGTTGTTGTACGTGGTGTTAGGTTGAGACAATGCAACTTGTGGTCATAATGATAAGAAATAAAAATTAGAAAGAGTACATAAAATTCAAAAATATTCATTACTCTCTTACTCCAGGCTCGGGCCCGTCAAATTCGGAAACTCCTCTGCTCATATCATAACTGCATCAGTTATATATCCAGGCCCGTTTCCAATTAAAATCCAAACTAAAGGTGTAGACGAAGGTTTTGCACAAGAGAGAGAGAGAGAGAGTTGCGCTGCGCCACTGCAGGCGGCAACCGTAGGGACGACAAGGAGAGAGACCCAATGGCGGGGACTCAGGTGTACAACATGATGTTCGAGGAATACATGATCACCACCACCGTGACGTCCTCCGGCAAGGCCGTGGAGGACTGGCTCGACGAGGTCCTCTCCGTCCACCGTCGGCGCCTTCACAAGCTCATCGTCGGGCTCGACGTCGAGTGGCGCCCCAGCTACTCCGCCGACAAGAACCCCGTCGTTGTTCTATATCTCTGCGCCGGCCGCCGATGCCTCATCTTCCAGGTCATCCATGCTGACTACTTCCCCGACGAGCTGGAAGATTTCCTCGGCAATTCCGACTACCGCTTCATCGGCGTGGGCGTGGAGGGTGACGCCGATAGACTTTGGAAGGACTGGCAGCTGAAGGTGGCTAAAACGGTGGACCTGGCCGAGCTCGCGGTGGACGAGATGGATCGCCCGCGCCTCAACCCCGCGGGGCTGAAGGACATCACGAGCGCTGTGATGGGCGCCGACATGGAGAAGCCTTACGGGGTGAGGACGAGCAACTGGGATGCGTACAATCTCTCCGCTGAGCAGATCAGCTATGCGTGCATCGACGCCTTCGTCTCCTTTGAGGTTGGCCACAAGCTGCTCCCCGGCGACTACTGATCTTACCACCGAGTTTGCGAATCGGCTGCCATCGATCATCTCGGCATATGGAATTCGTAGGTGCATCACTCAAGTTCTAGCTTTTGTGCTTGTGCGCCCAATCTCTCATAAAATTATTTTTTCTTGAGGAAACACTATATCTTGCATTTGAAAACATGCATGTTATTTCACATGCATCGAGGTCTTTCACATGCATGTTAGTTGTCCATGCATGCTATGCCCCAAACATGATCAGCTAGCCTCAAACATGACGATCTCTCAACAAAAAAGAGAACACGTAACGTCAGCAAATATGATCGAGGTCTTTCACATGTATGTTACACGTACATATGCTACGTCCCAAACATGTATTCCAAGAATAGAATAATATTTCCTACCGTGTATATATATTTCTATATTTATCTTATTCTCTACCATGCATGTGTGTATGCTCTCAACCTACCGTATATGGCAGTTAACTACCACACTAATGAAGAATATTATCCTATCATTAATAGAGATAACAAATTTGACACAAGGATGTTCCCTCGACGATACGAGGATAGAATGTGGACTACCATCGTCTAATAAGCACACAGCTCTCACTACGTACGTACGTGGTTCATCAATTTAATCGATCGCATGCTGCCATTATGTATCGTTGTACCCGTCTTTTGTAGAAACAACAGGCGTAGGCGCTAGCCGCTACGTGTTCTAATTTTAGGAACAAATGAACACACTTGTGAAAACACGTACACCACATCCGATCCTTAACGTCATCCAATTAACATGTTCCTCAACAAGGGGGAACAAAAATCCTCAACACGTGACCAAACATGCTTGATCGCGAGTCTCTTTCACATGCATTACATTCACGTCCAATCTCTGCACCTTTGTGTGTCAAATTAAAAAACTGGCCGATGGGACATGTTGAGCCGTTTCGATAACCGAGAGGAGGCGAACCGCAGTTTGGAGTAAGTCTGACCGTCAATTCAAAAGCACAATTTTTGAAGCGTCCGATCATCTCCACTCACGCGCTTAGATGACGACTAGATATAAAGGCACACCTTCCTCTTCTTCTCCGCCGCACCTCTCGATCGATTTTAGCCTCCAAACTTCTCCTCTTGCTTCTCCGCCGAACCACCGTCAACCACCTCTCTCTCTTTGTTCGCACCTCTGTCGCCGCACAAATGGGTTGCCCCACACCGAAGCGCTCCAGGTCATCGACATCCTCTGAACCTCCGTCTCCGTTTCCGTCGCCGCCAAGGCCGGTGGAACTGGAGGCGGCGCCCGCACCTCCTCCACTCCCGTCTCCGCCCGCGACATCTGCACCTCTTCTGTCCGACTATGATGAGACTGTCCGCCTCATCATGGAAAGCATTGACAAACGCAACGGCAAGCTTAAGGAGGTCACCGACAGTCTGTTCGCCACTGACGTGCAAGCAAAAGCACTCGACAAAATGGCGTAGGATGTATTTCACAATACATCTCACTCCTATCGCCGACTGGGACTTGGTGTCCTTCCCCACCACACCAGCATGGACTCCACCGGCTACTACATCTTCGGGTTAAGCTTTGTTGCCGCTCGTCTCGATTGCCTCTACGAGACAATCGGTGAGGAGGCCGGGGAGGGGTTTCGCGAGCAACTCGTGAACGCCGTCAGCCGGAAGAAGTTCGATCTGGTATTGGAGGATGCTCCGCTGGCGGTTGCGGCGGAGGCGGAGGCGCCGGCAGCGGATGCGGAGGCGGAGGTGGACAAGTCCTCCTCCGATTAGTGTAGGATGAGTAGTAGTTTTTTCTTTTGTTTTCTATGTGTTTTTTTCTTGTTTGTAATATATGTGTTGTTTTTATGTTAATGAAAAATGTCTTTTATTTTATGTTCATGAACAACATGTCCTACAGCACATGCACTAACAAAAAACTCCTCCTTTTATCAAAAAACATCGCATATGGAAAATTAACACATTAGTATATATACTGTATCTAATAAATACTCCCTCCTTATACTTTTATTTGACGTTTTGGACAAAGCATTGAACTAACATTAGTAGGACGTACGTAGTAGAATTATATTTCAAAAAATTACGAAAATAAAAAGCTACACACCTAATTAATTTTATTTCTTTTCTCTTTACCAACTGTCTTCGTGCCCGCCCCACCACCCCCACCTACCGGCCTGGCCCTAGGCAGTAGCCCACAAATTTTCTACGACCCTGCCGCACAGCATCGCGCGTGCGCCCCGCCTAGCACGTCGTATGATCAAAATCGCATAATCGTGGGAGCGGGACATGCGTGATTTCCATCCTTCGGTGTCCAGACAAGAAACCCACCAGCGTGAAGCGAAGGATCTCAGCGGGACTTCCATGGGACGATGTGCGGGGCGGGGGCGCACGCGCGACGTTGTGCGGCAGGGCCGCAGAAAATTTATTTCCGCCCGCCTAGGCCCGGAGCCGAGACTGCCTTTAAGACCATCCACAGTGGTCCACGGTAAAGCTTTAGGCGGACACAGTTTTTCAATACTAAAGTTTTGGAAACCACAATTTTTAAAATGACATGGCAATACCAAACTATTTCAATAACACAGTTTTATAATACCACGATTTTGCAATACATAGGACTATTTGGTTGACAAACACCATTCTGTAAAAAATACCATAGTAATCTCAAATTCCACGGTATTGCTAATTGCTCTAAAACTCCAAAAATACTTTGTTCCCAAACACCAAAATCAAATTCTCTGCGACCCTTCTGCACAGCCGTCTTTGTGCGACCCTGCCCAGATGGTTGTCATGTACGTTCACGCTCCAAATCTTACAGCCAAAGGCGCACTGCAAGGTTCCCGCGACTATACCACCCAACCCTGATGATTGCCACAAACGGGAGCGCACCGAATCTTGCAGCGCGCACGGGCACACAAACTCCACATCCAAACTTTGCTCAGCGATCCGAATAACTCGGTGCTCGGCGTGCATGATCCATCATCACGCACATGAATAATATTATGAAATTATCAACTTTGATGATTCAATAATCCAATCAAGTTTCATCCAACCCACCAACAAAAAATTGGATCGTCCAGTCCATCCAACCAAACATTAATTTGGATGATCCAAGACATAAAGAAATAGATGATCTATCTCCAATCGAACTTCGACATCAAACCAAACGCAATTGATGACTGAGCACTTTGTCACATGTCACTAGAGTGTACGCACAAATATCAAATACACGGCCTCAACACCGGGTTTAGATTGCATCATGGACTAACCACATGACCCGACCAAACACTCACGTAATTACCATACGCCTGCAAGAGCAACTACCTGGCCGCATCCACCAACGCATCCCGACCCTGCGAAAGGATGACGAGCAGCGGCAGGTGAACATGTTGCAGCAGCGGCGCAATGGAAATGGTGGCAGCGGACGGCGACGTACCTGGATGTTGGCGTAGTCGACCTCGCACATCTTCCGCGAGTCGTTCACCTTCCGTGGCGAGCTGAACCACACTGGCAGGAACTCCTCGATTTTGCAGTCGAAGCATGACTTGGAGAAATGGGCCACTAACGCATCCCGACCCTGCGAAAGGATGACGAGCAGCGGCATGTGACCACCATGCAGCGGCGGCGCAATGAAAAACAGTGGCAACAGATGGCGACGTACCTGGATGTTGGCATAGTCGACCTCACACATCTTACGCAAGTCGTTCGCCTTCCAACAGAAGCCACGCAGGTGCTTCGTCCACAGCTAGAACACCGCATGTGTCGATGTTACGTTGACAAAGCAGTAGCCCTTGTTGGCCTCACACCTTGGCAAATGCAACAAACAAGGTTAAGTATCAATCAGTAAAAGACTGGAGCTTGATTAGTATAATCATATATTTCAAAGCATAGGTGTGGTACTTGAAGTCAAATGCAACGTAAATAAAATCGTAAAACTGACTTGACGCGGCCCACTGCAATTTTCGCGTTCTCCTCGGCACAGTGCTGATCAATGATGTTCATTACTTTTTGCCTCCTGTGGAAAACGATGTAAAACATAAGGTATTAACACATCAACAAATATGAGGGGGAGAATACCAACGCGTAGATTTAAAAGTATATTGCAGATCATCAGCGTCGTCAGACCAGAAGCAGGGTTGAAGCGGCGCCGTGGCCGCTGCGAACTCGAGAACGGATGAGGAGAAGGCTCATCGCCAATGGATCGAGGGGACAGAAGCTACACGACCGCTATGGGCGATGAGCTTTCCCCTCGATCCATTCTCGAGTTGGTGGCAGGCCGGCGGTGGGGGCGCAGAGGCAGTGGGCTGGCGGGGGGGCCGGGGGTGCGGTGGCGGAGGCGCGGCAGGGCCGCAGAAATATTATTTCCGCCCGCCTAGCCCCAGGGCCGGGCCTACCTTTAAGACCATCCATAGTGGTTCACGGTAAAGCTTTAGGCTGTGTTTGGGAGCACAGTTTTTCAATACTAAAGTTTTGGAAACCACAGTTTTTAAAATGACATGACAATACCAAAGTACGTATTTCAATAACACAGTTTTGTAATACCACGATTTTGTAATACATATGACTTTTTGGTTGACAAACACCATACTATAAAAAATACCATAGTAATCTCAAATACCACGATATTGCTAATTGCTCTAAGACCATCCGCAGTAGTTCACTATAAAGCTTACTGGACTGGAAATATAGAGTAGATTACTGGAAGTATAGAGTTAGTGTCCAGTGTGAAATGCTAGAAGTATAGAGAATATACTTGAAGTATAGATAGAGTAACTTTTAAAGGAAACTGCTGCGGATGGTCTAAAACTCCAAATATAACGTGTTCCCAAACACCAAAATCAAATTCTCGGTGGCCCTTCTGAATAGTCATCTCTGTGCGACCCTGCCCAGATGGTTGCCACGTATGTTCACGCTCCAAATCTTACAGCCATGGGCGCACTGCACGGTTCCCGCTATTGTACCACCCTGCCCTGATGATTGCCACGTACGCGAGCGCACCGAATCTTGCAGCACGCACGGGCACACGAACTCCACGTCCGAACTTTGCTCAGCGATCCAAAATACTCGGCGCTCGGCGTGCATGATCCATCATCATGCACACGAATAATATTATGAAATTATCAACTTCGATGATTCAATAATCCAATCAAGTTTCATCCAACCTACCAACAGAAAATTGGATGGTCCAGTCCATCCAACCAAACGTTAATTTGGATGATCCAAGACATAAAGAAATGGATGATCTATCTCCAATAAAACTTCAATGTCAAACCAAATGCAATTGATGACTGAGCACTTTGTCACATGTCACTAGAGTGTACGCACAAATGACAAATACACGGCCTCAACACCGGGTTTAGGGTCCATCGTGGACTAACCACATGACCCGACCAAACACTCACGTAATTACCATAAACCTGCAAGAGCAACTACCTGGCCGCATCCTTTGCGTACGAACGGCAACGCCGACCAACTTATACTTTTTGTACTAGGTACAAAGAATTTTCCTTGTCCATGAGCCAATAAACGAGCTCTTCTGATGCGGCTTTTGTAGTTAAAAAATGAACTACGACAAAGAGACAAGTTCATAGAGATGGGGGGAGTACATATGATCATCGACGTCTCTCTCACGTGCATGTTATAGTTGTCCATGCATGCTACCCTATGCCCCAAACATAGGATCAATGAGCCAAACTATATATATATATATATATATATATATATATATATATATATATATATATATATATATATATATAACATGTTAGTTGTCACGCCTCAGACATGATCAACGAGCCTCAAACTATATATGATGATGTTTCAACAAAAAAACAGAGAAAACACGTAATAATGTTGTCATCAAACATGATTGTCGCGAGGTTTTCAAGTGCATATGTTACTTGTCCATGCATACTTGCTACACCCCAAACATGATCCACGAGTCTCAAATATGATGATCTTTCAACAAAATTAGAAAACACCTAACATCATCAAGCATGCATGATTGAGGTCTTTTGCATGTCAAACACTGAGAAAACATGAACGAGGGTTTGTGATATATATATATATATATATATATATATATATATATATATATATATATATATATATATATATATATATATATATATATATATATGACGATCTTTCAAAAAATAAGAGAAAACACGTAACGTCATGAAACATGATCGAGGTATTTTGCGTGACAAACTAAAAAAAACTGGGAACATTGCATATAGCTTGGGCCGGTGGGCCCTTTGCGTGTCAAAATAAAAAAATGGAACTGAAAAACTGAAACACCGCCGGACGGACCTACAAAGTATGCTAGGTGGGCCACTGCATACCCTGGACCCTTTGCATGTCAAATTAAAAAACTGCGTGTGAAGCGGAGATGGAAGCCATTCGTGGTTTGGATTATTTCAAAAGCGCAGTTTTCGAAGTGTTCGGTCATCTCCACTCGCACGGGACGAGGAACCGCTATAAAGGCACACCCGTCCTCTTGCGTCTCCACTGCACCACTCCATCTCCATCGATCGTAGCCTCCAAACTTCTCTTCCTTCACCGCCGCACCATCGCCGACCACCTCTCGCTCTTTCTCCACAACTCTGTCGCCGCACAAATGGGTAGCCCCACACCGAAGCGCTCCAGGTTGTCGACGTCCTCCGAACCTCCTTCTTCTTCGTTTCTGTCGCAGCCAATGCCGATGGAACTGGAGGAGGCGTCTGCACCTCCTCCATCCCCTTCTTCGCCCACGGTGCCCGCACCTCCTCATCCCGTTTGGGTTCAGGAGACTGTCCGCCTTGTCGAACACCGCTTCGATGAACTTGATCGGCGCCTGAAGGAGGCCACCGAGCACCTTTCCGCCACCGCCGATCGAGCAAAAAAGCTCGACATATTGGCGCGGGCTGTATTTTCCGATACATCTCACTCGTGTGAGCGTCTGGGTCTTCGGAAACATTCCGTCTGCACCAGCATGGACACCGCTGGCCACTACTGCTTTGGGTTAGGGTTTGTGGCCGGTCCTCTCAACGTCCTCTATGAGACAATCGGGGAGGTGGCTGGGGTGGAGGGCCGCCAGCATGTTCTACGGACCATCACTCAAAAGCTTCAGACTCAATTGCCGGAGGAGGCGGCTGCAGCGGTGCCACCAGAGGAGGCGGCGGCGGTAGCAGCGACGGAGGAGGAGGTGGAGGAGATCTCCTCCGACTCCGAGTAGAGTAGTATTTGTAGTTTTTTTTTCTTGTCTTTTATGTGCTTTAGTAGTTCTTGTTTGTAATATATGTGTTGTTTCTATTTTAATGATAAATGTCTTTTCTGTTCATGAACAATGCGTCATATGCAGTATCAAAAAACAACTCCTTTCTTAAGAAGGGACGAGATAACTGTTGTTCAATGTCTGGCCAAGAATTTGTTGTGTTGCGACAATCAGTGACTCTTGGTTGAAACTCCATTGAGATCGTGGTTGAGGCTGCGTTTCTCCTCTTTTGTGTTCTTTCACTCAATTTTTTCACTTGTAGTCGGCACATGAGAAAATTTATTTTTAGTATGTAGTAGTATATACTACATGTTATCATTTCATTGTGATTAATGTTACAAAATGCTGATTGTTTACCATCGTCCTTTCGTGCACTTGGCTGTATTTGCATATCGTTTGCATTAGCACATAATATGCATTTGGCGAGTCATATTTTTTTTCGTATTTTTTTGGAATGTCCTACTAGCTAGCAGATGACTGCTTTTAGATTTTGATCTCCATGCATGGCAACAAAGACGAATTAAGAAGCGAGCAAGTTGTCCTAAGACAAAGTCTACCCCTCTAGCTACACGCACCAGCCATGTGCAGGAATCGACGCGACATGAGATGTAACTAATCACGATTGGATGTGTGCACAAGGGCACGACTTGCGTCTAATTCTCCACTCCCGCGAAAATTTTATCGTTCTACTTGGCGCGCCACATTTGAGATTTTGACAACTCAAGTTTGACTACCTGCGCCTCCAATTTCAGTCCCGCCTATTATTGTAACCCTATTTCAGCCACGATGAGTATAAATGGAAACACTGGCCTCCGTTCCCGACACACCGCTGCCCCGCCCTTTCGGTGATCTCGCAATACTCCAAATGTGTTGTCTCTCTGTCCTGTGTTCCATATTTGTATTCCTAAGAAATTCTCGTGTTTTCATTTCACACGGTTTGTACAATTTTCGCCCATGGATCTCTCAGTGACGCATCGAAGCTCTTGGTGGTGTTGACTCCTGGGTACAACGCCGGGCGACCAAGTTTGACGGGCTCTACTGAACCTCTTCGTCACCGACACCTACCTGCGACATCGCATCCCAGACTCTAGTTTTGTGCTAGGTAAACTACACGATCCATGCCATCTTTTTATAGAGCTATATTGTCTTGGTTCTGCACGATCCATGCAGTTTTGGCCTAGTTAAGTTATACACGATCCATCCTGATATACGAAGATTAAATAAATTAGCAAAGAAGAAATGTGGTCTTCTGTTTCACGAATTTAGTTATGTGTATATATATATATATATATATATATATATATATATATATATATATATATATATATATATATATATATATATATATATATATATAGACACACTACATTTGTCCCTAAATAAATGTTGCTCCAACAGCTTATTACGGTAGTGTATTTCTAGTTCAATTCCTGGCCGGGAACGACAAATACTAAAAACCAGAGGTAGTAGTATATAATTTCTGGATTTAGAAGTAAATGATGCATGGGTTATCTGAACAACCACACCAAATGTTGTACTCTCATTCCTGTTTTACAAATTTGTATTCCTAAGACTTTTAGTTTCCATGGTTTTCACTTTTTTCTTTCTTGTGGCTTTCTCGGATCATACGTTTTTTTTCTATTCTTTCTTTTCTAATTCCTCCATTAGTAACAAACACTGCAGTTTATAGAAATCACACCGTCCAATCCAAAATCTACGTCGGTCATGTAATCTGACGTTATCACTGTTATTTGGAATGACTACTTACATGCTCTTTACATTAGGAACAAGACATCAGACCGTGATGTCGTCTACAAGCATTCATGGTGGCCAACAAGCACCTGGTATAACTATAAATGTGTTTACTATCAAAATTAAACAAATTTAGACAACATTAAATCATTTGCATGGTACACAGAGAATATTGTAGCACATGATGTTCAGGAACCCCGAGGTTCTTCACTCCCTGGTACTACTACGATGCATGAACCAACAGCAGGTATAGATATAAAAACAAGAAATACTCCTTCCGCCCCAGCGTAATTTTACTTTTGGAGCTTAAAAAATGTCCCACTCCAACTCTATCCTCGGTAGTAGCTTCCAACTACCCATATCACATCACATTACTACCCGCCTCTCTACCATGCCATTTGTTTTGGCAGAGCGTGTTAGTTTTTTAGTCTACTCCTTTGGCATTGAATTTTGAGCATTTTGAGAAACTACGTTCTGTCCTTTAGATGTATTGATGATAGGTGTATCATGGTCATTTGCATTCTTTCCTAGGCTCTACTAATTGTTTTAGCATGCATTGCGATTCTACTTTCTTATTAGTACTTAGTCTTTATAGTTAACATTTCATTAGCCTGTGTGATGGCGTGATTTTTTTATGCCTCCACACTTTGCTCTCTCGCCGCCGGCCACTCCGGTCGGCACCGGCGCCCACGCCTTGCTGCTGGTCACTTCAATGTCCTCCTCGACGCGTCTCCCTCGCCCATCGCCACGTCCCATCCTTCGCGTGCCATGATTACCCCGCTGCTCACAAATCTCTGGCCATTACTCGCCCTGCCACCAATCCTCCTCGAGAGTTTCGGCGAGACCGAACTCTCGCTTTGTTGAGTGTCGCAAGCTGGCACTATGCAGTACTGCACCTACAGTAGCCGCCACTGACAAGTAGACCCGATGTCTCATGGGCCCACATGTCAGTGGCAGCTAATGCAGGTGCAGGACTGCGAAAGATTTCAATCCCACAAGCTGCCTGCCTTATCTGTCTTGCATTCGCCACCTGCTACTGCTGGCATTCATTACTTGCCCTGCAACTAATAATTCTCTTCGAGACATGCTCCGGCTGATGTCAGTCAGACGTGCTCCAGCTGCATGCCCCCTCACAGTCTTGCCTGCTTTGCTCATGGACTGAAAATCCTCTGCAGTACTACGAGTGCGTACCGCCACTGACATGTGTACCTAATGGCTCATTTTAGGGTATGAACAGCAACAAAGAAGTCAATAATGTAACCCCCCAATCAAAATAGTTGTCGTTAGGACAGTCCTAACTACTGTAGTAGTTCATTTTCAATTCATTTGTTAGTATGATACGACAATTAATATAAACCAGGAGGGAGTACTACAGAATAAAATGGTGCTGGCACGACATGGTCGTCCCACGCTCGTATTTGCAACACTTGTCCTGAAGATGGTATGAACATCAGACTTTTCTTCTTTTCACACTATTTGTACATGATACTAAACTTGTTCAGGCGGTAATTTGGTTTAATTGTTTACCGTTTGAATCAATGTAACAGAAGGAAGGAAGCTAGGAAGAAGTGTGGCCAAAGGACTTAAGGTTGCCAGAATATGCTATGCATCCCAAGATAGTAGAACGGAGCATGTGAAGCTACCAATTCAGTTCTCCGCTAGGTTGGGTGTTGCGGTTGGTATTAATCAGCGGCACTTTGTCCATGATGTGGTTATGTTTACAAAAGGACATGCATCCCTCAGCGGTGCAGTGAAGTGGGCATAGGTTGGCCATAGTAACAAGAGAGATATAGTACGAGACATTCTGGTTAGTGTTGTCACACCCCCACACAAGTATTTTTCTTTTCTTGCAATCTCCATCGTGTACGTTTACAGCAACTTGTTATACAATGTACAGGATTCCTGGGACATGGAGGACACACCGGAGAGCGCAAAAAAATTTTGAAAATTGCTGGTGAGCGCTACAAGGGGTGGTGCTCGACTTTGCATGCCACCTATAAGAGTTATTCTACTGATGAAGAACGTATACGAAACCAGCCTGCTGACGTAACGACACCCGAGTGGTTACACCTAATAGAATATTTTGGGTCTGGGCGATTCAAGGTCAACTAACTTTTTAATAGCTTCGCATCATACAAAAAATATTTCATTTACTTTCATTCGTGGAATTAATTCTTAAAACTATTGCAGTCAATAAGCAGGACCAATTCTCAAAATCGAAGCACACAAAAGGTGTGTCACTTGCTTGGCTCCAAATCCTACGCCCAACTTAGTTACAAGAAGGTATGAAAAATAAATCACGCTTTTATTTTGCGCTGCGAACAATATGTATACCGACATGTTGAAGTTCACTTGTATTTTATGTAGCGAGACCCAGAGACCGAAGAAGAACCCGATGACATACAACTGTGGGAGGCAAGCCATTTGTTGAACGGTAACTGGACAAACAAGCTGGCAGAAGCTGTACATGTGAGTAACACTTCAAACAATCCCCAATTAAATAAATATTTGCAAATTACCTGTGACTTTTCTTTTCGTATATAGATCCAGGCACGTGCCCAAGTGGACGACATGGAAGCTGAGCAGGGAGGACCAATTCCAAATGAGCAGAGAAACCACATCTTCCAGCTTTGTTATAGATCCTCAATCGGTTGTGCAGGACAACAGGTTCAGGGGCGTGGTTATATGGCTAGCCCAACTGGTCCCGAACGTGAACGTATGCGTATCCAGATGTCTGAACACCTCAACAACCAAGTTCGAAACTTAGAAGTTAGAAATGCAGGCCTCAATGAAATAGTGCAGGACTTGGAAGGAAGAAATGATAGCTTAAACACCCAGATGGACTGCATAAACCAAAAGAATGAAGAGTTAATCGTTCAAGTCCAGAACTTACAAGGTCAGATAGCAGCTGATCGTGAACAGACAGCTAAGGAAATGCAGGACATGCGCGCCTTAGTGGCTGAAATGCAGAAAATGATGATGGTGACCACTCCATAGAAGGTCCAACAAATAAGGAACCGCCAAAAGCCACCTGCTCCAATAATTAGTACCAGTCAGCTTAGGAAAACTCTTAGCATGCAAACACGTCGCTTAAGTAATCCTTGAGTGTTGTTATGTGTGTTGTAATATCAATTGATGGATGTTTACTGTTAAACTCGTGATTCTGTTGCCACTAATTTTCAAACCTGGTGCATTCGGGCTCTACTGCCGCTAATTATAAAACGTGGCATTACAAATTTCTTGTCACGAATGATATATTTTTGCAATAGGAAGCTATTGCCAATACGGATGATAAAATATGGCAATAGAATGACAAAACGTTGCAGTATAAACATTTGACAATGACTCAAAAAACATTGCATTAAAACAATATTGCCACAGATAAGAAATCGTTGCAATACCAAACTATTCGTCACGGATGCGAAATCATTGTGGTACCATATACTAGTTCCAACGGATCTGAAATCATTGCAATATGGTACTATTCGCCACGTTTGTGGACTCGTTGAAATACCCAACTATTCGCCACGGATACGAAATCATTGCAGTACCAGACTAGTTCCCACAGATCTGAAATCGTTGCAATACGGTACTATTCGCCACGTTTGTTGACTCATTGCACTAAACTACTATTTGTCACAGACGTTAAACCATCGCAGTATCATACTATTTGCCACGGCTGTGACATCGTTGCAGTACCATACTATTTGCCAAGAATGTGAAATCGTTGCAATACCGTGATATTCGTTGCAATATGATAAATCATCGCTACACCATAACTCATTGCAATATGTTACTATTTGCCACAGCTGTGAAAATCATTGCAATACTGTAGTATTTGCCACGAATGTGAAAATCGTTGCAATCACGTACTATTACCACGAACGCAAAATCGTTGCAATACAATGCTATTCGTTGCAATACGTTAAATCGTCGCAATACGGTGAACCGTCACAATAACATACTATTTGCCATGAATGTGAAATCGTTACAATACCGTACTATTGCCATGCCCGCGAAATCGTTGCAATACAATGCTATTCGTTGCAATGCATTAATTCGTCGCAATACATTAAACCATTGCAATAACATACTATTTGCCACGAATGTGAAATCGTTACAATACCGTACTATTGCCACGCCTGTGAAATCGTTGCAACCACATACAATTACCACGAATGTGAAATTGTTGCAATACCATGCTGATTGTTGCAATATTTTAAATCGTCGCAATACGCTAAATTGTTGTAACATCATACTATTTACCACGAATATGAAATCATTGCAATATTGTACTATTTGCCACGATCATGAAGCCGTTGCAATACCATACAATTCGTTGTGATACATTAAATTGTCGCAATACATGAAAACGTTGCAATAGCATCCTATTTGCCACCGATGTAAAATCGTTGCAATACCATACTATTCTCCACGGATGCCAAGGCATCGCAAATAACCTATTGCCGTGGGAATTATTACGACGATTCGTAAAAACTATCACCACACTCTTTTTCGTTGCAATAGCGACCTATTGCGCCGAAAAACAACCTATTGCGACGAATTTTTTAGTTGCGATAAACCAGAATCCTTGCAGTGCAACTTGCTCCACTTGGGAGCCATTAGTTTCATCAAACACTACGTCACGTGCTACTTCAACAATGCCAGAGACTTTGTTAAAGACACAATAGACGTAGGCGTTCGAATCATAACCAAGCAAGAACCCTTCATCAGATTTTGAAGTGAACTTCGAAGTCCTCGATTTTTTGTTCAAGATAAAACATTTGCTTCCAAATACTCTGAAGTATGAAATGTTGGGTTTGTTACCTGTGAGGAGATCATATGGCATTTTCTTCAGAAGTCGGTGAAGATATAGCCAGTTTGTAGCATGACAAGCGGTGTTTACCGCTTCAGCCCAAAACCGGTTCGAAGTCTTGTATTCATCCATCATTGTCAATGCCATCTTGATGAGCGTCCTGTTCTTCCTTTCGGCCACCCCATTTTGTTGAGGGGAGTAGGGTGCCGAAAAATCATGTTTTATTCCTTCTTCATCTAGGTACTACTCAACTTGAGTATTCTTGAACTCTGTTTCATTGTCACTTCTAATTTTCTTGGCAGTTGAGGAGAATTCATTTTGCGCTCTTTTCAAAAATTTCTTGAGCATCCCCTACGTTTCTGATTTATAATACAAGAAAAACACCCAGGTAAGTCTAGAAAAATCATCAACAATTACTAATCCATATTTATTACTGTCGATGCTTATATAAGCAATTGGACCAAAGAGGTCCATGTGAAGAAGTTTCAGTGGTCTTGATGTGGTCATCACATTCTTTGTGGGTTGTGGTGCTCCAACTTGTTTTCCTGCTTGGCATGCGCTGCATGACCTGTCTTTCTCAAACAAAACATCTTTTAAACCTCGGATATTACCACCCTTTAGAAGTTTCTGCAGATTTCTCATCCCAACATGGGCTAGCTCTCTATGCCACAACCATCCCATATTAGTTTTTGCAACTGAGCAAGTGTTGAGTTCAACTTTGTCTTTGTTAAAGTAAACAAGATAAAGCTTTCCCTTCAACATTCCCTTGAATGCAGTCGAGTTATCGCTTCTTCTAAAAATTGTCACACCCTCATTAGTGAATAAACAATTGTATCCTTTGTCACATAGTTGAGATACGGACAAAAGATTGTAATCTAAAGAATCAACATGTAAAACATTTGAAAGAGTGTGTTGAGAAGAAATTTCAATTTTACCGCTGCCAAGGACTTTTCCTTGGCTATTGTCTCAAAAATAGATTCCTCCACTTGGATCAGAGTTCCGCTCATACTCTACGAACATACTCCTCTCTCCAGTCATGTGATTGGTGCATCCACTGTTCAGCACCCATTTGGATCCTTCGGAGGAGTGGGCCAGCAAAACAAGATTATTTCTTGGTTTTAGGTACCCAAGCTTTCTTGGGTCCTTGGAAGTTAGTCACAAGTGTCTTTGGCACCCGCACACAAGTCTTTGGGTTCTTGTGGCGTGGCCCTGCATATTTTGCATAAAAATGTCCATTTTATTTTTCATAAGTATATAAGAAGCATCGAAAGTATGAAACAATGCTTGCATTTCAGATCCATGTGATTTTTAATTAACAAATGTAATATGATCCTTGTTATGAACATTAACAAGCATCTTTTTTATTTTATGTGTACCCAAGACAATCTCTTATGTTAGGAGGTTTTGTGACCATATATGCACGACGTGCATATTTAATCTTTTCCTTGTCAAAGATGCCACTTTGGGATGGATGTTTAGCATCTGAAACAGATGAATCATCTTTAACAATATTCTTCTTACTACAGCATGTGCAAGTTTTAATTATATTCAACTTGACATCTTGAGAGGGTGAGCTCTTTGAGGAGAATATGCCACTTTTTTTGAGTGACTCAACTTGCACTTCAAGGATTTTGTGAACTTTTGTCAAGTTAGCAAGTTCGTCCTTGACTGCAATGTGTGAGTCTTCTAGTTTTGAGTAAATTTCCTTACTCAAAGCTAGCTCAAGCTGAAGTGCCTTACTTTTCTCCTTTTCAAGCTCAAGGAGCTTTTCAACCTCTTGATATCTCTTCCTTTCACATATGAGCGTTGTTGAGGGTCGTTATATACCAATTTCGACCGTCAATATAACTCGATTATGTGAAGGAATGAATATTTCTTACACACATCATAGATAGGAATAACCTAGTTCCACTTGTACTTGGAGAAATTGGTGCATGCAGGTATTCTATAAAAAATTGAAGTGAAACAAGGGGATGAATCCTATAAAATATCATCCTAGCCAATCAACCGTCGACATGTGGCACCACATGGATAAAATGGCCCACGAACAGGAGTATCCGAGGCCATCCAACAGTGTAGCACCCATATCAAGGGATGAGACCCACCTCGAAGTCACCCCAAGAAAGCACAAACTGTTTGGAGGACTTACCAGGTCGGCCGACCCCCCTATTCGGCCGACCTGGTCTTTCCTCCAAACTCGATCAGCTTCCACGTGTTGGCTCCTCCCGGCTTGAAGAAGTCAGTGGTGACTGGTTCGCGCGCTTTTGGTGGCGGGAACCGACCCTTCTCCAAGCTATAAATAGGACCCCTCACTCCTCACTTCAACACACACCACTTGAGCATTCACTCTCTTGTATACATTAGTTCTCGAAGTCCATAGAGAGGTTAGGCTATAGAGAGGAGCCTCTAGTCCCGAGTCCAAATTGTGAAAGGTATGGCTCATGTATCTTCTCTTGTATTTGTGACTTTGTACTTTATAATATCATTATTAGTCTATATTTACTTATATACTTGGGCAAAGTGTGCCTTGTTTGGTTGTGGAGTCCATGTATGTGCTAGGTGTAGATGTTGTTATGATCTAGACACAATGCCATTATTATGTTATCATAAACATCATAAACCATCACTATAGTCTAATTAGGTAATAATATGATTATGTCTATATGAATATGTTAGTGCATGGTCCCAACATTGGTTCAATGATGTTTAGGTTAGTCATTGCCTTACGATGAATATTACGTTGCAACTCTTAAGGTATTTACTTAGCATGCAAGCGTGGTGCTTGGATAGTTAAGTAGCATTGGATGCATCATAGTCCACGAGTTGTAGATGTAGGCGGTAGGTGGTGACGGCCCTATTCGTCCATTGTAATTAACCACGTTCGACTACGACGTAGGCTCTTGGCGGGAGTCGCCTGGCGGACTAGGGTAAGCCTGTGCCCAATATGTTGGACCACTAAGCTATAGTATTAACCATTAGCATATTCATGTGTACTTTATTAGGATATGTATATGAGTAATTATAGCACATTAGGAGTAGCTCCATCTCGTAGTCTAACCCTCGCTAGGACAACCTTACCCTTAGAGTAGATTGCTTAGGTGTGTATCACACTACCCTCATTATCATCTTACCTCTGTTCTGATAAACACTCAATACCCTATACCTTGATCATAAGAATAGTGTTTACTTTACTCCATTGCCTTCCTTTTCTATAAATACGATACCCTTGGGACTACTCTTGGGTGAAATGCTACACGACAGTTTCCGTTCGCTTACGGACCTCATCTCTTTCGAGAGATGATCTGTAACGTAAGAAACATCAAAAGGCATTTCTGGCGCCGTTGTCACGGAAGGCAAAGGAAGTGAAGGATAGCTATCACTTGTGATTATTCTATAGGTACTAACATTTATTAGATAGGATTACCATTGTTTGTTTTTCCCTTTTGTGTGAAACCAGGGTAGCTAACCCATTTCATGGGATGGCCAACAAGGACGCTAGTGCTCAACTGCAAAATGATTCAAGGCGTACCTGAAAGTGCATCTAGGCTTCCCTTGTGGGTTTTGGTTGATTTATGACAAGCAAATGAGATCCTAACCAAATTGTTGAGATGAGCGCAGGTTTTAATGAAATTGTGAAGAAAGCGCAAAAAGAATGGAGAATGAGGATCTATATGGAAAATAGCTCAAGAGCTGAATAGATTAGATCATTGTGTATGGAGCGTGTTGGAGAAACACACCCCAAGAGCTCAAGCACAAGTAAACTCATTCACTGCACAAATTTACACAGAACCGGACTAGTCTGATATTCCCCGGACTAGTCCAATAATCCCTCTGTTCAAAATCAGACAAGTACTTCCAGTGTGGACTTGTCTGCAGAGTCCAAGTTTACATAGACCGGACTAGTCCGATATCACCACGGAATAGTCCGATATCTTTCTGACTAAGATCGGACTAGTACTCCCCAGTGCGGACTAGTCCTCAACACTTCACAACTTTGCACAAAATTGCACAAGTCCGATAATATCTAGACTAGTGCGATAACCTTTCTCACTAAAATCGGACAAGTCCTCCAAGTGCAGACTTGTCCCCAAATTCACTAAGGGAGTCACCTAGCCGGACTTGTCCGATAGGTGCCGGACCAGTCCAAAGATCTCCACAGCATAAATCGGACTAGTCCACCCAAGGCCGGACAAGTCCGATATTCCTAAGAACTTAGGATTTCATACACGCCGCATACTGGACTAGTCCGGACTCCACCACAGACTAGTCCGGACTCTCAAAACCCTAATGGTAACCTTTGGAAACCTCCATATAAATAGATGTGCACGGACATACTTTCACCTCTCTCTACTCCCAGCGCCGTCACACCTTCCAAGAGCCTAGAAAACATGTCTCTCCACTCAATCCAACAAAAGAAAGATCAAATTTGTTTTGATCAACTCTAGATCAAAGGAGAGACACAATTCTTCACGTTTGAGCTCTTGGGTTTGATTCTCTCGCACACTCCTGTTGTTTTATTGTAGATCTTACGAGTGTGTTCTTGGTGGTGTTCGATTTGTAATCTTGAGGAGCCCTCAACTTGTGAGAAGGCCCCTTGAACCTAGTGATTTACCCTTTGTGATTAGTGGAAGAGAATCGGCCTCCGTGGCACTTCAACGATGGTAGGGTTGGAGAAGACCCTATCTTTTCATGGGCTCCTCAACGTGGGTGTAGGTTGTCTCCGTGGGAACCAAACCACGGGATAAACTCTTGTGTCAATCTTGCTCTTAGTTTTTCATATCACATTCTAGGGTTTACTTGATCTTGCATATATTAAAACATTGAAACGAAAGTTAGTTTGTGCTAAATTTAATTTCATTGACTCAATACTTTCAAGTTACATACTATATTTCGCTGCGTACTGTACTGGTATTGAGATCATTGATCTAACTAGATCAATCTAGTCCGCACGCACCGGACTAGTCCGCATCTACCAGACTAGTTCGATCTCTTGGTATTTGATCAATTTGCTAAGTGTTGCAGGTTCCGACTAAAATTCAAAAAGGCCTATTCACCCCCACCTCTAGGCCACATTCAATTGGTATCAGAGTCATGCTATTCAAGAGGAGACTAATCGCTCGAAGAGAAAATTTCGTACATGATAGATGTGCACAAGAGCCTCAACCAAGAGAAGGTTGAAGACGAAAAGGCTCAAAAATTGGAGAAGCTCCACGACTCCATTCAGGACTTTGAGGATGACAATGAGGAGATTCTTGAACTCAAGGCGCTCCTAAGGAAGAAAGCCCTCTCCAAAGAGAAAATGAAGATCGAGGACGAGAAGAAGAAGAACGGGAGTAGTCACACTGACTACTCCCGATAACCTTTTGACTACAATCGTCTAAATTCTGACAATAGCCATTATTTCTCTATTCCTCTAGGAAAAGCCCCACTCTTTGATGGCAATGATTACTCAATGTGGAGGCAAAACATGAAAATGCATTTAATCTCTCTTAACCCCAGCTTGTGGCATATAGTGTGCATAGGTATAGATATCCCAGACG
This sequence comes from Tuctoria greenei, assembly GCA_036927565.1. Classification (NCBI taxonomy): domain Eukaryota; kingdom Viridiplantae; phylum Streptophyta; class Magnoliopsida; order Poales; family Poaceae; genus Tuctoria; species Tuctoria greenei. Next base: position 86,108,355 of record JAYESD010000006.1, read on the forward strand.
ATGATGAAGAGCTCACACGAAGCCAAGAGCAAGCAATCCATCGGAATGCTCAAGCTACAGCGGTCATCACATCATCACTAAGTTGGGACAAGTTCACCAAGGTGGATGGACTCGAGATTGCAAAGGAAATATGGGACACATTGCAAACTGCACATGAAGGCGATCGTCATGTGCGAGAGGCGAAGATCGAAATGATCGAAGGCAAATTGGAAAGATTCGTCATAGAAGAAGATGAGTCACCGCAAGACATGTACAACCGGTTGAAGACTCTCATCAACAAGGTTCGAGCATATGGAAGTAGAAAATGGAACGATCACGAGGTGGTGAAGCTCATCCTTAGATCATTCATGACTCGCAATGTTACCCTATGCTCAATGATAAGAGAAAGCCCTGGGTACAAGAAAATAACTCCAGATGAATTGCTTGGAAAGATCATCAACTTCGAAATGATGGAGAAGCAAGCAAAAAATGTCAACGAGATTGCCGAACTCACCTAGGCAAAGAAGAAAGGGGTCGCCTTAAAATCCACTTGCAAGCCCTTATCAAAAGAAGCTCGAGAGGCTCAAGATGAAGATAACAGCGATGATGAGAGTAGCAACATAGATGACGAAGACATGATCCTCTTCATGAAGAAATTAAAGAGGATGATGAAGATAAGACGAGGGAGTAAATCAAGTGAAGGAAAACACAAAAGTCAAGACCGAAGTTGAGGCGGGCTTGCTATAACTGTGGTGAATATGACCACTTTATAGTTGATTGCCCATATGAAGAAAACAAGAAGAAGACCAAGGAAACAAAGCCTCAACCTAAGAAGTTCTTCAAGAAGAAAAAGCAGGCTCGGCAGGCGCACCTAGGAAAGGAGTGGGACTCAAATGATGAGTCCTCGTCCGAAGAGGAAGAGGAGATGGCTAGCATAGCCATCAAGAAGACAACGAAGAAATCAAATCTCTTCCCATCTATTGGCACCAGGAAGGACAACGACACCTGTCTCATGGCAAATGAAGGTAAAAGAAAGGTAACATCTAAATCTTCCTCCTCGCATTCTTACTCTAGTGATAGTGATGCCAATAGTGATCATGAAGATATGCTTGTTGGCCTTGATAAGAAAACCGCTGCAAGAATGAAATTCTTAATGGATAAGCCTATTGATAAGGAGGAGCTTGTTGATCGATAAGAAGATATGATCATCCTTCAAAAGGAGGAGTATCTTAAGATCAAAAAGCTCCTTGAACTTGAAAAGGAGCAAAGCAAGTAACTTGAACTTGAGCTAGCTTCAAGCAAAGAAGCTTGCTTGAATTTAAGCGACCAAAATGCTATCATCAAGGATGAACTTACTAACTTAACCAAAGTTAACAAGATCCTTGAGGTACAATTTGAGTCACTCAAGAAAAGTGAACCTTCATCCTCTTCAAGCTCTCCTTCTCAACCCCTTAAAACTGAACCTACTACTACTTGTGCATGTGCTAAAATTGATACTAGCTTGAAGGACAAGTCAACCTCGACCAAGGACAAGCAGCCTTCCCGTGGTGGCATATTTGACAAGGAGAAGTTCAAGTATCCACGCAGTGCATACTTGGCCACAAGACCTCATAATGTCAAATATGGCATTGGGTATTCCTATGGTGAAAAGCACAATTCTATAAACCATAAGAATAACAAGGAGCACATTATCTTTGTGAAGGGAAACTCCCCTCAAGTTAGAAAACATAACAATGTTAATAAGTTCAAAAATGTTAACACATATGAGCAACAATTATTGTTTAGAACTTTTGATGCATCTTATGTTCTTATGAAAAATACTTTTGGTAAAGTGTATGCCAAATATGTTGGGCCACACCATGGGAACACCAAGTCCCATGTGTGGGTGCCCAAATCTCTTGTGACTCACCTCAAAGGACCCAAGCAAGCTTGGGTACCTAAAACCAAGACATAATTTGTTTTTGCAGACCTACTCCTCCGGTGGAGCAAAATGGGTGCTAGACAGTGGATGCACCAACCATACGACCGGAGAATGAAGAATGTTTGTACAATATGAAGAAAATGAGGATCCATGCGAGGGCATCTATTTTTGAGACAATAGTCAAGGAAGGGTGCTCGGTACCAGTAAAATTGCAATATCATCTCAACACACACTTTCTCATGGTTTGCATGTCAACTCTTTAGATTCTAACCTTCTGTCCATATTCAATTATCTGACAAGTGTTATAATTGCTTCTTCACTAATGAGGGTGTGATCGTTTCTAGAAGGAGCGATGACTCGGTTGCATTCAAGGGTGTGTTAAAGGGAAAACATTATCTTGTTGACTTCAACAAAGATAAAGCCGAACTTGAAACATGCTTGATTGCAAAGACCAACATGGGTTGGCTGTGGCATAGACAGCTAGCAGATGTTGGTATGAGGAATCTTCAAAAACTCCTCAAGGGCGATCACATTCGGGGTTTGAAGGATGTTGTTTTTGAGAAAGACAGGCCTTGTAGCGCATGCCAAGCCGAGAAGCAAGTAGGAGCACCCCATCCCGCGAAGAACGTCATGACAACGACAAGACGCTTGATCTACTTCACATGGACCTATTCGGTCCAATCGCTTACATAAGCATCGGCGGTAACAAATATGGCTTAGTAATTGTTGATGACTTTTCATGCTTCACGTGGGTTTTCTTTTTGCATGATAAGACAGAAACTCAAGGAACCCACAAGAAGTTTCTCAAGTGTGCCCAAAATGAGTTCTTCTTGAAGATAAAGAACATACGAAGTGAAACGGCACGGAGTTCAAACACTCAAGTTGAGGAGTACCTAGACGAAGAGGGCATCAAACATGAATTGTCAGCATTGTACTCACCTCAACAAAATGGAGTTGTCGAAAGGAAGAACCAAACCCTCATAGAGATGGCAAGAACAACACTTGATGAGCACAAGACATCAGATCGGTTTTGGGCTGAAGCGGTCAACATCACTTGTCACACCATAAACCGACTCTATCTTCACCGCCTACTCAAGAAGACATCATATGAGCTACTCACGGGTAACAAACCTAATACTTCCTATTTTCGTGTTTTCGGTTCTAAATGCTATATATTGAACAAGAAGCCTGGGACTTCAAAGTTTGCTTCAAAGTCTGATGAAGGTTTCTTGCTTGGCTACGACTCAAACTCTTATGCCTATCATGTATTCAACAAGGTCTCCAGACTTGTTGAAGTAGCACACGATGTAGTGTTTGATGAAACTAACGGCTCTCAAGAAGAGCAAGTTGATCAATGTGTGCTAGATAGAGAAGAAGCTCCATGTCAGTCATTAAGAAGAATGGCATTGGGTGATGTTCGACCACAAGCGCCACCTCCAAATGAAAATGAAGAAGATGAACCACAAGTGGAGGTAATGGATCAAGGGGGAGCTTCTGCACAAGATCAACCTCAAGAAGACGAAGATGATCAACACACAAATGAGGGCAACCATCCAGGGGGAGTAGAAGATGACCATGAAGACTCAAGACCACGAGTGCCACACCCAAGAGTACACCAATGCGTCCAAAAAGATCACCCCATCGACAACATAATCGGGGACATCCAAAAGGGAGTAACTACTGGATCACGAATTGCTAATTTTTGTGAACATTACTCTTTTGTATGCTTTTTGGAACCACGCAGGATTGAGGATGCATTGATAGATCCGGATTGGGTGGTGGCAATGCAAGAAGAATTGAATAACTTCAAACGGAACGATGTGTGGGAACTAGTCGAAAGACCCAAGTTAAACGTCGTCGGCACCAAATGGGTCTTCCGCGACAAGCAACGAACACGGGGTGGTGATAAGGAATAAGGCATGACTTGTGGCCAAAGGGTATTCACAAGTCGAAGGTTTCGATTTTGATGAAACCTTTGCTCCCGTAGCTAGGCTTGAATCTAATAGAATATTACTTGCATATGCTACTCACCATGATTTCAAGCTCTATCAAATGGATGTGAAAAGCGCCTTCCTCAACGAGCCAATCAAAGAGGAGGTGTACGTGGAGCAACCCCCCAGATTGAAAGATCAAGAGTTCCCCAACCACGTGTTCAAACTGCGTAAGGCTCTCTATGGCCTCAAACAAGCTCCTAGAGCTTGGTATGAGTGCCTTAGAGTATTCTTAATTGAAAATGGTTTTAAAACTGGCAAAGCTGATTATACGTTGTTCACAAAGCATTTTGATAATGATCTTTTTATTTGTCAAATTTATGTTGATGATATCATTTTTGGTTCAACTAACAAATCTTTCTATGAAGAATTTTGTAAGATTATGACAGATAGGTTTGAAATGTCTGTGATGGGAGAGCTGAAATACTTCTTGGGATTCCAAATGAGGCAACAAAAGGAGGGGACGTTGATAAGCAAAACCAAGTATCTCAAGGCATACTCAAGAAGTTTGAAATGGACATGGCGAAGCCTATAAAGACTCCCATGGCAACAAATGGGCACTTGGATCCAATGAAGATGGACCAAGCGTGGATCAAAAGGTATATCACTCCATGATTGGATCCCTACTTTACTTATGTGCATCTAGGCATGATATTATGTTGAGTGTGTGCTTGTGTGCAAGATTTCAAGCAAATCCTAAGGAGTGTCAATTGACAGCTGTAAAAAGAATCTTGCGGTATTTAGTTCATACACCCAACCTGGGCCTTTGGTATCCTAAAGGTTCCAAATTCAATCTCATTGGATACTCCGATGCAGATTATGTCGGATGCAAAGTAGATAGAAAAAGTAACTCCAGTACATGCCAATTCCTAGGTAGATCCCTAGTTTCTTGGTCCTCCAAGAAACAAAATTCCATTGCCTTATCCACATGCGAAGCGGAGTATGTTGCTCGGTAGTTGTTGTGCATAACTCCTTTGAATGCGACAAACTCTAAGGGATTACGGTTACTATATGAGTCGTATTCCACTCCTTTGTGATAATGAGAGTGCCATTAAAATTGCTCATAATCCCGTTGAGTACTCTAGGACAAAACACATATACATCCGGCATCACCTTTTGAGAGACCATTCAATGAAAGGAGACATAGACATCTCCCATGCCAACACCTAAAAACAACTAGCCAATATATTCACCAAGCCACTTGATGAAAAATGTTTTTGTGAGCTCCAAAATGAATTAAATATCCTTGATGCTCAGAATGTGGCTTGAAAACTTTCATACCTGTATGGCTTCTTCAAAATATGTTGATTGTGTTGTGAAAATCATCTCTCTCAATTTTCATTGAAAAGCTATTTCAATTACTTGATCTTGGTGAATTATTGTCATTGCTTGATTGTTGTATGTTTACTGATCATATTCATCAAGATTATTTGATTGTTATGGCTCCTATTTTTCTCCATAAGAACCTTCGAATATATACGAATGGGCTAATTATATCTGTTCTGGTGACCATGGACTAGTCCGTGGTTATCCGGACTAGTCCGCACACTGCTAACTAGTCCGCAGAGTGTCTGGTAGTCCGGACTAGTCCGGCGACCACAGACTAGTCCGATTTTTCGACTCCATAACTCTAGGCACCGCCAAAACCTAATCTCCTTCACCCTCACAACTCACGTCACATTCTCTCTCTTCACTCGAGAGCCTCCAAGGCGATTTGGCGATTTCTCCATTGAATCCCTTCAAGTTTGGGTGGAAATCGATCTCCATTACTAGGGGATTGAAGACCACTGACTTGTCTGCACCTCCAACTCCACCTTCGTCAAGAATTGAAGAATTTTGGTAAATTTCCGCCCAAACCCTAGAAAATCCGATTTCTTACGTTTTGGATCAAATACCTTAGTTTCTTTTAGATAATACATGTTTCCTTGCTGTATTACATCTAAATTAAGCTATTTTTGCATTGAGAAACACCATTTCTCTCATAGTTAGGGTTTGAGGTGATGAATACCAGACAAGTCCGGTCCCTGTACGGACAAATCCGATCACCCGGTCTAGTTCGTACCTGAACACCGGACAAGTCCGATTTTTAATAGAATTCAACCCTAAATTCCTCTACTCAATGAAATTTCTTGCCATCAATTCTCATCCATACATTGTATAATTCCTTCTCAGGACAATGTCGAGCTCTAATGATGAAATTTCCGATTATGTGGCCGAGATGGACCAAGACTCTTTGCTTCGGTCCTCAGCGGGCCAAGGGAAGTAGCGCCAAGAGCATCCCTCTAAGCCGGCACCTTCTCCACCTCAGGTGAGGCGCAAGGTTCTAGCCAAGAAGCATGCGTCTAAGGCCAAGGATGCAGCTGGCCCTAGCTCGACAGCTTCTCGCCAAGCAAAGGGCAAGGGAAAAGGAATGGCCTCGGACCCAATTGGCCCTCTCAAGATGGCAGCCCCAAGGCAAGGGAACAGAGATCCCTCTGAGGAGAAGTTTAATGGCAATAGAAGCGATACAACTTCGAAACTCAGGATTGTGGATTGCTACAGCAGATCAAAGAAGGCAGCTGACGCTAGATTCTGGAGCAACTTCCACATGAATTACAACAATTCTGTGTATATGCAAATGAAGACTCCAGTGGTCAAGAGTCAATGGATTGACTGGAGTCACTTTGAGAGGAAGAGTTGACCTGCCTTCGATGAAGTGATACAAGCTGTGGAAAGGCATGGGCTCAAGGACTTGTTTGCTTTCAGGTGCAACTGGAACGATGAAACCATCGCTCAATTCTATGCCACCTGTTACTTTGCCAGTGATGAGGAGGAGAGAGTGACTTGGATGACACATGGATCCAAGTACACTATTACCTATGACGATTTTGCGAGAATCCTTCACCTAGAAGACACCGGCAACAATGAACTGGCTATCCACAACATTGGTGTCTTGGGAAAGGATAAGATGGACTTCCTTTATGATACTAGCCTGAAGTACGACCCTCCATCGACCAAGAACATGAAGCCCTTCTTCAAGGTTCTTAATAGGGTGCTGAGGAAGACAATAGCTCCAAAAGACGGAGATGCAAGAAGTGTGCAAGGGTACTTGAGGACCCTAATGAAGGTGATTAGCAAGAACAGGAAGTTTGATGTTTTTGAGTACATTTGGAATGACATGGTCAACATATCCTGCACACCGAACAGATCTTGTGGCTATGCACCATAGTTGATGTTCATGACTGAGAAAGTCGCGGGGATCGAGTTCGTGAAGGATGTGGAGCACACTCCATTGATGCCCGAGAAGCCTCCCTAGCCACTCTCCCAGCTGCTCCATCTCCAGTGTCTTGTGAATAGGCTCCAAGGAGAGCTCGAGGAGATGCGAGGATTGCTCCGGCCACTAGAGTCCCTCCTCAAAAAGGTCCCCCCAGTGAAATTTTGAAGTACTTGGCAGCCATTTTTGGCTCATGAAAGAAGGTTGAGGTAAAGCTTCACAAGATGAACAAGGCAAGGAAGGATGACATGAGGTATGTCAAGGAAAATGTCAAGCATATCTGCCCGAAGCTAGAGATCGAGCCTATTGGATCCCCTGTTATCTCTGAGGATTCATCCTCTGACTTCACTAAGCTTGGAACTTTGTCTCCCTCCGAGCTTGCTTACTTTGGCATTGGGGGCACTTCGAGTGGATCTGCTCCTCCTCCTCCTCCTCCTCCACAGCCTGAATAAGAAGATGAAGATGAGGAGAGAACCGACAACGAGGAATGAAGGCACTAGCTCCTCTCCATCATTTTTGGTGTCTTGATGACAAAAGGGGAGAGATTAAGGGGGAGTCACTAAGTGTAGCTGTAGGTCGCGAGGAGAGCTCTATTCATGTTTATTTTGGGTTGTAAGTCTTTAATACTCTCTTATGCTTTTGGACTTGTGATGTGGTACAATGACTATGCTTATGCTTTTGAAATCTATGATGATTTGCTATAATATATGCTTATGCTTTTGAGATCTGTGATGATTTATTTTAATATGTGCCTATGCTCTGAAATTGACATATATGCTTGATGATTGAGATAATTATGTCAATTGGTTCATTCTCATCAAAAATATTGCTCACATACACTTAGTTTTGCACCCCACCATATAGAGTGCACATATGCCTTATGTTTTCATTGCTTAACTTGTTCCAAACTCATATGTGCACACTTTATGAAAATCCTGCATTTTTAATCATTTTTTGTGAAATCTCAATTGGTTGTCATCATTCACTAAAAAGGGGGGAGATTGAAAGTGCATCTAGGCATCCCTTGTGGGTTTAACATTTATGACAAGCAAATGAGATCCTAACCAAATTGTTGAGATGAGCGCAGATTTTAATGAAACCATGAAGAAAGCGCGGAAAGAAAGGAGAATGAGGATCTATATGGAAAAGAGCTCAAGAGCTGAATAGATTAGATCATTGTATATGGAGTGTGTTGGAGAAACACACCCAAAGATCTCAAGTGCAAGAAAACTCATTCACTGCACAAATTTACACAGGACCGTACTAGTCTGATATTCCCCGGACTAGTCCAATAATCCCTCTGTTAAAAATCGGACAAGTCCTCCCAGTGCGGACTTGTCTGCATAGTCCAAGTTTACACAAACCGGACTAGTACAATATCACCACAGACTAGTCCAATATATTCCTGACTAAGATCGGGCTAGTCCTCCCCAGTGCGGACTAGTCCTCAACACTTCACAGCTTTGCACGAAATCGAACAAGTCCGATAATATTCGGACTAGTCAGATAACCTTTATGACTAAAATCGGACAAGTCCTCCAAGTGCGGACTTGTCCTCAAATTCACTAAGGGAGTCACCTAGCCAGACTTGTCCGATATGTGTCGGACTAGTCCGAAGATCTCCAGAGCCTAAATCGGACTAGTCCGCCCAAGGCCGGACAAGTCCGATATTTCTGAGAACTTAGGGTTTCCCACATGCCGCATACCGGACTAGTCCGGACTCCACCACGGACTAGTCCAGACTCTCTAAACCCTAATGGTAACCTTTGGAAACCTCCATATAAATAGATGTGCACAGCCCTACTTTCACCTCTCTCGACTTCCAGCGCCGTCACACCTTCCAAGAGCCTAGAAAACACGTCTCTCCACACAATCCAACAAAATAAAGATCAAATTTGTGTGGATCAACTCTAGATCAAAGGAGAGACACGATTATTCACGTTTGAGCTCTTGGGTTTGATTCTCTCGCGCACTCCTGTTGTTTTATTGTAGATCTTACGAGTGTGTTCATGGTGGTCTTCGATTTGTAATCTTGGGGAGCCCTAACCTTATGAGAAGGCCCCTTGAACTTGGTGATTTACGCCTTTGTGATTAGTGGAAGAGAATTAACCTCCGTGGAGATTCAACGAGGGTAGGGTTGGAGAAGACCCGGTCCTTTCATGGGCTCCTCAACGTGGATGTAGGTTGCCTTTGTGGGAACCGAACCATGGGATAAACTCTTGTGCCAATCTTGCTCTTAGTTTTTCATATCACATTCTAGGGTTTACTTGATCTTGCATATCTTACGTTAAAACATTGAAACCAAAGTTAGTTTGTGCTACATTTAATTTCATTGACTCAATACCTTCAAGTTACATACTATATTTCGTTGCGTACTATGCTAGTATTGAGATCATTGATCTAACTAGATCAATATAGTCCGCACGAATTGGACTAGTCCGCACTCTACGGGACTAGTCTGATCTCTTGTTATTTGATCAAGTTGCTAAGTGTTGCAGGTTCCGACTAAAATTCAAAAAGGCCTATTCATCCCCCTCTAGGCCACATTCAGTACCTCAACAAATGTGCGTTGGGCAACACCATTGCCTTTTCCGAAAGAATTTCAGCTTCTAGTTGGAGCCAAAGTTATCGATGCTCAAGCTTCGGGGATGCTCCAAGAATTCTTCTTGGTTTGCCTCCACCATAGGGTGGACAATTCGTTCCTCATCCAACATTCATGTCATGGGTTGGTCTACCAATCCATGACTACATTTGTGCTGGAGCTGAAGGAGTCTTATTCTCATTCATCATGGATGAGAATATAATCTCTAATCAAGGGGTGGAATGAAGAATGCTCTAGTTCCCTTAGTTTCGCATGCACACCACTTAGCAAGGTAGACATGCTGGCTATGGAACTACACCTCCCACTAAAGTATCATGAAGAACAATCCAATGGAGAAGTGTTTGGATGATCCAAGCCATGGAGATTCACATGATTTGTGAAAATCCATGCCAACATGGACCACTTGGGGAATCATTTCCCTAAGACCCATGAGGATTCTTCCTTTCAAACACAACTCCAATGGCTATCACCCACAAGGAGGTCAAGGGTGAATCAAAATCACCCTTGTAATCAAGGAGGCTATGGAGATTTCAAGGTATTTAGGTTCAACTAGCCTACATTGAAGTACCTTTTCCATGGACAAGCAAGAATTCAACACAACATTTACATGAAGCTCATGGCCAAGGACAAAAAACTTAAAGAGCATTCAAGATCCAAGATATCCCACAATCACTTGTAGGGATACCTACCCATCGACCAATCCCATGCAACCTAGGGCAAGTGACACTGTGGATGAAGCATTTCTTGTTTGATTGTGGAGTCCATATGTCATCATGCTCAAGGAAGCTTTTGATCCATGATCAAAGTATGGGTTAACCTTATGAAACATCTAGAAGGTCGAAGTGATACCCCTAAGGAAAGAGAAGCCTCACCATGCTCCTAAAAGAATAACTTCAACAGGGAAAAAGCCGTCACTACATCAGCAAGTCTTCATCAAGATGATGGAGTGGCTAGGGCCATCATAAGGTCCACGTGTCCAACTGACATGCCAAAGGAGACTTGGCATGACAATTAAGAGAAGTCGTTCACATCTTCAACTCCAGAGGACAAAAAATCATCGCACTAAAATGGACAGAGGTAAGTCCCACTCATTGGACTTCAAATATTCGATGAGTCCTTGTCAATAGGTTAATTGGTAGTTATCTCATATTTGTTTTCTCAATTGCATATTTGGATTCCACATTAATCCTTGCACTTGCATTTAGCATGTTTGAATTTTCACACTTGCATGTTGGAAAGTGAAACTTCCAACCATCATAAAACTAAAATTTTGAATTAGGAAATAAATTTATTTGGATATGAACCTTGGGCGTAACCACTTGAATTCATCTTCCTAATTCAAACCAAAAATATTTCCCTTAATATTCATTGCATTTGCAAGTTGTTTCAAGTTGGGAAAAACAATTTAACAAAGGAAACAACATGCTTTTGAGCTAACGTAACCCATTTTCGAGTTGTTTTGTTTGCTCTTGATTTTAGAGCAGCCAAGATAAAATTTACAAAGAGGTTGGAAGGCCCCGTCACGAGCATATCCCTCCATCAATCTCATTTTGAGTTCATGATCGGGGAATGCTCAAGATGGTGGTCCAATGTAGGAACAAGATGAAGCTCATTTAACTCCAACCTCAACTTGGGAGGAGACATTGAACATGAAGGCTACACCAAAATCCATGGTCATGAGTTTCTCACACAATGACCTTCAACCCGCATTGCTCTTAATTTGAGGTACAAGTTTAAAATTTTCCGTCGTTGGAATTACATTAGGATTGAATGATTTTTGCTTACATTAGTAAGTAAGGTTTGCGCCTTCTCATCATTCAATTCTTATACATCCTCACGAGAGTAAGTGCTGGAATTACTCTTTTTGATTCTTCAAAAAGGAATGTCACCTTACTTGAGAATAAGTTTAAACAAGTACCTAGAGTTTTATAAGCATTGCTAAAATTGACTTAGACATATTTTGCCTAGGCAATGCTTATGGAATGACTTAATTGTTGAATTGGTATGTAGCAACCTAGGAATAGTGATGTCCATAATTTTGATTTGGAACTCATTCATGCATGCATCACTAAATTTCAAATTCCTAGGCAAAAAATTAAAAATGTTCAGGAGGATAAAGTTGAGAATCTTGTTTGCCATGACCCAAATGATAAATATTTGCTCTTGTAAAAATAAAAGCTATCATGGTTAGAAAATTTACAAGATAAAGGGATCCATATAGTGTATTTATATCACTTGCATTGCTATGAGTAAGAGCTTTAGAAAATGTTCAACTTGATTTATCCATAAAGTCCCACTCCTAGCAATTATTCATACATTGTTCATGGATACACTAGAAATTGGACCCAATGTATCTTTGGTCTAGTTCTTCCCCGTGCGTACAAATGAAGATTTGGTTACCTAATTCGAAAATTCATTTGTACAAGTATCGGGAGCTAACCATCCCTCTCTATCATAGAGAGGAAGTTTGCAGGAGTAAAATAACTATGTAGGCATTCAAAGATCCGATTGTTGGAAACCCTAATAGGATTCCATTTTAATATCTATTGGCTAAGGAGTAAATTAAGATGGTTGCTACCTAACGGAAATTAAGCCCGAAGGTCAACCATAATTATATGAGGCTAGAATTTTGACATGGAAACCCTCCATGAGCAACCAATGGGTTGCTACGAATATGTGAGAGCATTATGCTCTCAACTATTCTAAGCACTCATTCAAGCTCAAGGGAATTGACGCCATTATTGGGTGTAAGTTATTTCTTTGTGGATAAAAATTATGATGTACCTTAACCAAGGAATGACATGATCACATCCAATGTATATTGGGTGCAAGTTGTTCCTATGTGGCCAGAAGGTATTTTATACCTTAGTCAACGAACAATGGATCACACTCAACCCATGTTGAGTGCACGCCATCCCTTTGTGGTTATAGGTATGTTGTACCTTAGCCAAGGAATAACGGATCGTACTCAACACATGTTGGGTACATGTCACTCCTTTGTGACTAAAGGTTATCATTACCTTAGCCAAGGTGTAATGGGTCACACCCAATGCACGAGAGGTACAAGTTATTCCTATATAGCAAGAAAGTATGATACACCTTAGCCAAAGAATGATGAAACACACTCAACGCATGTTGAGTGCAAGTCATTCCTTTGTAGCCAAGTGTTATCATTATCTTAGTCAAGGAATAACAAGGTACATCCAACCTATGGAAACCTTGAGGTGTGGATGAGCGACATCGACAACACTCTCCTCGACCACACGCATGGAACCCATAGAAGGCAACCCAAGATTGACACTCAACCCCTCCAATGTCAAAACCATGGTGCAACAAGGTTAGGCCAACCTCATGGCCTACATCCGTCGTTAGGGTTTCAGCCCCTATCGCGGACCTTGAACGGGAACAAGCTTGGCGGAGGACCCCCACTTGAGATAACTTGTATCACATCCCATTTGCATTCTTTTATTTTATTTCTTTATTTCCACCACATATGCATCTTTAAAAAAAAATAACGTAGTATAGGTTAGGTTAATAAAATAAAGGATGTGCGGTAAGAATATTTTTACTTTGCATAAGTTGAAATGATGAATAGTTGCTTTGTTTTATTTTCTCTAGCCCCTTGCATACAACTTAGTATTCTCCAAGTATTGGGTTTATTGGCCTAGAATATTCTTGTCTGAAACATAGAAATTGTGGTTAGCAAAAGCTAAGTCCAAATCTAGGTTGTTGTGGGATATGATATAGCTATAAGAGCTGCTAATGTCCTAGTTGAAAGTGAAACTTGATTTCACGGTGAAAATTTAAAATGGAAGTTCCTCATCTGATAGAAATTCCTACCAAAGCCATATGATGATTTGAATCAGATAAAACTTATGCATATGCTATTTTCCTTCACATTGAGCTTGGTCAAACAAGTGTAGACCTATGTAAGAATCCTTTCATGCTTTTAAGATCAAGATTACACGGGCACATGCTAAACTTCTACACTATAAGTTAGCAAAATTCTATCATACAAATCCACAACTAAAAAGATACTCCATGATTTTCATGCATAATACTCTCTCAAAGTTATTTGAAAAGAGGAGTAGAAAACATGGCTACAAGAAAAAGAAAATGCATGCTCATGTACAGGAGCATGAGAAAAAAAAAAGAGAATAAGTAGCCAAGTTTCATCCTCACAAAAATAGAGTGCATACAAATGAGTCATCTTCATATTCCCACTCCACAAATATTCCATCACACTTCACAGATCTTGATCAAAAGTATGAATTGTTTTCTCCTAAGGCTTACTCTTTTGACTTATTAATATATGTGTTGCAAATATGCCTACTCTTGATCCCTATCAAGCTCCACATACAAGCCTTATTTAGATGTAGGAAAAGAAAGGCATTGCCTTGGTGAGGATACAAATACCAGTTCCCACATAGGAGTGATTGAGTGCATCATTTGAGGAACTTAAATCCAAACACCATTTGAAATTCTCCAAAAATTTCAGTGGAACTCATACATTAGGTGATGCATGCTCATTTTGTTGTTATGTCCTTCAACCACCAAATAAAGGAATGAGGCGTAAGCCCCATCATGACTAAGAAAAAGGGTGAGGTACCATAGCCAAATTATTCAATGCAAGGTAGAATACTTTGTTGTGCATTTGGTACTTTTGCAAAATAGGACATAGTAGGAACTCCTGATCATCAACCTAAGTCTTTATCTTTGCTTCGGGTCAAGAAAAAGGGTCGTTATATACCAATTTTGACTGTCAATATAACTCGATTATGTGAAGGAATGAATATTTCTTACACACATCATAGTTAGGAATAACCTAGTTCCACTTGAACTTGGTGAAATTTGTGCATGTAGGTATTTTATACAGAATGAAGTGAAACAAGGGGATGAATCCTATAAAATATCATCTTAGCCAATCAAGCGCCGACATGTAGCACCACATGGATCATATGGCCCACAAACAGAAGTATCTGAGGCCATCCAACGGTGTAGCACCCATATAAAGAGATAGGACCCACATAGAAGTCAACCCAAGAAAGCACAGACCGTTAGGAGGACTTACCAGGTCAGTCGACCCCCCAGTCAGCCGACCTGGTCTTTCCTCCAAACTTGGTCAGCTTCCAATTGTTGGCTCCTCCTGGCTTGAAGAACTTAGTGGTGACTGATTCGTGCGCTTTTGGTGGCGGGAACCGACCCTTGTCCAAGCTATAAATAGGACCCCTCACCCCTCACTTCAACACACACCACTTGAGCATTTACTCTCTTGTATACATTAGTTATCCAAGTCCTTAGTGGAGGTCACGCTATAGAGAAGAGCCTCTAGTACCTAGTCAAAATTGGGAAAGGTATGGCTCATGTATCTTCTCTTGTATTTGTGACTTTGTGCTTTATAATAATATCATTATTAGTCTCTATTTACTTATATACTTGGGCAAAGCGTTCCTTGTTTTGTTGTGCAGTCCATGTATGTGCTGGGTGTAGATGTTGTTATAATCTGGACACAATGCCATTATTATGTTATCATAAACATCATAAACCACCACTATAGTCTAATTAGGTATAATATGGACCACTAAGCCCTAGTATTCACCATTAGCATATTCATGTGTACTTTATTAGGCTTTGTATATGAGTAATTAGAGCACAGTAGGAGTAGCTCCATCTCGTAGTCTAACGCTCGCTAGGACAACCTTACCCTCAGAGTAAATTGCCTAGGTGTGTGTCACACTACCCTCATTATCATCTTACCCCTGTTCCGATAAACACTTAGTACCCTATACTTTGATCATAAGAATAGTGTTTACTTTACTCCATTGCCTTCCTTTGGATAAATGCGATACCCTTGGGAATACTCTTGGGTGAAATGCTACACGACAGTTTCCGCGTGCTTGCGGACCTCATCTCTTTCGAGAGATGATCTATGACGTAAGAAATGTCAACAAGCATATCTTATTCGTCGTTGACGAGCTCCTCCTTCTCGAAGATTTTGTCTGATAATATCTTCATGTTTCTTAATGTAGTTTTGCTCAATCCTTTAAAAATTTTCTCATTTTTACTAGAACTATCAAAATCATCATTAGAGGAATGCAAGGAGGGGGCTGTAAGTCGAACTTTTTTCTTGCCTTCCTTAGCCATGAGGCAAGTATGGTTGTAAGTCTCCCGTCCTCCCTTGTTCAAGACGATCGTAGACTTCTTGGTTGGCTTCTTGATGGCAATTTTTGCCATCTCCTCTTCTTCATCGGGGGAGGACTGATCGTTTGAGTCCCACTCCTTGCCAATGTGCACTTGGTGAGCTTGCCTCCTTTTCTTGAAGTTATTCTGCTCTTGTGGCTTCACTTCTTTATTCTTCTTGGTTTCTTCATATGTGCAGTCAACCATAAAGTGATTGTACTCCCCACAGTTGTAGCAAGTATGTGGAGCCTTGGATTTTCCTTTCTCTTTGCTCTTCACATCACTTGAGTTGCTGCCTTTCCTTCTTCACATCATGCGCTTGAATTTCTTGATGAAGAGCACCATCTCTTCATCATCCATATCGATGCTGATATCACTTGTGTATTCTTCATCTTGTGCTTCACAGACCTCCTTTCCTTTAGGCTTGCAAGTTGCTTTGAGGGCAACTTCCTTATTCTTGGAGGAGGTAAGTTCACCTAAGTCTTTGACATATTGGTCCTCCTTCTCCATCATCTCATGGTTGATAATCTTGCCCAATAGTTCATCCAGAGTCATTTTGTAAAACCCCGAGCTTTCATGGATTCTAGAGCACAAGGTGACATTCCTTGGCATAAATGCTCTAATCATCCTTTTGACCACTTCACGGTCAGTTCACTTCTTGCTTCCATAGGAATAAATCTTGTTGATGGGTACCTTCAAGCGGTTGTACATCTCTTGAGGTTATTTGCCTTCGTCAATGGCAAACCTCCCCAATTCACCACCAATCTCCTCAATTTTGGGTTCACGAACAGGGCGGTTTCCTTCATGAGCTATCTTGAGAGTGTCCCAAATATCTTTGGCAATCTCAAGTCCATCCACCTTTGCGAACTCCTCTCGACTTAAGGAAGAGGTAATCAACGCAACGGCCTGTGCATTGCGATGAATGGCTTGCTTTTGTTTCGAGGTGAGCTGTTCATCATTGTCGGGGATATCTAGACCTGTACATACTATACGCCACAAGTTGGGGTTAATTGATATGAGATGCATTTTCATGTTGTATTTCCACATTGTATAATCAGTGCCATCAAACTGCGGTGGTTCTGCCAAAGGAATAGAAAGATAGTGATTATTGTTATTGAGCTTCTCATAATAAAAAGGATATCGGGAGTAGTCCTGATGACCACTCCCTGTCATCTTCTCATCTTCAACTTTTCCCTTTTTGCTCAGTATCTTCTTTCTTAGCAGTGTCTTCAGCTGACGCACTTCTTTGTCATTGTGCTCATGAATCTTGAGCGCTTCAAGTTCCTTGGCATCTTGTCATCTTTGGTGTTTGGCACTTTCGGGATCTCGCTGTTCTTGTCAAAGGCCATTGATCTCTCCGAGCCGTGAGTCTCATAAATGGAGAACGTGCTCTGATACCAATTGAATGTGGCCTAGAGGGGGGTGAATAGGCTCTCAAACTTTTCCTGCAACACTTAACAAATACATTAAATATACCGAGGGACCGGACTTGTCTGGTGTGAGGTACGGACTAGTCCGATTATTCGATTACTACGAAAGGATTAAGTGTTTAGGCAGAAATTTCAAATAAAATGGCAACGTAATGTAATTACTATTATTACAACTTGAATAGGAGATTAGATTTCTTAATTTTCACATCGAACACAAATTACTTGATTGATCAATTCTAATGCCCTAGATAATAAAACTTGCAAAAGTAAAAGAATTGAACACGCGAGACACGGATTTTTACCGAGGTTCGATCTCACCAAAGAGATCTACTCCTCGTTGAGGAAGCTCACACAGAGCTGGGTCTCCTCAAACCCTTTTCCCTCATCAAGTCACAGCACAAGGATGAATTTAGTTCCACTTTCATAGGGTAATCACAAAGTTGGTGGTGCAACCTCACACACTGAGGGCTCCCACAAAATTACCGCGATAAATATGATCGAATACACTCAAAAAGATTATGAGTAATGCACGAGTGTATAAGAGTCAAACCCCAAGAGATCAACGATGCATAGATGACGATCTCCCTATCCCAAATATGGATACCCAAAAGATATAACTCTTTAGTCCGTTAGATGTGTGGAGAGATGTGTTTTGTGCTCTTGGGACGAGTGGCGGCGCTAGGGTTTATGTTTTTGACAGTTGTGTATGGTGCTTTTGTTTGTGGGGTCGTGGATCACCTATTTATAGTGTTTCCAAAAATATTATCGTTAGGGATCCCGAGGGCCGGAGTAGTCCGCTCTAGTGACCAGACTTGTCCGGTTTGCTATGTAAAACTCGCGTGGAATGTGCAGCACACTAAAAAACCAAATTTATGTGAGGTATACCAGACTTGTCCGTATTAGAACAGAGAGTTCATCGGACTAGTCCATTGTGATTATAGAAAGTTGATCGGGCTTGTCCGCAATATGACGGACTTTTCCGATGCAAGATAAATTGTGTTTTTTCAACTTATATGAGTGAAACATCAGAAAGTTGAACATACTTGTTCAGTCTATGTCCGGACTTGTCCAGTGCAAGGTAAATTGAAACATCAGATAGTTTAACGGACTTGTCCGGCGTTTGTCCGGACTTCTCCGGTGCTGAGTGAACTGTAACATCAGAAAGTTAAATGGACTAGTCCGCTTAGTGAAAGGACTTGTCTGGTGCTCAGTAAGTTACTTAGATTGATTTTAGCCCTTACCCTCTACGCAAAGACATGAGCTCTTGGGATGTGTCTCTCACACACAACCTATACAATTATGTCAACTTTACACTTCCATTGATCATTTGGGCTTCTTCCTTTCTCACTTCTCATTTTTTTCACCTGTTTTGTTGCACCATAAGATCTAATCTTTGTTGACGTGCATTCATCTCAATGAATTCATTAGGATCTCATTTGTTTGTCATCAATCATCCAAAACCAACAAGGGAATACCTAGATGCACTTTCAATATTGTCACTGGGGATTGGTTATTTTAGAGAATGATTTATGAACTGAATATGAGACTGGGCAGCAGGGTAGGATGTGTAGCCTTTCCTGTGTTGGTGAAGGACCGATCCGTATAGCGCCCTGCTAAGCAACTTTGGACTGTACCAGAGTCATACTGGATATAAGGGGTCCAGGAAACCGATGTACCTGGGGATGCCGTTATTGTGCCTTTTTCGATCACCTCAGTCTTTCGGCCGCAGCACAGTAGACGGAAACTCGCTCACGACATCTTCACAGCGGAGGGTGCACCGTGAGTGGGTATACTATCCTAAACGATTGGTTTGATTCAACTTTGGTGGGACTTGGGAAAGGTTGCTTCATATGACGTCTCTTGAGTGCACCTACAGACTTCCAATACGGGCATACGTGTCGTGTATTCTAGGTATCTTTGATTCCAATCACCGCCCCACGCGGTTATGAGTACCACTTGTTCACTATGCTGTGACATCGTAATAAAAAGTAGTTGGAAGAATATGAATATGCTGCTATGAATAAATTTTTGTATTGTAACCTTAGTTGAATTAGAGATAGAATAATTAAAGTTATTATTTCCCAACATTTAAATGGAATGAAGCTTATGCAGCTTTTGGCAAGCATCATGGTGGATGAAGCGTTTCTTGGTTGATTGTGGAGTTCATTATTATGCATGCCCACTGATCTATTATTTGCTACTCTAAAACTGACAACTAAGGATTTACTTTCAGCGAGTTCATTTATGCAAATTTTAGCTTCCAGTATTTAGATTTTCCAGCATGTAGAGTTTCATGCATTAGGTGAGACGGTTAAGTTTTGCTGAGCCCCCGTGCTCACAGTTGCTTTATATGTGGTTTTTTAGGTTTACTTATATTGTTGTTGTTATGGATTGTCCGTGAGATCTCGAATTGTCGAGATGTATCTCTCATGTGACACCACGTCACTGCTATGTGTTGTCGTATTGCTAGCGAGAAGTGGCTGTGGGCATGGATGGCTTCTCTTGTGCATAGGTAGGTTGAGAGTGGGATTATGTACTTTCCGCTGCATATGTACGACTGTTATACACTATGTTGTAAACAGTATCTTATCATGAAATGAAAACATTGTATCTTTACATTGTCTTTTCGTGTGAGTTGTTGGGTGTTGCATCGCAAGGCACCACCCAATGTGATTCCTGGAATGTCGAGACCCTGATCCTCACAGTCCAGTATCAGAGCCGCATTGGGAATAGTACACTCGAAAAGAGCCTATTTTTGAGAACTCCGAAGTAGTCGAGTGAGAAGTAGTCTATATGCCCACATAAGGTCTATTATAGTATTAGTTACTTAAAATGGAAAAGCTAACATATGTGTTATTATATTCTGCAACGATACTCCACGTCAGGTAAGAGGTAAGGTTTGCAACCGCAAGTGGATCAATTGTGGTAAGCACCCCCGTACGAGAGGTAGTACGATGATTGTCCCCCGTGGCATTGCACAGGAGTTAATACGAGTCTCTGAACCTTCTCATGGTTCTTGAAACATATGAAATGCTGCTCCCCGGTGTGCTTCAGGAAAAAGCGTGGATACCCCATTGTGTGGTAAAAAATACGAAGTATGCAACTCTTCAATGTTCAATGTCCAAAGGACCATACGCAACGCTGATCTCTAGTGCAAGAGATAAATGATGTGGCCACCTATCGTGCAGTTGAAAAACACGTAGTGTGTTTTTTAATAAACACGCAAAAGCACCTCCTACTGGTGCAGCATTAGGCAAAGACGTGGGACCCCTGTTGTGTGGTAGAAAACCCGATCATGTACCTCGAGATGTGGCTCAGCTTGGGGCGACCCGTATGGAATGATACATGATGAATGTTCTTACTTTCATATGCATTATTGTGACTGCCTGAAATGATCACCCGTGTGTACTGTGTCGTACGGCACCATAATGAGTGTTCTATAAATTGTCTTATGCAGGTACACTAACTGCATTCATCGTATTGTGCTTAAAAAAACATTTGCTAGTGACCGTCTCTAGCGCCACCGATTGATACGTATATGCCGGTATTAACCGGTTAGGATTTTCACTTTGGTGAGGCACGTAGTACCGCCATTGTCGAAGTGTAGACTAAGACACTTCCTTTGGTACTACTAAAGCGTAGTCCGCGGAGGTTCGTATTCGGTTGGGGCACGTGTAAGATTAAGAGCGAGACGGTGACACTGTGACACCCGGTTCCGAAAATGAACCAAGTGAACGCATATGTGTGCCCAGGACGTTCAACACACATACACGAGTGCATTCACAAAAGAGTATAAAGAAAATTACCACAGAACAAGATTAATTATCAAAATTTATTGCACAAACCATATTATCCTCGAATACAAGCTATAATGAATATTAATGACAAGTTCAAATTAATGCAGGGGAAATAACTAATTAAGCAAACTAAACAGCTAGGCAGCATAAGCAATAGGGTATAGCGCAGCTCCAATCAACACCACAGGCAAGCTGACGGTAGACACGGCCTAGAACTCCGCATTATCGCCATTAAACTCCCAATCCTGACCTGCAACTGCTGGGGGGGATTGCAAGAGTGAGTACATGTCGTACTCAGCAAGTGTGGAAAGTATGACATGTGGCGGATTCAAATGATGAATGTAATAATGGCTAAGTGCTGAAAAGTACATTAAAACGTTTGAAAAGCAATATGTTATACGTATGTGAAATATTCCCATCATAAACCATAATTAATAACATAGCACCAATCCATATTCCATATCCATCACCATCATACCATTAACCATATTCAATGTCATAGTTAATCCATAACCAGCCATAACCAGTACCAACCAATAACCATCCCAAACACCATCCCAATACCATGTTCCCTCTAATCATGGAAGTTTTCCAGGTGCTCATAACCGGGAGCACGGCTATCATGATAGTTTTAATACACTCTGCAGAGTTTGTACCGCTTTACCCACGTGTTTGTGATTTCATCACCCGTCGGCGACTAAAGAACCTCCCTTATGCCAATTACACTTCCTTTGGTGTATGGCCAAGAGATCACAAAATAGCCTTTACAAAGGTATTACTAGCCTACTTAGACCCCACTGAGGTTTCACCGGTGGCGATGTCTCCCACAGAGCACATCATCAACCAAGGGCCCCCTCTTGAGCCATTCGGATCTCAGGGTAGTCCCACCAATCATCAACAAACCCAATCCGACTACCCCTTCCCCGAGCATCCTTAATGGTCCAAATAGCACTAGCAAAGCCCTAATTAATCAGCTACGCCGCACCCATACTTGGCCTCGTGATGGCACTGTAATCCTGGCTTATTCTCGCATGAACCGGTCCTTAGATCTAAAGCAAGCAAAACCACCATAACATCCAACCCATCCACATACCAGGCTTGCTTAGATCACCCGTTACCATATCATATTTAACCAGTTCATGTCAACCACAATCTCATTAATGCATAATTAAATTGAGTGGTATAGTTGTTTTCCCATCCCAATTAATTAAGCAAAGCAAAAAGGTAAAAAGCTCATCCCGACTCTCTACCATAATTCCAGGTGACAAGGGTGTTTAGACAAGTCTAGTAAACTTCCTATCATAGGATTTCCATCAAATTGGCACAAGCATGCAGTTTTGCAAACAAAATTTTTATTTTAGAAACAGGATCAATATGCTTGAAGAACACTTGCCTTGCTCTTGCGGTTGATTAGGGTCAAAGCCTTCAAACTCTTGGTGATGTAGATCCTCGGCGGCACTCTCTAGCGCAAATCCGTCTAATCCACACAATAAACATACAAGACAAGAAACACAATCAAAGAGTGCACAAATATTACTCAATATGACATGACATGCATGATTGATGCAAATGCAAGGTAGAACTTGTTAATAGATTGATTTTAATGATAACTAACTAGTTCCAATAGATTTTAAAAAGTTTATACATGTTTGGATGTGATTAGATCTAATTTTAGAATTAATTCAACAGAATTTAGTCAACAAAATCGGACTAGTCTGCAGAAGGTCGGACTAGTCCGCACTTTGCAGAACTAGCGAACTAGGGTTTTCTAGATCGACGTAAATTTGGAGATTAGGGGTTGATTTCACATAAGGAAACGAGAATAGAAGGTATACCAGGTGTTTAGAACTCCAATGAATCAAGAAACTTGGAGGTAACACTTGGATCTTGATGATCTAGGGTTGGTGATGAACTTGGAGATGAATTGGTGATGAAGAACAAAAGTTGATTGAGATCTTGATCCTCTTTCGTTTCCTCCTCTTCTTCTTCTTGCTTGGGATCTCCTCCTCCCTCCTTGGTGGTGGCTCTCCACGAACTAGGGTTTGGGTGGGGTGGAAAAGTGGAAAATAGATGTCAAGCCAAGGGGTGGGGTTGTTTATATAGAGGTGGAGGCTAGGATTAGATAGATTTCGAGTTTGGGATGAGTAGAGGCCGGTTTAGAGTCCCAATGGGCTCCAAAAGAGTTAGGCACGATGTCCCTAGGCCCACTTAACGTGAAACCCAAGAAACAAGTCGTGAAACAAAAGATCAACTTGGAGTCACGAAATATCGGACAAGTTCGAAAAGGACCGGACTAGTTCGAAGTAAGTCAGAAAGAAATCGGACAAGTCTGGACAAAAATTGGACAAGTCCCACTTTAGTTAGAGAGGAAAACAAACAAGTCCGCTGGAACACCGGACTAGTCCGGACAGGTCTAGAGACTTAGCAAATTTTCAAGGGTTCTTGGAATATCGGACTAGTCCGCATAAAATCGAACAAGTCCGAAAGTGTCCAGCGGCAAAATCGGACTAGTACGCAACAAAAACGGACAAGTCTGATTTTAGTTAGAGAGAAATCGGACTAGTCCTCACTAAAATCGGACTAGTCCGCACTTTTCAGCATTTTAAGTGCGGTTTTGTTCTAAATCAATTTTAAACTCATTCCTCTTGATGTGGATTAATGTTAAACATGTATATGAATGTAAGTAGGGCATGATGCATGAAAATGAGGGTGTTATAGACACGAAGGATTTTTACGTGGTTCGAGCCGCCTGAGCGTAAGACCCTGCTCCACGGGAAGGTTGTTGATGAGTTTGTGTGCGTAGTATGCATATGAGCTTGGTCCTTTCCTACCGTCCAGAACAACCCTTTTATATGCCAAGGGCTGGCCGTTACAGGGATTGCCTGGCCCGACAGGTGGCACCAGCTGTATTTAATCACCTATACAGGATCTTCATGTATAAATCGTGACTAATAGTGTGATAACGCACCTGAATAGTGGTGTTACCGATCTTTATAGTCCTCTGATTGTGTGTCATTAATGTTGAATTAATGACACATTAATCAGGTCTTGTAACGGCTGTTTTAATAGCCTCTTGAATGTCCGTGCCATTCGAGATCCTATAGTCGTTGCTGGCTTTGGTCCGGAGGTACAACATGTGGTAGCTCTGGAGCTTCCCTCCGTGGGGATGTAGGTCCGGAGCCACTCGACATGTGGCGGCACCGGAGCTTCCCTCTACTGAGGGTTAGGTCCGGGGTTGCTAGACACGTGGCAAGACCGGAGCTTCCCTATGAAGGGAGGTAGGCCCGGTCCCGCTGGACACGTGGCAGTACCGGAGCTACCCAAACGTGGGATGCAGACCCAGTGCTGTCAGAAAAATGTTGCCATCAGAAGTCTTCAAGTTGGACATAGGAACTCCTTGGTTTTAAGTGCGGTATCAGGGGGTACTTGGTATCCAGGGTACAGACAGTGGCCCCGAGCCCACCTATAGGAGAAACCCTCAGGGTGAAGCTTTTCTACTAAAGGTGGGGCCATCATCGATTCTCGCGCTGCGGCTTCAACGCTTCTTTATGGGTGGTTGAGGCGATGGCAAAGAGTTACGCTGCCGCCGTGTGGCCCTTTTTCACTCGGCGTGTGGGATCCTAGCGTGAAGATCTCACGCAATTGAAGGTCGCCGGTTCCCAATATGAAAAACGTATCGATTCTGAGTGTAACCTTTGGATCCCTACCAGGCGGCCACCCTCGGGCTTCCAACTTCTCATCATGATAACGGTTCGCCTGGTGCAACTTCTTAAGCAAAGTGGACCCAAACCTCCTTTTCATTGACGAGGTCATCTATGATTCGAGTCTAAAGGTAGTTTCCATCCAAGCGTTGTGGAGGCTTACTAAAGGGGAAAGTCTGCAAAGGGAGAGAACTCTTTATGCCTTCATCTGACATTGTGCTTAGAGCTCTCCACCCTTGCAATCTTTCTTCCTCCTCTGCTCCACTTTACGGCAATGGAGTTGGGACTTCCTCGGAGCCGAATCAAGAAGGATGAAGACTCGTCGAGAGTCCGCACCTACATGAGGTGGTCGAGCGACTCCTTCAACAACAGGATCAGGACCAGCGAGTTCCCCTTCAAGAAGGAGAACCCCGGCGAGATCGTCTACTTCCTGTCGTATGCCATGGTGGGGCTCATCCCACCATTCTCAGGATTCTTGTTGATGCTGCTTGACTTTTACGGTCTACAGCTTCACCACCTCAGCCCCCACTCAATCTTTCTATTGGTGACCTTCGTCCACTTTTGCGAGATGTGAGTGGGTGTGCCACCCTGCATCGAGCTCTTCTGAACTTTCTTCATGGTCCATGCAACTCGGAAGAGAAATGAGTACCTAGGCTTCTACTACTTCGTGAAGCGCAAGAACTCACTGCTCAAGTACATAAAGACCTTCCCTTTAGGGAAGTGGGACAGCTGGAAGCAAGACTGGGTGGTGTTCACGGTGGATCACCATAACATGCTGGAGCTACCAGAGAGTCCCCCAACATCGACACCAGCGCCATGGGAGTAGCTCTGACATTGTCAGAAGAGTACAACCCAATCCTAATAAGGATCCGAGAGTGTGTGGAGGGAGGGGTGACTCCTCTGATGATCATCGCCAACTTCCTGACAAACCGGTGGGCTTCGCTGCAGACAAGGGAATGGCCCGCCTGGGCATTCGGTGGGGAGCACAATTACAACCGGATCGAGACTGGCTTCGGGTCCAACCCAAGTGAAGGAGCTTTGAAGCCCGATCTCCAGAAGTTGTAGCACGGAGTTATCCATCCCGATGAACTGACTCCTCCAGCGAATTTCTGGCCCTTAAACATGGTGCCAAATGTCAGAATGGAGCTGCGAAAGAAGATGCCTGCTCTTGATGAATCGGGCTTCGTGGGCAAGCATCGAAGCACTCCTCCGACTGGGATTGCTATCCCCGAGGCTCCTTGCTGCCACGAAAGCTCCAAACCTGAGCCGGTCAGTGGTGAAGGCAATGGTCCCGCTGCTTCCCCTCTGAAGAAGTCTACCTCCGGCAAAGGCATGGAGAAGGCTCCCGTCCAAGTTCTGAGTCGCAAGCGAATGTTGACGAGGAGCGATGGGAGCAGAGTAAGGGAAGCTCCAGCTGAGGTGAACCCTTCACCTCAGCTTAAATCCGTGGTGATTGTGCCCCCAACTCCGGCTGATTCTTCGGCTCCAGTGTCTGCTGAAGTTGCTGGCTCCGACAAGTCAACTCCCGCCCCGACGCCAGCAGATGGCTCTGGGTCTGGAGTGCAACCTTCATCGGTGGAGGTCTCAGAGGTGGCAGCGCTTGCGGCCCCATAACCCCAAGTTTGGGCCCTGGAGCGTCCGCCAAATCGATGACGACGGTTCTAGCTCCCAGCGCTCGAGGAAGAAGATCTGCGCCGATTGGCGTGGCAATACTCCAATGTAAGGATGAGCTCTTTAACTTTTGTTTTGATTTTGTTCTTTGATTTGTCTTGAATTCCCTACTCTCTGTTTCCAGAATGTCGAGAACAATCACAGCAGCTCCGGCGCCTACTGCGGCTCCGGTGCCTGCTGTAGCTCTGGTGTCTGTTTTGGCTCTAGAGGCTGCATCACCTGAAGCTCCCACCTCAGCTCCTGCCACTTCCCAGTGGTGGTGGCAGATGACACGATAGCTCTAGTTCCAGCTATTGTGGAAACATGTCCTGAGCCAGCAACCGAAGATCCCGTGGTAGCACCGCACCATGTGGAGGAAGATTTTGTGGAAGCTCCGGCAGTTCTGAAACCTGTTGTGGAGGCTCCGGCATTAGTGCCTTAAGTGGAGGAAGCTCTGGGAAGCGTTTTGGTGCCATCTCAAGAAGCAATGACTCCGTAGGTGGTTATGTCCGAGCCGGGGCAAGCAGAGGATCCATATGCATGTCCTTCAACTTTTGAGCCAATGATTGAAGATCCGGTTGAGGGACATTCTTCATCAGCCCCGGAAGTCGAAGCTCCTACGACGAGAACTTCTTCTACTGCAATTAATTTTGATGAGCTCCCAGAACTCGGCCCAGGCGATGTGGAGCTGTTGAATAACATGCTCGCGTCATGGGATCCGATTGTAATTTTGGAAGACCCACTGGAGCCCGCCGAATCACCTCAAGCCGGTCCGAAGCCTATCCCCCTGCCGTTTTTTATTGACAAAGCTTGCTCAAGTCTCCGCTAGGTCCAGCTCGCCTTTGACCACGAAAGCAAGGCTCTCGAAGAAGAGCGCAGCACCTTAAGGCGTTGGCGCAACAGAATTCACTTTGAGATGAAGCTGACACAGTCTAGGCTGGCTGGCCAGAAGGAGTGGGTGGCCAAGGAGAATTCTCAGCTGGTGCTATTTGACCGGGCATTGAATCAAAGAAAGGCCATGAATAAGGCCCTCAATGACACGACTCGGAAGATTTTCGAGCATGCTAAGGAGACCACCGAGGCAGCTGATAATCGCTCGGACAGTCTTGACGAGTTAAACAAGGTACTCCTAAAACGCCGGGAAGCCCTCGATCAAAGGGAGGATAAGCTCCTGGAGAAAGAGGAAGACCTCAAAAGAAGGAGGAAGAGCTCGCCCAGGGGCTGTCACTGGGAGAGCAGAGTTTGGCTGATCGCGCCCAGCAATTTGAGCAGTGGTGCGTTCAATAGAAGGAGAGGATTTGGCAGGTGGGAAAAGACGTCTCCAGAAGAGAGACTGATATCTCCACCAGGGAGGACAAGGAAAAGGCCAAGGAGAAGGACTTGGCAGAGCAGAGGAACCGTATATACCTCCGGGAGAAATAGCTCTGCGACCAATAAAAGCGGATGGCTGAAAGTATTCAGGAGCAAGCCAAGGAAGGTTCTGTAGAACTTTCAGCTCCCAGGAAGTCACTAAAGGACCTTAGGAGCTTGAGAGCAACCGAGTCTAAGCAAATCTGGGATTTCTTGGGGCACACCAATGAAGCTCTGGTGTCATTTGGTTTCAGTCTGGTACGCCCGGCTGACCCGGAGCAAGAGACGGACAAGGCGCTGGTGGCATTCACCTTCGCTAGCAAGAAGCTTGATGTCGTGGGTGACGTGGTCATTGACGAATTGGAGACAGAATGAACGTGGCCAAGAATGTTGTCGAATATGTGTTTGCATGTTTCAGAAGCCAGAAACCCAAGATGTCTTTAGCTCCGGTGTTCGAAGTACTCGTTGCTGAGGAGGAAAAAGCCGTCAGGGCTAGCGTTCAAGAAGCTTCCAATATAGTTGCCTCTTTCTTCAGTAGGAGATCCAGTAGCTAGGACTTTTCCTTTTTTCCTTCAACTTGTAATCTGCCAATTTTGAATGAATGAAATTCAATCTTTTGAATGAATGAATTCAATTTTCCCATTTTGTATATGTCTTCAATGCATTGCCCTTTATATTGTTGCCCCCTTGGTAGATGTGCACAATTTTATTGCGGACATGTATAATAAGTGTTTGACAATGACTTGACGAGTTGATCACTCCAAACTTGTAGTTAGGGCGTTAGCTCTTAGGTCTGAAGTTTACTTCCGACACCTCCAAAGGCCCTTCGAGGTGTAGACAGCGGGCCCCCCAGGAGTTGTTGGAGCTTCTTAGCTTCGAAAACACCCACTATCAACGTATAAAATGTCGACGACAGGCATCTTGGCAGTTGTCGGAGCTTCCTGGCTTCGACAGAGCCCACTGTCAACATGTAGAACATTGATGGCGGGCCCCCTGGGAGTTGTTGGAGCTTCTTAGCTTCGACGGCACTCACTGTCAACGTATAGGGCGTCTACAGCGGGCCCCCTGGGGGTTGTCTGAGCTTCTTAGCTTCGACAGCAGCCACTTTCAACGTATAAGACGTCGACAGCGAGCCCACTGAGGGTTGTTGGAGCTTCTTAGCTTCGACGGTGCCCATTGTCTATGAATAGAACGTCGACGGCGGGCCCCCTAGTAATTGTCGGAGCTTCTTCGCTTCGACGGAGCTCACTGTCAACATATAGGACGTCGACAGCGGGCCCCATAGGGGTTGTCAGAGCTTCTTAGCTTCGATGACACCCACTGCCAATGTGTAGAACGTCGACGACGGGCCCCCAGGGGGTTGTTGGAGCTTCATAGCTTCAACGGCGCTCACTATCAACATATAGGACGTTGACAGCGGGCCCCTTGGGGGTTGTCGAAGCTTCTTAGCTTTGACGGCGCCCACTGCCTACGTATAGAACGGCGATAACGGGCTCCCTGGGAGTTGTCAGAGCTTATTTGCTTCGACTGTGCTTGCTGTCAAAGTATATGACATCAACGACGGGCCCCCTAAGGGATGTCGAAGCTTCTTAGCTTTTATGACACCCACTGTGAACGTGTAGAACATCGACGACGGGCCCCCTGGGGTTGTTGGAGCTTCGTAGCTTCGACGGTGCTCACTATCAACGTATAGGACGTCAACGGCTAGCCCCCAGGGGGTTGTCGGAGTTTCTTAGCTTCGACAAAACCCACTGTCTACATATAGGATGTCAATGGCGGGCCCCCTATGGGTTGTCAGAGCTTCTTAGCTTCAATGGCGCCCACTGTCTACGTATAGAACGTCGACAGCGGGCCCCTTGGGAGTTGTTGGAGCTTTTTAGCTTCGACGACTCTCACTGTCAATGTATAGGACGTCAACGGTGGGCCCCCTGGGGGTTGTCGGAGCTTCATAGCTTCGATGGCACCCACTGTCAACGTATAGAACGTCGACGACGGGGCCCTTTGGGATTGTTGGAGCTTCATAGCTTTGATGGCACCACTATCATCGCATAAAACGTCAATGGCGGGCCTCCTTGGGGTGATTTCTACACCATCTTCATTTAGATCGCCGTTAATTCTTTACGACGACGGTAGGCCCCTTGGGAGTTGTCAGTTCCGATGACACCCACTTTCAACGTATAAAACATCGACGGTGGGCCCCTTGGGGTTGTCAGAGCTTAGCAGCTCCGGCATCATCTACCATCGCCATGTGTTTTTCATTCTTCATGTGCAATAAAGACAAGAAGAGCAGTAAAATTCATCCTCTTGTATATAATTTGTTTGTGGCTTACTGTTCTTATTTCAATGTTAGATCCAAAAGAATTCAACATGATAACAAGTATATTAATGCAATCTCTTTAGATTGGAATGCCTTCCGAACCAGCCCCCCTGGGACCTGCCAGGATATAGATAGAGTGGCGTACTTAGGGTACCTCACCAGTCTAAGTCGATAGCACACTTCAGAACCATCATTGGCTTTTGTTTTCAGGTGAGTAGACCATCTAGCAGTGCTATGATCCGAATGAAGATCAACAATATAACTTATATACCACATGAATCACCTGGACTAAATTTCAAAAAGAAATGCACAACTTCGTTATAGACTAGAAGGAAAAGATATAAAAGTAAGGAGCCTGTACAAAATTAATGCACATGAAGTCTGCTTTCACACAAAAATGGTTTTCATTTTAGGTCTGAATTATAGGGGAGACAAAGACACACTTAGAGTACAGAACCAAGCTAAGTGTGCTATTCATGTTGTTCTAATCCATGGTAGGTAAGCTACACTTAAGGTATAATAACCAAGTTAAGTGTGTTTTTTGACTAGGACCTACCCCACTCTGTTCATAGACACTATAATTTACATTATGTATAAATACAGACTCACCTCCGTGAAACTAAGAATAAAACTTACGTAGGTGCTCAATATTCCATGGATTGGGAAGCAAGATCACATCCTGTGTTGCCAAGTGAACGCACCCGGGACAGAAAACTTTGATAACTTGGAACGGAGCTTCCCAGCCTGGGGAGAGTTTGTTCATCCCTTCTCGAGTCAGTATTCTATGCAGAACCAGGTCGCCTTCTTCAAGCTGCCGACTGCGCACGAACCTTTGATGATAGCGCAGGAGCGCTTGGCGGTATCGTGCATTCTATATAGCTGCTTGGCACCTTCCCTCGTCGATGAGGTCTAGGTCTTCACGGTGGAGCTTGTCCTGCGCGGCTTCCTCAGAGGTCTGGACCAAGAGTGACCCAATGGTAATCTCCAGAGGAAGGACCGCTTTAGCTACGTACACCAAGAAGAAGGGTGTCTCTCCAATTGACCGATTAGGTCTTGTCCTGCTCACCCACAATGCAGACGGAAGGTCTTCTATCCAGTTGGCTCCGTGTTTCTTTAGTCGCTCATATGTGCGCGTCTTGAGACCTTTTAGTATCTCTGCAATTCCGCTCTCAGCTTGGCCATTACTTGTCGGGTGAGCTACTGATGCGTACCTGACTTGTATGCCGAGATCTTTGCAGTACTCTTGGAATGCTACACTGGTGAATGGGTTCTGTTGTTAGTTATTACTCTGTTCAGAACTCCAATTCAACAGACTATAGACTTCAAGAACTTGATAGTAGGTTGCTTGCAAATTGTAACAACTAGAGTAGCTTTCGGCCACATAGTGAACTTGTCGATGGCGACGTATAGGAACATGTAACCTCCAATGGCTTTTGGGAAAGGTCCCAAAATGTCCATCCCCCACACAACAAATGTCCATGTAGCAGGTATCAATTGCAGCGACTGAGCCAGTGTGTGAATTTATTTCGCATGGAACTAGCACGCTTCACACTTGTTTACCAGCTCAACTGCATCCTGGAGTGCTGTAGGCCAGTAAAAGTCATGGTGGGAGGCTTTACCAACCAACGTGCGGGAAGATGTGTGGTTTCCACGCTCGCCTCCATGGATTTCAACGAGAAGCTCACAACCTTCTTCCCGGGCAATGCACCGCATTAGTACACCGTTGGCACCGCGTCGTGTAACACCCTCATTTTCGTGAATCATACATTGCATAAGTTCATATACATGTCTAACATTAATCCGCATAAAAAGGAATGAGTTAAAAATGAATTTAAACCATGACCACACTCAAAAGTCCTAAGAAGTGCAGACTAGTCTGGTTTTAATGCAGTTTAGTCCTATTTCTCTCTGACCTCGCTCGGACATGTCCGTTTTAGTGCAGACTATTCCGGTTTTTGCCTCTGTAAAATTTTGGACTTGACCGGCCCATGGCGGACTAGTCCGGTCATCCCAATTCCTAGAAAATTTCGCCAAGTCCCTAGACTTGTCCGGACTTGCCCGATGTCCAGCGGACTTGTCCATTTTCCCTCTGACTAAAATTGGACATGTCCATTTTTGTCCAAACTTATATAATTTTCCTTTGACCAAGTTCGGACTTGTCTGTTTTCGCCTCTGTCAATCTTCTGACTAGTCCAACATCTTGCTGACTTGTCCAGCGATCGCGATTCCGAGTTGATCTTTTGTTTCACGACATGTTTTTTGGTTTTTCCTTAAGTGGGCCTAAGGAAGTTGTGTATAACTCTTTTTGGAGCCCATGTGGGACACCAAACCGGCCTCTACCCCCCCCCCCCCCCCTTCCCAAACTCGAAATCCATCAAACCCAAGCCCTCCACCCTTATATAAACAACCCCACCCCTTGACTTTACATCCTTTTGCCTCAATTTAAAGACCACAAACCCTAGTTCGTGGAGAGCCGCCATCAAGGAGGGAGAAGGAGATCCGAAGCAAGAAGAAAAAGAGGAGCAAGAAGAAGAAGAAGAAGAGAAGGAAACGAAAGAGAAAGGTGGCATATCAAGGACAGCAAGGAAATAATGTGTGCCCTCACTTTGCACCACACAATGCCCCTTACTACAACTCTTCTGCTCCTGTACAATGCCCTGGTTATGCACCGCGCCCAGCTCAGTTTGTGCAGCAACACCCTATCATGAAAGCACCTAAGCCTCCAATGCCTTTTGCACTTCGTGCCAACTTTCCTGGTGTAAATGTTAAGAATCAAGTTCATCCCAATAATTGTGGTGCAGTTAGTAAGTGTTATACATGTGGAGAAGCAGGACACTTTGCAGTCCAATGTCCTAAGTCAGGCCTTGGTCAAGGAAGCAATGCCCCAAGACAAAACCCAAGGCCTAATGGAGGACAGCCGCAAGGGGGCCATGGATAGTAGAATTTTGCACATGGCAATGTGAACCATGTCTCTATGGAGGAATCTCAACAAGCAGATGACGTTGTTATTGGTATGTTTCTCGCAAACTCCAACTCAACAACGATGTTATTAGATTCCGAAGCATCACATTCATTCATTGCATCGAAGTATGTTTCCAAGTATAGTTTGCCTATCCGTCATATGAAGTATACATTATTGGTCAAGTCTCTTGGAGGAGAGATGAGGACAAATATAGTATGTCCAAAAGTAAGCCTTAGAATAAGGGGGGTAGACTTCTTTGCCAACTTCATTGTCTTGTATTCTCAAGGATTGGACATTATACTTGGTATGGACTGGTTGAGGAGGCAAAATGGAGTCATTGAATGTTCCACAAAGACGGTGAAGTTGACCAACGAGGAAGGGATCACCATAGAATGTGAAGAATCTCAACATGCACCAAAGCAATTGGAGCTGAATCACATGGACGGTGCCGCAATTGAGGAGATTCCAGTGGTGTGTGAATTCTTGGATGTGTTTCCGGATGAGTTCCCAGGTATGCCACCTGATCGAGACACTGAGTTTGTTATCGAATTAATACATGGAACTGCACCTATAGCTAAGAGGCCATATAGGATGGCTCCTAAGGAGTTAGCGGAGCTCAAGAAGCAGATTCAAGAGCAACTAGAGAAGGGTTTTATTCACCCTAGTTCTTCACCTTGGGGAGCGCCCGTGCTATTTGTGTACAAGAAGGATGGATCACAAAGGATGTGTGTGGGTTGTCGAGCTCTCAATGAGGTGACCATCAAGAATAAGTACACCTTGCCACGCATAGAAGACTTCTTTGATCAGATGAAGGGTGCTTGTGTTTTCTCCAAGGTTGATTTGAGGTCGGGATACTTTCCAATGAAGATTAGACCATCGTACATACCCAAGACAGCTTTTCGGACATGGTATGGATTATATGAGTACACCGTGATGTCTTTTGGATTGACCAACGCACCTACCGATTTTATGTACCTCATGAATAAGGTCTTCATGGAGTACTTGGATAAGTTTGTTATGGTGTTCATTGATGACATCATGATCTACTCGAAGGATGAGAAGGAACATGAGGAACACTGAAGGCTTAAGTTAGAGAAATTGAGGGAGCATCAATTGTACGCCAAATTCAGCAAGTGTCGGTTTTGGTTGAAAGAGGTGTCATTTTTGGGTCATATCATCTCGGGAGGAGGAGTATCGGTCGACCCCGAAAAAGTGACACACGTGTTGAAATGGGAACAACCCCAAAATGTAATGGGAATTAGAAGTTTTCTTGGAATGGCTGGATATTACCGCTGATTCATCAAAGACTTTTCCAAAATAGCCAAGCCAATGATGGAATTGATAATGAAGGGGAAGGCTTTCCAATGGACTCAAGCTTGTCAGGAAAGTTTTGAGGAGTTGAAGAAAAGGTAAACAACAACCCGAGTTTTGGTTCTGCTAGACGTGAGCAAGAGTTTTGATATTTATTGTGTTGCATTGAGACAAGGACTTGGATGTGTGCTCATGCAAGAAGGTCAAGTGGTTGCTTATGCCTCGAGACAATTGAAGAAACATGAGAAAAATTATCCAACACATGATTTGGCACTTGCAGTCGTGGTACATGCATTGAGGATTTGGAGACATTATATCCTTGGACATAGGTGTGAGATTTATAGGGATCATAAGAGTCTCAAGTATATTTTCACATAGACAGACTTGAACATGAGGCGGGCCGCCTGGGGGTTGTCAGAGCTTCTTAGCTTCAACGAGACCCACTGTCAACGTGTAGAACATCGACGACGGGCCCCCCTGAGGATTGCCGGAGCTTCATAGCTTTGACAGCGCTCACTATCAATGTATAGGACGTTGACGAAAGGCCCCTTGGTGGTTGTCGAAGATTCTTAGCTTCGACAGCACCCACTGTCTACGTATAGAACGTCGATAGCGGGCCCCCTGGGAGTTGTTGGAGCTTATTAGCTTCGACGACGCTTGCTGTCAATGTATAGGATGTCAACGATGAGCCCCCTAAGGGTTGTCGGAGATTCATTGCTTTGATGGCACCCACTGTGAACATGTAGAACGTCGACGACGGGCCCCTGGGGTTGTCAGAGCTTCATATCTTCGATGGCGCTCACTGTCAATGTATAGGACATCGACGACGGGCCCCCTAGGGGTCGTCGGAGCCTCTTAGCTTCGACAGCGCCAAATGTCTATGTATAGGGCATCGATGGCGGGCCCTCTGGGGATTGTTAGAGCTTCTTAGCTTCGACGGTGCCCACTATCTACGTATAGAACATTGACGGCGGGCCCCCTAGGAGTTGTCAGAGCTTTTTAGCTTCGACAACTCTCACTGTCAATGTATAGGACGTCGACGGTGAGCCCTCTGGGGGTTGTCGGAGCTTCATAGCTTCGATGGTACCCACTGTCAATGTAAAGAACGTCGATGACGGGCCCCCTGGGGATTGTTGGAGCTTCATAGCTTTGACAGCGCCCACTATCAACGCATAAACTGTCAATGGCAGGCCTCCTTGGGGTGATTTCTCCACCATCTTTGTTTAGATTGCCGTTAATTCTTTACGACGATGGTAGGCCTCCTGGGAGTTGTCGGTTCCGACGGCACCCACTTTCAATGTATAAAACATAGACGGTGGCCCCCGTGGGGTTGTCAGAGCTTAGCAGCTCTGGCATCGTCCACCGTCGCCATGTGTTTTTCATTTTCCTGCGCAATAAAGACAATAAAAGTAGTAAAATTCATCCTCTTGTATATAATTTGTTTGTGGCTTACTGTTCTTATTTTAATTTTAGATCCAAAAGAATTCAACATGATAACAAGTATATTGATGCATTCTCTTTAGATTGGAATGCCTTCCGAACCCGCCCTAATGGGACCTGCTAGGATATAGGTAGAGTGACGTACTTAGGGTACCTCACCAGTCTAAGTCAATAGCACACTCCGGACCAATCATTGGCTTTGGTTTTCAGGTGAGTAGACCATCTAGCAATGCTAAGATCTGATTGAAGATCAACAATATAACTTATATACCACATGAATCACCTGGACTAAATTTCAAAAAGAAATGCACAACTCCGTTATAGACAAGAAGGAAAAGATATAAAAGTAAGGAGCCTGTACAAAATTAATGCACGTGGAGTCTGCTTTCACACAAAAATGTTTTTCATTATAGGTTCGGATTACAGGGGAGACAAAGACACACTTAGAGTACAGAACCAAACTAAGTGTGCTATTTATGTTGTTCTAATCCAGGGTAGGTAAGCTACACTTAAGGTATAATGACCAAGTTAAGTGTGCTTTTTGTCTAGGACCTACCCGACTTTGTTCATAGACTCTATAATTTAAATTATGTATAAATACAGACTCACCTTCGTGAAACTAAGAATAAAACTTACATAGGTGCTCAATATTCCATGGATTGGGAAGCAGGATCCCATCCTGTGTTGCCAAATGAACGCACCCGGGACTAAAAACTTTGATAACTTGGAAGGGAGCTTCCCAGCCTGGGGAGATTTTGTTCATCCCTTTTCGAGTCAATATTCTCCGCAGCACCAGATCGCCTTCTTCAAACTGCCGGTTGCGTAGGAAACTTTGACGATAGCGCCGGGGTGCTTGGCGGTATCGTGCGTTCTGTACAACTGCTTGGCACCTTCCCTCGTTGATGAGGTCTAGGTCTTCACGGTGGAGCTTGTCTTGCGCGGCTTCATCAAAGGTATGAACCCGGAGTGACCCCATGGTGATCTCCGGAGGAAGGACCGCTTCAACTCTGTACACCAAAAAGAAGGGTGTCTCTCCAATTGACCGGTTAGGTGTTGTCCTGCTCACCCACAATGCAGACGGAAGCTCTTCTATCCAGTTGGCTTCGTGTTTCTTCAATCACTCATATGTGCGCGTCTTGAGACCTTTTAGTATCTCTGCATTTCCGCTCTCAACTTGGCCATTACTTGTCGGGTTAGCTACCGATGCGTACCTGCCTTGTATGCCGAGATCTTCGCAGTACTCTTGGAATGCTGCACTGGTGAATTGAGTTCCGTTGTTAGTTATGACTCTGTTCAGAACTCCAAATCAGCAGACCATAGACTTCAAGAACTTGATAACAGATTGCTTGTTAATTGTAACAACTAGAGTAGCTTCCGGCCACTTAGTGAACTTGTCGATGGCGACGTACAGGAACTTGTAACCTCCAATGGCTTTTGGGAAAGGTCCCAAAATGTCCATCCCCACACAATGAATGGCCATGTATGAGGTACCATTTGCAACGACTGAGCCAGTGTGTGAATTTGTTTCGCGTGGAACTAGCACGCTTCACACTTGTTTACCAGTTCAACTGCATCCTAGAGTGCAATAGGCCAGTAAAAGCCATGCTAGAAGGCTTTACCAACCAACGTGCGGGAAGATGTGTGGTTCCCACACTCGCCTCCATGGATTTCCACAAGGAGCTCACAACCTTCTTCCAGGGCAATGCACCGCATTAGTACGACGTTGGCACCGCATCGTGTAACACCCTCATTTTCATGAATCATGCATTGCATAAGTTCATATACATGTATAATATTAATCCGCATAAAAAGGAATGAGTTAAATAAGAATTTAAACCATGACTGCGCTCAAAAGTCTTGAGAAGTGCGGACTAGTCTGGTTTTAATGTGGACTAGTCCTATTTCTCTCTGACCTCGCTCGGACATGTCTGTTTTAGTGCGGACTATTCCGGTTTCAGCCTCTGTAAAATTTTGGACTTGTCCGGCCCATGGCGGACTAGTCCAGTCATCCCAATTCCTAGAAAACTTCGCCAAGTCCCTGGACTTGTCCGGACTTGTCCGATGTCCAGCGGACTTGTCCGTTTTCCCCCTCACTAAAATCGGACATGTCCATTTTGGCCAAACTTGTATAATTTTCCTCTGACCAAGTTAGGACTTGTCCGATATATTTTGGACTTGTCCGTTTTAGCCTCTGTTAATCTTCGGACTAGTCTAGCATCTTGCTGACTTGTCCGGTGATCGTGATTCCGAGTTGATCTTTTGTTTCACGACATTTTTTTTTATTTTTCCTTAAGTGGGCCTAAGGACGTCGTGTCTAACTCTTTTTGGATCCCATGTGGGACCCCACACCGGCCTCCACCCTCCCCAAACTCGAAATCCATCAAACCCAAGCCCTCCACCCTTATATAAACAACCCCACCCCTTGACTTTACGTCCTTTTGCCTCAATTGAAAGACCACAAACCCTAGTTCGTGGAGAGCCGCCATCAAGGAGGGAGAAGGAGATCCCAAGCAAGAAGAAGAAGAGGAGCAAGAAGAAGAAGAGGAGGAAACAAAAGAGAAAGGCGACATATCAAGGACAACAACAAGGAAGTAATGTGTGCCCTCGCTTTGCACCACCCAATGCTCCTTACTATAGCTCTTCTGCTCCTTTACAGCGCCCTGGTTATGCGCCGTGCCCAGCTCAGTTTTTGCAGCAACGCCCTGTCATGAAAGCACCTAAGCCTCAAATGTCTTTTGCACCTCGTGCCAACTTTTCTGGTGCAAATGTTCAGAATAAAGTTCATCCCAATAATTTCTGTGCAGTTAGGAAGTGCTTTACATGTGGAGAAGCAGGACACTTTGCAGTCCAATGTCCTAAGTCAGGCCTTGGTCAAGGAAGCAATGCCCCAAGACAAAACCAAAGACCTAATGGAGGACAGACACAAGGGAATCGTGTATAATAGAATTTTGCACGTGGCAATGTGAACCATGTCTCTACGGAGGAAGCACAACAAGCGAATGAAGTTGTTATTGGTATGTTTCTCACAAACTCCAACTCGGCGACTATGTTATTTGATTCCGGAGCATCACATTTATTCATTGCATTGAAGTATGTTGCCAAGCATAGTTTGCCTATCCGTCATATGAAGTATACACTATTGGTTAAGTCTCCTGGAGGAGAGATGAGGACAAATATAGTATGTCCAAAAGTAAGCCTTAGAATAAGGGGGGTAGACTTCTTCGCCAACTACATTGTCTTGGATTCTCAAGGATTGGACATTATACTTGGTATGGACTGGTTGAGGAAGAACAATGGAGTCATTGAATGTTCCACAAAGACGGTGAAGTTGACCAACGAGGAAGGGATCACCATATAATGTGAAGCATCTCAACATCCACCGACGCAATTGGAGCTGAATCACATGGACGGTGCCGCAATTGATGAGATTCCAGTGGTGTGTCAATTCTTGGATGTGTTTCTGGATGAGTTGCTAGGTATGCCACCTAATCGAGACATTGAGTTTGCTATTGAATTTATACCTGGAACTGCACCTATAGCTAATAGGCCATATAGGATGGCTCCTAAGGAGTTAGCAGAGCTCAAGAAGCAGACTCAAGAGCAACTAGAAAAGGGTTTTATTCGCCCTAGTCCTTCACCTTGGGGAGTGCCCGTGCTATTTGTGGACAAGAAGGATGGATCACAAAGGATGTGTGTGGATTATCGAGTTCTCAATGAGGTGACCTTCAAGAATAAGTACACCTTGCCATGCATAGAAGACTTCTTTGATAAGATGAAGGGTGCTTGTGTTTTATCCAAGATTGATTTGAGGTCGGGATACTTTCAAATGAAGATTAGACCATCGTACATACCCAAGACAACTTTTCGGACACGGTATGGATCTTATGAGTACACCATGATGTCCTTTGGATTGACCATCACACATACCTATTTTATGTACCTCATGAATAAGGTCTTCATGGAGTACTTGGATAAGTTTGTTATGGTGTTCATTGATGACATCATGATCTACTCGAAGGATGAGAAGGAACATAAGGAATACTGAAGGCTTACATTGCAGAAATTGAGGGAGCATCACTTGTACGCCAAATTCAGCAAGTGCCAGTTTTGGTTGACAGAGGTGTCATTTTTGGGTCATATCATCTCGGGAGGAGGAGTATTGGTCCACCTCGGAAAAGTGAAAGACGTGTTGAAATGGGAACAACCCCAGAATGTAAAGGAAATTAGAAATTTTCTTGGAATGGCTGGATATTACTGTCAATTCATCAAACACTTTTCTAAAATAGCCAAGCCAATGATGGAATTGCTAATGAAGGAGAAGGCTTTCCAATGGACTCAAGCTTGTCAAGAAAGTTTTGAGGAGTTGAAGAAAAGGTTAACCACAGCCCGAGTTTTGGTTTTGCCAAACGTGAGCAAGAGTTTTGATATTTATTGTGATGAAACGAGACAAGGACTTGAATGTGTGCTCATGCAAGAAGGTCAATTGGTTGCTTATGCATCAAGATAATTGATGAAACCTGAGCAGAATTATCTAACACAAGATTTGGCACTTGCAGCCGTGGTACATGCATTGAAGATTTGGAGACATTATATCCTTGGACATAAGTGTGAGATTTATACGCATCATAAGAGTCTCAAGTATATTTTCACACAGACGGACTTCAACATGAGGCAACGAAGATGGTTGGAGCTCATCAAGGATTATGATATGGGAATCAACTATCATCTAGGAAAGGCTAATGTAGTGTCCGATGCCTTGAGTAGGAAAGGAGTAAGTCACCAACTCCCAATTTAAGAATTGCCATCCGAGTTATGTAAGGAGTTTGAACAGTTGAATCATGGATTTGTGAATGATATGGGGATAATGGAATTAAATCCATTCTTGGAGTGGGAGATTCAAGAGGGTCAAACGAAGGATGAGGAAATCCAAGAGATCAAAGAAAGGACCCAGGAAGGAAGGGAATTCAGGTTTGATGAGAATGACCATGGCACCTTATGGCTTGGGAAGAGGATTGTTGTGCCCCAATGATAAGAATATTTGGGAGATGATATTAAATAGGCACATGAATCGCCATACTCAATTCATCCCGGTTGTACAAAGATGTACAAGGACTTGAAAACGTGTTATTGGTGGGCCAACATGAAGAAGGACATAGCTGAATATGTAGCTTTGTGTGATGTGTGAAAACGATTCAAAACGGAACATCAAAGGCCAGCTGGATTATTGCAACTGTTGAAGATTCCAGAATGGAAGTGGGAAGAAATCAGGATGGACTTTATAGTTGGTTTGCTGCGAACCCAGTTCCGGTATGACTCCATATGGATAGTTGGGGATAAGCTAACTAAGTCAGCTCACTTTATTCTAGTCAAGACCACCTTGAATGGAGAGAAATTGGCGGAACTGTATATGGGAAGAATAGTATGTTTGCATGAAGCATTGGGTAAAAGGTTGAATTTCAGTTCCAAAGAGGATAGTGTCAGATAGAGGTTCTCAATTTACCTCCAGGTTTTGGCAAAAGCTGCATGAAGCATTGGCTAAAAGGTTGAATTTCA
Source organism: Tuctoria greenei (assembly GCA_036927565.1). Classification (NCBI taxonomy): domain Eukaryota; kingdom Viridiplantae; phylum Streptophyta; class Magnoliopsida; order Poales; family Poaceae; genus Tuctoria; species Tuctoria greenei. Next base: position 86,149,792 of record JAYESD010000006.1, read on the forward strand.
GTTCGGCATATCGCCCTCAAACGGATGGACAAACTGAGAGGACCAATCAAATTTTAGAGGATATGTTAAGAGCTTGTGCTTTGAAGCATGGGAAAAGTTGGGACAAGAGCTTGCCATATGCGAAATTCTCATATAACAATAGTTACCAAGCAAGCTTGAAAATGTCACCCTGTGAAGCACTTTATGGGAGGAACTGTAGGACACCTTTGTTCTGGAATGAGACATGAGAAAATCAGGTGTTTGGACCTAACATGTTGCAGGAAGCTGAAAAACAAATCTAGATTATTCATGAAAACTTGAGGGCTGCTCAATCAAGGCAAAAAGTCTATATGGACAATAGGAGAAGTAAATTAGCCTTCAAAGTGGGAGATTTTGTTTACCTCAAGGTGTCACCAATGAGAGGTTATAAGAGGTTTAACATAAGAGGCAAGCTAGCACCTCGATACATTGGACCGTTCAAGATTTTGGACAAAAGAGGAGAAGTAGCGTATAAATTGGAGATTCCATCTCTTCTTTTAGATGTGCATGATGTGTTTCATGTTTTGTAGCTCAAGAAGTGCTTGATGGTGCCAGAAGAACAAGTGACAATGGAAGAATTGGAACTAGAGGTAGATTTGACTTATGCCAAGCAACTAGTCAAAATCTTGGAAACCAAGAGAGGGTCACAAGAAACAAGGTGATTAGATGGTGTAAAGTTCAATGGAAGCATCATACAGAATCAGAGGCAACATGGGAGCTGGAAGATGATCTCCGGAAGGAATTTACCTATCTCTTCTCTTTCGCGTCGAATCTTGAGGGCAAGATTCATTTTAAGGGGGGTAGGTTTGTAACACCCTCATTTTCATGCATCATGCATTGCATAAATTCATAATCATGTCTAACATTAATCCACATAAAAAGGAATGAGTTAAAAATGAATTTAAACCAAAACCGCACTCAAAAGTCCTAAGAAGTGCGGACTCGTCCAGTTTTGGTACAGACTAGTCCGATTTCTCTCTGACCTCGCTTAGACATGTTCGTTTTAGTGCGGACTATTCCTGTTTTTGCCTCTGTACAATTTCAGACTTGTCCGGCCCATAGCAGACTAGTCCGGTCATCCCAATTCTTTGAAAATTTTGGCAAGTGCCTCGACTTGTCCGATGTCCAGCGGACTTGTCCGTTTTCCCTCTGACTAAAATTGAACTTGTCCGTTTTTACCCAGACTTGTCTTATTTTCCCTTGACCAAGTTCGGACTTGTCCGATATATTCCGGACTTGTCCGTTTTGGCCTCTGTCAATCTTCGGACTAGTCTGGCCTCTTGCGGACTTGTTCGGTGATCGCGATTCCGAGTTGATCTTTTGTTTCACGACATGTTTTTTGGTTTCTCCTGAAGTCGGAAAAAGGACGTCGTGTCTAACTCTTTTTGGAGCCCATGTGGGACCCCACACCGGCCTCCACCCTCCCCAAACTCAAAATACATCAAACCCTAGCCCTCCACCCTTATATAAACAACCCCACCCCTTGACTTTACATCCTTTTGCCTCAATTGAAAGACCACAAACCCTAGTTCATGGAGAGCCGCAACCAAGGAGGGAGAAGGAGATCACGAGCAAGAAGAATAAGAGGAGGAAACAAAAGAGGATCAGGATCTCCATCAAGTTTTCGTTCTTCATCAACAATTCACCTTCAAGTTCTTCATCAACCCTAGACCGTCAAGATCCAAGTGTTGCCTCCAAAACCCTTGATTCATTGGAGATCTAAACACCTGGTATACATTCTACTTTTTTTCACGTGAATTCAACCCCATTTCTCCAAATTCACGTTGATCTAGAAAATACTAATTCGTTGTTTCTGCGAAGGGCGGACTAGTCCGGCCCTATAGCAGACTAGTACGATTTTGCAATTTGTTTCCTTCTGAATTGAATCTAAATTGATTCGAATCAATTCCAAACCTGTATAAACTAGTTAAAAGCTATTAGAACTTGTAATAAACATTATTAACAACTCATTAACTAGTTTTGCTTCGCATTTGCAATAATCATGCATGTCATGTCATATTGAGTAATATATGTGCACTTATTGACTGTAATTCTTGTATTTTATGTTTATTGTACGATTTAGACGGATTTGCGCTAGAGATTGCTGCGAAGGACCTCCAACACCAGGAATTTGAAGTCTTTGATCCCAATCCAGCCCAAGAGCAAGGCAGGTGTCCTTGAACATGTTGATCCTGTTTCAACAATAAATGTTTTGTCTTCAAAATTGCATGCTTGTGTCAAATTGATGGGAATCCTATGATAGGAAGTTTACTAGTTTTGTTTAACCATCCTTGGCACCTGGAATACATGGTAGAGAGTCAGGAAGGGCTTTTTAACTTTGCTTTGCCTAATTAATTGGGATAGGAAAATAACTATACCATTTAATTATGCATTAACGATATTATTGTTAATATGAACTGGTTAATATGACAAGGTAATGGGTGATCTAAGCAAGCAGGGTATGTTGTTTTGGTTGGATGCAATGGTGGTTTCGCTTGCTTTAGATCTAAGGACTAGTGCATGGAGCGACCATACAGGATTTACAGTGCCACCACGAGGCCAAGTATGGGTGCATCGTAGCTGATTAATTAGGGTATTGCTAGTACTACATGGATCATTTGGCGCATCAGGGAAGGGGAGTCGGATTGGGTTTGGATATGGTTGGCGGGACTCCCTGGGATCCGAACGGCACAATAGGGGGCCCTTGGTTGAAGATATTCTTAGTTGGAGACATCGCCACTGGCGAAACCTCAGTGGGTATGTACATGCCAGTAGTCCCTTTGTAAAGGCTATTTTGTGATTTCTTGGCCACACACCAACGGACGTGTGAGACAGCATTTAGAGGTTCCATAGTCATCGAAAAGTGATGAGATCACAAACACGTGGGTAAAGTGGTACAACCTCTGTAGAGTGTCCTAAAAACTATCATGATAGTCGTGCTACCGGTCATGAGCAACCTGAGGCCTCACATGATTAGAGGGAAACTTGGGATTTGGGATGGTTTGGTCATGGTTATGGTTATGGTTGATAATATTATTTGGTACTAGTTATGGGATGGTATTATGGTTTATGACAATGGATATGGTTAATGGTAATGCGAAATCTGGATTATGGATGATGGTAATGAAATATGGACTAGTGTTATGATAACTACATGGTTAATGATGGGTTTACTTCGCATATGTATAATATAATGCTTTTCAAATGTTTTAATGTACTTTTCAACACTTAGCCTTTATTATTGTTGTCTTTTGAATCAGCTACATGTCATACTTTCCACACTGGCTGAGTACGACATGTACCCACCCTTGCAATTCCCCCACCAACAGTTGTTAGTCAGGATTGGGAGTATAACGATGATAATGCGGAGTTCTAGGTTGTGGTTGCCGTCAGCTTTGCCTGTGGTGTTGCTTGAAGCCGCGCTACCCTATTGCTTAGATGCTTAGTTGCTTATTTAGTTTATTTCTGCTGCATTAGTTCAAACTTATCATTAACATTCATTAGAGCTTGTATTCTAGAATATTCTAAATTTTGTAATAAAACTTGTTAATTAATATTGTTCAGTGGCAATTTTCTGTATATCCTTTTGTGAATGCGCTCGTGTATGTGTGTTGAACGTCCTGGGCACACATATGCGTTCACTTCGTTCATTTTCGGAACCAGGTGTCACACATCGGTAGAGATCCCCTTCTACCAGCGTGTATCTTTTAGCCAATCTGACGATTCGGTCTGCGGAAGCACCATCTTCAGGAAGGATGTCGTCTTTCAAGTAGCTCCGAATCTCCAAGATCAATGCATCAGAGCTAACTTGAGCTTCTGGATCTTGCGCGCTGGGTTGCTCTGAGCTACCTGCAGTGCCTACGATCCTTGGTGGACGCCATCATAACAGGGCCACTGGGACCGCCAACTTCTGGGTGCTGATCTTGCCCCCATCACTCAGTTCGGCAGGATGAGCAGCAGGTCCCGACAAAAACTCCGTCGGGAGCTTGAGCTACGGTTGTAGCTTTCATCGAGAGTTCATCAGCTTCTGTGTTGTTGAGACACTTGACATGGCAGAGGTCTAGGACATCGAAGTCCTTCTGCAGCTTCTAGACTTCAAGGAAGTAAGCAGCGACTTGAGGGTTGTTGCAACTGCATTCACCTTTGAGTTCCTTGATGATGAGTTGCAAGTCACCCTTCACCATCAACTACTTGACGTCATATGATAGTGCCACCTTGAGTCCGTAGAAGATAGCTTCATACTCTGCCATGTTGTTTGTTGCCTTGAAGTCAAGGTGTACCATGTACTTGACCTTCTCCCTGGTCGAAGCGAGGAGAAGGATTCCATCTTCGGCCCCCTGCTTCTAAACGGAGCCGTCGAAGTAGAGAGTCCAGTGAGGCTCGGTGAAGACCGGGACCATGGGTTATGGCTTCTGCTCACTGTGGCCCTCAGGATTTGATGAAGAAGGGGTCCACTCTGCCACAAAGTCAGTCAATGCCTAACTCTTGATAGCAAGTTGAGGCAAGAATTCGAGATTGAATTCTGCTAGCTCCGCTGCCCACTTTGCAATATTTCCCGTATAGTTGGGGTTACGCAATATAGCACGTAGTGGATAAGAAGTTACCATTGGTATTTTGTGGGCTTGGAAGTAGTGACAAAGTTTCCTTGGGGGCAATAAGTACTGCATAGATCAGTTTATACACCTCAATGTACCGAGTCTTGGCGTCATGTAGTACTATGCTAATGAAGTACACTGGCTGCTGGACTATCCGAAACTTCCTGGAAGGGCCTAAAGCTTCTCCTTCAACAACTCGGACCCTCCCGCAGGGGTCCGGACCTTCTTCTTGAGCTTCCCGGACCCTCCCAGAGGGGTCCAGATCTTCTTGATTAACCGTGAGAACTCCCTCGGATGAGAGAGATTGATCGTTGGGCAACTTTCCTTTAGGATCCATGCCTGGGGGCTGGGACCCTAACTCGCCTTCAGGTAACTCTGGACCCATCTCGAGGGATCTGGACTCTTGAATTGAAGATGGTTCCTATCTCTCCGCGAGCAGGACCATGCTGACAACCTCCGTAGTTGCCGAAATGTAAATCAAAAGAGGCTCACCAGGATCCGGAGATACCAAGATTGGTAGTGTGGTGAGGAGCTGTTTGCGCTCATGGAATGCCTTTTTTGCTTCTTTGGACCAATGCAATGGCCCGAACTTCCTCAATAGCTTGAATAAGGGAAGCACCCGCTCTGCCCATCTTGAGATGAACCGGCTGAGCGCAGCTAGACATGTAGTTTGCTTTTGGACATCCTTGACGCGGGTTGGGGGCCGCATCTCTTCAATAGCCTTGATCTCCGCCGAATCTTCCTCAATTCGTTGGTGAGTCTGTAACAGCCTCATTTTCGTCCATCATGCATTGCATACATTCATATATATGTTTAACATTGAGCAACATAAAAAGGAACAAGTTTAAAATGAATTTATTGTTAAACCGCACTTAAGAATTCTGGGAAGTGCGGATTAGTACAATTTTTTTCGAACTAGTCTGATTTCTCTCTGACCTCACTCGGACTTGTCCGTTTTGCTGCGGACTAGTCTATTTTTTCCTCTGGACACTTTTGGACTTGTCTGGTCCTGTGCGGACTAGTCCGATGTTCGAATTCATTAATAATTTGCTATGTCCTTGGACTTGGCCAGTGTTCCAGCGGACTTGTCCGTTTTTTCCCCTGAATAAAGTTGGACTTGTCTAATTTTGGTTAGACTTGTCTATTTTTCCTCTCTGTATAAGTTCGGACTCGTCCGATGTACAGTGCAGACTTGTCTGATTTCTCTCTGTCCAACTTCAGACTGGTCCGACCCTTTCAGACTTGTCTGATAAATCGCGACTCTGAGTTGATCTTTTGTTTCACGACTCGTTTCCTAGGTTTTATGTTAAGCGGGCCTAGGGACGTTGTGCCTAACTCTTTTATAGCCCATGTGAGACTCTAAACCGGCCTCTACTCACCCCCATACTCGAAATCCATCTAACCTTAGCCTCCACCTCTATATAAACAACCCCACCCCTTGGCTTGGCATCTATTTGCCACTTTTCCACCACACCCAAACCCTAGCTCGTGAATAGCCGCCACCAAGGAGGGAGAAGGAGATCTAGAGCAAGAAGAAGAAGTGGAGGAAATGAAAGAGGGTCAAGATCTCCATCAACTTCGCGTTCTTCATCAACAATTCACCATCAAGTTCTTCATCAACCCTAGATCTTCAAGATCCAAGTGTTACCACCAAGATCCTTGATTCATTAGAGTCCTAAACACTTGGTATACCTTCTACTTCCTTTTCCTTACATGAATTCAACCCCATTTTTCCAAATTCACGTCGATCTAGAAAAACCTAGTTCGCCAGTTTTGCGAAGTGCGGACTTGTCCGGTCCCTTACGGACTAGTCCAATTATCCCTATTTAATTTCTGTTGAATTAATTCTAAATTATATCGAATCAAATCCAAACCTATACAAACTTGTTAAAATCTATTAGAACTAGTTAGTGAACATTAAAAGCAACTCATTAACAAGTTCCACCTTGCAATTGCATTAATCATGCATGTCATGTCATATTGAGTAATATTTGTGCACTCTTTGATTGTGTTTCTTATCTTGTATGTTTGTTGTGCGGATTAGACGGATTTGCGCTAGAGAGTGCCGCGGAGGATCTCCAGCACCAAGAGTTTGAAGGCTTTGACCCGAACCAATCCCAAGAGCAAGGCAAGTGTCCTTAAGCATATTGATCCTGTTTTGAAAATAAATCTTTTGTTTGCAAACTGCATGCTTGTGTCAATTTGATGGGAATCCTATGATAGAAAGTTTACTAGCTTTGTTTAACCACCCTTGTCACCTGGAATATATGATAGAGAGTCGGGAAGAGTTTTTTTTACCTTTTTGCTTCGCTTAATAAATTGGGATGGGAAAACAACTACACCATTTAATTATGCATTAATGAGATTATGATTAATATGAATTGGTTAATATGATATGGTAATTGGTGATCTAAACAAGCCTGGTATGTGGATGGGTTGGTTGTTATGGTGGTTTGCTTGCTTTAGATCTAAGGATCGGTTCATGTGAGAATAAGCCAGGACAACAGTGCCACCACGAGGCCAAGTATGGGTGCGGTGTAGCTGATTAATTAGGGTTTTGCCAGTCCTATTTGGACCATTAAGGATGCTCGGGGAAGGGGTAGTCGGATTGGGTTTGTTGATGATTGGGGGGACTACCCTGGGATCCGAACGGCTTAAGAGGGGGCCCTTGGTTGAATATATGCTTTGTAGGAGATATCAACATCGATGAAACCTCAGTGGGGTCCAAATAGGCTAGTAATCCCTTTGTAAAGGCTATTTTGTGATCTTTTGACCATACACCAAGGGAAGTGTAATTGGCATAATGGAGGTTCTTTAGTCGCCGACGGGTGACGAAATCACAAACACGTGGGTAAAGTGGTACCAACTCAGCGGAGTCTAATAAGCTATCATGATAGTCGTGCTCCCGGTTGTGAGCACCTAGACAATTTCCATGATTAGAGGAAACTTGTTATTGGGATGGTTGTACTGGTTATGGTCAATAATATGGTTATGGGTGGATAATGGATTAGCTTCTGATATTGATTATGGTTATTGGTGATGAGAAATCTGAAATATGGATGATGGTAGTGAATATGGACTGGTAATATGTTAATAATTATGGTTTATGATGGGTTTACTTCACATACATATATTATGTTGCTTTTCAAATGTTTTAACGTACTTTTCAGCACTTAGCCAATATTATATATATCATTTGTATAAGCTACAAGTCATACTTTCCACACTTGTTGAGTACGAAATGTACTCACCCTTGCAATTCCCCCACCAACAGTTGCAGGTCAGGATTGGGAGTTTAACGATGATAATGCGGAGTTCTAGGCCGTGTCTACTGTCAGCTTTGCCTGTGGAGTGTTGAAGCTGCGCTATACCCTATTTGCTTAGTTTGCTTAATTAGAGTATTTCCACTACATTAGTTGAAACTTTTCCTTAATATTCATTAGAGCTTGTATTCGAGGATATTATGAAATGTGTAATAAAAATACTTATTTAATAATTTGAGTTGTGGTAATTGTTTGTATATCGTTTGTGATGCACTTGTGTATGTGTGTTGAACGTCCTGAGCACACATATACTGCACTTAAATCATTTTTCGGAACCAGGTGTCACAAATTGGTATCAGAGCCACAGGTTGACCGTAAGATGCAGCCTAGATAGAATGGACACTTTAGAGCACATAGGAGCACTCAGGAATCGATGTGTTTTTGCTTGGTGTGATGTTTGCTATATTTTGTTTGCTTGTGTGCTTAGTAGTGGATTTTGCGATGCTTTAGCATTGCCATGTCCACATAGGCTAGTAGTTGCTTAGTTTCATATCCCTTGATGCATATAGTTTGAGATGTCTTCTAAATTCTTATATATTGCTTTTCTTCAGATGGTGAGGACTCGCAACCAAAGGGATGGCAAATATGAGGAGGAGAACAATGGAGCACCTCAGAATAACCATGGACAAGGACCAGCTCATGTAGCTATCAACATTGAGCAGGTTTTGGCTATGCAGAACCAGCTCATGCAGACATGATACAAACTATGTGACAGATGCAGGCTGGTAACGTCAACAATCAGCTCACATGCCTCCACCGCCACCCCCACCTCCTCATAACCGGTTGGGAGAGTTTATGAGGACTAGGCCACCGACCTTTGCTCAAGCCGCTGACCCTATGGATGCTGATGGTTGGCTCAAGTCTGTGGAGAAGAAGCTAGCTATTGTCCAATGCAGTGACTGGGAGAAGGTTCCATTTGCTTCTCATCAACTAGTTGGAGCAGCTGTCGATTGGTGGGATTTGCTGTGTGTGAGACCTATGTGTGCTGAATACATTGGCTATGGCGCTAAAAGTTTTGAATACTACCAAAACACCTTTATCATCAAGGTCTGACGCTAGGTCCGACTAGCTTCGCTAAGCTCCGATTCAAGGTCCAGTTAGCTTTGGCAAGGTTCGGAGCTTGATCACAGTGGTTCTGCTTTTATCTTGCAATGATTCGTACTTGCTTTACATTGATGGAAAGATTTCTTTGTATTCATTTGCTAAGTTTTTGGTGTGTTTTGGTGGTTATGGTTGATATCATTTTGCTATGTTTTGCAACATGCTTATGTGAGGTGCTCACGTAAGATGTTGTAGTTTTACAACTAACGTGAGTCAGGTCGAGGACTTGTGCTCAAAAGTATTGGTTGTTTATTCATGTGCAGGTGTTGCTTGAGTACAAGACATGGCTGGTGACGGGATCTATTGAACTAGTCTTAGGGAGAAGAGGAGGTTCAACAACCAAGTTCGGGAGGAATTGTGGTTGAGTTGATCAGGAGGTTGCGCAACATGTTTGAATCAAGAACAATGCATATTGTGAGACCTATGTGTGCTGAATACATTAGCTTTAGCTCCGGCATGTCTTTGTTAGCTCCGACATGTCTTTGATATCTCCATCATGACTTTGATAGCTTCGCATGTCTTTGTTAAGCTCCGATACGTTTTTGCTAGGTCCTACTTATGTTGGTTAGCTTTTACATGTTTTTTCTAGCTCTGGCACTAGGTTGTACTAGCTTTCGTAACCTCCAGCACTAGGTTGTACTAGCTTTGGTAAGCTCCGGTTAGTTTTGGCAAGATTCGGAGCTTGATCGCAATGTTCCTGCTTTTACTGTGAAATGTTTTGAACTTGCTTTACATTGTTGGGAAGATTGATTAGTATTCATTTTCTTAGTTTTTGGTGCATTTTGGTTGATATGGTTCATATTATTTTGCTATGGTTTGCAACATGCTTATGTGAAGTGCTCACGTAAGATGTTGTAGTTTCAGAACTAATGAGAGTCAAGTCAAGGACTTGTGCTCGGAAGTATTGGTTGTTTATTCATGTGCAGGTGTTGCTTGAGTTCAAGACATGGCTGGTGACGGGATCCATTGAACTAGTCTTAGGGAGAAGATGAGTTTCAACAACCAAGTTCGGGAGGAGTTGTTGTTGAGTTGATCGGGAGGTCGTGCAACATGTTTCAATTAAGAACAACGCATATGAAGGTATCGTGGATGTCGTTGGAAGATGTTTGCACATGTGCAAGCAGTGCATGGACGTGGCTGCATGGTTCCAAGTCGTGATGAAGAGATGTGGACGTAAAAATTGGGCGGAAAGGTCCAACTGACTAGGTTATGGACTCACGCTGCGGCTGAGTCGGGTTTGACTCAAATATGGAAAGTTTTGAGTTGGTTATGATAGGATTTCGTGTGAGTCACGAATTTTAGTTGTTTTAGGAATGTTGGATGCGTTCCTAAAGTGTTTGGAAGTCTTAAGATTGCTTCTATCTGCGTATAGAAGAGTCTTGAGCAGTTATGGAAAGTTGCAATTCGTGATTTGAGTAGGATTAGAGTCCTAGTTGAGATTGGGTTGGCCTAGAGGATGGTTATATAAGCAAGGGAGGCCAGAGCTCGTGGTAGACGACTTTTGGGCTGTTCCTCTTTGTTCTATTGAATAAAATTCATAGTTGAAAGGAACTTTTGTGCTTTGTTCGTCCGACTTGTTTTTGTCAAGTCTTTCTCGTCGAGTTTCTGCACAGCGCTACCTTACTTTGGTGATTTTATCATAACTCGAGTTTTTCAGATCCAATTGATGTATTATTTTTGGGTTCTCTTCACAACTTGATTATCTATCATCTATCAAAAATTCACGGTCATTGGATTTGTGGTTTATGATCTACACGAGTTTATTTGCAGCGTTCCAGAACTGTTTTTACTCGGTAGAACAGATTGACCTTTGTTCGATCTTTCGAACGTAACTTGAGTTTCTCTTGACGAATTTGAGTGATCCTTATTGTGTTGTCTTTGTGACTTGATTCTATCTGATATCTATCACTTTTGTCATAGTGAAACACGTTTAGATTACTCTCACACACGATTTCTTTAATAGATCGTTTTTCTGCCGAAGGGGTTGGATTTTCATTGCTTTTGCTGAAAAAGTTTTAATCTACCATTCACCCCCCTCTGGTAGTTTTTCATGTTCTCTTCGATCCTACAATTGGTATCAGAGCCATGGTGCTCTTATCTTTGTGATTTGCAAGTATTTTGACTAATCATCATGGAGAAATACTCCGCAAAACCTTGTGTTTTTAGTGGTATCAATTTTCAGGTTTGGAAGGCACGTATGGAAGCCTTCATCCAGGCTCAAGGCTTCACAATATGGGAGAAGGTATACAAGCCTTATGAGGTGCCATCAAATGATCAAGTTACAGCTACAAATCTGAGAGATGTCGACAACAACAACAAGGCTCAGAACTTGATTATACAAGGATTAACTCAAAGCGACTTCGACCGTGTTGCACACCTCCGATCTGCATACGATGTGTGGAAAGCACTTTGTGACTACCACGAAGGATCCAACACGATCAAGGAGGTAAGGCAAGACATGTTCAAGAAAGAATACATGCGCTTCGAGATGCAACCCGGTGAGTCTATTGATGACCTTTTTGCTCGCTTTAATAAAATTCTTAGCAACTTGCATAGTGTCAATGTTAATTTTTCAGATGCTGAAAATGCTAGGCAATTGTTAAGTGCATTAGATATGTCAATTTGGGAGATTAAAGTCACATCTATTCGTGAATCTACTGTCATGAGTACACTTACTTTAGATGTGCTTTATTCCAAGTTAAAAACTCATGAAATTGACATAATATCACGTAAGAACCCCAATAAGTCTATTTTTTTGTTTCTCAATGTGATATGCCTAGCTCCGGTCAATCTTCATCTTGTGGTACACTTGCTTTGCTGTTCTCTCTAACCCTTGAACAGATTGAGGGGTTTCCAGAGGAGGAGCTAGTACTTCTCTCTACTAGGTTCTCGAAAGCATTGCAAAATGTGAGAACTAGAAGGAGAGGAAGCTCCGGACCTCAATGATGTTTTAGTGTGGTAAGATAGGACATTTTTGTTCAGATTGCCCTAACCTTTGAGGTCCTACATCCCGAGATGAAAAGCAAACAAGGACGAAGCACTCCTCTCCAAAACATACTAAGAAAAAGAAGGGTTTTACAGGCCGTCATTTGGTGAGCAATTTTATCTCCACACTTCAAGAACTTGGCTCAAGCGATGTGGACATTGGAAGTGACGAAGATAAAGATGATTTGGCAAACTTGTGCTTCATGGCGGGCAAATCAAGATCAAGTATGGAGTATGCAGAACACAACAACAACAATGAAGAGGTATGTCCTACTTGCGAAGAAATGTGTGATGCTATTTCTCGTGCCACTATTATAGTTAAGAAAAAAGATAAAAAGCTTAGGGATAGTGCTGCTAAAATTTAATCACTAGAATCTGAAATCAACCATTTAAAAACTTTGATTCCTAGTCATGATGCATGTCCCTCATGTGATTTAATATATGAACAATTGTCCTCATTAAGAAGTGCGCACACCTCCACACTTGATAAACTTGAGTTAGAAATTGAAAAGAATAGAGAGCTTCCTACAATTAATGATAAAAACTTGAAAGATGCTAGTTGTTCTACATTTGATTTGCATTGTTCTACTTTTGATGATCTTGATAAGAAACTACAAGATGCTATGAATGAAATTTCTATATTGAACAATTCTTTACGTTCTCATGAAGTTAAATTTTGTTCCAATTGCAAAATAAATGGAAAAACTTCATGTGAAAATTGCGTTGATCTGTCCAATAAACTTGATAACATGCATAGGACATTAGATCGGTTTTGTAATGGGAATAAGAACCTAAACTTGTTGTTGAATTCTTCCAAGTCTTGCAATGATAAAACTTGTTTAGGTTTTGATTCTCATGCTCATGCTAGGGCGCATCCACCTAAAATTATAAAGTCATTAGGAAGTGGTTTGATTCAAACAGTTCCTAAACAAAAAGAAGTGGTTTTCAAATCTGCAGGAGTGTTGTCTCATTCTGTTTCCAATAAAAATGTTGCTTGCTCATCTAGACATGAACACAAAGTTAAATTTCATTGTACCTACTGTGGTAGAGATGGTCACGTCATAGATTTTTGTTATAGACTAGCTAAACAACAGAAAAAGGAAAGAATAATTGCTAGATCTCATAACTTTCAAGCAAAATTTGCTGCAATTGCTAAACCGAATGATAGGAACATGCAATCTGCTGTAATGAGTCGAAAACATGCAAAGTTTGCTCCCAAACCTACTGTTTTTCGTGCTACACATGTAACATCTCGTAGGACAGCAGTTGGGTACAAAAATCCTCAAGCTTTGTCTCATAAACATGCTATTTTATCTCAGCTTTCGCGTGTTATTCCTGTTGGACATCGTGTCACTCAGTACTGGATTCCTAAATGCCTTTTAACTAACCCCAATATTGAGTCATCGATGTATTGTTCTTTTATGTAGGTTACACGCTTGAGGAAAGAGAACATTTGGATTGTGGATTCAGGTTGCTCACGCCACATGACTGGTAACAAAGAATGGTTCTCCTCCCTCTCTTTTGTGCACGTGTAGAGAATGTTACTTTTGCTGATAATTCTAAACCTCCTATAATTGCTAAGGGTTCGGTTAGAGTAAATAATTACTACACTTTGAAGGATGTTGCACTTGTTAAAATTTGAAATACAACTTGCTTTCTGTTTCACAACTGCTAGATGAAAATCAAGAAATTATTTTCACTAAAAATTGCTGTAAAGTTGTAAATTCAAATAGTGAGCTTATTTTTAACATGTCTTGGTTTGGAAGAGTTTTTAAAGTTGATTTTGATATGTCTTTCTCTAAGCATGGGTGTCTAGTTGCTAATGATTGAAAGGACTTATATTTTTGGCATCGTAGACTTGGTCATGTAGGCTTTGATCATCTAACGCGTGTTAGTTCTCTTGATGGCATACGTGGGCTGCCAAAGCTTAAAGGGGACAAAGAAATTGTGTGCTCTTCTTGTAGACATGCTAAGATAGTTGCAGGTTCACATACTCCTCTCACAATGATCATGACAACTGAACCGGGTCAACTTTTGCACCTTGACACCGTAGGACCTTCACGCGTTCAATCCTTCGGAGGTAAATGGTATGTTCTTGTGATTGTTGATGATTATTCTAGATACTCTTGGGTTTACTTTATGGCATCTTAGAATGAAGCTTTTAGTCACTTTAGAACTTTATTTCTTAGATTATCAAATGATCACCCATGATCTTTAAAAGCAATTAGAAGTGATAATGGAACCGAATTTAAAAATCAATCTTTTGATCACTTTTGTGCTGAAAATGGAATAGATCATCAATTTTCTTCACCATATGTACCTCAACAAAGCGGTGTTGTAGAAAGAAAGAACATAACCTTAGTTGAGATGGCTAGGACTATGCTTGATGAATATCAAACTCCTAGGAAATTTTGGCCTGACGCGATTGCAACTGCTTGTTATGTCTCAAATCATGTTTTCTTGCGCACTAAGCTAGGTAAAATACCATATGAGCTCCGATTTGGACATAGGCCTAGTGTTACACACTTTCGGGTCTTTGGTTGCAAATGCTTTGTTAGGAAACATGGTAATCTTGACAAATTTGAACCTAGATTTGTTGATGGCATGTTTCTTGGTTATCCATCTCATACTAGAGGCTACCGTGTGCTTTTACTTGACACTAACAAAATTGTGGAGACTGGTGAGGTGTCTTTTGATGAAGCTAGCCCAGGTACTAGCTCAAACATTGCAGGTCCAGATCCATATCCGCAGGGGGAGAGCATTTTCGTTGAAGATGAGGAAGAGGTGGAGCTGCTGCCCGAAAATTCTGCATCTAATGACATTGTTCCAGCTCCTGATTTTGATTCACAACCAGCACCGACGACCACCATTGCTGGTCCAGATCCTCCTCAAGTCACAAGCTCATCGATTTGTGATGAACATGAAGAAGAAGAAGAAGCTTTTGAAGTGTCCACTCCCCTCCGAGTTCTCGAAATTCCTCCTCCACAACAAATTATTGGAAGCTTGCACGAACGAGTCACACGGTCCAGGTTTTGTGATCCAAACTCTCATGCTCATTTTGCTTTTGTTGCTTCTTTTGAACCCAAAGATATATCACACGCACTCACTAATGAATCTTGGATTATTGACATGCAAGAAGAGTTAGAAAATTTTGAAAGAAATAACGTTTGGAAACTTGTACCTTCACCTCAAGGTCACACTTTAATTGGAACTAAATGGGTGTTTAAAAAAAACAAAGTGAGGATGGGGTTGTGGTTAGGAATAAGGCTAGGTTGGTTGCTCGAGGTTTCACTCAAGTTGAAGGTTTTGCTCCTGTTGCTAGATTAGAAGCCATAAGAATTTTGTTAGCTTTTGCTGCATCTAAATGTTTTAAGCTTTAACAAATGGATGTTAAACTGCTGTTCTTAATGGCTACATAGATGAGGAGGTTTATGTCCAACAGCCACCAGGTTTTGAAAATTCAGATTTTCCTAATCGTGTTTACAAACTGTCCAAAGTTTTGTATGGTCTCAAACAAGCCCCTAGAGCATGGTATTATAGGTTAAAAACATTCTTACTTCAAAAGGGGTTTACCATGGGCAAGGTTGATAAAACACTTTTTATTCTTAAGCATGGCAATGACTCATTATTTCTTCAAGTGTATGTGGATGATATTATCTTTGGTTGTGCTTCTCATGATCTTGTGTCCAAGTTTTCATCTATGATGAGTTTAGAATTTGAAATGAGTATGATGGGAGAACTCACATACTTTTTGGGGCTGCAAATCAAGCAAACCAAGGAGGGTACCTTTGTCCAGCAAACGAAGTATACAAAAGACCTCCTAAGGCGCTTCAACATGGACAAAAGCAACCCTCTTCGGACACCAATGGGAACAGCAACAACACTTGAACTTGATGAAGATGGTGAACCCGTGGATCAAAAAGAATATAGAGGCATGATCGAATCACTTTTGTACCTCACGGTATCAAGACCAGACATACAATTCAGCGTATGTCCTTGTGCACGGTTTCAAGCCTCCCCACGTGCTTCACATCTTCAAGTCGTCAAAGGATTTTCAGGTACTTACATGGAACTCAAGAATTTGGCATTTTTCTTTCTTCTTCCTCAACCATTACTTTGAAAGCTTTTTCGGATGCTGATTTTGGGGGTTGTAGGACTGATAGGAAAAGTACTTCTGGTTCTTGTCATTTTCTTGGTAACTCACTTGTTGCTTGATCCTCTAGAAAACAGAACTCAGTTGAACAATCCACGGTTGAATCTGAATATGTAGCTGCTGCTAGTGCTTGCTCACAAATTCTTTGGATTGTTCAAACACTTAAGGACTATGGGGTTGATCTACATAGTGTTCCACTATTTTGTGATGACACTAGTGCCATTTGCATTGCTAAAAACCCCATGCAACATTCTAGAACTAAGCACATTGATATTAGGTATCACTTTCTCCGTGATAATGTTCAAAAAGAAAACATTGTGCTTCACCATGTAGATACCGAACAACAATTGGCTGAAATTTTTACAAAACCTTTGGATTTCACTTATTTTTGTTTCTTTCGTAGTGAAATAGGGGTTATGCATCCTCATGGCTTAAATTGAGGGGGAGTTTTGAAACTTGGAAAGTCTATGTGTGAATCTTAACTTAAAATAATATGAGCATAGTATTTCATACATATATGACTTTGTGATTCCTTTTACATGCTGAAAGTTCTTACTACATTACTCGTGCTATACATTTTGTAGTTTTTGCCACGTCTAGTAATTGGAATAATTACTTACACTAAATCTGGTCATGGTCGAACTTTCTTGCTGTTTTGAACTTGTTTCATGCTCACATGTGCTTTTAATCATAAAGAATTAATCAAGTAACCAACTCACGTGTTGAGTTTTTATGAACAAATATAAATTGAGAAAAGATCAAGAGAATATGCATGCATCGCACTTCTTCTTTTGAGATGGCTTATCATTGCACTTAGATATGAACTTGGAAGAAGTTGTGTATGACTAAAACCATGTCCTTAAGCTTCTGATTGTCAAATGACATAGGCTTGGCTTGGTTGGTTAGAATAAGGCAGATGCGCATATAATCTCTTGCAAATATCATATGATCTAAATTTGTGCTTTGAAAAATAATAAAATGCAGCAACAAGTGTCATGCTTTCAGGTTTTGAAATACTTAAGTTTGTGAGATCATGACTCGCTAAACTAGAAATTACATTTGATCTCTAGCATGGCCTACACTACTTTATGTATTTCATTGATGTGATAGAGGAAGTTACTTGATAGTATGACTTGGATGAGCTTTGTTTTATATGTATATGTTATAATATGCTCATAACAATTAAAATTTGTCTTTTCAACCTTGCTGAATACATTGTCAAAGGGGGAGAGATAATATGTGAATTTTTAAAGATAAGTATGCAAGGGGGAGAATTTGATTACACATTGCACATATTCACAATTGTTTTTGGCACGATTCTTCTCAGGGGGAGAAATTGTTCTCAAAACTTTTCATGCCAATATTCGGATCTTAAATGGTGTTGCCAATGCATTCGACAAGGGGGAGATTGTGAGACCTATGTGTGCTCAGTACATTGGCTTTGATAATAAAAGTTTTGAATGATGCCATAAAATCTTTTTAGCAAGGTCCGACTTTAGCTCCGGCATATCTTTGTTAGATCTGGCATGTCTTTGATAGCTCTGACATGTCTTTGATAGCTCCGGCATGTCTTTGTTAAGCTCCGATATGTTTTTGCTAGGTCCTACTTATGTTGGTTAGCTCTGACATGTTTTTCTAGCTCCGGTGCTAGGTTGTACTAGCTTTGGTAAGCTCCAGCACTAGGTTGTACTAGCTTTGGTAAGCTCGGGTTAGTTTTGGCAAGATTCGGAGCTTGATTGCAATGTTCCTACTTTTACTGTGAAATGTTTTGAACTTGCTTTACATTGTTAGAAAGATTGCTTAGTATTCATTTTCTTAGTTTTTGGGTGCATTTTCCTTGATATGGTTGATATCATTTTTCTATGGTTTGCAACATGCTCATGTGAAGTGCTCACGGAAGATGTTGTAGTTTCAAAACTAACGAGAGTCAAGTCGAGGACTTGTGCTCGGAAGTATTGATTGTTTATTCATGTGAAGGATTTGCTTGGGTTCAAGACATGGCTGGTGACAGGATCCATTGAACTAGTCATAAGGAGAAGATGAGGTTCAACAACCAAGTTCGGGAGGAATTGTGGTTAAGTTGATCGGAAGGTCGCGTAGCATGTTTGAATCAAGAACAATGCATATGAAGGTATCATGGACGTTGTTGGAAGATGTTTGCACGTGTGCAAGGAGTGTGTGGACATGTTTGCATGGTTCCAAGGCGTGATGAAGAGATGTGGACGTAAAAATTGGTCGGAAAGGTCCAACCGACTAGGTTATGGACCCAGGCTGCAACTGAGTCGGGTTTGACTCAAATATGGAAAGTTTCGAGTTGGTTATGATAGGATTTTTTGTGGGTCACGAATTTGAGTTGTTTTAGGAATGTTGGATACGTTCCTAAGGTGTCTAGAAGTCTTAAGATTGCTTCTATCTGCGTATAGAAGAGTCTTGAGCAGTTACGGAAAGTTACGATTCGTGATTTGAGTAGGATTAGAGTCCTAGTTGAGATTGGGTTGGCCTAAGGGTGGTTATATAAGCAAGGGAGGCCAGAGCTCGTGGTATACGACTTTTGGGTTGTTCCTCTTGTGTTATATTGAATAAAATTCATATTTGAAAGGAACGTTTGTGCCTTGTTCGTCCGACTTATTTCTGTTAAGTCTTTCTCGTCGAGTTTCTGCACAACGCTACCTTACTTCAGTGGTTTTATCATAACTCGAGTTTTACAGATCCAATTGACATGATTATTTTTGGGTTGTCTTCACAACTTGATTATCTATCATCTATCAGAAATTCACGGTCATTCGATTTGTGGTTTATGATCTACATGAGTTTCTTTGCAGCATTCTAGAACTGTTTTTTATTCGGTAGAACAGATTGACCTTTGTTCGATCTTTCGATTGTAACTTGAGTTTCTCTCGACGGATTTGAGTGATTCTTATTGTGTTGTCTTCATGACTTGATTCTCTCTAATATCTATCACTTTTGTCACGGTGAAACATGTTTAGATTAGTCTCACACATGATTTCTTTAATAGATTGTTTTTCTGCCGAAGGGGTTGGGTTTTTATTGCCTCCGCTGAAAAAGTTTTAATCTACCATTCACCCCCCCTCTGGTAGTTTTTCACGTGCTCTTCGATCCTACACATATGAAGGTATCGTGGACATCTTTGGAAGATGTTTGCACGTATGCAAGGAGTGCATGGACGTAGCTACATGGTTCCGAGGCGTGATAAAGAGATGTGGACGTAAAAAATTGGTTGGAAAGGTCCAACCGACTAGGTTATGGACTCAAGCTGCAGCTGAGTCGTGTTTGACTCAAATATGGAAAGATTTGAGTTGGTTATGATAGGATTTTGTGTCGGTCACGAATTTGAGTTGTTTTAGGAATGTGGGATACGTTCCTAAGGTGTTTGGAAGTCTTAAGGTTGCTTCTATCTGCGTATAGAGGAGTCCTAAGAAGTTATGGAAAGTTTTGATTCGTGATTTGAGTAGGATTAGAGTCCTAGTTGAGATTGGGTTGGCCTAAGGGCTGGTTATATAAGCAAGGGAGGCCAGAGCTCGTGGTGCACGACTTTAGGGTTGTTGCTCTTGTGTTATATTGAATAAAATTCGTAGTTGAAAGGAACTTTTGTGCCTTGTTCATCCAACTTGTTCCAGACAAGTTTTTCTCGTCGAGTTTTCTGCACAACACTACCATTCTTTGGTGGTTTTATCATAACTCGAGTTTTACAAATCAAATTGACGTAATTATTTTTGGGTTGTCTTCACAAATTGATTATCTATGATATGTAAAAGTTTCACGGTCATTGGATTTGTGATTTTTTATCTACACGAGTTTCTTTGTAGCATTCCAGAACTGTTTTTCTCGGGTAGGACAGATTGACCTTTGTTCGATCTTTCGATCGTAACTTGAGTTTCTCTCGACGGATTTGAGTGATTCTTGTTGTGTCGTCTTCGTGACTTGATTCTCTCTGATATCTATCACTTTTGTCACAGTGGAACACGTTTAATTAGTCTCACACATGATTTCTTTAACAGATCATTTTTCCACCAAAGGGGTTAGAATTTAATTGTTTCCGCTGCATAAGATTTTTTAAATCTACCATTCACCCCCACTGGTATCTTTTCATGTGCTCTTCGATCCTACAATTGGTATCAGAGCCAAGGTGCACTAATCTTTGTGATTTGCACGTGTTTTTGACTAATCATCATGGAGAAATACTCCACCAAACCTTATGTGTTTAGTGGTATTGATTTTTAGGTTTGGAAGGCACGTATGGAAGCCTTCATCTAGGCTCAAGGCTTTGCAATATGGGAAAATGTATACAAGCCTTATGAAGTGCCATCAAACGATCAAGTTACCGCAACAAATATGAGAGACGTCGACAACAACAACAAGGCTCGAAACTTGATGATACAAGGATTAACTCAAAGCGACTTCGACCGTGTTGCACACCTCCGATCTGCATACGATGTGTGGAAAACACTTTGTGACTGCCACGAAGGATCCAACACGATCAAGGAGGTAATACAAGACATGTTCAAGAAAGAATACATGCGCTTCGAGATGCAACCCGGTGAGTATATTGATGACCTTTTTGCTCGCTTTAATAAAATTCTTAGCAACTTGCGTAGTGTCAATGTTAATTTTTCAGATGCTGAAAATGGCAATTGTTAAGTGCATTAGATATGTCAATTTGGGAGATGAAAGTAACATCTATTCGTGAATCTACTGGCATGAGTACACTTACTTTAGATGTGCTATATTCCAAGTTAAAAACTCATGAAATTGACATAATATCACGTAAGAACCCCAACAAGTCTATTGCTTTTGTTTCCCAACGTGACATGCCTAGCTCCAGTCAATCTTCATCTCGTGGTACACTTGCTTTGTTGTCCTCTCTAACCCTTGAACAGATTGAGGAATTCTCAGAGGAGGAGCTAGTACTTCTCGCTAGTAGGTTCTAAAAAGCATCGCAAAATGTTAGAACTAGAAGGAGAGGAAGCTCCGGACCTCAACAATGTTTCGAATGTGGTAAGACAGGACATTTTCGTTCAGATTGTCCTAACCTTTCAGGTCCTACTTCCCGGGATAAAAAGCAAACAAGGACGAAGCACTCTTCTGCAAAAGATACGAAGAAAAAGAAGGGTTTTATAGGACGTCAATTGGTAAGCAGTTTTATCTCTGCACTTCAAGAACTTAGCTCAAACGATGTGGACATTGGAAGTGACGAAGATTAAGATGATTTGGCAAACTTGTGCTTCATGGTGGGCAAATCAAGATCAAGTATGGAGGATGCAGAACACAACAGCGAAAATGAAGAGGTTACACGCTGGAGGAAGGAGAATATTTGGATTGTGGATTCAGGCTGCTCACGCCACATGACCAGTAACAAAGAATGGTTCTCCTCCCTCTCTTTCGTGTCACATGTAGAGAATGTTACTTTTGCCGATAATTCTTCAACTCCTATAATTGCTAAGGGTTCGGTTAGAGTAAATAGTCACTACACTTTGAAGGATGTGGCACTTGTTAAGAATTTGAAATACAACTTGCTTTCTGTTTCACAACTGCTAGAGAAAATTTGGAAATTATTTTCACTAAAAATTGTTGCAAAGTTGTAAATTCAAATAGTGAGCTTATTTTTAACGTGTCTCGATTTGGAAGAGTTTTTAAAGCTGATTTGGATATGTCTTCCTCTAAGCATAGGTGTCTAGTTGCTAATGATTCAAAGTACTTATATTTTTGGCATTGTAGACTTGGTCACGTAGGCGTTGATCATCTAACGCGTGTTAGTGCTCTTGGTCGCATACGTGGGCTGCCTAATCTTAAGGGGGGCGAAGAAATTGTGTGATCTTCTTGTAGATATGCTAAGATGGTTGCAGGTTCACATACTCCTCTCACAATGATCATGACAACTGAACTGTGTCAACTTTTGCACCTTGACACCGTAGGACCTTCATGTGTTCAATCCTTCAGAGGTAAATGGTACGTTCTTGTGATTGTCGATGATTATTCTAGATACTCCTGGGTTTACTTTATGGCATCTAAGAATGAAGCTTTTAGTCACTTTAGAACTTATTTCTTAGATTATCAATTGATCACACAGGATTTTTAAAAGCAATTAGAAGTGATAACGGAACCGAATCTAAAAATCAATCTTTTGATAATTTTTGTGCTGAAAATGGAATAGATCATCAATTTTCTTCACCATATGTACCTCAACAAAATGGTGTTGTAGAAAGAAAGAACAAAACCTTAGTTGAGCTGTCTAGGACTATGCTTGATGAATATCAAACTCCTAGGAAATTTTGGGTTGATGCGATTGCAACCGCTTGTTATGTCTCAAATTGTGTTTTCTTGCGTACTAAGCTTGGTAAAACACCATATGAGCTCCGAATTGGACATAGGCTCACACACTTTTGGGTCTTTGGTTGCAAATGCTTTGTTAAGAAACACGGTAATCTTGATAAATTTAAACCTAGATCCATTGATGGCATGTTTCTTGGTTATCCATGTCATACTAGAGGCTACCGTGTGCTTCTACTTGACACTAACAAAATTGTGGAGAGTTGTGAAGTGTCTTTTGATGAAGCTAGCACAGGTACTAGCTCAAACATTGCAGATCCGGATCCATATCCGCAGGGGGAGAGCATTTTCGTTGAAGATGAGGAAGAAGTGGTGCTGCTGCCCGAAAATTCAGCAGCTAATGACATTTTTCTAGCTCCTGATTTTGATTCACAGCCAGCACCGACGACCACCATTGCTGGTACAGATCCTCCTCAAGTCACAAGCTCATCGATTTGTGATGAACATGAAGAAGGAGAAGCTTGTGAAGTGTCCACTCCCTTCCGGTTTCGCAAAAGTCATCCTCCACAACAAATTATTGGAAGCTTGCACGAATGAGTCACACGATTCAGGTTTTGCGATCCAAACTCTCATGCTCATTCTGCTTTTGTTGCTTCTTTTGAACCCAAAGATATATCACACACACTCACTAATGAATCTTGGATTATTGCCATGCAAGAAGAGTTAGAAAATTTTGAAATGAATAATGTTTGGAAACTTGTACCCCCAACTCAAGGTCACACTTTAATTGGAACTAAATGGGTGTTGAAAAATAGACAAAGTGAGGATGCGGTTGTGGTTAGGAATAAGGCTAGGTTGGTTGCTCAAGGTTTCACACAAGTTGAAGGTCTAGATTTTGATGAAACTTTTGCTCCTGTTGCTAGATTAGAAGCCATAAGAATTTTGTTAGCTTTTGCTGCATCTAAACGTTTTAAGCTATATCAAATGGATGTTAAAAGTGATTTTCTTAATGGCTACATAGATGAGTACGTTTATGTCAAACAACCACCGGGTTTTGAAAATTCAGATCCTAATCATGTTTACAAACTGTCCAAAGCCTTGTACGGTCTCAAACAAGCCCCTAGAGCATGGTATGATAGGTTAAAAGCATTCTTACTTCAAAAGGGGTTTACCATGGGCAAGGTTGATAAAACTCTTTTTGTGCTTAAGCATGGCAATGACTCATTATTTGTTCAAGTGTATGTGGATGATATTATCTTTGGTTGTGCTTCTCATGCTCTTGTGTCCAAGATTTCAGCTATGATGAGTTCAGGATTTGAGACGTGTATGATGGGAGAACTCACATACTTTTAGGGACTGGAAATCAAGCAAACCAAGGAGGGTACCTTTGTGCATCAAACGAAGTATACAAAAGACCTCCTAAGGCACTTCAACATGGACAAAAGCAAGCCTCTTCGGACACCAATGAGAACAGCAACAACACTTGAGCTTGATGAAGATGGTGAACCCGTGGATCAAAAAGAATATAGAAGCATGATCAAATCACTTTAGTACCTCACGGCATTAAGACTGGACATACGATTCAGCGTATGTCTTTGTGCACGGTTTAAAGCCTCCCCACGTGTTTCACATCGTCAAGCCATCAAAAGGATTCTCAGGTACTTATATGGAACTCAAGAATTTGGCATTTTTCTTTCTTCTTCCTCAACCATTACTTTGAAAGCTTTTTCGGATGCTGATTTTGGGGGTTGTAGGATTGATCGGAAAAGTACCTCTGGTGCTTGTCATTTTCTTGGTAATTCACTTGTTGTTTGGTCCTCTAGGAAACAAAACTCAGTTGCACAATCCACAGCTGAATCTAAATATGTAGCTGCTGCTAGTGCTTGCTCACAAATTCTTTGGATTGTTCAAACACTTAAGGACTATGGGGTCGATCTACATAGTGTTCCACTGTTTTTTGTGATAACACTAGTGCCATTTGCATTGCTAAAAACCCTGTGCAACATTCTAGAACTAAGTACATTGACATTAGGTATCACTTTCTCTGTGATAATGTTGAAAAAGGAAATATTGTACTTCACCATGTAGATACCGAACAACAATTGGCTGACATTTTTACAAAACCTTTGGATTTCACTCGTTTTTGTTTCATTTGTAGTGAAATAGGGGTTATGCATCCTCATGGCTTACATTGAGAGGGAGTTTTGAAATTTGAGAAGTCTATGTGTGAATCTAAAGTTAAAATAATATGAGCATAGTATTTCATACATATATGACTTTGTGATTCCTTTTACATGCTGAAAGTTCTTACTACCTTACTCATGTTATACATTTTGTAGTTTTTGCCATGACTAGTAATTGGAATAATTACTTACGCTAAATCTAGTCATGATCGAACTTTCTTGCTGTTTTTAACTTGTTGCATGCTCACAAGTACTTTTAATAATGAAAAATAAATCAATCAACTATTCACATGTTGAGCTTTTATGATCAAATAAAACTGAGAAAAGATCAAGAGAATATGCATGCATCGCACTTCTTCTTCTGAGATGGCTTATCATTGCACTTATATATGAACTTGGAAGAAGTTGTCTATGACTAAAACCATGTCCTTAAGCTTCTGATTGTCAAATGACATAGGCTTGGCTTGGTTGGTTAGAATAAGGCAGATGCGCATATAATCTCTTGCAAATATCATATGATCTAAATTTGTGCTTTGAAAAATAATAAAATGCAGCAACAAGTGTCATGTTTTCAGGTTTTTATATAGTTAAGCTTGTGGGATCATGACTTGCTAAATTGAATATTACATTTGATCTGTAGCATGGATTACACTACTTTATGTATTCATTGATGTGATAGTGTAAGTTACTTGATAGTATGACTTGGATGAGCTTTGTTTTATATGTATATGTTATAATATGCTCATAACAATTAAAATTTGTCTTATAAACCTTGCTGAATACATTGTCAAAGGGGGAGAGATAATATGTGAATTTTAAAAGATAAGTATGCAAGGGGGAGAAATTGATTACACGTTGCACATATTCACAATTGCCTTCGGCACGATTCTTCTCAGGGGGAGAACTTCATTTTCTAATTTTATTTTTGTTTTACAAAGGGGGGGGGGGGGTAATTGTTTTCAAAACTTTTAATGTGAATAAGTCAATGTTCGGATCTTAAGTGGTGTTCCCAATGCATTCATCAAGGGGGAGATTGTGAGATCTATGTGTGCTGCATACATTGGATATGGCGATAAAAGTTTTGAATACTACCAAAACACCTTTATCATCAAGGTCCGGCGCTAGGTCCGGCTAGCTTTGGTAAGCTCCGGGTCAAGGTCTGGTTAGCATTGATCGTAGTGGTTCTGCTTCTATCTTCCAATGATTTGTACTTGCTTTACATTGATGGAAAGATTGCTTAGTATTCATTTGCTAAGTTTTTGGTGTGTTTTGGTGGTTATGGTTGATATCATTTTGCTATGTTTTGCAACATGCTTATGTGAGGTGCTCATGTAAGATGTTGTAGTTTTGAAACTAACGTGAGTCAAGTCGAGGACTTGTGCTCGAAAGTATTGGTTGTTTATTCATGTGCAGATGTTGCTTGAGTTCAATACATGCTTGGTGACGGGATCCATTGAACTAGTCTTAGGGAGAAGATGAGGTTCAACAACCAAGTTCGGGAGGAATCGTGGTTGAGTTGATCGCGAGGTTGCGCAGCATGTTTGAATCAAGAACAATGCATATGAAGGTATCGTGGACGATGTTGGAAGATGTTTGCACGTATGCCAGGAGTGCATGGACGTGGCTACATGGTTCTGAGGCGTGATGAAGAGATGTGGACGTAAAAAATTGGTCAGAAAGGTCCAACCGACTAGGTTATGGACTCAAGTTGCGGCTGAGTCGTGTTTGACTCAAATATGGAAAAATTTGAGTTGGTTATGATAGGTTATCGTGTGGGTCACGAATTTAAGTTGTTTTAGGAATGTGGGATGCATTCCTAAGGTGTTTGGAAGTATTAAGATTGCTTCTATCTGTGTATAGAAGAGTCCTAAGCAGTTATGGAAAGTTTCGATTCGTGATTTGAGTAGGATTAGAGTACTAGTTGAGATTGGGTTGGCCTAAGAACTGGTTATATAAGCAAGGGAGGCCAGAGCTCGTGGTGCACAACTTTGGGGCTGTTCCTCTTGTGTTCTATTGAATAAAATTCATAGTTGAAATGAACTTTTGTGCCTTGTTCGTCCAACTTGTTCCAGACAAGTTTTTTTCTCGTCGAGTTTTCTGCACAGCACTACCTTTCTTCAGTGGTTTTATCATAACTCGAGTTTTACAGATCCAATTGATGTAATTATTTTGGTGTTGTCTTCAAAACTTGATTATCTATCATATGTCAAAATTTCACGGTCATTGGATTTGTGATTTTTTATCTACATGAGTTTCTTTGCAGCGTTCCAGAACTGTTTTTCTCCGGTAGGACAGATTGACCTTTGTTCGATCTTTCGATCGTAACTTGAGTTTCTCTTGACGGATTTGAGTGATTCTTGTTGTGTAGTCTTTGTGACTTGACTATCTCTGGTACCTATCACTTCTGTCACGGTGAAACACGTTTAGATTAGTTTCACACACGATTTCTTTAACAGATCATTTTTCCGCCGAAGGGGTTGGGATTTAATTGTTTTCACTGCGTAAGATTTTTTAAAACTACCATTCACCCCCCCTCTGGTAGATTTTCACGTGCTCTTCAATCCTACACTATGCAATGCCCATGAGAACCAAGAGAGAATTACTTGGGCCGAATTCAAGGAAAGTTTCCATTCTCATTATGTGCCTGAAGGTGTTATGATTCTGAAGAGGCAGGAATTGGAGAACCTAAGGCAAGGAAGATCGAGTGCTGGTGAATATATCAATAAATTCACTCATCTTTCAAGGTATGCACCAGAGGATGTGAGCTGGGACAGTCGGAAGCAATATTTGTTCATGAGGGGCTTGAACAATGAGATCCTAGTGCAATTGTGACTATGCCAACTTCCAGAAGCTTGTGGATAAAGCAATTGTTGTGGAGAATAAGGTTCGTGAGATGGAGCAAGACAACAAGAGGAAGGCGCCATGTCAAGGACAGCAACAAGGAAGTAATGTGCGCCCTTGCTTTGCACCACCCATTGTGCCCTATTTCAGCTCCTCTGTGCCTGCTCATCACCTTGGATTTGCACCGCGCCCAGCTCAGTTCATGCAGCAGCGCCCTGTCATGCAAGCACCTAGGCCTCCAATGCCTTACGCACCTCGAGCCAACTTATTTGGTGCAAATGCACAGAATAAAGTCCGTACAAATTCTGGTGCAGCAAAGAAGTGCTATACTTGTGGAGAAGCTAGACACTTTGCACATCAATGTCCTAAGTCAGGCCTTGGTCAAGGAAGCAATGCGCCGAGGCAAAACCCGAGACCCAATGGAGGACAGCCGTAAAGGAATCATGGACAGCGGAATTCTGCTCGTGCCAACGTGAACCATGTCTCTACGGAGGATGCGCAACAAGCTGATGACGTAGTGATTGGTATGTTTCTCGCAAACTCCAATCCGACAACTATGTTATTTGATTTTAGAGCGGCACATTCATTCATTGCATCGAAATATGTTGCCAAGTATAGTTTGCCTATCTCTCATATGAAGTTTACTCTATTGGTTAAGTCTCCTAGAGGAGAGATGAGGACAAATATAGTATGTCCAAAAGTAAGCCTTAGAATAAGGGGGGTAGACTTCTTTGCCAACCTCATTGTCTTGGATTCCAAAGGATTGGACATTATACTTGGTATGGACTGGTTGAGGAAGCACAATGGAGTTATTGAGTGTGCCATGAAGACGGTGAAGTTGACCAATGAGGAAGGTATCACCATAGAATTTGAAGCATCGCAACATGCCCCAAAACAATTAAACCTGAATCACATGGATGGTACCACAATTGAGCAGATTCCAGTGGTGTGCTAATTTTTGGATGTGTTTCCGGATGAGTTGTCAGGTATGCCACCTTACCGAGACATTGAGTTTGTTATTGATTTAATACCTGGAACTGCACCTATAGCTAAGAGGCCATATAGAACGCCTCCTAAGGAATTAGCGGAGCTCAAGAAGCAAATTCAAGAGCAACTAGAGAAGTGTTTTATTCACCCCAGCTCTTCACCTTGGGAGCGTCCGTTCTTTTTGTGGACAAGAAGGATGGGTCACAAAGAATGTGTGTGGATTACCGAGCTCTCAACAAGGTAACAATCAGGAACAAGTATACCTTGCCCCGTATATTGGACTTGTTTGATCATATGAAGGGTGCTTGTGTTTTCTCCAAGATTGATTTGAGATCAGGCTACTTCCAAATGAAGATTAGACCATCGGGCATACCCAAGACACCTTTTAGGACACGGTATGGATCATATGTGTACACCGTGATGTCCTTTGGATTGACCAATGCACCTGCCTATTTTATGTACCTCATGAATAAGGTCTTCATGGAGTACTTGGATAAGTTTGTAGTGGTGTTCATAGACGACATTATGATCTACTCAAAGGATGAGAAGGAACATGAGGAACACTTGAGGCTTACGTTGCAGAAATTGAGGGAGCATCATTTGTATACTAAGTTTAGCAAGTGCCAGTTTTGGTTGATAGAAGTACCGTTTATGGGTCATATCATCTCGGGAGGAGGAGTATCAGTTGACCCAGGAAAGGTGAGGGATGTGCTAAAGTGGGAGCCACCACAAACCGTAAAGGAGATCTGGAGTTTTCTTGGGATGGTTGGGTATACCGTCGATTCATCAAGGACATTTCCAAGATAGCCAAGCCAATGACGGAGTTGCTAATGAAGGAGAAAGTGTTTCAATGGACTCAATCTTCTCAAGAAAGTTTTGAGGAGTTGAAGAAAAGGTTAACAACAGCCCCAGTTTTGGTACTGTCCGACGTGAGCGAGAGCTTTGATATCTATTGTGATGCATCGAGACAAGGACTTGGATATGTGCTCATGCAAGAAGGTCAAGTGGTAGCATACCCATCAAGACAATTGAAGAAACATGAGCAGAATTACCCAACGCATGACTTGGAACTCGCAGTCGTGGTACACGCATTAAAAATTTGGAGACACTATATCCTTGGACATAGGCGTGAAATTTATACGGATTACAAGAGTCTTAAGTATATTTTCACACAAACGGATCTGAACTTGAGGCAACAAAGATTGTTGGAGCTCATTAAAGATTATGACTTGGGAATCAACTATCATCCAGGAAAGTCTAATGTGGTGGCCGATGCCTTGAGCCGGAAAGGAGTAAGTAATCAGCTCACGGTTCAAGAGTTGCCATCCGAGTTATGTAAGGAGTTCGAACGGTTGAACCTTGGATTCGTAAATGAGATGGAGATGATGGAGTTAAACCCAACACTAGAGCAATAAATTCGGGAAGGCCAAACCAAGGATGAGGAAATTCGGGAAATCAAGGAAACAACCCAAGAGGGGGAGATAATTTAGATTCAATGAGGATGAACATGGTACCTTATGGCTGGGAAAAAGGATTGTCATGCCGAATGTGAAGCATATTCGGGAGACAATACTACAAGAGGCACATGACTCACCATACTCGATTCACCCCAGTTGTACAAAGATGTACAAGGACTTGAAGACGTGTGATTGGTGGGCTAGCATGAAGAAGGACATAACCGCATATGTAGCATTGTGTGATGTGTGCCAACGAGTCAAGGTGTAACATCAAAGGCCAGCTGGATTATTGCAACCATTGAAGATTCTGGAATGGAAGTGAGAAGAAATCGGTATGGACTTTATAGTTGGATTGCCACATACTCAGTCTGATTATGACTAAATTTGTGTAATTGTGGATCGGTTGACCAAATCAGCTCATTTTATTCCTGTGAAGATCAAGTATACAGCTGCACAGTTGGCTAAAATATACAAGGAGCATATCGTGTGTCGACACAGGGTACCAAAGAAGATAGTATCGGATAGATGTTATCAATTTACCTCCAGGTTTTGGCATACATTGCATGAAGCATTGGGAACAAGGTTGAATTTTAGTTCAGCATATCACCCTCAAACGGATGGACAAACTGAGAGGACCAATCAGATTTTGGAGGACATGTTAAGAGCTTGTGCTTTGAAGCATGGGAAAAACTGGGACAAGAGCTTGCCATACGTGGAATTCTCATACAACAATAGTTACCAAGCATGTTTGAAAATGTCACCTTATGAAGCACTATATAGAAGGAAGTGTAGGACACCCTTGTTTTGGAATGAGATAGGAGAAACTCAAGTATTTGGACTTGACATGTTGCAAGAAGTTGAAAACAAGTTCTGATTATTCATGAAAAGTTGAGGGCTGCTCAATCAAGGCAAAAAGGCTATGCAGACAATAGGAGAAGGAAACTAGCCTTCGAAGTGGGGGACTTTGTTTACCACAAGGTGTCACCAATGAGAGGTCATAAGAGGTTTAACATAAAAGGCAAGTTAGCACCTCGATACATTGGGCCATTCAAGATTTTGGACAAAAGAGGAGAAGTAGCGTATAAGTTGGAGATGCCAGCTCACTTATTGGATGTTCATGATGTCTTTCATGTTTCCCAGCTCAAGAAGTGCTTGAGAGTACCAGAAGAACAAGTGCCAATGGAAGAATTGGAACTAGAGGAAGATTTGACTTATGCCTAGCAACCGATCAAAATCTTGGAAACCAAGGAGAGGGTCAAAAGGAACAAGGTTATTAGATGATGTAAAGTTCAATGGAAGCATCATACGGAATCAGAGGCAACATGGGAGTTGGAGGATGATCTCAAGAAGGAATTTCCCTATCTTCTCACTTCCGCATCAAATCTCGAGGGCGAGAGTCATTTTAAGGTGGGTAGGTTTATAACACCCTCATTTTCATCCGTCATGCACTGCATACATTCATATATATGTTTAACATTGAGCAACATAAACAGGAACAAGTTTAAAATGAATTTAGAGTTAAACTGCACTTAAGAATTATGGGAAGTGCGAACTAGTGCGATTTCTCTCTGACCTCGCTTGGACTTGTCCGTTTTGCTGCGGACTAGTCTGTTTTTCCCTCTGGACACTTTTAGACTTGTCCGGTCCTGTGCGGACTAGTCCGGTGTTCCAATTCCTTGAAAATTTGCTATGTCCCTGGACTTGTCCGGACTTGTCCGATGTTCCAGCGGACTTGTCCGTTTTTTTCCTCTGACTAAAGTCGGACTTGTTCGATTTTGGCCAGACTTGTCTATTTTTCCCCTCTGGATAAGTTCGGACTTGTCCGATGTCCAGTGCGGACTTGTCCAATTTCTCTCTATCAACCTTCGGACTAGTCCGGCTCTTTTCGGACTTGTCCGATAAATCGTGACTCCGAGTTTATCTTTTGTTTCATGACTTGTTTCTTGGGTTTTATGTTAAGCGGGCCTAGGGACGTCGTGCCTAACTCTTTTAGAGCCCATGTGTGACTCTAAACCGACCTCTACTCACCCCCAAACTCGAAATCCATCTAACCCTAACCTCCACCTCTATATAAACAACCCCACCCCTTGGCTTGACATCTATTTGCCACTTTTCCACCACAACCAAACCCTAGCTCGTGAATAGCTGTGAGGACCGGGTCCACACATTCTAAGAATCACAGAGGGTGGTGCCGTGCGATGCGGCACCCAACAGCACACACGAAAAGAATACGACAAAATACAAAGTTTTATTGATATAAACAGCAGAAGTCTTTTACAATACTTAATATACAGCGAAAGATAATATTCATAGCTAAACTCTCAACCTAGCTATGCAAAAGTGCAGCCGTCCAGCCCGTGGACGCTACACACTAGCCACACACAATTTTACTGCGGCGTGCAGGGCTCCCATTCGACGGTATATCCCGACGGGGGCATTCGCCTTGTCCTCGGTCCCTTCCTCATAAGTCTCACATGCAAACAACTTAATATAGGAACTTGAGCAAGAAGGCTCAACAAGACTTAACCGTCTCACCTAAACATGGAACTCTATATGCAGGGATACTTAACATAGGACTAGATATAGCAGTAAATGACTCGCTTGTACGTTGATCATCATTTTTACAAGTTAATAGCAGCAGATTAAATTTTCAATAACAGTAACTTTAATGAGCCTAATCTATAGCAAACATAGTGGCAAGACAATTATATTTCAATACATTGTATTCTCCTGACTTCTTCAGTACTTACTACATCACAGCACAGTGAACAAGCGGTACTCAAATAACTGTGAGGGACGATGATTGCGATCAGGACACACCCGAATAACACGTCACGTACACCCGTGCCTAAGGAGCGTGCCTTGCTCCTCATCACGTCTGACGCAGCAACTAGAAAACTCAAACGTCGAACCGGTCCCACCATAGCGGGCATAAGGTTCCCGCACGGACCGTGAATGTGCCCGCTGGCGAATTTACACCTTAATCCCCTCAGCCCACCCCTATCGACAATGGGTTATGCCTCGACATCCAAGTTATCAAGTTACAATGGTTTCCTAGGTTCCATATGCCCAGTATGCATTCGGTATTGTTCAAACTTGTCCAGCAGAGCCGCACACGGATCGGTCCTCAATTGACATAAGCAGGGCTACGCATTTGAGACCACGTCTTGCTGCATTCTACCCGCTGCTCGGTCTCAGTTTCACATTTCTAAACCATTCATTGATTCAATTCATCCCATGTGAAAAATCCTATCTCGCGAGTAGATTTCAACTACTCGACTTCCACCGGATTCCTATAAACATTAGCATGGCAGTGTCTACTTGTCAAGCTCTAGACCTACCCAATACTCCATGGGATTTGTGGGTCATGCAAGTGGAGTAACAAGTACCTTAGCCCTAATGCACAAAACTCATCCTAGACATAAGTGATACAAATAGAAAATTTGAAATAGCACTTAAATGCAAACCGGGGCTTGCCTAGCTATGAGTCAGAGGGGAAGTTAGCTTCTGGAAGTAGAGTCTCAAAGGGCTCCGGGTCCTCCTCGATCTCGGTCACTATATGATATGCAATATATAAAGTACATGAGTGATATCTAAACTATAGAGAAGATCTTATAAATACTGATTAGGTATGTAAATGATTTTCATTGGCTTTGGGATTTTTATAGTTGACACTAGGATTTATGGGGAAGATCTTGACCAAAAATTGGAGATGTTCAAGGAAGCTTGTTGTCTTTAAAATTCCAACAAGAAAAAGGATTCTCTAAATTTTGGTACTGAATCTGTAGCTTTCTCATGGCTACTAGTAGGTGATTATGGTAGAGAAGGTTCCACTGGTTGTATGAAAATTGTTTTAATAATTTTCTAAGCTTCCTACAGGGATAAATTGATTTTACAAATTTGCAAGAAATTCTGAATTGGTTACTGTAGTTTTCCCAATTTTTCCACTACATAGAGATTTGGAGCACTGATCAACCCAGTAAATGAAGTCCAATGAACTTGAAATTTGTAATGGAGATCAAGTGTGTTTTTAATAGTGTTATGACAAAAATTGGGAATTTTCCAATTAACATAACAGAAGTAATTAATTTCCCAAGCAGTTAATTTAATATAATTAATTATGAAAATTCTGGGAGTTTCATGTCCAACAAATGGTTTCACTGCAAATATTAGAATAAGAGGAGTCTACCAGAATCTATTTGGAATTATTTGATCAAGTATGCTAGGAGTAATCGATTTTGAAAGTTTGCTCAAAATCTGGAATTAATTTACAATGGGAAAGTTCAAATAAATTGGCCCGGTCCCACTCATTTAAATTGGGCCAATCAGAGCTGGGCCGCACTGAGAGCCTCGGGGTTAACCCGCGTAGCCGCATTTAATCCGGGCCACAGCCAATCTGAGGGGAAACAACCGACACTAACCGGTGGGACCCGCGTGTCGTCTTCTACCTCGCGACGCGCGGTTCGGCCGCAGCGGCGCAGCACCGGTGAGCTTGCCGGGATGGCTGCGTCGACCTCCTCCCAGCCTAGCCTAGACCGTATAACCTTAAAATCGACCGCGCAAGACGATTGTGGGGTCCAATCGTGGTGGCGACGGCCGGAGATGGCGGCGCCACGACGGCGGCGAAGCTAGGGTTTTGGTGATGCTCTGGATATGCATGCAGAACCATCCTTTGCTGCTGCTGTTGTTGTGGATATGGTGGTTGAAAACGCGGCGTGTTGAAAGATCGACCGCAGAAATTGCTGCGGTCGCGCTGGTGGCTGCCATCGCTGACCGTATGGTGAGCGATACATCACACGGTACTTCTGCGGACCACCCCCGCTGCTGCTCGACAGCGCGATCCATTTCCACATATCAGAAACGAGCTCGCGTTGAGCGTCCTCTTGTACAATCACGGCATTGACGATGTCGCTGAAGGTGCCGCAGTTGCATTGTGCGAGTTGAACCTTCATCTTCGGATTAAGGCCCCGGAAAAATATGTCTCTCTTCTTATCTTCCGTCCCCACATATTCGGGCGCGTACTGTGCCAAATGATTGAATGTGCGGGAGTATTCATGGGCACTCCTCCCGCCTTGCTTTAGCTCCAAAAATTCTTGAAGCTTCCTCTTCATTATTCCGTGAGAGATATGGTAGGCGCGGAATGCCTCCCGGAATTCGGTCCAGGTGACTGCATGACCGGCCGGCAGTGAGACGATGAAGTTCGCCCACCAAGCATCGGCTTATCCTTGAAGCTGTTGCGCTGCAAACAGCGCCTTCTGCTGTTCGGTGCATCACAGCAAACCGAACTTCACCTCAAGAGTGCGGATAAAGTTGTCCGCTTCCAGAGGCTCCTCGGCCTCCGTGAAGACTGGTGGATGCGTCGCCAAGAAATCTGAATACGAGCTTTGTTGGGGCTTGCGTGGCCCATTGTCTTTTTGTCCCCCTTAACGGGACGAATTTTGAAACAACATACACAGTAACTCGGTGAGCTTGCTTGGGAATGGCGCAAGAAGCTCGGGGAAAGGCTAGGAACGTTCCTGGAAGCATGAGGAATATGACCAGGGGGAGAAAAAGGGACAAATCACTGGCAAAGTCGACTTCAACGGTGGACTGATGGATTCTTCGTGGCGGCGGGGAAAACTTGAAATTCTACCTCATCGCTCGATGACTTCCCTTCATTTTTGGTGAGCTGGTGTGCTGGAAGATCTAGAAGATATTACTTGATTGGATTGAAAAATTATTGCACGTAGAAACGGAATTAAACCAATGATCTAGTGACCTCGGTATGAATTGGCCACGGTGAAACTCGATATATAGACGCTAGAAGGCACGATAGAGGCTCAAACTTCACCAGAAGCATATATGTACCTTTGCATTCCTTATTGCTTCAAGGAAGGAGACGAGGACTTGCTTGTGGTGGCCTGTCCTCATGGAGCAGAAGGTTTCCCAGTGGCTTCACCTGCGAACTCCGGGAAGACTTCAAAATACCAAGACAAACCGTAAGGGAAGAGGGAACCATTGGTACCAGATGCTGGAGGGAAGCTTGGCGCACCATTTTGCTGTTGCACTCGGGCGCCAACTCGGCCTGGACGCGGAGCTATGCGGGGAGGCAGCAAGGGCGGCGGGGAGGGCTCAGGAGAGAACAGAGGAGAAATACTGCTTGCTTTTTCCACCCGGACGCCGGCGCAGAGATAGGGAGGGAGAGGTGTGAGGAGCACACCATGATGCAGGCAAGCAAGAAGCTCACTGGCAGGGTGCATGCCGTGCAGTGTCGACCGGGGCAGCGCCGGAAAAACGGCGTGCAGAGCACTACTGAAAATGTCCCCCTGACCAGTAGGTCCCACTGCCCCCTTAAGTAAATCCTTCTCTGGTAATTTAATTCCACCACCTAGAATTGTCCAAAAATTCCAGATTTTGTGGAGAGGTCAACTCAAATGTGTGGATTCAAATTCTGGAATTTGATTTCACAATTGGTTCAGTTTCAGATGGATTTCAAATTCAAATTTGAATTTGAAAGGAATTCAATGTACCCATTGAATTAAATAGAATTTGAGCTCCAAATATTATGAACATTTGCAGGGGTGCTATTTGGAATATTTGGAAGCTAATGGTGAACTCAAATTTTTATTTTGGGAAGTTTGAACAGGAACTAAATTTGAATTTATGAATTCCCTCAATTGAGGTTTAAAGTGGTTTGAATTTTTCAGATTCCAATTTGATTTATTTTTTTCCCATCTCAATTTAGTTCCTCCTATATAACCTTTGTACTTTGAATTTAGGGCTTTTACATTCCTCCCCCCTTAAAATAATCTCGTCTCGAGATTACAAATAAAAGAGACGGATGTAAAAAGATTACCGGATATGCAATGATAATAACTCCGGATAGTTTGATCGGAGATAGTCCTAGCTTTTCCATGTCGCTTCTCCAGCGGTATGGTTGCTCCACAAGACTTTATAGAAGTACAAAGTCCGGTTTCTGGTGCTGTGAGTCTTTTCATCGATAATCCGAATCGGATATTCAGAATAAGTGAGATTCGGTTGGAGATCCTCGATGTCTTCGGTGCGGATTTCAGCTGAGGGTTTAAGACATTTCCACAGCTGAGAAATGTGAAATACATTATGAACTCCCGAAAATGATGCCGGTAACTCCATATGATAGGCCACGGTCCGCATTTTTCAATGACTGCGAACGGACCGATGAATCGTGGAGCAAGCTTTCCCTTCACTGCAAAACGATGAATCCCTTTCATGGGAGAGACACGAAGATAAATGTGGTCTCCGATGTCGAAGTGGAGAGGTCGACATCTTTTATCCGCATAGCTTTTCCAATGAGATTGAGCAGCCTTGATATTGGCTTGGATCACTCGTACTCGTTCTTCGGCTTCATTTACAAGATCAATGTTGTATATAACCCGCTCGCCGGATTCACACCAGTTGAGTGGTGTGCGACATTTCCGGCCGTAGAGAGCTTCATACGTCTCCATCTTGATGCTAGCTTGATAGCCATTGTTATATGAGAACTCCGCCAATTTGTACCGTGGTGGATGGCACAAGTGTGTAGCATATCTTCCAAAACTTGATTCACCCGTTCAGTTTGACCATCAGTTTGCGGGTGATATGCAGAGCTTCTGACCAGTTTTGTCCCCAATGATGCGTGCAGCTGCTCCCAAAAACGAGCAACGAACAGCGCACCGCGATCAGAAATAATCGTCCGGGAAATTCCGTGCAAGCACATGACTCTTGCAATATTCAATTCCACATACTTCTTGGCGATGTAGTTTGTATGTACAGGGATGAAATGAGCTGATTTGGTTAGTCGATCAACTATCACCCAAATCGAATCATGCTTGTGGAAGGTGAGAGGTAATCCGACAATAAAATACATACTAATATCCTCCCATTTCCACGCTGGAATTTTTAATGGTTGCAGCTGTCCGGCTTTACTCATGTGGTCGGCTTTCACCCATCGACATGTATCACACTCTGATACGTACCTTGCAATTTCTCTCTTCATCCGTGTCCACCAAAATCTGGTTTTCAAATCTGAGTACATCTTGTTGCTGCCCGGATCAATAGAGTAATTGGATAAGTGATCTTCATCCAAGATTTTCTTCTGAAGTGTCGTGTCATGGGGTATCACGATACGATCCTTGAACCATAGGGTACCATGTTCATCACTTCCGAAGCACATCATTTCCCCATTCTTCATTCTCCTGCGAATGTGCAACATACCCACGTCTTTCCTTTGAGCCTCCATAATCTCGGCTAGGGATGAGGGCAAGATTGTATAGCACTCCATAGGGAACCAAGTATAAACTCGGCTCATCCTCTTCCATCGGAGTGATGCACAGATTGTTGACGTGAGACTTGCGGCTCAGCGTATCGGCAACTACATTTGCCTTGCCGGGATGGTAATGAATTTCAATCTTATAATCTTTGATCAGTTCTAACCATCTTTGCTGCCGCATATTCAGCTCCTTCTGAGTGAAGATATATTTCAGACTGTTGTGATCGGTGTAGAGGTGCACTAAATTTCCGAGTAAATAATGCCTCCACATTTTGGAAGCGAGCACCATAGCAACCAGTTCAAGGTCATGAATTGGATAATTCTGCTCATGATTTCGGAGCTGCTGTGAGACATATGCAATCACGCGGCCGTCTTGCCTTAATATGCAGCCAAGACCAATGTCGGACGCATCACAATAAATGTCGAAGGATTTGATCGTATCCAGCTAAGCTAGCACTGGGGCTATTGTGAGATGTTTTACCAATTCTTAGAATGCATCCTCAGATGCCTTGCTCCAAATATATTTAGTCCCCTTTTTCAGCAGCTCCTTTATTGGTTTAGCGATATTTGAGATGCTCGGAATGAACCTCCGATAATATCCCGCTAACCCAAGGAAACTGTGAACTTCGTGGACGGATGTTGGAGACTTCCATTTCAGCACTTGTACAATTTTGCTTGGATCTACATCAATGCCCTCCGCTGAAATAATGTGGTCAAGAAATAGTACTTGTTTGATCCAAAACTCACACTTGCTGAATTTTGCATAAAGCTTGTGATCTCGCAATCGTTGGAGCACGATATGCAAGTGTCTTGCGTGTTCTTCTTCTGATTTTTAATAAACCATAATATCGTTGATGAAGACCATGACAAACTTGTCCAACTCCGGCATGAAAACAGAATTCATGAGGTACATGAAGTGAGCCGGCACGTTGGTAAGTCCAAACGACATGACGAGATATTCATAGAGCCCGTATCTCGTTGAGAATGTCGTCTTCGGTATATCCTCCAGTTGGATTTTTATTTGATGATATCTGGACCGAAGATCCATATTCAAAAATACTTTAGCACCCACTAATTGATCAAATAAAATATTGATCCACGGTAGTGGATACTTGTTCTTGATCGTCATGGCTTTGAGCGACGATAGTCCACACATAGACGTAACGTTTTGTCCTTCTTCTTTACAAATAATGCGGAGCAGCCCCAAGGTGATGAACTTGGGCATATGAGACCTTTGTCCAGCAGGTCCTTCAAATGCTCCTTTAATTCTGCCAAATCATATGGGGCCATCTTGTACAGCCTTCGAGAAATAGGCGTGGTTCCCGGGATAAGTTCAATCTTGAACACGATGTCCCTATCCGGTGGAATACCCGGAAGGTCGTTGGGAAACTCGTCCGGATATTCACGGACAACAGGAATGTCCTCAAGATTTGTGGCTTCCGTGTTGTAGGTGGCTGGAATTTCTTGGATAAGGCGGTCTAGAATAAGAGTGTGTCATTCATATAGTGGAGAGTTCAAATGGACCACACGTGGAACAATGTCAAGGACAACACCATGACGGTGCAGCCGCGACATCCCTAATATGAACTCAAGCTTTTGACCCTCTAATATCATTAGAGAAGTCGGATAGATATTCCCACCCATCTTAAGTTGTGCTTTAGGGACTTTCATGTCCGCTGCTATTTTCCCACCCGGAGAGCAAATCAAATATGGACTTTTGTGGGAGTGATAGGTAATTGATGCTTGACAACATAAGATTGGCTAATGAAATTATGGGTGGCACCAGAGTCAAATAATATGACTACGGGATTTTGGAGTAGAGAAAACATACCCACGAGAATGGGTTCGCCTTCTGGCACATCTTCGGGATCTAAGTGGTGGATGTTGCCGGGTTTTGGTGCTGGTTTCTTGGGCTGGTTGCGGAGTTGAACGGCACCCCGATATGGTGCTTGTCCGCTCCTTTGACGCTGCTCGGGACAGTCTCTCGCAAAATGCCCGGCACGGCCACACGTATAGCACGTGTACTGTGCCGGGTTCCCTCGAATCTGCAGACAGAATCCTGATGCACGTGGTGGAGGTGGATATGCATGCAGAACCATCCTTTGCTGCTGCTGTTGTTGTGGATATGGTGGTTGAAAACGCGGCGTGTTGAAAGATCGACCGCAGAAATTGCTGCGGTCGCGCTGGTGGCTGCCATCGCTGACCGTATGGTGAGCGATACATCACACGGTACTTCTGCGGACCACCCCCGCTGCTGCTCGACAGCGCGATCCATTTCCACATATCAGAAACGAGCTCGCGTTGAGCGTCCTCTTGTACAATCACGGCATTGACGATGTCGCTGAAGGTGCCGCAGTTGCATTGTGCGAGTTGAACCTTCATCTTCGGATTAAGGCCCCGGAAAAATATGTCTCTCTTCTTATCTTCCGTCCCCACATATTCGGGCGCGTACTGTGCCAAATGATTGAATGTGCGGGAGTATTCATGGGCACTCCTCCCGCCTTGCTTTAGCTCCAAAAATTCTTGAAGCTTCCTCTTCATTATTCCGTGAGAGATATGGTAGGCGCGGAATGCCTCCCGGAATTCGGTCCAGGTGACTGCATGACCGGCCGGCAGTGAGACGATGAAGTTCGCCCACCAAGCATCGGCTTATCCTTGAAGCTGTTGCGCTGCAAACAGCGCCTTCTGCTGTTCGGTGCATCACAGCAAACCGAACTTCACCTCAAGAGTGCGGATAAAGTTGTCCGCTTCCAGAGGCTCCTCGGCCTCCGTGAAGACTGGTGGATGCGTCGCCAAGAAATCTGAATACGAGCTTTGTTGGGGCTTGCGTGGCCCATTGTCTTTTTGTCCCCCTTAACGGGACGAATTTTGAAACAACATACACAGTAACTCGGTTTGCTAGTCGCGCAAGCCGAGTACTGCGGCCAGAATCTCCACGAGCGTCCTCGGAGGTTCAGGTGGTTGTGGTGGAGGTACATGTTGCTGTGGTGTCGCGGTTTGCTCCCGGCTCGGAAATTCATCCTCACGGCCATGGCTAGATCCTCCTATCTCGGGCGTAGAGCGTGTACGCACCGTTCTGCATCCACATGATTTAAAACAGCAACATGTTTGCTTTCTTCATCCGTTTTATACCATAGTAGTGCAAGTAATGACAATGTGATAATTGCATAACATTCACATATATTCATAAAGTACAAACATTATACAAGATATATTATCTCATGACCAAGTGTACAATAGTGATTTCCAAAATGACGGACTCACTCTATGGAGGTGCATCTCAACTATACTTTGTGTACATGAGTCGTCATACACACCTTGTCATCTTCTACACACCCACTACTATTTATAATATG
The DNA here is from genome assembly GCA_036927565.1 of Tuctoria greenei. Taxonomy (NCBI): domain Eukaryota; kingdom Viridiplantae; phylum Streptophyta; class Magnoliopsida; order Poales; family Poaceae; genus Tuctoria; species Tuctoria greenei. The sequence goes on from JAYESD010000006.1 coordinate 86,191,345, forward strand.
ACACAAACATGGCCACAAAATAAACACGAGCAACTACTATCCGTTGCCCTGTGATGGCAGTAGTGCTGCCCCCATCCTACTCCGATGCATCGTCATCGGCGTACTCAATTATCTCTGGATCTTCCTCCTCTGGATCTGAAGGTACTTGTTCACCCATGTTCGGCGGTATGTCCTGATCTGGTGGATAAACAACTGGTTGCAAATGTGCTTCGGCCTCAATCAAATTATCCTGAAGTTGCTCTGCCTCGTACTCTCAATTTTGAGCTTCCTCGATGGCTTCATCTCGTGCCTCGGTGACTACCAACAGCTGCTCTTGCTTTTGTTGCACCTCCAACTGACTCGCCCACGGTCCATCACAAGTTTCCTGCAACTCCTTGCGAGCTTGCCGCAGTTCGGCACGAGCCTTCCGCAATCTAGTGCGAGTGTGATGCAACTGATTCTCGGATTGATTTAGTCGGTGATTCGTTGGAGCCAGGAACGAACGTAGGTTCTCCTTGATATAATCAAGAGTGTCACCCCGTTCAGTAGCTTGCCTCAAGGCTTCGACTTGCTTCTGCAGGATTGCACCTTGTGCAAGAACCACCATGCTGGATGCAGCGGCAATTGTCCCAAGTGTTGACGAGGTTGTGTTGCCATATGGTCAATAGGCCACAACCATACGACGTTGCCACTCAAAACCAGCATCACCACGGACCGAAAGAAGAACAAATTGTGTCCCAGCCATGGCATCTTGATGAAGCTACCAAAGCTTCATAAGCGCTTCACCCGCTGCAAAGGCCCACGTGTCCTCCAAACGAACTCCCCGGAACATAACCGAAAAGGGAGCCCATCCATAAAAACGCGGACTTGCCGGGATGTCAACCAGGACGGTACATGACAGTACGCCTCTGTCAACCAACTCTTGACCCCAATAGCATGGCATCTCGATTAAGCCAAACTTTTGGAGCACCTCCCGCAGCTGGCTCGGGAAGCCCAGACGGTTGGTGCACGTGGAAAATACCCTTCTGTCTGGTAATAGCATCACATCCGTCATCTATAAAAGAAGTACTTGAAGGATTCAAATACTCAAATTAAACCAAATTTGTTTATAAACATATCATGGGTGTGAAAATTGAATTAGGAAAGTGAATTCAAATTCAAATGCCAAATGAAACATAACACTGGAATTCTGTCACAGTTCTGTTCCATCTGACCAGCCTGGAGAAACATGAAATTTTCATCCAGTTAGAGGCACCTTCAGAACTTGCATTAAACTACAAAGTTGTAGTACACTCAAATCAATTTCCAGAATGTATTTATTTGCCCCAAGATCATTCCTGTATGAGGATATATGATTTTTGAAAGTGGACATTGTTTCTGGAAAAATTTTGACAGCACCTCCTCTGTTTAAGGCTGATTTTGTCCACATTTTTCCAGATACAAAACATCAATATATGCAAAAATCATGAATTACAAAATTGTTGTATACATCATCAGGATAACATAAATGCATTATATGAAGTTATGTGTGGACTCTACTAAGAGATATGATGGAAACAATAACAGGGTACAGAAACTGTCCAGTCTCTGTCCAGATTTAACAGAGTTTGGAAATTTGGATTTTTCATTAGTTTACATGGGGCTTCTGATCTGGAGTTGAACCTAAGAGTTTTAGAGGACTCTCGAAACATTCCAACGATGTATTGTAGACCTTCAGGTGTGAAATATACAGGAAGTTATGCTGTTCCAAACATAGTCAATTTTCTGTCCATTTCACAGTTTGAACCAGGAACTGGTTACTTTAAGTTCAAATGATGTTTTCAAGTTTCAAATCTTGAAATCTGCCTTGGAGCTGAAAATAAACTTGTGGGGGACTTCCTCAAGTTCCAAAATTACAGGCCTGCATACCACAGTGACCCCATGATTAATTTTAAATCTGACCAGCACGCTCCAAAACAGAGATTACAAATTCAACCTTAGTCCTAAGTTGTGAATTTTTACTTGTTGTGGAGTCACACCACCAGCACGGATAATGTCGTCGACGTGCCTGATGAAACTCGAATGCAAGGACGGTACTACGCCCTCACCAATGAAAATCCTAAGCCGGTATTCCGGCATACGTCTCAACAGTGGCAGTAATGACGATCACTCGCAAAATGTTTTCTACTCGAGCTACTCAAATGCGGTTAGTGTACTGCATCTACACCCAAACGATAGATCAAACATATGGTGCCGTATGGCACAGCCCGCACGAGCGAACAGTTCACAATAATATATATGAAAGTAAAAATAATCATCCCGTATAATTCCATACGGGACGCCCCGAGTTAAGCCACGTCTCGAGGTACATGACCGGGTTTTCTACCACCCGACGGGGTCCCACGTCTTTGCATAGTGCTGCACCAGAAGGGGGTGCATCGGGTTATGTCCCACCCAACGGGGGCTTCGACTAATTTTGTAGCACCTTGGGGTACCGCGTGTCATATGTTCTCAGAAATATGGAGAGTTTCAGATACTCATATTAACATTCCCGTGCAAAGCCACGGAAACAATCACATGCTACCTCTCGCATGGTGAGCTTACCGCAATTTATCCTCTTGCGGTGGCGTACCTTACCTCTTACCTTACATTGGAGCGTCGTTACATAATTTAATAACACATAAGTTAGCTTTCAACCTTAAGTAACTAATACTATAATAGACCTTATGTGGGCATAGTACTAATCCTCACTCGACTACTCTTAAGTTTTCAAAATAGGCTCTTTTCGGGCGTGCTATTCCCAATGCGGCTCTGATACCAGGCTGTGAGGACCGTGTCCACACATTCCAGGAATCGCAAAGGGTGGTGCCGTAAGATGCGGCACCCAACAGCACAAACAAAAAGAATACGACAAAATACAAAGTTTTATTGATATAAACAGCGGAAGTCTTTTACAATACTTAATATACAGTGGAACATAATATTCATAGCTAAACTCTCAGCCTAGCAATGCAAAAGTGTAGCCGTCCAGCCTGCGGACGCTACACACTAACCACAAACAATTTTACTGCGGCAGGCAGGGCTCCCATTCGGCGGTATACCCCAACGGGGGCATCGCCTCATCCTAGGGCCCTTCCTCATAAGTCTCACCTGCAAACAACTTAATATAGCAACCGTGAGCACGAAGGCTCAGCAAGACTTAACCGTCTCACCTAAACATGGAACTCTATATGCAGGGATACTTAACATAGGAATAGATATAGTAGTAAATGACTCACTTATATGTTGATCATCATTTCTACAAGTTAATAGCAGCAGCTTAAATGTTCAATAACAGTAAGTTTAATGAGCCTAATCTATAGCAAACATAGTGGCAAACCAATTATATTTTAATACATCGTATTCTCATGACTTCTTTAGTATTTACTACGTCACAGCACAATGAACAAGCGGTACTCAAATAACCGCGAGGGACGGTGATTGCAATCAGGACACACCCGAATAACATGTCAAGTACACCCGTGCCTAAGGAGCATGATGTGCTCCTCATCACGTCATATGCAGCAACCTTTCACAAGATAACTCAAACGCCGAACCGGTCCCACCATCGCGTGCATAAGGTTCCCGCACAGAGTGTAACTGTGCCGGCCGACGAATTTACACCTTACTACCCTCAGCACACCCCTATCGACAATGGGCTTTTCCTCGACATCCAAGTTATCAAGTAACATCGGTTTACTGGGTTCTATATGCCCAGTATGCATCCGGTACTGTTCAAACTTGTCCAGCAGGGCCACACACGGATCGGTCCTCAATCGACACAAGCAGGGCTACGCAAATGATACCATGTCTCGCTGCATTCTACCCGCTGCTCGGTCTCAGTTTGACATTTCTAAACCATTCTTTGATTCAATTCATCTCGTGTGATAAAATCCTATCTCGCGAGTAGATTCCAACTACTCAACTTCTACCGGATTCCTATAAACATTAGCATGGCAGTGTCTACTCGTCAAGCTCTAGACCTACCCAATACTCCATGGGATGTGTGGGTCATGCAAGTGGAGAAAAAACCACCTTAGCCCTAATGCACAAAACTCATCCTAGACATAAGTGATACAAATAGAAATTTTGAAATAGCACTTAAATGCAAACCAGGGCTTGCCTGGCTGCGAGTCGGAGGGGAAGTTAGCTTCTGGAAGCAGAGTCTCCAAGGGCTCCGGGTCCTCCTCGATCTCGGTCACTATATGACATGCAATATATAAAATATATGAGTTATATAGAAACTATAGAGAAGATTTTATAAATACTGATTAGGTATGTAAATTATTTTAATTGACTTTGGGACTTTTACAGTGGACACTAGGATCTATGAGGAAGATCTGGACCAAAAATTGGAGATGTTCAAGGAGGCTTGTTGTCTTTAAAATTCCAACAAGAACAAGGATTCTTTGAATTTTGGTACTAAATATGTAGCTTTGTCATGGCTACCAGTAGGTGATTATGGTAGAGGAGGTTCCACTTGTTCTATGAAAATTGTTTTTATAATTTTCTAAGCTTCCTACAGGGAGAAATTGATTTTACAATTTTGCAAGAAATTCAGAATTGGTTACTGTACTTTTCCCAATTTTTCCACTACATAGAGATTTGGAACACTGATCAACCCAGTAAGTGAAGTCCAATGAACTTGAAATTTTTACTAGGGATCAAGTGTATTTGCTACAGTGCTCTGACCAAAATTGGGAATTTTCAAATTAACAGACCAAAAGTAATTAATTTCCCAAGCAGTTAGATTTAAATAATTAATTATGAAAATTCTGGGAGTTTCATGTCCAACAAATTGCATCACTGCAAAGTCTAGAATAATAGGAGTGTACAAGAATTTATTTGGAATTATTTGAGCAAGTATTATAGGAGTAATCGATTTTCAAAGTTTGCCCAAAATCTGGAATTAATTTACAATGGGAAAGTTCAAATAAGTCGGCCCGGCCCCACTCATTTAAATTGGGCCAATCAGACCTGGGCTGCACCGATGGCCACGGGGTTAACCCACGTAGCCGCATTTAATCCAGGCCACAGCCGATCCGTGGGGAAACAACCGACGCTGACCGGTGGGACCCGCGCGTCGTCTTCTACCTCGCGATACGCGGTTCGGCCGCGGCGGCAAAGCACCGGCGAGCTCACCGTTATGGCTGCTTCGACCTCCTCCCATCCTATCCTTGACCGCCTAACCTTAAAATCAACCGTGCAAGACGATGGTGGGGTCCAATCGTGGTGGCGACGGCTGGAGATGGCGGCGCGACGATGACGGCAGAGCTAGGGTTTCCACGATGGTCAGAATCGCTGGGGAATGGCGCAAGAAGCTCGGGGAAAGGCTGGGAACATTCCTGGAAGCATGAGAAAGAGGACCAGGGGGAGAAAATGGGATGAAATCGCCAGCTAAGTTGACATTGACGGTGGACCGACGGATTCTTTGTGGCGGGGGGGAAAACTTGAAATCCTACCTCGTCTCTCGATGACTTCCCTTCATTTTTGGTGAGCTGGTGCGCCGGAACATCTAGAAGATATTACTTGATTGGATTGAAAAATCGTTGCATGTAGAAACAGAATTAAACCAATGATCTAGTGACCTCGGTATGAACTGGCCACGGTGAAACTCGATATAAAGACGCTAGAAGGCATGGTAGGGGCTGAAACTTCAACAAAAGCATCTATGTACCTTTGCGCGCCTTGCTGCTTCAAGGGAGGAGACGAGAACTTGCTTGTGGCGGCCTGTCCTCGTGGAGCAGAAAGTTTCCCGGCGGCTTCACCCACGAGCTCTGGGGAACCATCAAAATACCAAGACAAACCACAAGGGGAGAGGGAACCGATGGTACCAGAGGCTGGAGGGAAGCCTTGCACACCTTTTTGCTGTTGCACTCGGGCACCAACTCGCCCTGGAGGCGGAGCTATGCGGGGAGCAAGCAAGGGCGACGGGGATGGATCGGGAGAGAACAGAGGAGAAATGCCGCTTGTTTTTCCACCCGGTCGACGGTGCAGAGATAGGGAGGGAGAGGTGTGAGGAGCATGCCATGATGCAGGCAAGCAAGCAGCTCGCTGGCAGGGTCCATGCCGTGCGGTGTCGAGCAGGGCAGCACCTGAAAAACGGCGTGCAGAGCACTACCGAAGATGTCCCCCTGGCCAGTGGGTCCCACTGCCCCCTTAAGTAAATCCTTCTCTGGTTATTTAATTCCATTGTGTAGCTCAAATTCCATATTTTTGTGGAGAGGTCAATTCCAATGTGTAGATTCAAATTCTGTAATTTGATTTCACAATCGGTTCAGTTTCAGATGGATTTCAAATTCAAATTTGAATTTGAAAGAAATTCAATGTACCCATTGAATTAAATAGAATTTGAGCTCCAAATATTATAAAAATTTGCAGGGGTGCTGTTTGGAATATTTGGAAGCTAATGGTGAACTCAAATTTCTATTTTGGCAAAGTTTCAACAGGAGCTAAATTTGAATTTATGAATTCCCTCAATTGAGGTTTAAAGTGGTTTGAATTTTTTAGATTCCAATTTGATTTCTTTTTTTCCCATCCCAATTTAATTCCTCCTATATAACCTTTGTACTTTGAATTTAGGGCTGAAAACAATAGCCGCCACCAAGGAGGGAGAAGGAGATCTAGAGCAAGAAGAAGAAGAGGAGGAAACGAAAGAGGATCAAGATCTCCATCAACTTCGCATTCCTCGTTAACAATTCACCATCAAGTTCGTCATCAACCCTAGATTTTCAAAATCCAAGTGTTACCTCCAAGATACTTGATTCATTAGAGTCCTAAACAACTGGTATACCTTCTACTTCCTTTTCCTTATGTGAACTCAACCCCGTTTCTCCAAATTCACGTCGATCTAGAAAACCCTAGTTTGCCAGTTTTGCGAAGTGCGGACTTGTCCGGTCCCTAACGAACTAGTCCGATTTTCCCTGGTTAATTTCTGTTGAATTAATTCTAAGTTAGATTGAATCAAATCCAAACCTGTACAAAATTGTTAAAATCTATTAGAACTAGTTAGTGAACATTAAAAGCAATTCATTAACAAGTTCCACCTTGCAATTGCGTTAATCATGCATGTCATGTAATATTGAGTAATATATGTGCACTTTTTGATTGTGTTTTTTGTCATGTATGTTTGTTGTGCGAATTAGACAGTTTTGCGCTAGAGAGTGCCGCGGATCTCCAACACCATGGGTTTGAAGGCTTTGACCCGAACCAGTCCCAAGAGCAACGCAAGTGTCCTTGAAGCATATTGATTCTGTTTTGAAAATAAATGTTTTGTTTGCAAACTACATGCTTGTGTCAATTTCATGTGAATCCTATGATAGGAAGTTTACTAGCTTTGTTTAACCACCCTTGTCACCTGGAATATATGGTAGAGAGTCGGGAAGGGTTTTTTTACCTTTTTGCTTCACTTAATTAATTGGGATGGGAAAACAACTATACCATTTGATTATGCATTAATGAGATTATGATTAATATGAATTGGTTAATATGATATGGTAATGGGTGATCGAAGCAAGCCTGGTATGTGGATGGGTTGGTTGTTATGGTGGTTTGCTTGCTTTGGACCTAAGGACCGGTTCATGTGAGAATAAGCCAGGACAACAGTGCCATCACGAGGCCAAGTATGGGTGTGGCGTAGTTGATTAATTAGGGCTTTGCCAGTGCTATTTGGACCATTATGGATGCTCGGGGAAGGAATAGTCAGATTGGGTTTGTTGATGATTGGCGGGACAACCCTGGGATCCGAACGGCTCAAGAGGGGGCCCTTGGTTTATGATGTGCTCTATAGGAGACATCACCACCGATGAAACCTTAGTGGGGTCTAAATAGGCTAGTAATCCCTTTGTAAAGGCTATTTTGTGATCTCTTGGCCATACACAAAAGGAAGTGTAATTGGCATAAGGGAGGTTCTTTAGTCGCCGACGGGTGACAAAATCAAAAACATGTGGGTAAAGTGGTACCAACTCTGCAGTGTCTAATAAACTATCATGATAGTCGTGCTCCCGGTTATGAGTACCTGGACAACTTCCATGATTAGAGCAAACTTGGTATTGGGATGGTTAGTACTGGTTATGGTCAATAATATGGTTATGGCTGGATAATGGATTAACTTCTGATATTGATTACGGTTATTGGTGATGAGAAATCTGGAATATGGATGATGGTAGTGAATATGGACTGGTACTATGTTAATAATTATGGTTTATGATGGGTTTACCTCATATACATATATTATGTTGCTTTTCAAATGTTTTAACGTACTTTTCAGCACTGAGCCATTATTATATTCGTCATTTGTATAAGCTACATGTCATACTTTCCACACTTGCCGAGTACGACATGTACTCACCCTTGCAATTCCCCCACCAACAGTTGCAGGTCAGGATTGGGAGTTTAACGATGATAATGCAAAGTTCTAGGCCATGTCTACCGTCAGCTTTGCGTGTGGAGTGTTGGAGCTGCGCTATACCCTATTTGCTTAGTTTGCTTAATTAGAGTATTTCCGCTGCATTAGTTGAAACTTGTCCTTAAATTCATTAGAGCTTGTATTAGAGGATATTATGAATTGTGTAATAAAAGTACTTATTTAATAATTTGAGCTATGGTAATTGTTTGTATATCGTTTGTGATGCATTTGTGTATGTGTGTTGAACATCCTGGGCACACATATACTGCACTTGGTTCATTTTTCAGAACCGGGTGTCATAGAGTCACAAAGAATCCAAGGAGCTTCCCGGAGCTAACGCCAAAGACCGATTTGTTCGGGTTTAGCTTGGTGCGTGTTACGCGCAGCTTGTCAAAGAATGTGTGTTCCCAAGACGTTCAACACACATACATGAGTTAATTCACAAAAGGATATACATAAAATTACCACAGAACAAGATTAATTAAGCAATTTTATTACATAATTCAGAATATCCTCGAATAAAAGCTCTAATGAATATTCGTGACCAGTTTGAACTAATGCAGCGGAAATAACTAAATAAGCAAACTAAGCAACTAAGCAAATAGGGTAGCGCGGCTCCAAGCAACATCACAGGCAAAGTTGACGACAAACACGGCCTAGAACTCCGCATTATCACCGTTATACTCCCAATCCTGACCTGCAACTGTTGGTGGGGGAATTGCAAGGGTGAGTACATGTCGTACTCAACAAGTGTGGGAAGTATGATATGTAGCTGATTCAAATGACGAATATAATAAAAGTTAAGTGTTGAAAAGTACATTAAAACATTTGAAAAGCAATATATTATATGTATGTGAAGTAAACCCATCATAAACCATGTAGTTATCATAATACTAGTCCATATTTCATTACCATCATCATATCCCAGATTTCACCATTACCATTTAACCATATCCATTGCAATAAACCACAATACCATCCCAAAACCAGTACCAAACCATACCAAATCCCAATTTCCTTCTAATAATGTGAGGGTTCAGGTTGCTCATGACCGGGAGCACGGCTATCATGATAGTTTTTAAGACACTCTGCAGAGGTTGTATCACTTTACCCACGTGTTTGTGATTTTATCACCTTTCAGTGACTGGAACCTCTGTTATGTCGTCTCACACTTGTGTTAGTTGTGGCCAAGAGATCACAAAATAGCTTTTACAAAGGGACTACTAGCATGTACGGACCCACTGAGGTTTCCCCGGTGGCGATGTGTCCAACTGAGCACATCTTCAACCAAGGGCCTCCTCTTGTGCCAAACGAATCCCATGGAGTCCCGCCAACCATATCCAAACCCAATCTGACTCCCCTTCCCTGGTACGCCAAATGATCCACTCAATACTAGCAATACCCTAATTAATCAGCTATGCCGCACCCATACTTGGCCTCGTGGTGGCACTATAAGTCCTAGATGGTCGCTCCATGAACCGGTCCTTAGATCTAAATGAATGTAGCCTAGAGGGGGGGTGAATAGGCTTTTTGAGCTTTTTTCGGACCCTAAAACACTTAAAGAATCATCAAATACAGGGAGGCCGAACTAGTCCGATATTGTACGGACTAGTCCGTTGTATGCGAACTAGAAGATCAAAGTAAATTGACAGTTCTACGTCTAGCACACTATGTAGAGGAAATCAGATTACAAGTAAAGTGTATTGAACCAATGAACCAATATATTGCAATGATCAAGTATGATACAATGTTTCAAGGTGAAACTCACAACACTAGACAAAATCTAGATTATGATGAAAAGTAAAACAAAGATGCGCAAGACACGAATTCATCCCGTGGTTCGATTCCCATGAAGGAAACCTACATCCACGTTGAGGAGTCCACGGAGGACCGGGTCTTCACGGACCCTACCCTCGTCGAATCGCCATGGAGGCCGATTCTCTTCCACTAATCACAAAGGGGCAAATAACTTGTTCAAGGGGCCTTCTCACAAGTTGAGGGCTCCCCAAGAATTACAATGAAGAACACCACCAAACACACTCCAAAGATATGCAATAAACAACAAGAGTGTGCGAGATTCAAACCCAAGAGCTCAAGAGCGTGTGGAACAAGTCTCTCATTTGATCAATTGCTAATACTCAAAGATTTGATCCTTTTAGGGTTAAAATGTGCGGAGAGATGTGTATTTTGGGCTCTTGGAAGGTGTGATGGCGCAGGGGGTCGAGAGAGTTGGTTGTAGGGTTGTACACCTCTATTTATACTAGGATTTCCAAAAGTTACCGTTAGGGTTTGCGATGTTCGGACTTGTCCGTGGTGGACTCCGGACTAGTCCGGTGTGCGGAGTGTGGAAAACGCTAAGTGTTCAGAGATATCGGACTTGTCCATAAATGTGCGGACTAGTCAAATATGGGCACTGAATGTGTTCCGACTAGTCCAACACATATCGACCTAGTCCGGTGTGGTGAACCTCGTGTAGAATTGAGGACAAGTCCGCACTTGGAGGACTTGTCTGACTTTAGTCAGAGAGTTTTTGGACTAGTCCGATGGATATCAGACTTGTCTGATGTCATGAAAAATTGTGGGGCTAAGGACAAGTCCGGACTTGGACGACTTGTCCGATTTTAGTTAGAAGATTATCAGACTAGTCAGGTTGATATTGAACTAGGCCGGTGCTGGGTGAACTAGAGTGCTTGCGGACAAGTCCGCACTGGCGGGACTTGTCCGTTTCTAGTTAGAGAGAAATTAGACTAGTCCGGTAGACATCGGACTAGTCCAGAAATGCCGATTTTTGTGTAGTGGGTGAGATCTCTTTTGCTTGAGCTCTTGGGTTGTGTTTCTCCAACACACTCCATACAAAAATAAACTATTCTTTTCAGCTCTTGAGCTCTTTTCCTTTTGATTCTTCATTCTCCTATCTTTTTGAGCTTTCCTCCTAATTTCTTTAAAATCTGCGCTCATCTCAAAAAAAATTTGGATCTCATTTGTTTGTCATAAATCAACCAAAACTTACAAGGGATGCCTAGATGCACTTACAATCTCCCCTTTTTGGTGATTGATGACAACCAATTGAGATTACACAAATATGATAAAAATTCAGATTTTCATAAAGTGTGCACATATGAGCTTGGAACAAAATAGGCAATGTAGACATAGGACATATGTGCACTCTTTATGGTGGGGTGCAAAACTATGTGTGTGTGAGCAATAATCATGATTTGAATGAGGTCAATGGCATAATCATAACAACATCAAGATTATCAAGTATGTATATCATTTTCAGAGCATAAACATAGATCATAACAAAGCATTACCACAAATATGTCCAGAAGCATAATGCAAACATAATAAAAGTCTTACAGCACCAAAAGTCTTACAGCATAAAAAGAAACACAAATAGTGCTCTCATCTCTCAACCTACTGTTTGGACCTAAGACTCCCCATCAATCTCTCCCCCTTTGGCATCAAGGCACCAAAAAGGAGAGGAGGGATCTACTCATCGTCGCAGGCTCACTCCACGTTGTCGTCCTCTCATCGTCTTCATCATCAGGCTGAGAAGGAGGAGGATGAGTTCCACTCGTCGTGCCCCCAATGCCAAAGTGGGCAAGCTCAGAAGGAGATAGAGGTGGAAGCTCAGTGAAGTCAGAAGCAGAGTCCTCTGAGATGACTAGAGACCCAACAGGCTCAATCTCCAGGTTTTGGCATATGGCTTTGACATTTTCCTTCATGTACCTCATGTCCTCTTTCCTTGCCTTGTTCATCTTGTGGAGCTTCACTTCATCTTTGTAGCAAGAACCAAAGATGATGGCCAAGTACTTCATAATCCCACTAGGAGACCCTTTGTGAGGAGGGACCATGGGGTTAGAGGTAGGCCTAGCATCTCTTTGAGCTCTTCTCGGAGCCTCTTCACTTGAAACAGGAGATGGAGCAGATGGAAGAACAACTTGAGGCGGCTTCTGAGGCCTCAAAGCTGTATGCTCAACATCTTTCACAAATTCGATCCCTGTGACCTTCTCTATCATGAACATGATGTACGGTGCATAGCCTCAGGAACGATTAGGGGTGCATGAGATGTTTGCCATGTCGTTCTAGATGTAGTCGATGATGTCAAACTTTCTCCTCTTGCTAATCACTTTCATTAAGGTCTTCAAGTAACCTTGGACACTCCCTGCATCTCCATCCTATGGAGCAATGGTGTCGACTCTTGGAGTCGGCAGATCTCTTGACACTGCTAAAGTGTTGAAGGAGTTTGTGGTTCGGTGTGGGCGCGCGGAGACTCAAGAAGGTGAATTGCGATTTAACACAGGAGACACTAGGATTTACGTGGTTCGGGCCGCCTGAGCGTAATACCCTACTCCACGGGTGTGTTGGTGTTGTATTAGTTTGTCACGTATGATCTCCACGTCCGTGTCCGTGTGTCCCCGTGTGTATCGTCGGCCAGTCCTTTTATAGTACAAGGACAGGCCGTTACAAGCTGGCCTGGCCCGACATGTGGCCCCGGCGGTTACTAGTATTGTTACACGATTAATTGTTGTTAATGATCCTGTAACGGGCTCCGACAGTGCCGTTACAGGTGTTAAGATCGTCCGTTTAAGTGCCATTAATATGGCATTAATGACATTTAATCGGTTCTTGAAGTCCTTGGCTCTCCATTGAAGATCCGGAGCCGTTACGAGGTCTTCCGGAGGTTAGAGGCTACCAGCTCCGACGTTTGGACACGTGGCAGCTTCGGAGCTTGCTGTGGGAAGCAGGAAGCTCCGGAGCTATCTGACACGTGTCAGGTCCGGAGCTTCTCTCGGTCAGGGGTTAAGTCCGGAGGTGCCATTTCGGTACTTGGTCCGGAGCTTCCCCTTTGTGGGCGGTAGCTCCGGTTTGGCAGTACACGTGGCGACCTAGGGATTAACCATGTTGGAGGAGCAGGTCCGGTCATGTCTGACAAGTGGGCCTCCGAGGGTCTTCAATTCAAGTAGACGACCTTCCCTTGAGATCTTTGTAACATCAGGGGGTGTACGGTTTTTAGGGTACCGACAGTGGCCCCCTGGACCTACCTCCGAGGAAGGTCACTGGGGTGAAGTTGTTCTATCGGAGGTGGGTCCATCCTTGCGACTCTTGAACTGGGTCTTCAAGGGTCTTCGGAGGTGCCGTTGGCAGGGTTTTATAGTTAGATCCCGACGCGTGGCGCACCTCAGGCGGCAGATGAGATCTTTGACGTGTGGATCTCACGCAATTGAAGGTCGCCGGTTCCTGATACGAAAACCGTATCGGTTCCGCGCGCCCTGTCAGGCCGCCGCCTTTGGGTTTCCCGCCTCGTGATGACAACCGTTCGCCTGGGTAAGAGCCTCGACTTGATCGTCGGGGTGGTCCCGGGCCCTCTTGTCATCGGTTGGGTTGAATTCTTGAGTAGTATCTTCGACTCCCCTGCAGTTTCTATCCAAGCGTTGCGAGGGCTTACTTAAGAAGGAAAGCGCGCACCATCGGGAGTTCTTTACGCCTCTCATCTGATCTTGCGCTCAAACTCCCGATTCATATTTTGCTCCTCTTCTCTTGCCTAGCTGTGCCACGATGGAGTTGGGTCTGCGCGAGAGTCGCCTGAAGACCGACAACGATTTGAAGAAGGTCCGGGCCCTCATGGGGTGGTCCTCGGACTTCTTCAGCCGCTTGGTCCGTGCCGGCGGAGAGCTCCCCTTTGAGAAGGAGCGCGCTGGCGAGATGGTGTACTTTTCTTCGTACGCCATGGTGGGGCTGATCCCACCATTTTCTTCTTTCTTCTTGATGCTGCTAGACTTCTATGGTCTGCAGCTATACCACCTTGGCCCTCACTCCATTCTCCTCGTGTCCATCTTTGTCCACTTCTGCGAGATGTGGGTGGGCATTCCCCCCTGCGTCGAGCTCTTCCGGACCTTCTTCACCGTTCACACCACCGGCCGGAGCAATGAGTACCTTGGCTTCTACTACTTCGTGAAGCGCAAGAAGTGCCCATTCAAGTACCTCCGGTCGTTCCCTTCCGGGAAGTGGGATGACTGGAAGAAAGATTGGATAGTCATCAGGGTGGAGGAGCATGAGCGGTTGGAGTTGCCAGACGGTCTGCCCGGCATCGACACGTCGATATGGAGTGAAGTTCCGGTGCTGGCGGAAGCTTTCGACCCTATCCTGACCAGGATCCGCCGATGTGTGGAGGGAGGATTGACTCCCCAGGCGGTGTTCTGCAACTTCCTGACCAACAGGTGGGCGCCGCTGAAGAGGAGGGAGAAGCTCGCCTGGGCCCTCAACATCGTGATGGACGAGGACAGGGTTGAGACCGGGTTGAAGTCCAACATGGTGGGGAAGACCTTGGAGTTCCACCTCAAGAAATTCCAGCACGGCATCGACGTCGACGGAGATTACTTGACTCCGCCGTCGGCCTTTCTTCCTCTGAACGTGGAAGTGGAGTTCAGCAGAGAGCTCCGGCGGACGATGCCCGCGCTTGACGACCTTGGTGTCGTCGAGAGAAGACCAACCACCCGGGTGGCAATCCCCGGGGTGCCCGAAGATGGCTCGGTCCCTGCTCCACAGCCAAGGGTTGAGTTCATCGGCAAGGGCAAGGAGCTGGCGGAGGAGCCGGAGAGTCGGAAGAGGAAGCTACGACATGCCGACGGAAGGTCCGTCATGCCCGCTACTTCCACCTTGGTTCCTTCTCCCCAGGGGGGAAGATCTTCTGCCGCCGTGGCGACTGTCCCCGTGGTGGGGTCCTCTCGGAATGAGACTGTTCCTGTAGTGGGATCCTCCCAGAGCGCGTCTGTCCCCGTGGTGGAGCCCTCCGGTGGTGCTAGCTCTGGGTGCACGACTCCAGCACCTGGGGCGGTGGGAGCCTCCAGGTCCAGGGGTTCCTCCCGATCGAGGAGAGCCTCGACCCAGGAAACGCCCGTGGCTGCGACAAGTTCTGGGGGGCCTCCCGGAGCTCCTACGCCGACCATGGCCAGCCCAGAACGTCTGGGAAAAAGGTTCCGCGCAAGCTGGTGCGGAAGCCTTCCAAGGTAATTTCTGATTTTTACCTTGGCTAACTTTTTAGGTGTAGCGATTGTTTGTTAATTTTCTTTATCCATCCTCTGCAGCGTCCCCAAGAAGGGGAGTGAAGCTCCACCCTCGGCCACGATTTCTGAGGCCGTGGGAGCTTCTGCTCCTGTCCCAGTTCCGCCCCAGGTGGTGGCTGAGGCTGCGACAGCTCCGACGCCGGCTGTCGTGGTCATGAACCTCGGCTCGTCCCCAGAACTTCCCGTGGTAGCGCCGGACCACGAGAGTGAAGACACGCCAGCGGCACTTGTCTCGGAGGTTGAAGCTCCGGGTCCTGGTGCTGCAGTAGTGGAAGCTCTGGCCGTAGAGCCGGAAGAAGTAGTAGTCTCGGCCTCGGAGCCGGAACTTGTCAAAGCCCCGGCGATTGAACCGGAGGTGACTGAAGCTCCGGCATGCGAGCCGGAAGTTGAGGTAGTTCCGGCAGTGGAGCCGGTTACCTCCGAAGTACCGGTCGCTGAGCCAGTTATTGTTGGAGCGCTGGTCACAGAGCCGGCGGTTGAAGAGGCGAGGGAGCTCGAGCCTTCCTCGGAAGGGGTGTCCCGTTGGAGCCAGTAGTAGCTCCTGCTCCGGAAGCGACGACGTCGATGGTACCTGTGGCCAAGCCAGAGTGCCTAAGCGAAGTCGCCGGCCCCCAGCCTGAGGGGGCGAATGAAGACTTGGCGGCAGGGCCTTCCTCGATGGCGACTGAGGCCATCCCGGAGGACGGCCCTAGCGCCTTGGAAGCTCAGGGTTCCGCTCTCGTAGAGTGGGACCCAATTTTTGTATGTGAAGACCCGCTGGAACCAGCGGAGGAGAGCCCAGCAGGTCCGGAGCCCATCCCGCTGTCGATGTCTATCGACAACGCCTGCTCCAGTCTACGTCAGGTCCAACTAGCCTTCTTCCACGACAGCAAGGCTCTTGAAGAGGAGCGCCAAACCCTTAGGCGGTGGCGTAATCGGCTCCACTTCGAGACTAAGCTGGCGCAGTCGAGGCTAGCGGACGACAAGGAGTGGATCAAGCGGGAGAAGATCCGCCTGGAGTACTAGGACAAGCTGCTGGATGAGAGGGAGAGCATGACCCATGCCCTCGACGCTCAATCCCGGGAGTTCCACGATCAGGCCAAGGCTGCCAACGATGCGGCCAATGCTCGGTTCGAGCAGCTTGAGGCCATCAACGCCGCACTCATCAAGCGCCGAGAGGCACTTGAAGGGAGGGAGAGACGGCTCAAGGACGAAGAGCAAAAACTCCTGGAGCTGCGGGATGACTTCCTGAGAAGGGAAGAGGAGCTCGCCGAGAAAGTAGCTCTGGCTGACAAGGGCCTCGAGGAGCGCACTAAGAAGTTGGAAGAGCGCTGCCTCGAGGAAGAGGAGAAGACCTGGGTGCGAGGGAAGGAACTCTACGAATACGAGTGTGCCCTTGTTGCCCGGGAGAAGAAAGTGGAGGCTAGGGAGAAGGACCTGGTCGATCGTCGAAACAAGATCCACCTCCGGGAGGAGGAGCTCGGAAGACTTGAGAGGCGGGTTGCTGCAAAGATTCAGGAAAATGCCAAAGAAGTTGAGCGCCTCGCCCGTGAGAATTCCGAACTGACGGCGGCCAAGAGATCCTTGGAAGAGGTGAAGAGCCTGAGGACGGCGGACTCCCTGCGGATTTGGGAGTTCCTGGGCAAGGCCAATGATGCACTGACGCCGATGGGTTTCAGCCCCGTGCGCCCGGATGATCCGGAGCCGGAGCCGGGCCTTGCGCTGCAAGCGTTGAGCGCAGCAGGCAGCAAGCTCTCCAAGGTGGGCGACGTCATCGTGGACCAACTGGAGGTCGAGGGGCAATCCCTGGCGAGGAACGTCACAGAATATGTGCTGACGTGCTACACCAGCCGGAACCCTCAATTTCCTCTGGACCCGGTGCTTGAAGGCCCCGTCGAAGGAGAAGGCGAAGCTACCCGAGCCAGCGTATCGGAGGTCGCCCAGAAGGTCGCCGAGTTCTTCCATAGGGTCTAGGACCATCTCTTTAGCTCTCACTTGTATTTTCTCTTCTTCTTCCTCAATTTTGTAATCCCTTGTCTCCAGATGTAATCTCCTGTCTCCAGATAAATGAAATCCCCAAATTTTTACGAATTTCATTTTTTGTCTTCAACATCTTTATCTTCACTTGGCCCCCTGGTAGATGTACACAATTTGATTGTGAACATGTACCAAACGGATATTGAGTTTTGTTGAAGACGAATTTGCTTCAAACTTGTAGAATTTAGGTCTGAAGTCTTTGATAGTGAAGGTCCCCTGAAGTTGTTGGAGCTTAGAAGCTCCGGCACTGTCCATCGCTGGAGCTTAGTAGCTCCGGCAATAGCCTCTATCAACACGTAGAGCGTCGATAGTTAGTCCTCTAGGGTGTCGGAGCTTAGTAGCTCCGGCAATGACCTTTGCCAACACTTGGTTTGTTGGCAACAGACTCCATTTATGGGGTCTTCTCACCATCTTTTAACCGACGGTTAACCCCCTTGGGGGAGTCGGAGCTTGGTTAGCTCCGGCTTTTCTCCATCAACGTAGAGTTTATTTTTCCTGCACACTTAAGCCAAGAAAAATAGTAAAATTCGTTTCTTGTCTATAATTTCATCGCGGCTTACGATTCTCAAGAAAATTTTAAGTTGAGCGCGATTTTAAATACAATTGGATGCGTTGTCTTTTCTCTTAGATCCAATTGTCCATGGACCCGCCTTACTTTGGCCTGCCGGGGCGTAGGTAGAGTGGCATACTTAGGGTGCTTGACCAGGCTAAGTCGATAGCGCACTCCGGCCCTAGATTGGCTTGGCGGCTTTCAGGCGAGTTGGCCATAAACAATATTTAAATCCAAAAGATCTGACAATTCAACTTGAATCGTATATAAACCGGTCAAACTAAAATTTCTTAAGAATTGCACATCTCTGTTATAGACAAGAAAGAGAAAAATAAAAATGTCGAGCCTGCACAAAATGAATGCACGTGGAGTCTATTTCACATGAAGATGTCTTTCATTATAGGTCCGGGGTACAGGGGAAACAAGTACACTCTTAGGGTACAGAACCAGGCTAAGTGTGTTTGGTTTCTCGTTTAACCCAGGGTAGTTAGCCACACTTTTAGTCCGGAGACTGTGTCAAGTGCTGCATGAGCTTTGCAAACCTTTCGGGAAAGGTCCGGCTGCTCTCCCGGAGGAACTACCTGACTCTGTACAATGACTCTATAACATACATTTCATGTTACTTAAGACTCACCACCGTGGAATTAAGTGTAGAACTTACAGAGGTGCTCGATGTTCCAAGGATTTGGGAGAGGTGTCCCATCCTCGGTAGCCAAGCAAACGCTTCCGGGACGGGATACTTTGATCACTCGAAAGGGCCCCTCCCAGCCGGGGGAGAGTTTGTTTAACCCTTCTCTGGATAGTATTCTCCGTAGCACCAGATCGCCTTCCTCGAGCTGTCGGTTGTGTACATGCCGCTGGTGATAACGCCGTAGAGCTTGGCGATATGGGGCATTCCGAACAGCTGCTTGGCACCTTCCCTCCTCGAGGAGGTCTAGGTCTTCGCGCCGGAACTGGTCCTGCGCGGCTTCGTCGAAGGTCCGGACCCGGAGCGAAACCCAAGGTGATTTCCGGAGGAAGGATTGCTTCAGCTCCGTACACCAGAAAGAAGGGTGTTTCTCCGGTTGACCGGTTTGGAGAAGTCCTGTTGGCCCATAGAGTGGGCGGAAGCTCTTCGATCCAATTGGCTCCGTGCTTTTTCAAGCGCTCATAAGTGCGCGTTTTGAGTCCTTTAAGGATTTCTGCATTTGCTCTCTCGGCTTGGCCATTGCTAGCGGGATGAGCTACGGAAGCGTAGCAAACCTGTATGCCGAGGTCTTCGCAATACCCTTGGAATGCGGAGCTTGTGAATTGAGTCCCATTATCAGTGATGATCTTGTTTGGGACTCCAAATCTGTTTACAATGGATTGCAGAAAGTTGATAGCAGATTGCTTGTTGATCGTCACAACTAGAGTTGCTTCCGGCCACTTGGTGAACTTGTCAATGGCGACGTACAGGAACTTGTAATCTCCGACGGCTCGTGGGAAGGGTCCCAAGATGTCCATCCCCCACACAGCGAAAGGCCATGTAGGAGGTATCATTTGTAAGGGCTGAGCAGGTGTATGAATTTGCTTTGCATGAAATTGGCATGCTTCGCATTTCTTCACCAGCTCAGTGGCATCCTGGAGCGCTGTAGGCCAGTAGAAGCCATGCCGAAAGGCTTTTTCGACCAGCGTGCGGGAAGATGCGTGGTTCCCACACTCGCCTCCATGGATTTCTGCGAGGAGCTCGCAGCCTTCTTTCCTTGTGATGCACCGCATTAGGATGCCGTTGGCACCGCACCAGTAGAGATCCCCTTCTACCAGCGTGTATCTTTTAGCCAATCTGACTACTCGGTCAGCGGATACATCATCGTCAGGAAGGATGTTGTCTTTCAAGTAGTTCCGGATCTTCGAGATCCATGCATCGGAACTGACTTGAGCATTTGAGTCTTGCGTGCTGGGTTGCTCGGAGCTTCCGGCAGCACCTACGACCCTTGATGGCTGCCATGGTAACAGGGCCATCGGGGCCGTCAGCTTCGGGATGCTGATCTCGCCCCCTTCGTTCAGTTCGGCAGGCTGAACTGTGGGTTTTGACAACCTCCGGACAAAGATTCCGTCAGGAGCCGGAGCTCCGGTTGACGCTTTGGTCGAGAGTTCGTCAGCTTCAGCGTTGTGGGCACATTGAACATGGTGGAGGTCTAGGACTTCAAAGTCCTTCTGAAGCCTCTGGACTTCAAGGATGTAAGCAGCTAGCTGGAGATTATTGCAGGAGCATTCACCCTTCACCTGCTTGATGATTAGTTGTGAATCTCCTTTGACCAGCAGTTGCTTGACACCGTATGACAGTGCCACCTTTAGTCCGTAGATGAGTGCTTCATACTCCGCCATGTTGTTGGTTGCCTTGAAGTCAAGGTGTACCATGTATTTTACCTTCTCCCCAGTTGGTGCAAGGAGAAGGATTCCAGCTCCGGCCCCCTGCTTCTGCATGGAGCCATCGAAGTAAAGGGTCCAGTGAGGCTCGGTGAAGGTTGGAACTTGATGCTCTGTCTTCTGCTCGCTGGGGCCCCCAGGGTTTGATGGAGAGGGAGTCCATTCCGCCACAAAATCTGCCAACGCTTGACTCTTGATTGCTTGCCTCGGAATGAATTCAAGATCGAATTCAGCCAATTCCGCTGCCCACTTTGCAATATTCCCAGTTGAATTGGGATTATGCAAGATCGCGCGAAGTGGATAGGAGGTCACCACCGAGACTTTGTGAGCTTGGAAGTAGTGTCGGAGCTTCCTGGAGGCAATAAGAACTGCATAAAGCAGCTTATGCATCTCTAGGTATCGAGTCTTGGCATCATGTAATACTTCACTGATGAAGTATACCGGGTGTTGAATGGTCCAGACCCTCCCGGAGGGGTCTGGAGCTTCCTCCCTATTGATCCGGACCCTGTCGGAGGAGTCCAGATTCTCTTCGGGGACCTCCGAGTTCTGGCTGGAGGAACCCGGAGCTTCTTCAGAAATGACTTCTTGTGGATTTGAGTCTGGGAGCTGGGACCCAGACTCACTTTCAAGGGCCTCCGGACCCTCCTGAAGGGGTCTGGATTCCTGAGAATGGGGTAGTTCTGGTCTCTCCGCAACTAGAACCATACTGACAACTTCGTCAGTAGCTGAAATGTAAAGCAACAAAGGCTCACCAGGGTTTGGAGCTACCAGAATTGGTAGGGTGGTGAGGAACTGTTTCAGCTCCTGGAATGCCTTCTCTGCTTCTTCGGACCATTGGAATGGTCCGGACTTCCTCAACAACTTGAAGAAGGGAAGTGCCCGTTCCGCCAGTCTTGATATGAACCAGCTGAGGGCTGCTAGACACCCAGTTAACTTTTGGACGTCTTTGATGCGGGTTGGTGGCCGCATGTCTTCAATGGCTTTTATCTTCGCCGGATTAGCCTCTATGCCCCGTTGACTTACCAGGAAACCAAGAAGTTTTCCGGAGCTAACCCCGAAGACACACTTGTCTGGGTTTAGCTTCGTGCGGGTGGCCCGCAGCTTGTCGAAGATAGCCTGCAAGGTGTCCAAGAGGGACTCCTTGTTCTTAACCTTGACCACGATGTCATCGACGTACACTTCCACTATGTCTCTGATGAGTTCTTCAAAAGTTTTGTACATAGCTCGTACAAAAGTTGAAGCTGCATTCTTGAGACCAAATGGCATGGCTGTGTAACATTACAATCCATCTACAGTGATGAATGAAGTATGCTCTTCATCCTCCCTAGACATCCTGATTTGATGATACCCAGAATATGCGTCTAGGAAACACAGTAACTCACACCCGGAGGTGGAATCCACTATCTGATCTATTCTAGGTAGTGGGAATGAATCTTTTGGACATGCCTTATTCGGCGTGGTGTAGTCGATGCACATCCGAAGCTTCCCGCCGGCCATGGGCACAACTACTGGGTTTGCCAGCTATTTTGGATGGAAGACTTCTCGGATGAATCCGGCTTCGAGCAACTTCTTCACTTCTTGTCGGATGAAGTTCTGCCGCTCTACGGATTGCTTCCGAGGCTTCTGATGCACAGGCCGAGCATCGGGGTAAATCTTCAGATTGTGCTCAATCACTTCCCTGGGGATCCAAGGCATTTGTGACGGTTGCCAGGCAAATACGTCAACATTAGCCCGGAGGAAAGTGATGAGCGCGAGTTCCTATTTGTCGTTCAATCCTCCCGATATACGGGTGGTTTGAGCGGCATTGGAACCAATTTGGACGACTTTGACGGGAATGTCGGTGTCGCCACTTGGCTGCACACGGGGTGCAGAGGTTGAGCCTCGTTGACGAATGCTCGGGGGTTTCGGAGCTTGCTCCTGTCTGGAATCCTCCTCTTGCGCCGTGGTGAGTGCATGGAGCTCCTCCAGAGCAGTTACTCCGACGGTGCGATCTCCGCGGATCCGGAGAATGCCTACTGGTGTTGGCATCTTCAACACCAGGTATCCATAATGAGCAGCTGCCATGAATTTGTATAGGGCAGGTCTACCCAAGATGGCGTTGAATGGTAAGTTGATCTGAGCGACGTCGAAGACCAACTTCTCGGTGCGATACTTCTCCCGTGTCCCGAAGGTAACGGGGAGAGTTATAGCTCCAAGTGGGGTAATGGCCCCAGGACCTACTCCGGAGAAAGGTCGAGAGGGCTGGAGATCCGAAGGTCGGAGCTGAAGCTTGGTAAAAGCTTCAAAGCTTATGAGGTTCAGCCCCGAACCTCCGTCCACCATAACATGATGGAGCTGGATGTTATTGATGGTGGGAGATACCATCAAAGGTAACTGTCCAGCTCCGACCATGCTTCGACGACAGTCCGAAGCATCAAAAGTGATGGATGTGTCCATCCACTTTCGATGTGGCTCCGGTCTAGCTGTAGGAGCTACAGCGGCCATATCCCGCCGCATAGTCTTGATGACGCGACGGGAGGTGATGTCCCATGATCCACCAAAAATGGTGTTCATGGTTTTTCGACGCTCGTTGTCAGAGACGTCAGAGTCATCGTCGACGGAGGTGTAGACGGCCTTCAGGACCTTTTTGGGGTCCTGAAACCCTAACTCCTCTTCAGCCGGAGCTTCGTCGACCTTCTGTTTTCCCTCCCTCTCTCGGAAAGGAGACCCTTCCCGGCGCTTGCTGTAGCGCTCGGCAAGGTTTTGGACCTCCCGGCAGTCTTCCAAACCGTGGCTGCCCGTTTTGTGAATGGGACACCACACTTTGGGTTTGCCACCGTCTTCGGAAGATGGTCGAGGTCGCTTCTCGAGGCGTGGCCCCCGGCCACCAGGAGTTGCAGCAGCTGCAACGTTGGATGTGCCGGCCGACGGTTTCTTCTTGTCGTGGGTCTTCTTTTTCTTCTTGCCACCCCCGGAGGTAGCGGCTTCTTCTTTGGAGGAATTCTTGTGATCCTCCGAAGCTGGTTTGGAGTGCATTTCACGGCCCTCCACAGCTCTGGCACATTTGTCTGCCAGGCTGAAGAGTTCCGTGACACTAGTGATCTCCTTGATCGCCAGCTTCTCCAACATCTTCTTGTCCCGCACGCCCTGTCTGAATGTCACAATGACAGAAGCGCTTGAGATAGAAGGGATTGTGTTGCGTACCTGGGAGAACCTCTGGATGAAGGACCGCAAAGATTCTCCCCCTTTTTGCACGACCGCAAAAAGGTCTAGTTCAGTGCCTGGTTGGGTGTATGAACTCCCGAAGTTGGCAGTGAACTGACGGCACAGCTCCTCCCAATTGTTGTTAGAGTTGGGTGGAAGGCTCATAAACCAGGACCTGGCGGTCCCGGTCAAGGCCACTGGAAAGTAATTGGCCATTACAGCCTCATTTCCTCCAGCTGCCAAGATTGCAGTGGAGTATATCTGAAGGAATTCGGCGGGGTTGACAGTCCCGTCGAATTTTTCCGGCAGGTGTGGCCGGAACTTCTGTGGCCATCTAACCATGCGCAGGTGCATGGCTAGGGCTGAACAGCCTCCTCCTACTCCTTCCAGAGTAGAAAGGTCCTGAGCTTCCCGTCTTTCACGAGCACGCTCGATATGGACACGGCCATCCTGTTGGCGGTATCGGCGATCAAGCTCCGCCCGAAGGTCATGAGTCGAAAGCCTAGATACCGTATGGGTGCGTCGTGCCCCAGAGGGCAACGACGTCACCTGCTGTGACGCAGATCATCTCATGTTGTTGGAGACGTGTGGACCATGTCTTCCAGACAAAGTCTGTCGCTGCGACGGGGCTTGTCCCGAAGGAGGAGGACCCTGGTTGTTGAGGCGTTCGGCCGCTGCTGCGACCAAATGCTCCACATCGGCCCTCCACTGCTCCATTGCATCTCGAGATGCGTCCGGAGGTGGTGGTCGTTGGAGAAGAGCACGCGCTGCATGGAGCGCGTGTTCCAGGTTGTCATGACTTGCCGACGCAGTAAGTGACGCCGGCGCACCATCACGTTGCCCAGCACGATTTGCTGGAGAAGATGGTGGTGGTGGGAGTGTGGCTCCTGCTGGTGCCGAGGCTCCTGCTGGTGGCTGCCTGTTGGAGGGATTGCCCCCAACAGCCTGAGCAGCAGGTTGACCGTTGGATGATCCAGCCGCGGAGTTCACCATTCTCGAAAATCTCAAGCGCCCCTTCCTGGCGTGCCAACTGTCGACTGTTGGAGTCGGCAGATCTCCTGACACTGCTAAAGTGTTGAAGGAGTTTGTGGTTCGGTGTGGGCGCGCGGAGACTCAAGAAGGTGAATTGCGGTTTAACACAGGAGACACTAGGATTTACGTGGTTCGGGCCGCCTGAGCGTAATACCCTACTCCACGGGTGTGTTGGTGTTGTATTAGTTTGTCACGTATGATCTCCACGTCTGTGTCCGCGTGTCCCCGTGTGTATCGTCGGCCTGTCCTTTTATAGTACGAGGACAGGCCGTTACAAGCTGGCCTGGCCCGACATGTGGCCCCGGCGGTTACTAGTATTGATACACGATTAATTGTTGTTAATGATCCTGTAACGGGCTCCGACAGTGCCGTTACAGGTGTTAAGATCGTCCGTTTAAGTGCCATTAATATGGCATTAATGACATTTAATCGGTTCTTGAAGTCCTTGGCTCTCCTTTGAAGATCCGGAGCCATTACGAGGTCTTCCGGGGGTTAGAGGCTACCAGCTCCGACGTTTGGACACGTGGCAGCTCCGGAGCTTGCTGTGGGAAGCAGGAAGCTCCGGAGCTATCTGACACGTGTCAGGTCCGGAGCTTCTCTCGGTCGGAGGTTATGTCCGGAGGTGCCATTTCGGTACTTGGTCTGGAGCTTCCCCTTTGTGGGCAGTAGCTCCGGTTTGGCAGTACACGTGGCGACCTAGGGATTAACCATGTTGGAGGAGCAGGTCCGGTCATGTCTCACAAGTGGGCCTCCGAGGGTCTTCAATTCAAGTAGACGGACTTCCCTTGAGATCTTTGTAACCTCAGGGGGTGTACGGTTTTTAGGGTACCGACAAATGGTCTTCCGGAGCACTCTATTGAGAACCATGAAGAAGGGCTTCATGTTCTTGGTTGACGTATGTCGACTGTTGGAGTCGGCAGATCTCCTGACACTGCTAAAGTGTTGAAGGAGTTTGTGGTTCGGTGTGGGCGCGCGGAGACTCAAGAAGGTGAATTGCGGTTTAACACAGGAGACACTAGGATTTACGTGGTTCGGGCCGCCTGAGCGTAATACCCTACTCCACGGGTGTGTTGGTGTTGTATTAGTTTGTCACGTATGATCTCCACCTCTGTGTCCGCATGTCCCCGTGTGTATCGTCAGCCTGTCCTTTTATAGTACAAGGACAGGTCGTTACAAGCTGGCCTGGCCCGACATGTGGCCCCGGCGGTTACTAGTATTGATACACGATTAATTGTTGTTAATGATCCTGTAACGGGCTCCGACAGTGCCGTTACAGGTGTTAAGATCGTCCGTTTAAGTGCCATTAATATGGCATTAATGACATTTAATCGGGTCTTGAAGTCCTTGACTCTCCTTTGAAGATCTGGAGCCGTTACGAGGTCTTCCGGAGGTTAGAGGCTACCAGCTCCGACGTTTGGACACGTGGCAGCTCCGGAGCTTGCTGTGGGAAGCAGGAAGCTCCGGAGCTATCTGACACGTGTCAGGTCCGGAGCTTCTCTCGGTCAGGGGTTAAGTCCGGAGGTGCCATTTCGATACTTGGTCCGGAGCTTCCCCTTTGTGGCGGTAGCTCCGGTTTGGCAGTACACGTGGCGACCTAGGGATTAACCATGTTGGAGGAGCAGGTCCGGTCATGTCTAACAAGTGGGCCTCCGAGGGTCTTCAATTCAAGTAGACGGCCTTCCCTTGAGATCTTTGTAACCTCAGGGGGTGTACGGTTTTTAGGGTACCGACAGTGGCCCCCTGGACCTACCTCCGAGGAAGGTCACTGGGGTGAAGTTGTTCCATCGGAGGTGGGTCCATCCTTGCGACTCTTGAACTGGGTCTTCAAGGTTCTTCGGAGGTGCCGTTGGCAGGGTTTTATAGTTAGATCCCAACGCGTGGCGCACCTCAGGCGGCAGATGAGATCTTTGACGTGCGGATCTCACGCAATTGAAGGTCGCCGGTTCCCGATACGAAAACCGTATCGGTTCCGCGCGCCCTGTCAGGCCGCCGCCTTTGGGTTTCCCGCCTCGTGATGACAACCGTTCGCCTGGGTAAGAGCCTCGACTTGATCGTCGGGGTGGTCCCGGGCCCTCTTGTCATCGGCTGGGTTGATTTCTTGAGTAGTAACTTCGACTCCCCTGCAGTTTCCATCCAAGCGTTGTGAGGGCTTACTTAAGAAGGAAAGCGCGCACCATCGGGAGTTCTTTACGCCTCTCATCTGATCTTGCGCTCAAACTCCCGACTCGTATTTTGCTCCTCTTCTCTTGCCTAGCTGTGCTGCGATGGAGTTGGGTCTGCGCGAGAGTCGCCGGAAGACCGACAACGATTTGAAGAAGGTCCGGGCCCTCATGGGGTGGTCCTCGGACTTCTTCAGCCGCTTGGTCCGTGCCGGCGGAGAGCTCCCCTTTGAGAAGGAGCGCGCTGGCGAGATGGTGTACTTTTCTTCGTACGCCATGGTGGGGCTGATCCCACCATTTTCTTCTTTCTTCTTGATGCTGCTAGACTTCTATGGTCTGCAGCTATACCACCTTGGCCCTCACTCCATTCTCCTCGTGTCCATCTTTGTCCACTTCTGCGAGATGTGGGTGGGCATCCCCCCCTGCGTCGAGCTCTTCCGGACCTTCTTCACCGTTCACACCACCGACCGGAGCAATGAGTACCTTGGCTTCTACTACTTCGTGAAGCGCAAGAAGTGCCCATTCAAGTACCTCCGGTCGTTCCCTTCCGGGAAGTGGGATGACTAGAAGAAAGATTGGATAGTCATCGGGGTGGAGGAGCATGAGCGGTTGGAGTTGCCAGACGGTCTGCCCGGCATTGACACGTCGATATGGAGTGAAGTTCCGGTGCTGGCGGAAGCTTTCGACCCTGTCCTGACCAGGATCCGCCGATGTGTGGAGGGAGGATTGACTCCCCAGGCGGTGTTCTGCAACTTCCTGACCAACAGGTGGGCGCCGCTGAAGAGGAGGGAGAAGCTCGCCTGGGCCCTCAACAGCGTGATGGACGAGGACCGGGTTGAGACCGGGTTGAAGTCCAACATGGTGGGGAAGACCTTGGAGTTCCACCTCAAGAAATTCCAGCACGGCATCGACGTCGACGGAGATTACTTGACTCCGCCGTCGGCCTTTCTTCCTCTGAACGTGGAAGTAGAGTTCAGCAGAGAGCTCCGGCGGACGATGCCCGCGCTTGACGACCTTGGTGTCGTCGAGAGAAGACCAACCACCCGGGTGGCAATCCCCGGGGTGCCCGAAGATGGCTCGGTCCCTGCTCCACAGCCAAGGGTTGAGGTCATCGGCAAGGGCAAGGAGCTGGCGGAGGAGCCGGAGAGTCGGAAGAGGAAGCTACGACATGCCGACGGAAGGTCCGTCATGCCCGCTACTTCCACCTTGGTTCCTTCTCCCCAGGAGGGAAGATCTTCTGCCGCCGTGGTGACTGTCCCTGTGGTGGGGTCCTCTCGGAACGAGACTGTTCCTGCAGTGGGATCCTCTCGGAGCGCGTCTGTCCCCGTGGTGGAGCCCTCCGGTGGTGCTAGCTCCGGGTGCACGACTTTGGCACCTGGGGCGGTGGGAGCCTCCAGGTCCAGGGGTTCCTCCCGATCGAGGAGAGCCTCGACCCGGGAAACGCCCGTGGCTGTGACAAGTTCTGGGGGGCCTCCGGAGCTCCTACGCCGACCATGGCCAGCCCGGAACGTCCGGGAAAAAGGTTCCGCGCAAGCTGGTGCGGAAGCCTTCCAAGGTAATTTCTGATTTTTACCTTGGTTAACTTTTTAGTTGTAGCGATTGTTTGTTAATTTTCTTTATCCATCCTCTGCAGCGTCCCCAAGAAGGGGAGTGAAGCTCCACCCTCGGCCACGATTTCTGAGGCCGTGGGAGCTTCTGCTCCTGTCCCAGTTCCGCCCCAGGTGGTGGCTGAGGTTGCGACAGCTCCGACGCCGGCTGTCGTGGTCATGAACCTCGGCTCGTCCCCAGAACTTCCCGTGGTAGCGCCGGACCACGAGAGTGAAGACACGCCAGCGGCACTTGTCTCGGAGGTTGAAGCTCCGGGTCCTGGTGCTGCAGTAGTGGAAGCTCTGGCCGTAGAGCCGGAAGAAGTAGTAGTCTCGGCCTCGGAGCCGGAACTTGTCGAAGCCCCGGCGATTGAACCGGAGGTGACTGAAGCTCCGGCATGCGAGCCGGAAGTTGAGGTAGTTCCGGCAGTGGAGCCGGTTACCTCCGAAGTACCGGTCGCTGAGCCAGTTATTGTTGGAGCGCTGGTCACAGAGCCGGCGGTTGAAGAGGCGAGGGAGCTCGAGCCTTCCTCGGAAGGGGTGTCCCGTTGGAGCCAGTAGTAGCTCCTGCTCCGGAAGCGATGACGTCGATGGTACCTGTGGCCAAGCCAGAGTGCCTAAGCGAAGTCGCCGGCCCCCAGCCTGAGGGGGCGAATGAAGACTTGGCGGCAGGGCCTTCCTCGATGGCGACTGAGGCCATCCCGGAGGACGGCCCTAGCGCCTTGGAAGCTCAGGGTTCCGCTCTCGTAGAGTGGGACCCAATTTTTGTATGTGAAGACCCGCTGGAACCAGCGGAGGAGAGCCCAGCAGGTCTGGAGCCCATCCCGCTGTCGATGTCTATCGACAACGCCTGCTCCAGTCTACATCAGGTCCAACTAGCCTTCTTCCACGACAGCAAGGCTCTTGAAGAGGAGCGCCAAACCCTTAGGCGGTGGCGTAATCGGCTCCACTTCGAGACTAAGCTGGCGCAGTCGAGGCTAGCGGACGACAAGGAGTGGATCAAGCGGGAGAAGATCCGCCTGGAGTACTAGGACAAGCTGCTGGATGAGAGGGAGAGCATGACCCATGCCCTCGACGCTCAATCCCGGGAGTTCCACGATCAGGCCAAGGCTGCCAACGACGCGGCCAATGCTCGGTTCGAGCAGCTTGAGGCCATCAACGCCGCACTCATCAAGCGCCGAGAGGCACTTGAAGGGAGGGAGAGACGGCTCAAGGACGAAGAGCAAAAACTCCTGGAGCTGCGGGATGACTTCCTGAGAAGGGAAGAGGAGCTCGCCGAGAAAGTAGCTCTGGCTGACAAGGGCCTCGAGGAGCGCACTAAGAAGTTGGAAGAGCGCTGCCTCGAGGAAGAGGAGAAGACCTGGGTGCGAGGGAAGGAGCTCTACGAATACGAGTGTGCCCTTGTTGCCCGGGAGAAGAAAGTGGAGGCTAGGGAGAAGGACCTGGTCGATCGTCGGAACAAGATCCACCTCCGGGAGGAGGAGCTCGGAAGACTTGAGAGGCAGGTTGCTGCAAAGATTCAGGAAAACGCCAAAGAAGTTGAGCGCCTCGCCCGTGAGAATTCCGAACTGACGGCGGCCAAGAGATCCTTGGAAGAGGTGAAGAGCCTGAGGACGGCGGACTCCCTGCGGATTTGGGAGTTCCTGGGCAAGGCCAATGATGCACTGACGCAGATGGGTTTCAGCCCCGTGCGCCCGGATGATCCGGAGCCGGAGCCGGGCCTTGCGCTGCAAGCGTTGAGCGCAGCAGGCAGCAAGCTCTCCAAGGTGGGCGACGTCATCGTGGACCAACTGGAGGTCGAGGGGCAATCCCTGGTGAGGAACATCACAGAATATGTGCTGACATGCTACACCAGCCGGAACCCTCAATTTCCTCTGGACCCGGTGCTTGAAGGCCCCGTCGAAGGAGAAGGCGAAGCTACGCGAGCCAGCGTATCGGAGGTTGCCCAGAAGGTCTCCGAGTTCTTCCATAGGGTCTAGGACCATCTCTTTAGCTCTCACTTGTATTTTCTCTTCTTCTTCCTCAATTTTGTAATCCCTTGTCTCCAGATGTAATCTCCTGTCTCCAGATAAATGAAATCCCCAAATTTTTGCGAATTTCATTTTTTGTCTTCAACATCTTTATCTTCACTGGGCCCCCTGGTAGATGTACACAATTTGATTGTGAACATGTACCAAAAGGATATTGAGTTTTGTTGAAGACGAATTTGCTTCGAACTTGTAGAATTTAGGTCCGAAGTCTTTGATAGTGAAGGTCCCCTGAAGTTGTCGGAGCTTAGAAGCTCCGGCACTGTCCATCGCTGGAGCTTAGTAGCTCCGGCAATAGCCTCTATCAACACGTAGAGCGTCGATAGTTAGTCCTCTAGGGTGTCGGAGCTTAGTAGCTCCGGCAATGACCTTTGCCAACACTTGGTTTTTTGGCAACAGACTCCATTTACGGGGTCTTCTCACCATCTTTTAACCGACGGTTAACCCCCTTGGGGGAGTCGGAGCTTGGTTAGCTCCGGCTTTTCTCCATCAACGTAGAGTTTATTTTTCCTGCACACTTAAGCCAAGAAAAATAGTAAAATTCGTTCCTTGTCTATAATTTCGTCGCGGCTTACGATTCTCAAGAAAATTTTAAGTTGAGCGCGATTTTAAATACAACTGGATGCGTTGTCTTTTCTCTTAGATCCAATTGTCCATGGACCCGCCTTACTTTGGCCTACCGGGGTGTAGGTAGAGTGACGTACTTAGGGTGCTTGACCAGGCTAAGTCGATAGCGCACTCCGGCCCTAGATTGGCTTGGCGGCTTTCAGGCGAGTTGGCCATAAACGATATTTAAATCCAAAAGATCTGACAATTCAACTCGAATTGTATATAAACCGGTCAAACTAAAATTTCTTAAGAATTGCACGTCTCTGTTATAGACAAGAAAGAGAAAAATAAAAATGTCGAGCCTGCACAAAATGAATGCACGTGGAGTCTATTTCACATGAAGATGTCGTTCATTATAGGTCCGGGGTACAGGGGAAACAAGTACACTCTTAGGGTACGGAACCAGGCTAAGTGTGTTTGGTTTCTCGTTTAACCCAGGGTAGTTAGCCACACTTTTAGTCCGGAGACTGTGTCAAGTGCTGCATGAGCTTTGCAAACCTTTCGGGAAAGGTCCGGCTGCTCTCCCGGAGGAACTACCCGACTCTGTACAATGACTCTATAACATACATTTCAAGTTAATTAAGACTCACCTCCGTGGAATTAAGTGTAGAACTTACGGAGGTGCTCGATGTTCCAAGGATTTGGGAGAGGTGTCCCATCCTCGGTAGCCAAGCGAACGCTTCCGGGACGGGATACTTTGATCACTCGAAAGGGCCCCTCCCATCCGGGGGAGAGTTTGTTTAACCCTTCTCTGGATAGTATTCTCCGTAGCACCAGATCGCCTTCCTCGAGCTGTCGGTTGTGTACATGCCGCTGGTGATAACGCCGTAGAGCTTGGCGATATCGGGCATTCCGAACAGCTGCTTGGCACCTTCCCTCCTCGAGGAGGTCTAGGTCTTCGTGCTGGAGCTGGTCCTGCGCGGCTTCGTCGAAGGTCCGGACCCGGATCGAACCCAAGGTGATTTCCGGAGGAAGGATTGCTTCAGCTCCGTACACCAGAAAGAAGGGTGTTTCTCCGGTTGACCGGTTTGGAGAAGTCTTGTTGGCCCATAGAGTGGGCGGAAGCTCTTCGATCCAATTGGCTCCGTGCTTTTTCAAGCGCTCATAAGTGCGCGTTTTGAGTCCTTTAAGGATTTCTGCATATGCTCTCTCGGCTTGGCCATTGCTGGCAGGATGAGCTACGGAAGCGTAGCAAACCTGTATGCCGAGGTCTTCGCAATACCCTTGGAATGCGGAGCTTGTGAATTGAGTCCCATTATCAGTGATGATCTTGTTTGGGACTCCGAATCTGCTTACAATGGATTGCAGAAAGTTGATAGCAGATTGCTTGTTGATCGTCACAACTGGAGTTGCTTCCAGCCACTTGGTGAACTTGTCAATGGCGACGTACAGGAACTTGTAACCTCCGACGGCTCTTGGGAAGGGTCCCAAGATGTCCATCCCCCACATAGCGAAAGGCCGTGTAGGAGGTATCATTTGTAAGGGTTGAGCAGGTGTATGAATTTGCTTTGCATGAAATTGGCATGCTTCGCATTTCTTCACCAGCTCAGTGGCATCCTGGAGCGCTGTAGGCCAGTAGAAGCCATGCCGAAAGGCTTTTCCGACCAGCGTGCGGGAAGATGCGTGGTTCCCACACTCTCCTCCATGGATTTCTGCGAGGAGCTCACAGCCTTCTTCCCTTGTGATGCACCGCATTAGGATGCTGTTGGCACCGCGCCGGTAGAGATCCCCTTCTACCAGCGTGTATCTTTTAGCCAATCTGACTACCCGGTCAGCGGATACATCATCGTCAGGAAGGATGTTGTCTTTCAAGTAGTTCCGGATCTCCGAGATCCATGCATCAGAACTGACTTGAGCATTTGAGTCTTGCGTGCTGGGTTGCTCGGAGCTTCCGGCAGCACCTACGACCCTTGATGGCTGCCATGGTAACAGGGCCATCGGGACCGTCAGCTTCGGGATGCTGATCTCGCCCCCTTCGTTCAGTTCGGCAGGCTGAACTGTGGGTTTTGACAACCTCCGGACAAAGATTCCGTCAGGAGTCGGAGCTCCGGTTGACGCTTTGGTCGAGAGTTCGTCAGCTTCAGCGTTGTGGGCACGCTGAACATGGTGGAGGTCTAGGACTTCAAAGTCCTTCTGAAGCCTCTGGACTTCAAGG
Source organism: Tuctoria greenei (assembly GCA_036927565.1). Lineage (NCBI taxonomy): Eukaryota > Viridiplantae > Streptophyta > Magnoliopsida > Poales > Poaceae > Tuctoria > Tuctoria greenei. Next base: position 86,224,524 of record JAYESD010000006.1, read on the forward strand.
AGGTAAGCAGCTAGCTGGAGATTGTTGCAGGAGCATTCACCCTTCACCTGCTTGATGATGAGTTGTGAATCTCCTTTGACCAGAAGTTGCTTGACACCGTATGACAGTGCCACCTTTAGTCCGTAGATGAGTGCTTCATACTCCGACATGTTGTTGGTTGCCTTGAAGTCAAGGTGTACCATGTATTTTACCTTCTCCCCAGTCGGTGCAAGGAGAAGGATTCCAGCTCCGGCCCCCTGCTTCTGCATGGAGCCATCGAAGTAAAGGGTCCAGTGAGGCTCGGTGAAGGTTGGAACTTGATGCTCCGTCTTCTGCTCGCTGGGGCCCCCAGGGTTTGATGGAGAGGGAGTCCATTCCGCTACGAAATCTGCCAACGCTTGACTCTTGATTGCTTGCCTCAGAATGAATTCAAGATCGAATTCAGCCAATTCCGCTGCCCACTTTGCAATATTCCCAGTTGAATTGGGATTATGCAAGATCGCGCAAAGTGGATAGGAGGTCACCACCGAGACTTTGTGAGCTTGGAAGTAGTGTCGGAGCTTCCTGGAGGCAATAAGAACTGCATAAAGCAGCTTATGCATCTCTAGGTATCGAGTCTTGGCATCATGTAATACTTCACTGATGAAGTATACCGGGCGTTGAATGGTCCAGACCCTCCCGGAGGGGTCTGGAGCTTCCTCTCTATTGATCCGGACCCTGTCGGAGGACTCCAGATTCTCTTCGGGGACCTCCGAGTTCTGGCTGGAGGAACCCGGAGCTTCTTCAGAAATGACTTCTTGTGGATTTGAGTCTGGGAGCTGGGACCCAGACTCACTTTCAGGGGCCTCCGGACCCTCCTGAAGGGGTCTGTATTCCTGAGTATGGGGTAGTTCTGGTCTCTCCGCAACCAGAACCATACTGACAACTTCGTCAGTAGCTGAAATGTAAAGCAACAGAGGCTCACCAGGGTTTGGAGCTACCAGAATTGGTAGGGTGGTGAGGAACTGTTTCAGCTCCTGGAATGCCTTCTCTGCTTCTTCGGACCATTGGAATGGTCTGGACTTCCTCAACAACTTGAAGAACGGAAGTGCCCGTTTCACCAGTCCTGATATGAACCGGCTGAGGGCTGCTAGACACCCAGTTAACTTTTGGACGTCTTTGATGCGGGTTGGTGGCCGCATGTCTTCAATGGCTTTTATCTTCGCCTGATTAGCCTCTATGCCCCGGTGACTTACCAGGAAACCAAGAAGTTTTCCGGAGCTAACCCCGAACACACACTTGTCTGGGTTTAGCTTCGTGCGGGTGGCCCGCAGCTTGTCGAAGACAGCCTGCAAGGTGTCCAAGAGGGACTCCTTGTTCTTAACCTTGACCACTATGTCATCGACGTACACTTCCACTATGTCTCTGATGAGTTCTTCAAAAGTTTTGTACATAGCTCGTACAAAAGTTGAAGCTGCATTCTTGAGACCAAATGGCATGGCTGTGTAACAATACAATCCATCTACAGTGATGAATGAAGTATGCTCTTCATCCTCCCTAGACATCCTAATTTGATGATACCCAGAATATGCGTCTAGGAAACACAGTAACTCACACCCGGAGGTGGAATCCACTATCTGATCTATTCTAGGTAGTGGGAATGGATCTTTTGGACATGCCTTATTCAGCGTGGTGTAGTCGATGCACATCCGAAGCTTCCCGCCGGCCTTGGGCACAACGACTGGGTTCGCCAGCCATTTTGGATGGAAGACTTCTCGGATGAATCCGACTTCGAGCAACTTCTTCACTTCTTGTCGGATGAAGTTCTGCCGCTCTACGGATTGCTTCCGAGGCTTCTGATGCACAGGCCGAGCATCGGGGTAAATCTTCAGATTGTGCTCAATCACTTCCCTGGGGATCCTAGGCATTTGTGAAAGTTGCCAGGCAAATACGTCAACATTAGCCCGGAGGAAAGTGATGAGCGCGAGTTCCTATTTGTCGTTCAATCCTCCCGATATACGGGTGGTTTGAGCGGCATCGGAACCAATTTGGACGACTTTGACGGGAATGTCGGTGTCGCCGCTTGGCTGCACACGGGGTGCAGAGGTTGAGCCTCGTTGACGAATGCTCGGGGGTTTCGGAGCTTGCTCCTGTTTGGAATCCTCCTCTTGCGCCGTGGTGAGTGCATGGAGCTCCTCCAGAGCAGTTACTCCGGCGGTGCGATCTCCGCGGATCCGGAGAACGCCTACTGGTGTTGGCATCTTCAACACCAGGTATCCATAATGAGCAGCTGCCATAAATTTGTATAGGGCAGGTCTACCCAAGATGGCGTTGAATGGTAAGTTGATCTGAGCGACGTCGAAGACAAACTTCTCGGTGCGATACTTCTCTCGTGTCCCGAAGGTAACGGGGAGAGTTATAGCTCCGAGTGGGGTAATGGCCCCCGGACCTACTCCGGAGAAAGGTCGAGAGGGCTGGAGATCCGAAGGTCGGAGCTGAAGCTTGGTAAAAGCTTCAAAGCTTATGAGGTTCAGCCCCGAACCTCCGTCCACCATAACATGATGGAGCTGGATGTTATTAATGGTGGGAGATACCATCAAAGGTAACTGTCCAGCTCCGACCATGCTTCGAGGACAGTTCGAAGCATCAAAAGTGATGGATGTGTCCATCCACTTTCGATGTGGCTCCGGTCTAGCTGTAGGAGCTACAGCGGCCATATCCCGCCGCATAGTCTTGATGACTCGACGGGAGGTGATGTCCCATGATCCACCAAAAATGGTGTTCATGGTTTTCCGACGCTCGTTGTCAGAGACGTCAGAGTCATCGTCGACGGAGGTGTAGACGGCCTTCAGGACCTTTTTGGGGTCCTGAAACCCTAACTCCTCTTCAGCCGGAGCTTCGTCGACCTTCTGTTTTCCCTCCCTCTCTCGGAAAGGAGACCCTTCCCGGCGCTTGCTGTAGCGCTCGGCAAGGTTTTGGACCTCCCGGCAGTCTTCCAAACCGTGGCTGCCCGTTTTGTGAATGGGACACCACACTTTGGGTTTGCCACCGTCTTCGGAAGACGGTCGAGGTCGCTTCTCGGGGCGTGGCCCCCGGCCACCAGGAGTTGCAACAGCTGCAACGTTGGATGTGCCGACCGACGGCTTCTTCTTGCCGTGGGTCTTCTTTTTCTTCTTGCCACCCCCGGAGGTAGCGGCTTCTTCTTTGGAGGATTTCTTGTGATCCTCCCAAGCTGGTTGGGAGTGCATTTCACGGCCCTCCGCAGCTCTGGCACATTTGTCTGCCAGGCTGAAGAGTTCCGTGACACTAGTGATCTCCTTGATCGCCAGCTTCTCCAACATCTTCTTGTCCCGTACGCCCTGTCTGAATGCCACAATGACAGAAGCGCTTGAGATAGAAGTGATTGTGTTGCATACCTGGGAGAACCTCTGGATGAAGGACCGCAAAGATTCTCCCCCTTTTTGCACGACCGCAAAAAGGTCTAGTTCAGTGCCTGGTCGGGTGTATGAACTCCCGAAGTTGGCAGTGAACTGACGGCACATCTCCTCCCAACTATTGATAGAGTTGGGTGGAAGGCTCATAAACCAGGACCTGGTGGTCCCGGTCAAGGCCACTGGAAAGTAATTGGCCATTACAGCCTCGTTTCCTCCAGCTGCCAAGATTGCAGTGGAGTATATCTGAAGGAATTCGGCGGGGTTGACAGTCCCGTCGAATTTTTCCGGCAGGTGTGGCCGGAACTTCTGTGGCCATCTAACCATGCGCAGGTGCATGGCTAGGGCTGAACAGCCTCCTCCTACTCCTTCCAGAGTAGAAAGGTCCTGAGCTTCCCGTCTTTCACGAGCACGCTCGATATGGACACGGCCATCCTGTTGGCAGTATCGGCGATCAAGCTCCGCCCGGAGGTCATGAGTCGAAAGCCTGGATACCGTATGGGTGCATCGTGCCCCAGAGGGCAACGACGTCACCTGCTGTGACGCAGATCGTCTCCTGTTGTTGGAGACGTGCGGACCAAGTCTTCCTGACAAAGTCCATCGCTGCGACGGGGCTCGTCCCGAAGGAGGAGGACCCTGATTGTTGAGGCGTTCAGCCGCTGCTGCGACCAAATGCTCCACATCGGCCCTCCACTGCTCCATTGCATCTCGAGATGCGTCCGGAGGTGGTGGTCGTTGGAGAAGAGCACGCGCTGCATGGAGCGCGTGTTCCGGGTTGTCATGACTTGCCGACGCAGTAAGTGATGCCGGCGCACCATCACGTTGCCCAGCACGATTTGCTGGAGAAGATGGTGGTGGTGGGAGTGTGGCTCCTGCTGGTGCCGAGGCTCCTGCTGGTGGCTGCCTATTGGAGGGATTGCCCCCAACAGCATGAGCAGCAGGTTGACCGTTGGATGATCCAGCCGCGGAGTTCACCATTCTCGAAAATCTCAGGCGCCCCTACCTGGCGCGCCAACTGTCGACTGTTGGAGTCGGCAGATCTCCTGACACTGCTAAAGTGTTGAAGGAGTTTGTGGTTCGGTGTGGGCGCGCGGAGACTCAAGAAGGTGAATTGCAGTTTAACACAGGAGACACTAGGATTTACGTGGTTCGGGCCGCCTGAGCGTAATACCCTACTCCACGGGTGTGTTGGTGTTGTATTAGTTTGTCACGTATGATCTCCACCTCTGTGTCCACGTGTCCCCGTGTGTATCGTCGGCCTGTCCTTTTATAGTACAAGGACAGGTCGTTACAAGCTGGCCTGGCCTGACATGTGGCCCCGGCGGTTACTAGTATTGACACACGATTAATTGTTGTTAATGATCCTGTAACGGGCTCCGACAGTGCCATTACAGGTGTTAAGATCGTCCGTTTAAGTGCCATTAATATGGCATTAATGACATTTAATCGGGTCTTGAAGTCCTTGGCTCCCCTTTGAAGATCCGGAGCCGTTACGAGGTCTTCCGGAGGTTAGAGGCTACCAGCTCCGACGTTTGGACACGTGGCAGCTCCGGAGCTTGCTGTGGGAAGCAGGAAGCTCCGGAGCTATCTGACACGTGTCAGGTCCGGAGCTTCTCTCGGTCAGGGGTTAAGTCCGGAGGTGCCATTTCGGTACTTGGTCCGGAGCTTCCCCTTTGTGGCGGTAGCTCCGGTTTGGTAGTACACGTGGCGACCTAGGGATTAACCATGTTGGAGGAGCAGGTCCGGTCATGCCTGACAAGTGGGCCTCCGAGGGTCTTCAATTCAAGTAGACGGCCTTCCTTTGAGATCTTTGTAACCTCAGGGGGTGTACGGTTTTTAGGGTACCGACAACGTAGGATTGTACTTGAGGCGAGTATCATAGATAAAGTCCATCTTGTCCTTCTCCAAAACACCAATATTGTGAATAATGACCTCATTGTTGCCGGCGTCCTCAAGGTGCAGCTGCCTAGCAAACTCATCATAAGTAACATTGTACTTGGATCCATGTGTCATCCAAGTCACTCTCTCTTCGTCATCACTGGCAAAGTAGCAGGTTGCAAAGAACTGTTCTATGACCTCATCATTCCAGTTATGTCAAAAAGCAAACAAGTCCTTTAAACCATGCCTCTCTGCCGCCTCTACTACTTCATCAAAGGCTTGACAGCTCTTTCTCTCAAAGTTTGTCTAGTTTATCCATTGGTTGCGGACCACTAGAGTCTTCATCTGAAGGTACACGGTATTGTAGTAGTCCCCGTGGAAGTTGCTCCAAAATCTAGGATCAACTGCCTTTTGCCACCACTATAAGCATCAATTTTCCTCAGCTTCCAAGCCACATCACTTCATTTACCATTGAACTTTTCCTCCGAGGGGTCCCTATTCCCCCTTCTTGGAGCAGTCATCTCAAGGGGGCCAATCGGGCTGGAGGCAATTCCTTTGCCTTTTTCCTTAGTTTGGCGAAGAGTCGCCGAGCTAGGACCAACCATATCTTTCGCCTTTGAAGCTGGTTTCTTGGCCAGAACCCTTCACCACACGCTAGGTGGGGTGGCCGAGGGGTCAGCGGTATGACCTTGTCTCTTCTTGGCTTGGGCCATCGAAATGCGAGGCAAGATGTCCTCGTTTGAGCTCGATATTTTCCTGACAAGAAGGTTATACATGACATAGATCAGGATTGGTGGCAAGGAAAAGCATTGAGTTGAAGAAGATTAGGGTTTTGTTCATCTAACATCGGACTTGTCCGTTGATCAGGTGCGGACTATTCTGGAGTACCTGACTTGTCTGCATAGATAACGGACTAGTCCGATATTCAGCTGCTCGAACCTTAACTAACAGGATAATGGAGTTTCTCAATGCAAAAGTAGAGCAATGTAGTTGTAATACAACAAGGGAGCATGTATTGGCAAGAGGAATTAAGCTATTTGAGCACAAACAAGGGAAAATTGAGGGTTTTAGGGTTTGGAGAGAAATTTTATCAAATCCCTCCATTTGCGGAGTTGAAGGAGTTGTTGATGCGGACAAGTCTGTGGTCTTCGATCACCGTGCAATGGAGATCAAATCCCACCAAAACTTGACTGGATTAGATAGAGAACTTACCAAATTGCCTTGGGAGCACTTGAGTGAAGAGAGAGAACGTTAGAGGAGTTGTGATGAATAAGGAGATTAGGGTTGCACCGGCCCTGGGGTTATGGAGTCGAAAAATCGGACTAGTCTGTGGTCGGACCAGACTAGTCCGAACTAGCGAACACTTTGCAGACTAGTCTGTAATGTGCAGACTAGTCCGGTGCAACCACGGACTAGTCTGTGGTCATCTAACAAAAACATATATAGACCTTTCGTATATATGTGAAGGTGCTTAAAAAGAAGATAGGGGGCAAAAACACACAAATATTATTCATGAATATGATCAGTAAACATACAACAATCAAGCTATGACCATAATTCAACAAGATCAAGTAATTAACATAGTTTTTCAGATAAAATAGAGAGATATAATTTTTCAACACAATCAACATGATTTTTGAAGATGGCATACAGGTATGCAAGTTTTCAAGCCACGTTCCAAGCATCAAGGATATTTAGTTCATTTCGGAGCTCACAAAAGCATTTTACATCAAGTGGCTTGGTAAAGATATCGGCTAGTTATTTTTCAGTGTTGACATGGGAAATGGCTATGTCTCCTTTCATTGAGTGATCTCTTAAAAAGTGATGTCGCATGTCTATGTGTTTGGTTCTAGAGTGCTCAGCGGGGTTATGGGTAATTTTAACGGCACTCTCATTTGTGAGGACTGGGTCCACACATTCTAGGAATCGCAGAGGGTGGTGCCGTGCGATGTGGCACCCAACAGCATACACAAAAAGAATACGACAAAATACAAAGTTTTATTCATATAAACCAGTGTTATCCTAAATGGCCTAAATGGTCTGTTTAAATGCGCCTAAACGCTAAATAGAGGGCAACTGCACAATTTAGCCCCTAAACACTGGATTATACGGTTGACTCATTTAAGCGGGTCAACAGCCGTTTAAACGGGGTAAACGGGCTAAACAAAACGGATTTTAAACGTGTTTAAAACTGTTTAGGCAAAGTGAACTTACAATTCCAAGTCAGATGTAAGTTTCAAATTAATATCACCAAATTGATTAAAATCAATACATTTTCTAAGCTTTACTTAAAATACATCAGATGTTATATTTCTTGTGTTTCAAAAAATATAATAATACAACCATTAGCCGCTGAAGGTTAAAATATTTGTTTAGGTTACTAGATGCACTATTTTTCAGTCTCAATACTATTATTTGGTGGTGTGGTATTGTGATTTTCTATTTAATTTTTATATGATGTCGATGTTAAATTGGTTCCTATTTTCAAACAAGAGTTTGAACTTGATTTGAACATCTACTGTAAAGCAGGGTAGTAAAAAATATATTTTCTTGCTGCTACAGTACACACCGTTTAATCCGCTTAAACACCATTTAAACACCGTCTAAACCTCCTAAACGGTAAACAGAGCTCCACTCACTGTCTACCGTTTACCGTTTAGGATAACACTGATATAAACAGCAAAAGTCTATTACAATACTTAATGTACAATGGAAGATAATACTCATAGCTAAACTCTCCGCTTAGCTATGCAAAAGTACACCCGTCCAGCCCGCGGACACTGCACACTAGCCACACACAAATTTACGGTGGCGTTCAGGGCTCCCACTCGGCGGTATACCCCGACGGGGGCATCGCCTCATCTTCGGGCCCTTCCTCATACGTCTCACCTGCAAAAAACTTAATATAGCAACCGTGAGCATGAAGGCTCAGCAAGACTTAACGTCTCACCTAAACATGGAACTCTGTATGCAGGGATACTTAACATAGGCATAAATATTGCAGTAAAGTGACTCGCCTAAATGTTGATCCTTAAATCACAAGTTATTAACAGCAGCTTACAAGTTTAATAAAATAACTTAAGTGAGCATAATTGACAGCAACCAAAGTTTCAAAACAATTATAATTTCATACATCATATTCTCCTAACTTCTTCAGTATTTACTACATCACGACGCAGTGAACAAGTGGTACTCAAATAACCGCGAGGGACGGTGATTGCAATCAGAAGACACCAGGATAACACGTCACATACACCCATTTCGGAAGTGGATCAAATCACACTTTAATACTATGTTGTATGCAGCAACCTTTCAAAAGAAACCCAAATGCCGAACCGGTCCTTCTGTAACGGGCAGGAGGTCCCCGTGCGGAGCATCTTCTATACCCACCGGCAAATTTACACCTTGCTACCCTCAGCCCACTCATATAAAATGGTAGAGTAAGTCTCGACACCCAGGTTAACCAATTACATCGGTTTCCTTGTTTCCATATAGCCAGTATGCATTCGGTACAGTTCAAACTTGTCCAGCAGGGCCGCACACAGATCGGTCTTCAATCGAAACAAGCAGGGCTACACACGTGAGACCACGTGTTGCTGCCTCCTACCCGCTGCTCAGTCTCAATTTCATATTCATAAACAACCATTCTTCGATCAACTCCTTCCCGTGTGATAAAATCCTATCTCGCGAGTAGATTCCAACTACTCGACTTCTAACGGATCCTTGAAACTTAAACATAGCATTTTCTACTGATCGGGCTGTAGACCTATCCAATACTCCAAGGGATTTATGGGTCATGCAAGTGGAGTAAAAGGCACCTTAGCCCTAATGCACAAAATCATCCTAGACATAAGTGATACAAATATAAACTTTGAAATAGCACTTAAATGCAAACCGCGGCTTGCCTAGATGTGAGTCAGAGGGGAAGTTAGATTCTGGGAGGATGCTTTCCAAGCCTCCGGGTCCTCCTCGATCTCGGTCACTATATGGTATGCAATATATAAAGTACATGAGTGATATAGAAACTATAGAGAAGATCTTATAAATACTGATCAGGTATGTAAATGATTTTAATTGGCTTTGGGATTTTTACAGTGGACACTAGGTTCTATGAGGAAGATCTGGACCAAAAATTGGAAATGTTCAAGAAAGCTTGTTGTCTCTAAAATTCTAACAAGTAACTGGCTTCTCTGAATTTTGGATGTAATTCTGGACCAAAAATTGGAAATGTTCAAGGAAGCTTGTTGTCATGGCTAAAAGTGGATGGTCATGGTAGAGGGGGCCTCACTGGTTCTGGTAAAAAAATTCACATTTTTCTGAGCTTCCTACAGGGAGAAACTTATTTTACAAGTTTGGGGAAAAAGCTGAAATGGTTCTGTACTTTTCTTAATTTTCAACTACATAGAGATTTGGAACACTGATCATCCCAGTAAATGAAGTCCAATGAACTTGAAATTTTACTGGAGATTAAGAGTATTTTTATGAGTGTCCTGACCAAAATTGGGAATTTTCCAATTAACAGTACAGGAGTAATTAATTTCCCAAATAATTAGCTCAATGGAATTAATTATGAACATTCTGGGAGTCTCATGTCTAACAAATTGAACCACTGCACACTAGGGATCAATATGAGTCTACCAGAATTTATTTGGGAATTTTTGAGCAATTCTACTAGGAGTAATTGATTTTCAAATGTGGGATGAAATCTGGAATTAATTTGGAAAGGAAGAGTTTAAATAAAACCGGATGGGCCCCACTTTTTAAAATGACCCAATCGCAGCTGGGCCACATATGGGCCACAGGTTTTACCCCGCGTGGCCGCATTTGATCCGGGCCACAACCGATCTGAAAGGAGAAACAGATGCTGACCGGTGGGACCCGCACGTCGTCTTCTACCTCGCGACACGCGGTTCGGCCGTGGCGGCGATACGCCAGCGAGCTCGCTGGATCGGCACTCCAGGCCATCTCCCTTGCTGGAAATCTCCCTCCAACCATTTTAAGGGTCCAGGAACACGGTGGTGAGGTCTAATCGACGTGTTGACGGCCGGAAATGGCGGCGCGACGACGGCGGCGGTGGCTAGGGTTCTGGCCATGTCGGACCTGCCGCTCCGTTGGTCAAACTCCTTGGAAAACACTCAGGAACGTTTGTAGGACTCTGAGGAAGATGAATAGGGGGATGAACAAAGGGAAAATAGACAGAAACATTGACTTCGACGGTGAACCAACGGGCCTTTCCTCGGCGGCAGGGAAAACTCGCATAGCTCATCCTTCACTCGATTATTTCCCTTGATTCTTGGTAGAATGGTGCGTTAGGAGGCGATGAACATACTACCCAACTGGATTATAAAAAGTTTGCACCTAGAAACGGAATCGAGCGCACGATCTAGACCCGATGCTCGGCTTTGCCATCAGGAAAAACGGAAAATACCCGAGCTACGATCCATGAGTCAATCTGAAACTTTGTGAGTACAAGGGGATCAGTTAGGTGCACCTTTTTCCAGTTTACAGTGAAAATTGAGATGGCCTAGAGCGTCGGCTCCACGGTGACACAGAGAGGTTCCGACGATGGTACACCCTGGCGGCCGGACAAGACCTTCACAAGACCACAAATTTAAGCAAGGAATATACAAGGGAATTGGAGGAGAGGGTGTAGAATCCTTCTGCGCCTCACTTTGCTTCACGAAGCTCGATCGATCAGGGGTGGAATGGCTCGGGCAAGCAGGAGCAGAGGCGGCGAACTCTGTTCTTGGCGAAAGAAAGGAAACAGGGAGAGAGAGAAGTACGACGCCGTTCCACTCGGTTCAGGGACTGAAGATATGGACGGGAAGGTGCAGTGGACATGCCAAGACACGATCAAGCTGGCAAGCAGCTCGGCGGAGCTTTGCATGACGTGCGGTGTTGCCACCGTGGGCCAAAGCAGAGCACTACCGCAATTGTCTCTATGACTAGTGGGTCCCACAGCCCCTTTCATGTCAATCCTCTCTGGTTAAACAAATATCGTACCAACTGATGTCCAAAATCCATGAAAACTTGTGGATAGGCTCAACTAAATAACTGGAATTTGATTCTGAAATCAAAACTTTGAATTGATCAAGTTTCAATTGAAATTCAAATATGAATTTGAATTTGAGTTGAATTCAATGGAGCCACTGAATTAAATAGCAAAAGAGCTTCAAAAATTTTGAAACTTTACAGATAGGCTGTTTGGAATATTTGGAATTTAATAGTGAGCTCAGATTTTTATTTTGGCATATATTGAACAGGAGCTAATTTGAATTTTTGGATGCCTTCTACTGAAGCTTGATTGGTTTGATTTTTCCATTGCCATTTTGATTTCTTATTCCCATTCAAATTTTTAATTCTACTATGTGACTTTGTACCTTGAATTTAGGGCTTTTACATTCCTCCCCCCTTAAAAGAATCTCGTCCGAGATTACAAATAAAAGAGACGGAGGTGAAAAGATTACCGGATATGCGATGATAATAACTCCGGATAGTTCAATCGGAGATAGTCCTCACTTTCCCATGTCGCTTCATCGATGGTATGGTTGCTCCACAATACATTGTAGAAGTACAAAGTCCGGTTTCTTGTGGTGCGAGTCTTTTCATCGATAATCCAGATTGGATGCTCAAAATAAGTGAGATCCGGTTGGAAGGCTTCAATGTCTTCGGTGCGGATTTTAGCTGAGGATTTAAGACACTTCCGCAGCTGAGAAATGTGGAATACATTATGAACTCCCAAAAGTGACACCGGAAACTCCAAACGATAGGCCACGGGTCCGCATTTTTTAATGACGATGAATGAACCAATGAATCTTGGAGCAAGTTTTCCCTTCACTCCGAAATGATCAATCCCTTTCATTGGAGAGACACGGAGATAAACGTGGTCTCCGATGTCAAAGTGGAGAGGTCGACGTCTTTTATCAACATAGCTTTTCTGCCGAGACTAAGCAGCCTTCAGATTGGCTTGGATCACTCGCACTCGTTCTTCGGCTTCATTTACAAGATCAATTCCGTATATAACACGCTTGCCGGATTCACACCAGTTGAGTGGTGTGCGACATTTCCGGCCGTAGAGAGCTTCATACGGTGCCATCTTGGTGCTAGCTTGATAGCCATTGTTGTAATAAAACTCCGCCAACGGCAAATGATCATCCCAATTTTTACCGAGGTGGATGGCACAAGCGCATAGCATATCTTCCAAAACATGATTTACCCGTTCAGTTTGAACATCAGCCTGCGGGTGATATGTGGAGCTTCTGATCAGTTTTGTCCCCAACGATGCGTGCAGCTGCTCCCAAAAACGAGCAACGAACAGCGCACCGCGATCTAAAATAATCGTCCGGGGAACTCCGTGAAAGCACATGATTCTTGCAAAATATAACTCCGCATATCTCTTGGCACTGTACTTTGTATGTACCGGAATAAAATGAGCTGATTTGGTTAGTCGATCGACTATCACCCAAATTGAATCATGCTTGTGGAATGTGAGAGGTAATCCGACAATAAAATCCATACAAATGTCCTCCCATTTCCAAGCCGGATATTTCAATGGTTGCAGCTGTCCGGCCTTTCTCACGTGGTCAGCTTTCACCCGCCGACACATATCACACTCCGATACGTACTTTGCAATTTCTTCTTCATCCGTGTCCACCAAAATCTGGTTTTCAAATCTTGGTACATCGTGTTGCTGCCCATATGAATAGAGTACTTGGACAAGTGACCTTTGTCCAAGATTTTCTTCTGAAGTGTCATATCATGCTGTACCACTATATGGTCTTTGAACCATAGAGTACCATATTCATCACTCCGAAAACACTTAATTTCCCCATTCTTCATTCTCCCCCTGATGTGCGACATACCCGCGTCTTTCTTTTGAGCTCCCATAATCTCCTTTTGTATCGTAGGGATGAGAGCAAGATTATATAATGCTTCATATGGAACCAAGTATAAACTCGGTTCGTCCTCTTCCATCGGGGTAATGGACAGATTATTGACGTGAGACTTGCGGCTCAGCGCATCGGCAACTACATTTCCCTTGCCAAGATGGTAATGAATTTCAATCTCATAATCTTTGATCAGTTCTAACCATCTTCGCTGCCGCATATTCAGCTCCTTCTGAGTGAAGATATATTTCAGGCTCTTGTGATCAGTGCAGAGGTGCACTAGATTTCCGAGTAAATAATTCCTCCACATTTTCAAAGCAAGTACCACGGCAGCGAGCTCAAGGTCATGAGTTGGATAATGCTGCTCATGATTTCAGAGCTGCCGTGATCCATATGCGATCACGCGGCCTTCTTGCATTAACACGCAGCCGAGACCAATACCAGATGCATCACAATAAATGTCGAAAGATTTGGTCGTATCCGGTTGAGCTAGCACTGGGGTTGTTGTGAGATGTTTCACCAATGCTTGGAATGTATCCTCTCATGCATTGCTCAAAATATATTTAGTCTCCTTTTTCAGCAGCTCCGTCATCGGTTTAGCAATTTTTTAGAAGGTCGGAATGAACCTCCGATAATATCCTGCTAACCCGAGGAAGCTACAGACTTCATGTACGGACGTTGGAGACTTCCATTTCAGCACTTCCACAATTTTGTTTGGATCAACTGTGATGCCCTCCGCTGAAATAATGTGACCCAGAAATAGTACTTGACTGATCCAAAACTCACACTTGCTGAATTTTGCATAAAGCTTGTGATCCCGTAATCATTGGAGCACGATATACGAGTGTTTGGCATGTTCTTCCTCCAATTTAGAATAAACCAAAATGTCATCGATGAAGACCATGACAAACTTGTCCAACTCCAGCATAAACACTGAATTCATCAGATACATGAAGTGAGCCAGCGCGTTGGTAAGCCCGAACGACATGACGAGATATTCATAGAGCCCGTATCTCGTCGAGAATGTCGTCTTCGGTATATCCTCCGGTCAGATTTTTATTTGATGATATCCGGACAGAAGATCCATCTTTGAGAATACTTTAGCACCCACTAATTGATCAAATAAAATATCGATGCGCGGTAGTGGATACTTGTTCTTGATCGTCACGGCGTTGAGCGGATGATAGTCCACACATAGGAGTAACGTCTTGTCCTTCTTCTTCACAAATAATGCGGAGCAGCCCCAAGGTTGTGAACTTGGGCGTATGAGACCTTTGTCCAGTAGGTCCTTCAAATGCTCCTTTACTTCCGCCAACTCATTTGGTGCCATCTTCTACGGCCTTCGCGAAATAGGCGTGGTTCCCGGAATAAGTTCAATCTTGAACACAATGTCCTTATCCGGTGGCATACCCGGAAGGTCGTCGGGAAACACGTCCGGATATTCACGGACCACACGAATGTCTTCAAGCTTTGTGGCTCCCGTGTTATATGTGGCTGGAATTTCTTGGATAAGGCGGTCTAGAATAAGAGTGTGTGATTCATGTAGTGGAGAGTTCAAATGGACCACACGTGGAACAATGTCGAGAACAACACCATGATGGTGCAGCCATGACATTCCTAAGATGACATCAAGCTTCTGACTCTCCAATATAATTAGAGAAGTCAGATATAGATTTCCACCCAACTGAAGTGGTGCTCTATAGACCATTCTATCAGTTGCTACTGTCCCACCCGCAGAGCAAATCAAATATGAACATTTTGTGGGAATGATTGGTAATTGGTATTTGATGACATATGATTGGCTAATGAAATTATGGGTGGCACCGGAGTAAAATAATATGACTACAGGATCTTTGAGTGGAGAAAACGTACCCACAAAGATGGGTTCGCCTTCTGGCTCATCTTCGATAGCTAGGTGGTGGACGTTTCTGGGTTTTGCTGCAGGTTTCCTTGGCTGGTTCCGGGGTTGAGCTGCACCCCGATATGGTGCTTGCGCATTGCCTTGTCACTGTCCGTGGCAGTCCTTCGCAAAATGACCGACACGGCCACACGTGTAGCACGTGTATTGTGTCGGGTTCCCTCCAAGCTGCGGACGAAATCCCGGTGCATGTGGTGGAGGTGGATACACACGCGGGACCATCCTTTGCTGCTGCTGCGGCTGCTGCTGCTGCTGTGGAAATGGCGGTTGGAAATGCAGTGCATTAAAAGAATGACTGCGGAATGGCTGCGGTCGTGCTGGTGGCTGCCATCGCTGACCGGATGGTGAGTGATACACCACACGGTACTTCTGTGGACCGCCAATGCTGCTGCTCGAAGGAGCGCTCTATTTCCTCTTATCAGAAACGAGCTCGCGCTGAGCATCCTCTTGTACAATCGCAGCATTGACGTTGTCATTGAAGGTGCCGCGGTTGCATTGTGCGAGTTGGACCTTCATCTTCGGGTTAAGGCCCCGGAAGAATATATCTCTCTTCCTATCTTATGTCCCCACATATTCAGGCGCGTATTGCGCCAAGTGATTGAACGCGCGGGAGTATTCGTGGGCAGTCCTCTCGCCTTGGTTTAGCTCCAAAAATTCTTGATGCTTCCTCTTCATTATTCTGGGAGGGATATGGTAGGCGTGGAACGCCTCCCAAAATTCGGTCCAGATGACCGCATGACCAGCCGGCAGTGACGCGATGGAGTTCGCTGATCATGCACCGGCGGATCCCTGGAGTTGTGGCACTGCGAACAGCGCCTTCTGTTGTTCGGTGCATCGCAGCAAACCGAACTTCGCCTTGAGCGTGCAGATGAAGGTGTCCGCCTCCAGAGGCTCCTCGGCCTTCGTGAAGACCGGTGGATGTGTCACCATGAAATCCGAGTACAAACTCTGTTGGGGCTGGCGTTGCCCATTTTCTTGTCATCCCCCTTGACGGGATGAATTTAGAACCAATATCCGCAGTAACTCGGTTTGCTTGTCGTGCGAGCTGAGTACTGCGGCCAGAATCTCCGCAAGCGTCCTCGGAGGTTCAGGTGGTGGTGGTGGAGGGACTTGTTGTTTTGGTGTTCCGGTTTGCTCCCGGGTCGGAGATTCATCCTCATGACCCCAGCTCGAGCCTCCCATCTCGGGTGTCGAACGAGTATGCATCATTCTGCATCCACACAATTTAAATCAGCAACATGTTTGTTTTCTTCATCCATTTTATACCATAGTAGTGCGAGTATTGAGAATGTGATAGTTGCATAACATTCACATATATTGATAAAGTATAAACTTTATACAAGATATATGATCTCATGACCAAGTTTACAATAGTAAACTCCAAAACGACAGACTCCCATTATGGAAGAGCATCTCAACTATACTTGGTCTCCATGAGAGATCATACACACCTTGTCATCTCATACACACCCACTATTATTTATAATATGAGAAAAACATGGCTACAAAATAAACACGAGCAACTACTAACTATTCGTTGCCCCATGATGGCAGTAGTGCTGCCCCATCCTACTCCGATGCATCGTTATCGGCGTACTCAATTATCTCTGGATCTTCCTCCTCTGGATCTGAAGGTACTTGCTCACCCATGTTCAGCGGTATGTCATGAGCCGGTGGATACACAACTGGTTGCAATTGTGCTTTGGCCTCAATTAAATTATCCTGAAGTTGCTCTGCCTCGTACTTCCAATTCTGAGCTTCCTCAATGGCTTCGTCTCGTGCCTCGGTGACTACCAACAGCTGCTCTTGTTGTTGTTGCACCTCCAACTGACTCGCCTACTGTCCATCATGAGCTTGCTGCAGTTCCATGCGAGTTTGTCTCAGTTCGCCACGAGCTTTCCGCAGTCTAGTGCGAGTGTGATGCAACTGATCCTCGCATTGCTTTAGTCGGTGATTCGTCGGAGCCAGGAACGAACGTAGATTCTCATTGATATAATCAAGAGTGTCACCTTGTTCAGTCGCTTGCCTCAAGACTTCGAATTGCTCCTGCAGGATTACACCTTGTGCAAGAACCACCATGCTGGATGTAGCGGCAAATGTCCCAAGTGTTGTCGAGGTTGTGTTGCCATATGGTCGATGGGCCGCAACCATACGACGTTGCCACTCAAAATCAGCATCACCACGGACCGGGAGAAGAGCAAATTGTGTCCCAGCCATGGCATATTGATGAATCTTGCAAAGCTTCATCAGCGCTTCACCCGCTGCAATTGCCCACGTGTCCTCCAAACGAGCTCTCGGGGTAGTGACTGAAAAATAAGCCCATCCATAGAAATGCGGACTTGCCAGGATGTCGACCAGGACGGTACATGACAGTACGCCTCTGTCAACTGTCTCTTGACCCCAATAGCATGGCATCTCGATGAAGCCAAACTGTTAGAGCACCTCCCGCAGCATACTCGGAAAGCCCAGACGGTTGGCGCACGTGGAGAACACCCATCCGTCCGGTAATAGCATCATCACATCCGTCATCTATAAATAAATATTTGAATGGATCAACAACAACCAAGCCTTTGTCCCAAACAAGTTGGGGTCGGCTAGAAATGAAACCCAACAATGTTGAAGAAAATTAATAGAAAATAAGATGAAAGTAAATATATATATATAATAATAAAAAATACAAATAAAATAAGATTCTACATTTTATTTATTTTAGAAATGGGTTAATAAGAAAGAAGATAAGAGTAAACAAATACGAATAAACATATAAACTTTTGAATGGGTCAAATACTAAAATTCATCAACTTTTGTCAATAAATAGATCATGGATGTGATAAATGAATTGTGAAAGTGAATTCAAATTCAAATGTCAAATGAACATCACACTGGAATTCTGTCACAGTTCTGTTCATGCAGACCAGTCTGGATAAATTCAAAATTTTCATCCAGTTAGAAGCACATTCAGGAATTTAGTTCAACTACAAAGTTGTATCACACTCAAATAGCTTTCCATAATGTATTTATTTGTCTCCAGATCATTCTGTATAAGGAGATATGATTTTTTCAAGTTGACAGTTTTCTGGAAAAATTTTGACAGCATCTCCTTTGTTTAAGGCTGATTTTGTCCACATTTTTCCAGATACCAAACATCAAGATATGCAAAAATCATAAATTAAAAAATTGTTGCATACATCCTCATGATTATAAAAATGAATTACATGAAGTCATTCGTTGATTATATGCAGAGATATGATCAAGACAGTGACAAGATACAAAAACTGTCCAGTCTCTGTCCATATTTGACAGAGTTTGGAAATTTGAATTTTTCATTAGTTTACGGGGGGATTCTGGTCTGGAGTTGATCATAAGAGTTTTAGAGGACTCTCTAAAATTTCCAACCATGTATAGTAGACCTATAGGGGTGAAATATACAGGAAGTTATGCTGTTCCAAACTTAGTCAATTTTCTGTCCAGTTGACAGTTTGAACCAGGAACTGAGAAATTTAAGTTCACATGAAGTTTTCTAGATTTAAATCTTGAAATCTGTCTTGGAGCTGAAAAAGAAACTTGTTGATGACTTCCTCAAGTTCCCAAACCACATGTCCGCTTATCCAAGCGACCACACGATTAATTTTAAATCTGACAGCACGCCCCAAAACAGAGATTACAATTTCAAACTTAGTGCTAAGTTAGAAATTTTTATTTGTTGTCCAGTAACAACACCAGCACGGATAGAGTCGTCGAAGTTCCTGATGAAACTCGAATGCAATGCCGGTACTATGCCCTCACCAAAGAAAATCCTAAACCGGTATTCCGGCATACGTCTCAATGGTGGCAGTAATGACGTTCATTCGCAAACGTTTTCTACTTGAGCTACTTAAACGTGGTTAGTGTACTGCATCTACACACAAATGATAGATCAAACATATGGTGCCATACGGCACAGCCCGCACGGGCGAACAGTTCACAATAATATATATGAAAGTAAAAACATTCGTCTCGTATCATTCCATACGGGCCGCCCCGAGTTAAGCCACGTCTCGAGGTACATGACCGGGTTTTCTACCACCCGACGGGGTCCTACGTCTTTGCATAGTGCTGCACCATTAGGGGGCACATCGGGTTATGTCCCACCCGACGGGGGCTCCCACTAATTTTGTAGCACACTGGAGTATCGCGTGTCATATGTTCTAAGAAACATGGGAAGTTTCAGAGACTCATATTAACATTTTTGTGCTAAGCCATGGAAACAACCACATGCTACCTCTCGCATGGTGAGCTTACCGCAATTGATCCGCTTGCGGTGGCGTACCTTACCTCTTACCTGATGTGAGAGCGTCGTTCCAGAATATAATAACACATAAGTTAGCTTGCCACCTTGAGTAACTAATACTATAATAGACCTTATGTGGCCATAGTACTAATCCTCACTCCACTACTATTAAGTTTTCCGAAATAGGATCTTTTCGAGAATGCTATTCCCAATGCGGCTCTGATACCAGGTTGTGAGGATCGGGTCCACACATTCCAGGAATCGCAGAGGGTGGTTACGTGCGATGTGGCACCCAACAGCACACACGAAAAAAATACGACAAAATACAAAGTTTTATTTATATAAACAGCAAAAGTCTTTTACAATACTTAATGTACAGTGGAAGAATACTCGTAGCTAAACTCTCTGCCTAGCTATGCAAAAGTACAGCCGTCCAGCCTGCGGACGCTGCACACTAGCCACACACAAATTTACGGCGGCGTGCAGGGCTCCCACTCGGCGGTATACCCCGACGGGGGCATCGCCTCATCTTCGGGCCCTTCCTCATATGTCTCACCTGCAAACAACTTAGTATAGCAATAGTGAGCACGAAGGCTCACAAGACTTAACCGTCTCACCTAAACATGGAACTCCATATGCAGGGATACTTAACATAGGCATAAATACTGCAGTAAAGTGAATTTTGATCCTTAATTCTCAAGTTATTAACAACAGCTTACAAGTTTAATAAAATAACTTTAGTGAGCATAGTTGACAGCATCCAAAGTTGCAAAACAATTATAATTTCATAAATCGTATTCTCCTTCTTCAGTATTTACTACATCACAACGCAGTGAACAAGCGGTACTCAAATAACCGCGAGGGACTGTGATTGCAATTAGGAGACACCCGGATAACACGTCACATACACCCATTTCGGAAGTGGATCAAATCCCACTTCAATACTATGTTGTATGCAGCAACCTTTCAAAGGAAACCCAAATGATGAACCGGTCCTTCCATAACGGGCAAGAGGGCCCCGCGCAGAGCATCTTCTATACCCGTCGGCAGATTTACACCTTGCTACCCTCAGCCCACTCCTATAAAACGGTAGGGTAAGCCTCGACACCCAGATTAACCAATTACATTGGTTTCCTGGTTTCCATATAGCCAGTATGCATCCGATACAGTTCAAACTTGTCCAGCAGAGCCGCACACAGATCGGTCCTCAATCAACAAAAGCAGGGCTACGCACGTGAGACCATGTCTCACTGCCTCCTACCCACTGCTCGGTCTCAATTTCATATTCATAAACCATTCTTCGATCAACTCCTTCCCGTGTGATAAAATCCTATCTCGCGAGTAGATTCCAACTACTCGACTTCTACCAAGTTCTTGAAACTTAAGCATAGCATTTCTACTCGTTGGGCTGTAGACCTACCCAATACTCCATGGGATTTATGGGTCATGCAAGTGGAGTAACAAGCATCTTAGCCCTAATGCACAAAATCATCCTAAACATAAGTGATACAAATATAAACCTTGAAATAGCACTTAAATGCAAACCGGGGCTTGCCTGGTTTTGAGTCAGAGGGCAAGTTAGATTCTGGGAGGATGCTGTCCAAGGCCTCCGGGTCCTCCTCAATCTCGGTCACTATATGATATGTAATATATAAAGTACATGAGTGATATAAAAACTATAGAGAAGATATTATAAATACTTATCAGGTATGTAAATGATCTTAATTGGCTTTGGGATTTCTACAGTGGACACTAGGTTCTAGGAGGAAGACGTGGACCAAAAATTGGAGATGTTAAAGGAAGCTTGTTGTCTCTAAAATTTCAACAATAACAGGCTTCTCTGAATTTTGGTTGTAATTATAGAGCTTTGTCATCATTAAAAGTGGATGGTCATGGTAGAGGGAGTCTCACTGGTTCTGGGTAAATTTGTTTCACATTTTTCTGAGCTTCCTACAGGGAGACACTGATTTTACAAGTTTGGAGAAAAGCTGATAATGGTTCTGTACTTTTCTTAATTTTCAACTACATAGAGATTTGGAACACTGGTCATCCCAGTAAATGAAGTCCAATGAACTTGAAATTTAACTGGAGATAAGTATATTTTTATGAGTGTCCTGACCAAAATTGGGAATTTTCCAATTAACAGAACAGGAGTAATTAATTTCACAAGCAATTAGCTCAAAGGAACTAATTATGAAGATTCTGGGAGTTTCATGCCTAACAAATTGTACCACTGCAAACTAGGGATCAAGATGAGTCTACCAGAATTTATTTGGGAATTTGTGAGCAATTCTACTAGGAGTAATTGATCTTCAAAGTTGGGATGAAATCTGGAATTAATTTGGAAAGGAAAAGTTTAAATAAAACCGGTTGGGCCCCACTGTTTAAAATGACCCAATCACAGTTGGGCCACATGTTTTACCCCGCGCAGCCGCATTTGATCCGGGCCAAAACCGATCCGAGGGGAAAAACAGACGTTGACCGTGGGAACCGCGTGTCGTCTTCTACCTCGCGACACGCAGTTCGGCCGTGGCGGCGCTATGCCGGCGAGCTCGCCGGCTCGGCACCCCCGGTCATCTCCCTTGCTGGAACTCTCCCTCCAACCATTTTAAGGGTTCAGGAACACGGTGGTGAGGTCTAATCGACGTGTTGATGGCCGGAAATGGCGGCGCAACGACGGCGGCGGTGGCTAGAGTTCCGGCCATGTCGGAACCGCCGCTCCATTAGTCAAACCCCTCGGAAAACACTCAGGAACGTTTCTAGGACTCTGGGGAAGATTAACAGGGCGATGAACAAAGGGAAAATAGACAGAAACGCCGACTTTGACAGTGAACCGACGGGCCTTTCCTCGGCGGCGGGGAAAACTCGCATAGCCCGTCCTTCACTCGATTATTTCCCTTGATTCATGGTAGAAGGGTGCGCTAGGAGGCGGTGAACATACTACCCAACTGGATTAGAAAAAGTTTGCACCTAGAAACAAAATCGAGCGCATGATCTAGACCCGATGCTCGGCTTTGCCGTCGGGAAAAACGGAAAATACCCGAGCTACGATCCATGAATCAATCTTAAACTTTTTGAGTACAAGGGGCTCGGTTAGGCACACTTTTTTGCAGTTTACAGTGAAAAGTGAGATGGCCTAGAGCGTCGGCTCCACGGTGACACAGAGAGGTTCCGACGGTGGTACACCCTGGCGGCCGGACAAGACATTCAAAAGACCACAAATTGAAGCAAGGAATTGACAAGGGAATTGGAGGAGAGGGTGTAGAACCCTTCTGCGCCTTACTTTGCTTCACGAAGCTCGATCGATCAGGGGTGGAATGGCTCAGGCGAGCAGGAGCAGAGGCGACGAACTTTGTTCTTGGCGGAAGACAGAAAACAGGGAGACAGAGAAGCACGCCGCTGTTCCACTCGGTTCAGGGGGTGAAGATATGGACGGGAAGGTGCAGTGGACATGCCAAGACGCGATCAAGCTGGCAAGCAGCTTGGTGGAGCTTTGCATGCCGTGCGGTGTCGCCACCGTGAGCCAAAGCAGAGCACTACCGTAATTGTCTCTATGACTAGTGGGTCCCACAGCCCCTTTCATGTCAATCCTCTCCGGTTAAACAAATATCCTACCAACTTATGTCCAAAACCCATGAAAACTTGTGCATAGGCTCAACTAAATAATTTGAATTTGAATTTGAATTGAATTCAATGGAGCCACAGAATTAAATAGCAAAAGAGCTTCAAAAATTTTGAAACTTTGCGGAGAGGCTATTTGGAATATTTGGAATTTAATGGTGAGCTCAGATTTTTATTTTGGCATAGATTGAACAGGTGCTAATTTGAATTTTTGGATCCCTTCTATTGAAGCTTGAATTGGTTTGATTTTTCCATTGCCATTTTGATTTCTTATTCCCATGCAAATTTTTAATTCTCCTATGTGACTTTGTACCTTGAAGTTAGGGCTTTTACATCATTGTCACAAAGGAGTGGAATACGACTCATATTCTAATCGTTATCCCTAAGAGTCTGTCGCATTCAAAGGAGTTGTGCACAACAACTCTAGGCTGCAACATACTTCACTTCGGCCGTGGATAAGCTATGGAATTTTGTTTCTTGGAGGACCAAGAAACTAGGGATCTACCTAGAAATCGGCATGTACAGGAGGTACTTTTTCTATCTACCTTACATCCGGCATAATCTACATCGGAGTATCCAATGAGATTGAATTTTGAACCTTTAGGATACCAAAGGCCTAGGTTGGGTGTATGAACTAAATATCGCAAGATCCTTTTATGGCTGTCAAATGACCTTCCTTAGGATTGGCTTGAAATCTTGCACACAAACATACACTCAACATGATATCAAGCCTAGATGCACATAAATAAATTAAGGATCCCATCATGGAGCGATATACCTTTTGATCCACATTTGGTCCGTCTTCATTGAGATCCAAGTGTCCATTTGTCACCATGGGAGTCTTTATGGGCTTTGTTTTGTCCATTCCAAACTTCTTGAGAATGTATTGAGTGTACTTTGTTTGGCTTACGAATGTCCTGTCCTTTTGTTGCTTTACTTGGAATCTCAAAAAGTATCTCAACTCTCCTATCATGGACATCTCAAATCTATTTGTCATAATCATACTAAATTCTTGACAAAAATGATTTGTTAGTTGAACCAAATATAATATCGTCAACATATATTTGGCAAACAAAGAGATCATCATCAAAGTGTTTAGTAAACAAAGTGCAATCAGCTTTACCGATCTTGAAGCCATTTTCAATCAAAAAATCTATAAGGCACTCATACCAAACTCTAGGAGCTTGTTTGAGGCCATAGAGAGCCTTACCTAGTTTGTACACATAGTCGGTGTACTCTTGATCTTCAAAATCGGTTGGTTGCTCCACGTACACCTCCTCCTCGATCGGTCCATTGTGGAAGGCGTTTTACACGTCCATTTGATAAAGCTCGAAATCATGGTGAGTAGCATATGCCAGTAATATTCGAATGGATTTAAGCCTAGCTACGGGCGCAAAAGTCTCATCGAAATCCAAACCTTCGACTTGTGAGTACCCTTTGGCCACAAGTCGTGCCTAGTTCCTTGTTACAACTCCATGTTCGTCTTGCTTGTTGTGGAAGACCCATTTAGTGCCGACGACATTGGACTTGGGTCTTTCAACAAGCTCCCACACTTCATTCCTTATGAAGTTGTTCAATTCTTCTTGCATCGCCATCACCCAATCCGGATCTTTTAATGCACCTTCAACCCTGTGTGGTTCCAAACAAGATATAAAAGAATAGTGTTCATGAAAATTAGCTATACGAGATCGAGTTACTACTCCCTTTTGTATGTCACCAATTAAGTTGTTGACGGGGTGATCTCTTTGGATGCTTTGATGTACTCTTGGATGTGGCACTTGTGGTCTTGAATCTTCATGATTATCATCTTCTTCTCCCCCTGGATAGTTGCCCTTATTGATGTCTTGATCACCTTGATTATCTTGAGATTGATCTTGTGTGGAAGCTCCCCCTTGATCATTATTCTCCACTTGTGGTTCATCTTCTTCATTCGCATTTGGAGGTGGCACTTGTGGTCGAATATCCCCCAACGCCATTCTTCTCAATGCTTGACATGGAGCTTCTTCTTGATCTATGACACATTGACCAACTTACTCTTCTTGAGAGTCATTAGTTTCATCGAACACTATGTCACGTGCTACTTCAACAAGTCCAGAGGTCTTGTTGAAGACACAATAAGCGTAGGAGTTTGAATCATAGCCAAGTAAGAAACCTTGATTGCTCTTCAAAGCGAACATCGAAGCCCTAGGCTTCTTGTTTAAAATATAACATTTTGAACCAAAGACTCGAAAGTAAGAAATGTTTGGTTTGTTACCGGTGAGTAGTTCATACGAGGTTTTCTTGAGTAGACAATGAAGATAGAGTCGGTTTATGGCGTGACAGGCGGTGTTAACCGCTTCAGCCCAAAACCGATTCGAAGTCTTGTATTCATCGAGCATTGTCCTCGCCATCTCAATGAGTGTACGGTTCTTCCTTTTGGCTACTCCGTTTTGTTGAGGAGAGTATGGTGCTAAAAATTCATGCTTTATCCCTTCTTCGTCTAGATACTGCTCAACTTGGGTGTTCTTGAATTCCGTTCCATTGTCACTTCTTATGTTCTTGACAGTCAATGAGAATTCATTTTGAGCTTGCTTGAGGAACTTCCTGAGGGTTCCTTGAGTTTTCTGTCTTATCATGCAAAAAGAAAACTCACGTGAAGCGTGAAAAACTATCGACAATGACTAAACCGAATTTATTATCGTTGATGCTTATGTAAGCAATTGGACCGAATAGGTCCATGTGAAGGAGCTTGAGCGGTCTTGTTGTAGTCATGACATTCTTCGCAGGATGGGGTGCTCCTACTTGCTTCCTGACTTGGCATGCGCTACAAGGCCCGTCTTTCTCAAAAACCACATCCTTTAAACCTTGGATGTGATAGCCTTTAAGGAGTTTTTGAAGATTCCTCATACCAACATATCCTAGCGGTCTATGCCACAGCCAACCCATGTTGGTCTTTCCAATCAAGCATGTGTCAAGTTCGGCTTTATTTTTGTTGAAATCAACTAGATAAAGGTTTCCCTTTAACACACCCTTGAATGCAACCGAGTTATACTCCTTCTAGAGACGGTCACACCCACATCAGTGAATAGACAATTATAACCTTTGTCACATAATTGAGATATGGACAAGAGGTTATAATACAAGGAATCAACGTGTAAAACATGAGAAAGAGTATGCTTCGATGAAATTGCAATTTTACCGGTACCAAGCACCCTTTCTTTACTGTTATCACCAAAATAAATGCCTTTGCTTGGATCTTCATTGTCTTCATATTCCATGAACATTTTTTTTCTCCGGTCATGTGATTGGTGCATCCACTATCTATCACCCATTTAGCTCCACCGGATGAATAGGCCTGCAAAAGACAAATTATGCCTTGGTCTTAGGTACCCAAGCTTGCTTGGGTCCTTTGAGGTTAGTCACAAATGATTTGGGCACCCACACATGAGACTTGGTGTTCCCATGGCGTGGCCCAACATATTTGACATAAACTCTTCCAATATTACTTTTCATAAGTACATATGAAGCATCAAATGTTCTAAATAAAACTTGTTGTTCATATGAGTTCACAATGTTAAGCTTACCAACATTATTAAGTTTTCTAACTGTAGAGGAGTTTCCCTTGACAAAGTCAATGCGTTCCTTGTTATTCTTGTGGCTTCTAGCATTTTTCTTTTCACCATAAGAATACCCAATGTCATATTGTAAATTAGGAGGTCTTGTGATCGAGTATGCACTACGTGCATACTTGACCTCCTCCTTGCCAAATATGCCACTGTGGGAAGGTTGCTTGTCCTTTGTCAAGGTTGACTTTTCCTTCAAGTTAATGTCATTTTTAGCACATTTACAAGCAATAACCGTTCAGATTTTATATGTTCAGAAGGTGAGCTTGAAGAGGATGAAGAACCACTTTGCTTGTGTGACTCAACTTGTACCTCAAGAATCTTGTTAACTTTGGTCAAGTTAGCAAGTTCATTCTTGATGGTGGCGTTTGAGTCGTTTAACTTCAAGAAAGCTTCCTTGCTTGAAGCTAACTCAAGTTCTAGTGATTTGCTTCGCTCCTTTTCAAGTTCAATAAGCTTTTTGATCTTAAGATATTCTTCCTTTTGGAGGATGATCATATCTTCTTGATGATCAACTAGCTCCTCCTTATCAACAAGCTTATCCATTAGAAATTTCATCTTGGCGGCAGTTTTCTTGTCTAAACCTCTAAGCATGTGTTCTTGTTCATCACTGCTATCATCCTCACTAGAATTATCACTATCACTAGTAAAAAATGTGAGGAGGAAGATTTTGTTGTTACCTTCCTTTTACTTTCCTTGGCCATTAGACATGTGTGATCAGTGTCCTTCCATGCACCGATGGTTGGGAAGGGGGTGGATTTCTTGGTAGGCGTCATGACGGCTATGGTGGCCATCTCCTCTTCTTCTTCAGATGAGGACTCATCATTAGAGTCCCACTCCTTCCCTAAGTGTGCTTGGCCATATTGCTTCTTCTTCTTGAACATTTTCTTAGGTTGAGGTTTGTTGTCCTTAGTCTTCCTCTTGTTTTCTTCATGTGGGCAGTCTACTAAAATGGTCGTACTCTCCATAGCTATAGCAAGAACGCCTCATTTTTTGTCTTGGTTTGTCCCTATTTCTTCCTTCATTTGAGCGACCACCTTGTCTTCTTCTCATCATTTTCTTGAATTTCTTCATGAATAAGATCATATCTTCTTCATTGTTATCACTTCTTTCATCATCGCTGTTGTCTTCTCCATGAGCTTCTCGAGCTTCTTTTGATACAAGTTTACAAGTGGACTTCAAAGCAACTATGTTCTTCTTTGCCGAGGTAAGGTCGGCAATTTCCTTGACGTGCTTGGCTTGCTTCTCCATCATCTCAAAGTTGATAATATTCCCAAGAAGTTCGTCCGGGGTCATTTTCCGATGCCCGGAGCTTTCTCTAATCATGGAGCAAAGAGTTACATTGCAAGGCATGAAAGCTCTAAGAATCAGCTTTATGGCCTCATGATCATTCCACTTCTTGCTTCCATATGATCGGACTTTGTTGATAAGATTCTTCAATCGATTGTACATATCTTGTGGTGATTCATCTTCTTCTATAGTGAATCTTCCCAATTCGCCTTCTATCATCTCAATCATGGCTTCGCGTACATGGCAATCACCTTCATGTGATGTTTGTAGAGTGTCCCATATCTCCTTTGCAATTTTGAGTCCATCCACCTTGGTGAACTCATCTCGGCTCAGTGATGACATAATAACCGCTGCAGCTTGAGTGTTCTGATGAACGGCTTGCTCTTGGCTTGGAGTCAGCTCTTCATCATCATCTGGGATATCTATCCCTGTACACACTATATGCCACAAACTTGGGTTAAGAGATATGAGTTGTATTTTTATGTTTTGTCTCCACATTGAATAGTCATTGCCATCAAAGAAAAGTGCTTTCCCTAGAAAAATTGACAAGTAATGATTATTGTTAGAATTTAACCAATCATAGTTAAAAGGATATCGGGAGTAGTCGGTGTGACTACTCCCCTTCTTCTTTTCGTCCTCGATCTTCTTCTTCCGTTTTGGGGAGAGTGCCTTCTTCCTTAGGAGTGCCTTGAGTTCAAGCATCTCCTCATCATCATCCTCATAGTCTTTGATGGTGTCAAGAAGCTTCTCCAGCTTTTGAGTCTTTTCATCGTCACCCTTCTCGTTGTTGAAGTTCTTGTGTACATCCTTGATGTACGACATCGTCTCTTAGAGCAGTGAGTCTCTTTTAAAGAGTTTAGCTCTGATACCAATTGAATGTAGCCTAAAGGGGGGTGAATAGGCTTTTTGAACTTTTTTCGGACCCTGAAACACTTAACAGATGGATCAAATATAGGGAGGTCGGACCAGTCCTGTATTGTGCGGACTAGTCTGTTGTGCGCGGACTAAAAGATCAAAGTAAATTGACAATTCTACATCTAGCACACTATGCAGTGAAAATCAAATTACAAGTAAAGTGTATTGAACATGAACCAGTATATTGCAATGATCAAGTATGATACAATGTTTCATGGTGAATTTCACAACACTAGACAAAACCTAGATTATGATGAAAAGTAAAACCAAAATGCGCGACACACAAATTTATCCCTGGTTTGATTCCCATGAAGAAAACCTACATCCACATTGAGGAGTCCACGGAGGACCAGTTCTTCACCAACCCTACCCTTGTCGAATCGCCACAGAGGCCGATTCTCTTCCACTAATCACAAAGGGGCAAATAACTCATTCAAGGGGTCTTCTCACAAGTTGAGGGCTACCCAAGAATTAAAATGAATAACACCACCAAACACACTCCAAAGATATGCAATAAACAACACGAGTGTGGGAGAGATTCAAACCCAAGAGCTCTAGATCGTGTGGAACAAGTCTCTCCTTTGATCAATTGCCAATCCTCAAAGATTTGATCCTTTTAGGGTTAGAATGTGTTGAGAGATGTGTATTTTGGGCTCTTGGAAGGTGTGACGGCACAGGGGGTTGAGAGAGTTGGTTGTAGGGCCGTACACCTCTATTTATACTAGGGTTTCCAAAAGTTACCGTTAGGGCTTGCGATGTCCGGACTAGTCCGTGGTAGACTCCGGACTAGTCCGGTGTACGGCGTGTGGAAAACCCTAAGTGTTCAGAGATATTGAACTTGTCCGTAAATGTGCGGACTAGTCCGATCTGGGCACTGGAAGTGTTCGTACTAGTCCGGCACATATCGGCCTAGTCCGGTGTGGTGAACCTCGTGTAGAATTGCGGACAAGTACACACTTGGGGGACTTGTCCGATTTTAGTCAGAGAGTTTTTGGACTAGTCCGATGGATATCAGACTTGTCCGGTACCATGAGGCTAAGGACAAGTCCAGACTTGGAGGACTTGTCCAATTTTAGTCAAAATATTATCGGACTAGTACGGTTGATATCAAACTAATCCGGTGCTTTGTGAACTGGAGTGCTTGCGAACAAGTACGCACTGGGGGCGCTTGTCCGTTTGTAGTCAAATAGAAATCGGACTAGTCCGGTAGACATCGGACTAGTCCAAAAATGCAGATTTTTGTGTAGTGAGTGAGATCTCTTTGCTTGAGCTCTTGGGGTGTGTTTCTCCAACACACTCCATACAAAAATAAACTATTCTTTTCAACTCTTGAGCTCTTTTCCTTTTGATTCTTCATTCTCCTTTCTTTTTGAGCTTTCCGCCTAATTTCTTTAAAACCTGCGCTCATCACAACAATTTTGTTAGGATCTCATTTGTTTGTCATAAATCAACCAAAACCCACAAGGGATGCCAAGATGCACTTACACTAAAGCAAGCCAAACCACCATAGCATCCAACCCAACCACATACCATGCTTGCATAGATCACCCATTACCATGGCATATTAACAGTTCATATTAACCATAATATCATTAATGCATAATTAAATGGTATAGTTGTTCATCCCAATTAGTTAAGTGAAGCAATGTTAAATAACCCTTCCCGACTCTCTACCATGTTTTCCAGGTGACAACGATGGTCAAACAAAACTAGTAAACTTCCTATCATAGGAGTCCCATCAAATTGACACAAGCATGCAATTTTGAAAACAAAACATTTATTGTCGAAATAGGATCAATATGTTCAAGAACACTTGACTTGCTCTTGGGCTTGGTTTTGGTCAGAGTCTTCAAATTCCTTGTACCGGAGGTCCTCCGTAGCTCTAGTGCAAGTCTGTCTAAACCGCACAACGAACATACAAGGCAAGAATCACAATCCATAAGTGCACATATATTACTCAATATGACATGACATGCATGATTAATGCAAATTCGAAGCAAAACTAGTTAATGAGTTATTAATGATGTTTACTAACTAGTTCCAATAGCTTTTAACAAGTTTGGACAGATTTGGAGTTGATTCGAATCAATGTAGAATTAATTCAACAGAAAACAGATAGCAAAACCGGACTAGTCCGTTGTAGGGCCGGACTAGTCCACCCTTCGCAGAAACAACATATTAGGGTTTTCTAGATCGACATGAATTTGGAACAATGGGGTTGAATTCACGTGAGAAATAGAGAGTGGAAGGTATACTAGGTGTTTAGGACTCCAATGAATCAGGGGTTTTGGAGGCAACACTTGGATCTTGATGACCTAAGGTTGATGAAGAGAACTTGAAGATGACTTGGTGATGAAGAGCAAAAACTTGATGGAGATCTTGATCACTTGATCCTCTTTCGTTTCCTCCTCTTCTTCTTCTTGCTCGGGATCTCCTTCTCACTCCTTGATGGTGGCTCTCCACGAACTAGGGTTTGTGGTATTTTAATTGAGGCAAAAGGATGTAAAGTCAAGGGGTGAGGTTGTTTATATAGAGGTGGAGGGCTAGGGTTTGATGGATTTCGAGTTTGGGGAGGCTAGAGGCCTGTGTGGTGTCCCACATGGGCTCCAAAAAGAGTTAGACACGACGTTCTTAGGCCCACTAAAGGTAAAACCCAAAAACATGTCGTGGAATGGAAGATCAACTGGGAATCACGATTTATCGGACAAGTCTGCACTGGGTCAGACTAGTCCAAAGATTGACAGAGGTGAAAATGGAAAAGTTCGGACTATATCGGACAAGTTCGAACTTTGTCAGAGGAAAATTAGACAAGTCTGGCCAAAACCAGACAGGTCCAATTTTAGTCAGAGGAAAAGCGGACAAGTCCGATGTACATCGGACAAGTCCAGACAAGTCTAGAGACTTGGAGAAATTTCGAGGAATTGGAATACCGGACTAGTCCGCAATGGACCGGACAAGTCCGAAATTGTACAGAGGCAAAAATCGGAATAGTCCACACTAAAACGGACATGTTCGAGCGAGGTTAGAGAGAAATCGGACTAGTCCGCACTCCTCAGATCTTTTGAGTGCATCTTTGCTCCTAATGCATGATGCATGAAAATGAGGGTGCTACAAACCTACCCCCCCCCCCCTTAAAATGAATCTCGCCCTCAAGATTCGACGTGGAAGAGAAGAGATAGGGAAATTCCTTCTTGAGATCATCCTCCAGCTCCCAAGTTGATTCCGATTCGTATGATGCTTCCATTATACTTTGCACCATCGAATAACCTTGTTCCTTGTGACTCTCTCCTTGGTTTCTAAGGTTTTGACTGGTTGATCGGCATAAGTCAAATATGCCTCTAATGCCAATTCTTCCTTGGGCACTTGTTCTTTCGGTACCCTCAAGCACTTCTTGAGCTTGGAAACATGAAAGACATCATGAACATCTGATAAGTGAGCTGGCATCTCCAGCTTATATGCTACTTCTCCTCTTTTGTCCACAATCTTGAACGGTCCAATATAGCGAGGTGCTAGCTTGCCTCTTATGTTAAACCTGTCATGACCTCTCATCGGTGACACCTTGAGGTAAACAAAATCTCCTACTTCAAATGCTAGTTCCCTTCTCCTATTGTCCGCATAGCCTTTTTGCCTTGATTGAGCAACTCTCAAATTTTTGCGAATAATCTGAACTTGTTTTTCAGCTTCTTGCAACATATCAGGTCCAAATACTTGATCCTCCCTTGTCTCATTCCAGAACAAAGGTGTCCTACACTTCCTTCCATATAGTGCTTCATATGGTGCCATCTTCAAACTTGCTTGGTAACTATTGTTATATGAGAATTCCGCATACGGCAAGCTCTTGTCCCAACTTTTTCCATGCTTCAAGGCACAAGCCCTTAACATATCCTCTAAAATCTGATTGGTCCTCTCAGTTTGTCAGTCCGTTTGAGGGTGATATGCTGAGCTGAAATTCAACCCTGTTCCCAGTGCTTCATGTAATTTTTGCCAGAACCCGGAGATAAATTGAGAACCTCTATCCGACACTATCCTCTTTGGAAATCCATGCAAACATACTATTCTTCCCATATACAGTTCAGCCAACTGCTCCCCATTAAAGGTGGTCTTGAGTGGAATAAAGTGAGTTGACTTTGTTAACCGATCCATAATTACCCAAATTGAGTCATAACCAGACTGGGTACGCGGTAAACCAATTATGAAGTCCATACCAGTTTCTTCCCACTTCCATTCCGGAATCTGCAATGGCTTCAATAATCCAACTGGCCTTTGATGTTCAGCTTTCACTCGTTGGCACACATCACACAACGCTACATATTCAGCTATGTCCTTTTTCATGCTGCCCCACCAATAACATGTCTTCAAGTCCTTATACATCTTCGTACAATCGGGGTGAATGGAGTATGGTGAGGCATGCACCTCTTTTAGTATTGTCTCCCGAATATGCTTCACATTAGGCACGAAAATCCTCTTCCCAAGTCATAAAGTACCATGGTCATCCTCATCAAACCTGACATCTCTCCCTTCCTGGGTTCTTTCCTTGATTTCTTGAGACTCCTCATCCTTTGTTTGACCCTCTCAAACCTCTTGCTCCAAGGTCAGATTTAATTCCATTATCACCATCTCATTCACAAATCCAAGATTCAACCGCTCAAACTCCTTGCATAACTCGGATGTCAATTCTCGAACCGTGAGTTGGTGACTTACTCCTTTCCGACTCAAAGTATCGGCCACTATATTAGCCTTTCCTGGATGATAATTGATACCCACATCATAATCCTTGATGAGCTCCAACCATCTTTGTTGCCTCAAATTCAGGTCCATTTGTGTGAATATGTACTTGAGACTCTAATGATTCGTATAAATTTCACATCTATGTCCAAGGATATAATGTCGCCAAATCTTCAAGGCATGTACCACGGCTGCAAGTTCCAAATCATGTGTTGGGTAATTCTGCTCATGTTTCTTCAATTGTCTCGATGCATATGCAACCACTTGGCCTTCTTGCATGAGCACACATCCTAGTCCTTGGCTTGATGCATCACAATATATATCAAAACTTTTGCTTACATCCGGCAAAACTAACACGGGCGCGGTGGTTAACCTCTTCTTCAACTCCTCAAAACTTTCTTGACAACCTTGAGTCCATTGGAAAGCCTTCCTCTTCATTAGTAATTCGGTCATTGGCTTGGCTTTGGAGAAGTCCTTGATGAACCTACGGTAATAACTAGCCATCCCAAGAAAATATCTTATTTCCTTTACATTATGCGGGGGTTCCCATTTTAGCACATCTCTCACTTTTCTTGGGTCAACCGATACTCCTCCTTCAGAGATAATATGACCCAAGAACGACACTTCTTTCAACCAAAACTGGCACTTGGTAAATTTGGCAAACAATTGATGCTCCCTCAATTTCCACAATGTAAGCCTTAAGTGTTCCTCATGCTCCTCCTCGTTGTTCGAGTAGATCATGATATCATCTATGAATACCATAACAAACTTATCCATGTACTCCATGAAGACCTTATTCATGAGGTACATAAAATAGTGTAACACCCTCATTTTCATGCATCATGCCCTACATACATTCATATACATGTTTAACATTGATCCACATAAAGAGGAATAAGTTTAAAATTGATTTGGAGCAAAACCGCACTTAAAATTCTGGAAAGTGCGGACTAGTCCGATTTTAGTGAGGACTAGTCCGATTTCTCTCGGACCTCGATCAGACTTGTCTGTTTTTGTTGCGAACTAGTCCGATTTTGCCTCTGGACACTTTCGGACTTGTCCGATTTTATGCGGACTAGTACGGTGTTCCAAGAATCCTTGAAAATTTGCTAAGTCCCTAGACTTGCCCGGACTAGTCCAGTGTTCCAGCGAACTTGTCCATTTTCCTCTCTGACTAAAGTCGGACTTGTCCAATTTTTGGCCAGAGTTGTCCGATTTCTTTATAACTAACTTCGAACTAGTTCGGTCCTTTTTGGACTTGTGTGATATTTCACGACTTTGAATTAATCCTTTGTTTTACGACTTGTTTCTTGTGTTTCACGTTAAGTGGGCCTAGGGATGTCGTTCCTAACTCTTTTAGAGCCCATGTGGGACTCTAAACCGGCCTCTACTCATCTCAAACTCGAAATCCATCTAACCCTAGCCTCCACCTCTATATAAACAACCACACCCCTTGGCTTGACATCTATTTACCACTTTTCCACCCCACCCAAACCCTAGTTCGTGGAGAGCCACCATCAAAGAGGAAGGAGGAGATCCCAAGCAAGAAGAACAAGAGGAGGAAATGAAAGAGGATCAAGATCTCCATCAAATTTCGTTCTTCATCTGCAATTCACGTCCAAGTTCATTACCAACCCTAAATCGTCAAGATCCAAGTGTTGCCTCCAAGATCCTTGATTCATTGGAGTTCTAAACACCTGGAATACCTTCTATTTTATTTTCCTTACGTGAATTCAACCCCAAATCTCCAAATTCACGTTGATCTAGAAAACCCTAGTTTGTCAGTTTTGCGGAAGTGTGGACTTGTCCGGTCCCTAGCAGACTAGTCCGATTGTCCTGGTTAAATTGTGCTGAATTAATTCTAAAATTAGATCTAATCACATCCAAACTTGTATAAACTTTTTAAAAGCTATTAGAACTAATTAGTGATCATTAAAAGAAATCTATTAACAATATCAACCTTGCATTTGCATTAATCATGCATATCATGTCATCTTGAGTAATATTTGTGCACTCTTTGATTGTGTTTCTTGTCTTGTATGGTTATTGTGCGTATTAGACATATTTGCGCTAGAGAGTGCCACAGAATTGTCAATTTGATGGGAATCCTATAGTAGAAAGTTTACTAGCTTTGTTTAACCACCCTTGTCACCAGGGATATATGGTAGAGAGTCGGGATGGGATTTTTACCTTTTGGCTTCGCTTAATTAACTGAGATGGAAGAACAATTACACTACTTAATTTAATTTTGCATTAATGAGATTGTGGTTGACATGAACTGGTTAAAATCTTATATGGTAATGGGTGATCTAAGCAAGTCTGGTATGTGGATGGTTGGATTTATGGTGGTTTACTTGCTTTAGATCTAAGGATCGGTTCGTGGAGCAACCATCCAGGATTTACAGTGCCACCACGAGGCCAAGTATGGGTGCGGCATAGCTTATTAATTTGGGGTTTGCCAGTGCTATTTGGAGAATTAAGGATGCTCGGGGAAGGGGTAGTCGGATTGGGTTTGTTGATGATTGGTGGGACTATCCTGGGATCCAAACGGCTCAAGAGGGGGCCCTTGGTTGAAGATGTGCTCAGTTGGAGACATCGCCCCCGGTGAAATCTCAGTGGGGTCTAAATAGGCTAGTAATCCCTTTGTAAAGGCTATTATGTGATCTCTTGGCCACACACCTACGGAAGTGTGAGACGGCATAATTGAGATTCTGTAGTCATCGAAAGGTGATAAAATCACAAACACGTGGGTAAAGCGGTACAACCTCTGCAGAGTGTGTCTAAAACTATCATGATAGCCGTGCTCCCGGTTATGAGCAACCTGGACCCTCACATGATTAGAGGGAACTCGGTATTGGGATGATATTTGGGATGGTTATGGTTGGTATTATGGTTATGGATCATTATCAATTAAATTCTGGTAATGAATATGGATATTGGTATATTGTAAGGATCGAATGCCCAAGAGGGGGGTGAATTGGGCTTCTTTTTTAAAAAAAAAAACTAAAGCAATAAAAACTCAAGTACTAAAAGCCCAATTCCCTATGCAAACAACCTATGCATTCAAGTGAATAACAAGTTTGCGGTATATGAAATGCATAAGTATAACGGAAAAGGAGGAGTATGCAAACTCCCGAGAAGACACGAAGACTCGGTGATTTATCCCGTGGTTCGGTAAGATCATCAAGACCTTCCTACATCCATGTTGTGGCACCCACCAAAGGGTATAGCCACTCCCAAGTCACCGAGACCAGGGATCTCACTAAAAGTCCCCGTTCGCCATCTTCGGCAAAGTGGAGCTCAAGCCTTGTACAAGTTTGATCTTCCGGGCTTCCACAACCGTCTTGGCAAGCTCCGGAAGGATCTCTCCGATCACCGACTAATACACGGTGAATGCAATCACCAAGAGACACTCTCTTACATCTCTCACTACACTAGAGACTCCAATCACCAAGAATGGAAGCACCCAAGCATCATCTCTAGTAAGTTCTAGCCTATCTCTTGGTGTACAAGTGGTGTAAATGATGTGGAAGTGGTTGCTCAATGTCTTGAATGCTTGGTAATGTGTAGAGTAGCTCAGGGCATCAAGACTTATCGAAATGACTGGTTGAAGGGGTATAAATAGCCAGCTTCCACGAGATAGCCGTTGGAAAAGTAGGCTGACATCACTGTTCTACAAACATCGGATGATCTGATGTTCTCCCTTCAGTTGTCATCGGTCGAATACAAATTAGCTGAGGTCACTGTGTCAGATATGACCGTTGATCGACCGATGTTTTATACACCTGTACATCGGATACTCCGATGACACTTGGTCCAGAATGGTCCAGAAATAATGCTTACTGGAATGATTGACTGATGTGTTATAATTGTACATCGGATGGTCCGGTGTTACACTTGGTCCAAGGAAATTGCTTACTAGAATGATCGACTGATGTAACACTTGCTTCATCATTGGATGATCCGGTGTATACCCAAGACTGAGATCTTCTTCTGCTCAGAGCCAACTCGACCGATGTAGTGTTTTCTAGATACATCGGATGATTCGGTGAGTTGATTTTGTCTGCTTCGAGTTGTTCTAAGTGATTCTTTTGGAATTTGTTCGAGTGACCTCTTAGACATTGGTTTGAAATGTTCTTCTGATGACGACCATCGAGTGCTTCCAATTTTGATGGAATAATTTTGACATATGTGCTTTTTCTTTTAGTCTTCATGAAAATCAATTAACCTCGTAAAATAGTTTGTTGAGGGGTCTCCAATTGTATCCAATGAGCAGTATATAAATATAGAGTCCATTAAGTGTGATGAATTATATGAGAGACCTTGCATCCACAAACTTATTAGTGATATCCAACGGTTGTCATTAATCACCGAAACCATACCTTATGGGGGCCTAGATGCTTTCGATCTCCCCCTTTTTGGTGATTGATGACAACACAACGAGTAAAGCATAACAGTAATGAAATTAAGAATACGATACTCAAAAGGATATGCAACAATTACAAGATCCAGCACGCGAATCTCGAAGGCTCAAAAACGATCAATAAAACATAAGAGAATTAAGTAGCACATGAATACTCAAGGATAGCAAAAGAATAGCAAAATAGCAAAAGAATATCAAAGCTCTCAAATTACAAAAGCTCCGAAAATAAATACTCCCCCTACAACTAGGACTCCCCCTAGGACTATGATATCCCTCCCCCTGACTCTGACTCTTCTCCCCCTTTGGCATCAAGACACCAAAAAGGGAAGCCGAGTGCCTAAGGATCCTGAGCGCTCGGGGCGATGACGAATTGGTCGCCATCTGGGGTGCTGTCGTCGGAGCTGCTGCCTGTTGCTGCTGAGGCTAGAGTGGAGGAGACCGATGTTGTGGGAGCTGTTGTCGGTACTGAGGGTGCCTGCTGAGGGGCACTAACAACCGAAGTCGGAGTCTACTGAAAGAGTGTCGAAGCCGATAGCGAAGAGTGAATCAGTGCGCCTGGAGCAAGCAGTGGTGACATGTTGATAGTCAGTATCGGTGTGGTCGGCACTGGAGCTGCTGAGACTGGTGCTAGAACAGGTGGACCTGGAGCTAGACCAGGAAGCTGTGAGGGCAGGGCAATCCCGGTCTGAGTGTAGAGGTTGGTGATCAACCCCAGGATGCCCATCATGGCCTGCTGCGTCTACTGCTGCTGGTCAAGAGAACACTGATGCATCTGGTCAATCAGTCTAGTGAGCCTGTCAGTGTCCTCTCGCCTCTCGCGGGCTATCTGACGCTGCATCTCCTGCTGCTACCACTGGAGCTCCATAAAAAGTGCAACCTGCTCAGCTCTGGCCTGCTCAGCTACAAGCCGATCCTGTTGCTGCTGCTCAACCATCTGCTGTAGTAGAGAAATGAGCTCAGATGGCTAAGAGACCTGTGCCTCGGACACCGAAGATGGGGTAGGCGGTGGTGGTACAGTCGAGCCTCCAGCCTCTGCATCGTGCTACCTGGGTGAGGGAGGAGGTGGGAAGTACTCCTCGACACTGTCACTAGTGTCACTCTCTGACCAGGTATGATGTAGATCCCCTCCCTGAGCCTCAGCCTGTGCTAGGACCTCGTCTTCCTTTTCTATGTCTGACCAGTCTTCTTCTGAAAGTCGAGCTCGGACCTGACGCTCAACTGGGCGGCCAAGGCGGCGATCTCCAGGAGCTGGAGCACGGTAGTGTCCGAACCGAGTGACGCTCTCATTGGTGAGACTGTCACGCACGGCAGATCCCTTTGGAGCCAACAGGTAGAGCAGGTGACTGATCCAGTGGCCAAACACGAGCTGTCTCATCATCCCAACTCCATCCATGATGACATCCTCCATCTCACATATGAGGATATCCACGATGTCAAACTGCATTCTGTTCATGACATAGAATAGGAGGGTCTGTTGCAAACTGGTGAAGCCCTCAAGGTATCCGGACCTGGGTAGTAACGAGTGGCACAAAGCAAGGTGAACAGTACATGCAGCCAGAGTGAGTAGAGCAGGTACCCTAGGCTGGTCAGGTGAGAAGGGCTAAGCAAACAGTGACCAAATCTCCTCAAAAGGTGGTGCCACACCTCCAGTAAGCACCCTCCTCGGTGGTCAGCCTGTCCATAGACTAACTCGTGTAGGCAGGTGTCATGGAGATCCACGCCTAGCAGCTATCCTAAGGTATGCCTAGTCATATGGTGATGCTGGCCCATGAACATAAAGTCAATGGATCTGCGGCCCTCTGAAACGTAGAGTGTGGCATAGAAAACTCGGACCCAGTCCTCCACGTAAGCACTCTGCTGGAAAGACATCAGCTCCACTAGCCCTCTGTAAATCTCAAAGAATGGGCGAATCACAGTGCCGGCTGCAAGTGCGAGCTGATCCCAGTCAAGGAAGTTGTGCTGGAAAAGCTTATGGCCCCGACGTCTGTAAGTCTCATACAGCGACGCCTGTGTCAGGGTCCAGAAGCGGTTGTCCACAAGTGGCTTTGTCGGCTGCGGGAACCACTCCTCAAGTAGAATGCTCCATCGAAGCTTCCTGAGCTGCTTTGCCTTCAACTTCTTGTAGTCAGTTAGGCGGACACCCTCACCAACCTGGACATTGGTGTCCATCTCATAGACGGCTCTTTCGACCGCTCTGTCCTCCCGAAGCTCAGCTGCAGAAGGTCTCTGTCTTGAGGCTGTAGTTGGATGACCTCCACGGGTCCTGACTGAGCGCCGGTGAACAAGCAGCACCTCAGGCTCCTCTGTCTCCTCTGTCTGCTGTGGCTGCCTCTTTCGGGCCTCCCGGATCCTCAGGGATCCTCCTCGGCCACGCTCTCGCTC
The DNA here is from genome assembly GCA_036927565.1 of Tuctoria greenei. NCBI lineage: Eukaryota > Viridiplantae > Streptophyta > Magnoliopsida > Poales > Poaceae > Tuctoria > Tuctoria greenei. The sequence goes on from JAYESD010000006.1 coordinate 86,264,823, forward strand.
CTCAGCGGCGCGAGCGGCCATCAGAGCTTTCTTCATCTCTTTCGACAGCTTCTGCTTCTTAGCTGCTGGCTCCTCAATAGCCTTTCCCTTTCCTTTCTTGTCACGTCCCATCTCGATGAGACGAGTGACGACGGCGAAGTTGAGATCGCGGGACAACAATGTCGGGCGCACGAGACGGCGACGCAAAGTACGATGCGGCCGGGCGAACCCTAGCGGCGAAGAGGAGTGCGGCGGGTGGGCGCATGGAGTGGCAGGCGATGAGCGGTGGTGCAGGGCGGCAGCGGTGAGGGCGGCGGCCGTGCTTAGGGCGGCGGCGGTGGTGCAGCGGCGGCAGAGCTTAGGGCGGCGGCGCTGAGCGGCGGCAGCTCTAAGGGTGGTAGCGGCTCTGAGTGTGGCGGGGTCCGTAGTGTGGCGGCGGCTGAAAGGCGGTGGCAGGGCGAGGGCAGCGGAGCGGCAGCGGCGGAGAGAAGAGGTGCGACGGGGAGTGCGGCATCGGGGAGAGAGAAGAGAAGAAAAATGGAGAGGCGCTTAATAGGTGGGGCTCGACTCCTAGCTCAATTTTTACATCGGATGATCCAACATCAGATGAGATGGTGCATCGGTCGAGTGGTACAGTAAGGTTATTCTAGAGGCACCTTCAACATCGGATGATCCGACGTGGAAAAATTTATCATCGGTTGAATTTGGCACAACTCCAGAAATGTGAACATCAGATTCTTTGATGTTTCTCAGAATGAACTCATCAATTGATTTGACTTTCTGTCTTAACTGACCCTTGTACTTAATCACAAACTGATCTGATGATGCTTCTGCCCTAAGCATTGGATAATCTGATGACTACAAAAGATCAGCAACATCCCATATATGTCCTTTGACTTAAACAAACAAAGAGAAACACAAGTCTTAGGACTTTTTGGGCAACCCCTAACCCCTCAAAAAGACTTTAACACTAGTTGACAATAACTTGGCTAAGCCCTAAAGAAAATAGAACACCAGAAAAAATAAGGAAAAAATCCAAATAAAATGTAAGGCCCATGCTTTGTGAGCTAGAGGATGAAGACTTCTATCTCTTTAAAGCATGTTCCTTTAGGCATTAACGCACCTAACACTTTGTTCTTTCCACATCATATGAGTTGAGATATTGCATTTCAAACAAGTCTCTTTCTCATGAAGTGGGTTCCCCTTTGTGAAAATCTACCGTATGCAATGCCAAACAATTATTAATGCAGGATATTAAATGTGAGTGCAAGTCTATATGGCAGGCATCATGCAAGACATAAATTAAATCTACCTTGCCAAATTTAAACCTTTCAAAGGCTTCTTCAGGGAGAGCCATTCTCCAAGTCTTGGGGATACCCAAAAGAACCTCCATCCCAAGCTAACCATTGCTCGCCCCTATCCTTTGAAAGTTAGACAAGACCTATATGTGATGCATTCTTACATGACCATGGCAACTTACATGACGTTTGATGCATCTAGCACATTTAATTCACTCCTTAGTCTAGAAAAGGTTTTCTCATCAAGTGGTTTAGTGAAGATATCCGCCAATTGTTCTGTGGACCTAACACCTTGCAAGGAGATGTCTCCTTTAGCTTCATGGTCCCGCAAGAAATGATGGTGAATATCAATGTGCTTAGTGCGGGAGTGTTGAACGGGGTTTTTAGTAATCTTAACCGCACTTTCATTGTCACAAAGGAGAGGCACACAACCAAATTTAACACCAAAGTCCAAAAGGGTTTGCTTCATATAAAGGATTTGGGCACAACATGCACCGGCCGCTATATATTCCGCTTCCGCAGTGGACAAGGCAATGGAGTTTTGCTTTTTGCTAGACCAAGATACTAGGGAACGCCCAAGCAAGTGGCACCCTCTGGAGGTACTCTTGCGATCCACACGGCATCCGGCAAAGTCCGAATCCGAGTAACCTAAGAGATGGAATTTAGCACCTTTGGGGTACCACAGGCCTACACTTGGGGTATGCTTGAGATACCGAAGTATCCTAAAGACCACCTTCCGATGCGATTCTTTAGGTGCCGCTTGAAAGCGAGCACACAAGCATACACTAAACATGATATCGGGCCTAGATGCGGTAAGATAAAGCAATGAACCAATCATGGAACAGTGATTAGATTGGTCAACAGGTTTACCGTCCTTATCCGCATCGAGATGACAATTTGTTGCCATTGGAGTACTTCTTGAGCTACAATCTCCCATCTCAAATTTCTTCAAGAGGTCCCTGGTATATTTTCTTGATAGATGAAGGTCCCCTCTCGAAGTTGCTTGATTTGAAATCCAAGGAAGAAGTTGAGCTCTCCAATCATTGACATCTCGAATTCCCTATACATCATTTTGCCAAGCTCATGGCTAAGAGCTTCGTTAGTTGAACCAAAAATAATATCATCGACATAAATTTGACAAACAAATAGTTCTTTATCGATGTCTTTGGTGAAGAGTGTAGTGTCGACCCTCCCGATCTTGAATCCATGTATGATCAAGAAATCTCGTAGTCATTCATACCACGCTCTAGGTGCTTGCTTGAGCCTGTAGAGCGCCTTGTGCAACCTATACACATGACTAGGATTCCTCAGATCTTCAAATCCAAGAAGTTGTTCAACATAGACAAGCTTGTTAATGTAACCATTAAGAAAGGCACTTTTCACATCCATTTGATAAAGCTTTATATTATGATGTGATGCAAAAGCAAGAAGTATACGGATGGCTTCTAGTCGAGCGACCGGAGCAAATGTTTCTCCAAAGTCTAGTCCTTCAACTTGCGAGAAACCCTTGGCCACAAGTCTTGCCTTGTTGCGGATCACAACACCATTCTCATTTTGTTTGTTACGGTACACCCACTTTGTCCCGATGACATTCTTGTCCTTGGGTCGCTCCTCCAACACCCAAACTTCATTGTGGATGAAGTTGTTGAGTTCTTCTTGCATGGCTATTACCCAATTTGGATCTTGGAGTGCTTCCTCAATGTGAGTGGGTTCTACACATGAAACAAACGAGTAGTGCTCACAAAATGTAGCGAAATGGTGAGAACATGTACTTACTCCCCTTGACGGACTTCTGATAATTTGATCAATCGGATGTGCCTTGGAGATGCGTCCATGCCTCATAAGTGGTTGTGAAGCACTTGGCGGCGGTGATGCGTGTTGCTATTCTTGTGGTTGGACTTTATCATGGACTTGTTCTTCTTCTTGATGTTGTGTGGCTTGTGAATCTTGTGCCGGCAATGGATCATCTTTTTCTTCTTCGTCGACTTGAGGTGCCATAGATGTATTGATGTTGGAACTTGAATCTCCCCCATGATCATGGCTCTCCTCAACTTTAGGCTTGATGTCTCCAATGGTCATGTTCTTCATAGCATCTCGTAGAGGCTCATCATCTATTTCATCATGACTAAAACTCTCCTCTTGAGAGCCATTAGTTTCATCAAACTCAACATCACAACTTTCCTCAACTAAGCCGGAGGTTTGGTTGAATACTCGATATGCTTTTGAGTTTGATGCATAACCAAGAAAGATACCAACGTCACATCGTCTTTCAAACTTACCGAGCCTTTTCTTGTGGTAGATATAGCACTTGCACCCGAAGACTCGGAAATAGGAGATGTTGGGCTTTCTCCCAATGAGGAGTTCGTACGGGGTCTTTTCAAGTAGTCGATGTAGATAGACCCGATTTGCGGCATGGCACGCCATGTTGATTGCTTCGGCCCAAAACTTCTCGGACGTGCCATAGTCATCAAGCATTGCTCGTGCAAGAGTGATGGGAGTCTTGTACTTCCTTTCAACGACACCATTTTGTTGAGGAGTGTATGTGGCTGAAAATTCATGTTTCACGCCTTCACGATCACACCGCTCCCCAATGTTGTAGTTCTTGAATTCGGTGCCATTGTCACTCCGGACCTTGATGATGGGAAGTTGAAATTCCCTTTGAGCACGTTTAGCGAAGGTTTTGAACACTTCTGGAGTTTCACTCTTGTCACCTAGAAACAATGTCCAAGCATACCGAGAGTAGTCATCAATTATAATAAGACAATAGAGATTACCACTAAGACTTTGATATGTGGACGGTCCGAAGAGGTCCATGTGGAGCAACTCAAGTGGCTTGGAGGTTGACAACATTGTCTTCATCGGGTGGTGTGAAGCAACTTGTTTCCCGGCTTGACAAGCGCTACAGAGCTTGTTCTTCTCAAATGTGACATCCTTCACACCGGTCACCATCCCGAGCTTGAATGACTTCTTGAGCTTGCTCATTCCAATGTGAGCGATGCATCGATGCCATAGCCAACCCAAACTCGTCTTGGTGAAAAGACAAGTGTTCAAGCTAGCATCCTTGTCAGAGAAGTCTACTAAGTAGATATGTCCATGCCGAAACCCTTTGAAGATTAGTTCTTTGCTTGTTTCACTAGTCACAACGCCATCATTCTTGCCAAAGGTGCACGTTAGTCCAAGATGACACAATTGTGCAATAGAAAGCAAGTTGAAACTAAGTGACTTAACATACAACACATTGGAAATAGATAAATCATGTGAAATTGCAATCTTACCCAACCCAATTACCTTCCCCTTAGAGTTATCACCAAAGGTCACTTGTTCAAGATTGTCGGGATTCTCTATGGAGGTGAACATACCATCGTTGCAAGTCATGTGTTGAGTGCACCCGCTATCGAGTACCCAATGCTTTTCTCCGGCCTTGTAGTTCACCTACACACATGAATTCAGTTTTTGATTTTAGGCACCCAAGCTAACTTAGGTCCTTGTATGTGCGATACAAGTGTTTTTGGGAACCAAAGTTGCTTGGGAAGCTTCCCCTTCATGCCCTTCATGTCCTTGCCAATGAACCTTGCCATCTACTTTACTCAAGAGATAATAATGATCATCAAAGGTGGACTTGTAGTTAGTAGGCAATTTTGGAGAAGGCCGGTTAGGAAGAGTACACTCCCTTGTATGGTGACCGGTGACCTCGCAATGTTGGCAATAAGAACCAACTTCCTTGATGAAGCTCGTTTTAACCTCCGGTGAGGGCACCTTTCCTTTGTTAGGCACCAGGAAGGATCCAAGTCCTCTCTTTTTGAAGGCCTTTGCTTGTTGGAAGAGGATTTCTTTGTGCTTGACTTCTCCCTTAGATAGTCTTGCCACACTAGTGCGGAGACTTTCAATTTCATCCATCAAATCCTTCTCCCTAGCATTCTCTTTCAAAGGCAAAGACGTATGCAAGACATTAGTGGCATGTGAAACAATGGATATCTTATCATTAAGAGTTTCTTTCTTTATGATTTTCAATTCTGGATCAATGACTTCAAGGCAAGGTTAAGTACTTGATGCTCTTGGATTAACTCATTGTGCTTTCCCAAGAGTGCTTTATGTGCTAAGTCAAGGTCATGGTGATCTAGCTTGATTTGAGCCTTATCCTCCTCAACTTGCTTGACATGAGATTTGAGTGTGTCATGCTCCTTAAGTATGCTTTCATACTTGTCAAGCAAATCGAGGTTAGCACTCTCAAGCTTAGCACGAGCATCTTCAAGAGCTTTGACCTTACTCTTTTCCCTTTTAATGATAGTGTGGTATTCATTTATCAATGAAGCTAAATCATCGGGCGAAAGCTCATCATCGCTAGAGTCATCACATACCTTGGTGTTACCTTTTGCCATGAGGCACATGGGAGGTGGACGAAGAGATGAATCATCATTGTTGGCAATGGCAAGGCCGGCCAAGCTCTCTTCTTCAGCTTCACTCTCTTCATCACTAGATTCTTCGTTGGTGATACATTCATTTGCCTCACACATGAACACCTTTTGTGAACCTTTTCTCTTCTTTGGAAAGAGTTTTGACTTTTTGCCTTTGTCATGCTTCTTCCTCCCAAAGAATCTTGGCTTGGGCTTGACCTCTTCTTCATCATCCTCACTATCCTCAAGCTTGCGATGCTTGCCCTTGTGGTTCTCTCTTCTTTTGTCTGGTTTTGGACAATCATAGGAGATGTGGCCTTGATCACCACAGTTATAGCAGGTCTTGTTGTCATCTTTTCTTGGTAGAAATGATTTCTTTTTGGGATCAAAGGTGTATCCCTTCTTGGCAATCTTGGAGTTCAAGCGAGAGAATTTTCTCATCATCAATGCAAGCTCATCGTTGTCATCTTCACTTGATGCTTGCTCTTCTTCACTTGAGCTAGGCTCAACCACTTTATTTTTCTTGAGATTTGTTCTCTTGGTGGAAGCCTTTAGAGCAATTGTCTTTGACGATGATTCCTCCATCATCCCAAGCACACTCATCTCAGGAGCGTGAATCTCTCCAATAAGTTCAGAAACTTCAATGTGATCAAGAGATTCCATTTGAAGCATGTAGTTGATGATGTTGTACTTTGGCTTAGGAAGAAGCATAAGAATCTTGTGGTTGATGAGTACCTTGCCAAGAGAAGCAATATCAAGAGCATTAATTTCCTCAATGAGAAAATTCAAGCGAGAAAACATTTCATTGACATTTTCGTTAGGTAGCATTTTGAACTCATCATATTTGGCCTTAAGCATATGATACTTTAGTTCTTTAACACGAGAAGAACCCTCATGAATTTCAATCAAGCAAGCCCAAATTTCACAAGCCTTTTCTTTGCTAGCAATCCTAGCAAACACATCTTGACTAATGCATTCGTAAATAGCATTTCTAGCCTTTGCATCCCACTTGATTTGATCACCTATATAGTTATGCTCACCAAACCCCGCATGGGTCGCTTCCCATACCTCGGGAGCAATAGCCTCTAAATAAGTACGCATACGTGCTTTCCAATAGGCAAAGTTCTTGCCCTCGAAGATGGGAACCAAACCCCCAATCTTGGCCATTTTAGCTCTCTAGCGGTGAAGCTAGAATGATCCAATGAGCAACCTTGCTCTGATACCAATTGTAAGGATCGAATGCCCAAGAGGGGGGGTGAATTGAGCTTCTTTTTAAAAAAAAACTAAAGCAATAAAAACTCAAGTACTAAAAGCCCAATTTCCTATGCAAACGACCTATGCATTCAAGTGAATAACAAGTTTGCGGTATATGAAATGCATAAGTACAACGGGAAAGGAAGAGTATGCAAACTCCCGAGAAGACACGAAGACACGGTGATTTATCCCGTGGTTCGGCAAGATCATCAAGACCATCCTACATCCACGTTGTGGCACCCACCAAAGGATATAGCCACTCCCAAGTCACCAAGACCAGGGATCTCACTAAAAGTCTCCGTTTGACATCTCCAGCAAGGTGGAGCTCAAGCATTGTACAAGTTTGATCTTCCGGGCTTCCACAACCGTCTTGGCAAGCTCCGGAAGGATCTCTCTGATCACCGACTGATACACGGTGAATGCAATCACCAAGAGACACTCTCTTACAGCTCTCACTACACTAGAGACTCCAATCACCAAGAATGGAAGCACCCAAGCATCATCTCTAGTAAGTTCTAGCCTATCTCATGGTGTACAAGTGGTGTAAATGATGTGGAAGTGGTTGCTCAACGTCTTGAATGCTTGGTAATGTGTAGAGTAGCTCAGGGCATCAAGACTTATCGAAATGACTGGTTGAAGGGGTATAAATAGCCAGCTTCCACGAGATAGCCGTTGGAAAAGTAGGCTGACATCACTGTTCTGCAAACACCGGATGATCCGATGTTCTCCCTTCAGTTGTCATCGGTCGAATACAAATTAGCTGAGGTCACTGTGTCAGATATGACCGTTGATCGACCGATGTTGTATAAACATGTACATCAGATAATCCGGTGACACTTGGTCCAGAATGGTCCAGAAATAATGCTTACTGGAATGATTGACCAATGTGTTATAATTGTACATCGGATGGTCCGGTGTTACACTTGGTCCAGGGAAATTGCTTACTGGAATGATCGACCGATGTAACACTTGCTTCATCATCGGATGATCCGGTGTATACCCAAGACTGAGGTCTTCTTTTGCTCAGAGCCAACTTGACCAATGTAGTGTTTTTTGGATACATCGGATGATCCGGTGAGTTGATTTTATCTGCTTCGAGTTGTTTTAAGTGATTCTTTTGGAATTTGTTCGAGTGACCTCTTAGACATTGGTTTGAAATGTTCTTCTGATGACGACCAAGTCTCGAGTGCTGTCAATTTTGATGGAATAATTTTGACATATGTGCTTTTTCTTTTAGTCTTCATGAAAATCGATTGACCTCATAAAATAGTTTGTTGAGGGGTCTCCAATTGTATCCTATGAGCAGTAGATGATATAAATATAGAGTCTATTAAGTGTTATGAATAATATGAGAGACATTGCATCCACAAACTTATTAGTGATATCCAACGGTTGTCATTAATCACCGAAACTATACCTTATGGGGGCCTAGATGATTTCATATATGATGATGGATATGGAATATGGACTGGTATTATGATGACTACATGGCTTATGATGGGTTTTATTTCATATACATGTAATGTATTGCTTTTGAAAGATTTTAATGTACTTTTTAGCACTGAACCATTATTATATTTGTCATTTGAATCAGCCACATGTCATACTTTCCACACTTGCTGAGTACGACATGTACTCACCCTTGCAACCCCCCCCCCCCCCCCCAATAGTTGCAGGTCAGGATTGGGAGTTTAATGGTGATAGTGCGAAGTTCTAGGCCATGTCTACCGTCAGCTTTGATTGTGGTGTTGCATGGAGATGCGCTATACCTTTTGCTTAGCTGCGTAGTTGCATATTTAGTTTATTTCCGCTACATTAGTTGAAACTTGTCATTAATATTCATTAGAACTTGTATTCTTTGATAATATGGTTTGTGTGGTAAATTTGATTATTAATCTTGTTCTGTGGTAATTTTATGTATATCCTTTTGTGAATGCACTTGTGTATGTGTGTTGAACATTCTGGGCACACATTGGTTAATTTTTGGAACCGGGTGTCACGGGTGTCACAAATAGGCAGGTGTGTTGGTCAATCCTAAGGACATCACTGTGTATTAATAAGATCCATATCGTGTCCGAAAAGCTGTCTTGGGTATGTTTGGTGGCCTAATCTTCATTTGGAAGTATCCCGACCTTAAATCAATCTTGGAGAAGACACAGGCACCCTTCATATGATCAAACAAGTCTTCTTTACTTGGCAAGGTGTACTTGTTCTTGATGTTCACCTCAGTAAGAGCTCGATAATCCACACACATCCTTTGTGATCCATCCTTCTTATCCACGAAAAGAACGGGTGCTCCCCAAGGTGAAGAGCTTGAGCGGATGAAACCCTTCTCTAGTTGCCCTTGAATCTGCTTCTTGAGCTCTGCTAACTCCTTAGTAGGCATCCTATATGGCCTCTTAGCAATAGGTGTAGTTTCATGTACTAAATCAATAACAAACTCAATATCTCGATCAGGTGGCATACCTGGCAACTCATCCAGAAACACATCCAAGAATTCACACACCACTGGAATCTCCTCAATTGCGGCACCATCCATGTGATTCAGCTCCAATTGCTTTGGGACATGTTGAGATGCTTAGAATTCTACGGTGATCCCTTCCTCATTGGTCAACTTCACCGTATTTGTGGCACATTCAATGACTCCATTGTGCTTCCTCAACCTGTCCATACCAAGTATAATGTCCAATCCTTGAGAATCCAAAACAATGAGGTTGGCAAAGAAGTCTACCCCCTAATTCTAAGGCTTACTTTTGGACATAATATATTTGTCCTCATCTCTCCTCCTGGAGACTTAACCAATAGAGTATACTTCATATGAGAGATAGGCATACTATACTTGGCAACATATTTCGATGCAATGAATGAATGCAATGCTCCAGAATCAAATAACATAGTCATCAGGTTGGAGTTTGCGAGAAACATACCAATGACCACGCCATCCTCTTGTTGAGCATCCTCCGTAGAGACATGGTTCACATTGCCACGAGCAAAATTCTGCTGTCCATGGTTCCCTTGCGGTTGTCCTCCATTCGGTCTTGGGTTCTGTCTTGGCGCATTGCTTCCTTGACTAAGGCCTGACTTGGGACATTGATGTGGAAATTGTCTTGTTTCACCACAAGTATAGCACTTCCTTGCTGCACCAGAATTATTTGGACGAGCTTGATTGTGAACATTTGCACCAGGAAAGTTGGCACGAGGTGCAAAAGGCATTGGAGGCCTAGGTGCTTGCATGATAGGGCGCTACTGCACAAATTGAGCTAGGTGCGGTGCATATCCAGGGTGCTGCACAGGAGCAGAAGAGCTGTAATAAGTCGCATTGGGTGGTGCAAAGCGAGGGCACACATTAAGTCCTTGTTGATGTCTCTGATATGGCGCCTTCCTCTTGGTGTCTTGCTCCATCTCACGGACTTTGTTTTCCACAACAATTGTTGTGTCCACTAGCTTCTGAAAGTTGGCATAATCACAATTTAGCATTTGTACTTGGATCTCATTGTTCAAGCCCCTCATGAACAAATATTGCTTCCGAGTGTCCCGACTCACATCCTCAGGCGCATATCTTGAGAGTTGAGTGAATTTGTTGAGGTATTCACCCACACTCGATCTTCCTTGCCTCGAGTTCTCAAACTCTTGCCTCTTCAAGATCATAACACCTTCCGGCACATAATGAGAACGGAAGCTCTCCTTGAACTCAGCCTAGGTAATTCTATCTTGGTTCTCATGGGCGTTGCATAAAGAGTCCCACCAATCGGTAGCTGCTCCAACAAGTTGATGAGATGCAAATAGCACCTTCTCCCGATCACTACATTGGACTATTGCATGTTTCTTCTCCACGTACTTGAGCCAATCATCAGCATCCATAGGGTCAGCAGCTTGAGCAAATGTCGGTACCCTGGTCCTCATGAACTCCCCCAATCGGTTATGAGGTTGTGGGGGTGGCGGTAGATGCATGTGGGGCTGATGGTTGTTATTGCCAGCCTGTAGCTGTCCCATAGTCTGTATCATGGTTTGCATGAGCTGGTTTTGCATGGCCAATAGCTGCTCATGATTGATAGCTCCCTGGGCAGGTCCTTGTCCGTTGTTGTTCTGAGGTGCTCTATTGTTCTCCTCCTCATTGTTGTCATCCCTCTGGTTGCGAGTTCTCACCATCTGAAGAAAAGCAAGAGATAAGAATTTAGAAAGCGTCCCCAACTATATGCATCAAGGGTATGAAACTAAGCAACTACCTATACTAGCCTATGTGGACATGGCAATGCTAAAGCATCCCAAAATCATTTACTAAGCACACAAGCAACAAAACATAGCAAACAACACACCAAGCAAACACAAATCGATTCATGAGTGCTCCTATGTGCTCTAAAATGTCCATTCTATCTAGGTTGTGTCCTACGGTCAACCTGTGGCTCTAATACCAATTTGTAACACCCGGTTCCAAAAATGAACCAAGTGAACGCATATGTTTGCCCAGGACGTTCAACACACATACACGAGTGCATCCACAAAAGGATATATAAAAAATTACCACAGAGCGAGATTAATTAAGAACTTTTTTACAAAATTCAGAACATCCTTGAATACAAGCTCTAATGAATATTAATGACCAGATTGAACTAATGCAGAGGAAATAACTAAATAAGCCAACTAAGCAGCTAAGCAAATAGGGTAGCGCGGCTCCAAGCAACACCACATGCAAAGTTGATAGCAGACACGGCCTAGAACTTTGCGTTATCACTGTTATACTCCCAATCCTGACCAGCAACTGTTGGTGGGGGAATTGTAAGGTTGAGTACATATCGTACTCAGCAAGTGTGGAAAGTATGACATGTAGCTAATTCAAATGACGAATATAATAAAGGCTAAGTGCTAAAAAGTACATTAAAACATTTGAAAAGCAATATATTATATGTATGTGAAGTAAAACCATCATAAACCATGTAGTTATCATAATACTAGTCCATATTTCATTACTATCATCCATATTCCAGATTTCACCATTACCATTTAACCATATCCTGTCATAAACCGCAATACCATCCCAAAACCAGTACCAAACCATAACCAAACCATCCCAAATCCCAATTTCCTTCTAATGATGTGATGGTCCAGGTTGCTCATGACTGGGAGCACGACTATCATGATAGTATTAAAGACACTCTGCAGAGGTTGTACCACTTTACCCACGTGTTTGTGATTTCAACACCTTGTAGTGATTGGAACCTCTATTATGCCGTCTCACACTTCTGTCGGTGTGTGGCCAAAAGATCACAAAATAGCTTTTATAAAGGGACTACTAGCATGTACGGATGATAAATAAAATGGAGTCCCGATATTCCGATAGGTAATGGATAAGTCAATTGATGTGGAGATCTCGATGTTGATGATCCGAGGCTCTCGAGTAGAACACGAACAACCCCTGCAATCACTACACCACCACTCCGTTGGTTATCAACCGTGCTTCACACGATTGACCTCGCCAAGAAGGCTAATCCCTGCAAGTGCAACCAAAAACACAAGCAAGAACAAGGTAAAAGCAATCTAAATTGCTAAGTTGGAGTCTCACAAACCGATAAACGGCGAAACTGTGTATAACAGATTAATCTAAGCAAAACCCAATTGTTCATAGTGGCTACTATGGAGTATTTATAGGTGGGAGGACGTCCAAGGGGGTGTTGAGATCGTGACCTAACCCTAAGATACAAAAATAATGGACTTAGACTTGATACAAGGCCCAATTGGCCCAATACGGTGGCGCAGCACCCTGACAGATTCCGAACTTGATTTTGTTTTGACAATTCCCATCAACTCCCAAGGAATTTTTACATGATACCAGCTCCATTGGAAGGTTTATCATCTCCACTTTCCGTGCATATGTAGAACGTCCAAAACGGAGTTCGTATGAGTCCTGGGCGTCCGTTTTAGTGCGTACTACTCCTGGACTCCGAGTTGGACACGATTTTGAGTTTGGCTCAGTTTTCATCTTCTTTGAACGAATTATCTTGTCCTCCACGTCCCTAATACTTCCTCCAACTACTCCTTGAACATCTCCATGGATCCTAATCACAATTAAATCATTAGGTAGCAATCTATGCTCAAAAACATATATGGAAACATATAAGAACGAGCTCACCTCTGAAATTAATTGTTGTGAATGAACTCTATTGATTGCATCTTGTATGTTTAATGGAGTATTGTTTGTATTCATAGAAGTGATGTCCTCATCATCCTCCCCTTCTTGAATTGGAGTGGTTCTTGACTCAAGTTCATCTCCTCTCATGTGTTGGTCTAAATGTGCCACGCCATCAAACCTTCTTGTATGCATGAATGGAGGAGGCCAAGGTGGTGGACGACATAGTGCGCCATCTTGATCTTGTCCATCAAATAAGAGTGCACATTCACTTGAGCCAATATCCCAAACAAATAAACATTGTGTCATGTTTGTAGGTGCAATAATAATGTGCATGATCTCATCATTCTCCCCTTCTTTATGAAAAGTCGTCCTCGGCTTGCTCGTATGTCCAGCAAAGAGGCTTGCTTTGGAGGTAGAATGAGTGTTGTCCATAATACAAAACCGTAGTGAATAATGTTTTTGTTGTCCCCGCTGCAAGGAAAAAATACTAGAAAAACTTGACAAGACATTATTAGCGTTAGTACATTCATTTACTTGACCATGTTGTTGCAGCACAAAAGGAGCTTCCTCATTTGAACATATGTAAACTTTATGCACCATAAACATACCACTATGTTCATATTTGCCTATAGCATGAAAAATATATCTACTTAACAAAGGCAATTCAGATTGAAAAAATATTATATTCTCTAATATATCTAGATCACAAAGAGTTTCAAATTCAATATAGCCCAAAGTATTTAGAGAAGATAACAATTTCAGCTCATCCCTTTCACATGTAGTTGGAATCAAGTGCTTAATTTCAGCACAAGTGAGTGATAAAGTATCAAATTCATTTGGTTGTTCTAGCATAGGTACAATATAATTATCAGCACACAACTCATTTTTGTTGTAAGAATCAATAGGAAAATCAACTAGTGGTAAAGGTGTATTATGAAAAGGTTCATCTTGTTGCTGCTCATCGATAGCATGATTGGTAGCAAAATTCAGCACATTTGAAAATGTCATACCTTGGTTAACTGTAGAGCATTGTCCATTAACACTACTCTTATTTTCAGCAAGAAATTCAAATGCATTATGAGTTGATTCATCAAAAAATTCAGAAGAGTTGTTCAACACCTTACTCTCATTTGCATCTACATTTATTTGTTCATGTTCCTGCAAAAGGTTAGGCAAAGGAGGAGGTACAACAAGAAAATTCTTCTCAAGTTCATGTATTTCCTCTTTGTAATTAGATACATTAGCAAAAGTTTCTCGCATAAGAATTTTCATATCTTTCCATGTTCGAGGTTTTTCTATATCACTTAAGTTGTCCCACCAAGCTAATGCACAATCAACTAACGCACTAGCAATATTTCTAATCTTTCTCCTCTCATATGTATGCCATTGTCCAAAAAATTTATCCAACTCTACTTCCCAATATATTCATCGTAACCAAAACCATCATAAGAAGGAAGAGATGGGAGAATGTAATTACTTCTTGTGGAAGGTGTTGTAAAGGTGGTCCGAATGTCATGTGATTCCTTGGTTGATGTTTGATTTTTAGTGAGCAACTCCATCATCGTCTTCATCATGTCAATCATCTGAGCATATAATGCATGATTCTTGCTTTTACCTGACATTGTTAGTAGCAAACAGAAGACAACACAAAAAATATGTTATCCCTATCAACTATAAAGGATAATGGCAAAGTGGAAGTGGAATCATACACTCTCAAGCGTCTTACCATGCTCTTACAAGTGTTCTTACCGACACTGCAGGTGGCAAACAGTGGACAGTATGAAGAAACCAACGAAGCGTGAGATGATTGCAAAGGTGTATCGATTCTGCTTAAGAGTAAGGTGTAGCTTAGATGACACTTTCTATGTAGAAAGGATTAACAACAATGAAATCAAATAGCAAAGTTGAATAAGTGTCCAAAGTACTTCTCAATGTTGCTGGCCTAAATGTGTTCCTAGTAGTTCAAGCAAGCAAGAAATGAGATAAAACTAGATGACACAAAGGATGCAAGCACTTCTGTTTTTTTCTCCTCTTTTTTTGGTGCAGCTTTTATATCTTGTTTTGCACTTGCCTTTTTTCTTTTTTTTCTTCCTTTTCTCAGAATGTGCTGCAAAAGAAGAACACAATAAAAAGTAATCAAGGATATCTTGTGTGTCTGTTGCAGATTTTCTGCTCAACCTTCCAGGGACAAATAGGCATACTTAGAGGCTCCAAATAGAAAAACTAACAACAGAAAGATTATAGGTATATTTCTCCTCTTTAATTTCAATATATGGAAGACCTATTTCGGAAAATAACAATAGGAGATATTGCCCCCGAAATACAGACTGTTTAGAATTTCTAGGTCAATAACAGATTCATATATAATGCAATTTCGACATCGATAACATTATTTTATGGGACAATGATGAATAATAAAGTTATAGAGAACTTCTTAAGCTTTCCAGAAAGTATAAGAACACCAAAATCTGAGTTCGTACGAGCAAGATATGATGAAAATACCGAACTGGACAAAAATGAATCTAATCTGGACGTGATGACGTGATTCAAAAGGATGAATCACACAATGCAAAACTCAAACTAGGACCAAAAACACTTTCTAAACTAGCAATATGACTCAACAACGGACACAAACTCAACAAAACCAAACTAAAAATGAAAGTTACAAAGGCTCAATGGTGGTTTGGACAAAGTAATGAATAGATCTACTAAACTGCAAATTTTTTGTGGCCTTTTTTTGTGGACTCTAGGTATAAATAACAAAACTAATGTAATGGATAGATGAATTAACTAATGGACAACCTGGAAATCTGATAACAATTGATAAGTAAAATGGAGTCCCGATCTTTCAATAGGTAATGGATAAGTAGATTGATGTGGAGATCTCGACGTTGATGATCCGAGGCTCTCGAGTAGAACACTAACAACCCCTGCAATCACTATACCACCACTCCGTTGGTTATCAACCGTGCTTCACATGGTTGATCTCGCCAAGAAGGCTAATCCCTGCAAGTGCAACCGAGAACACAAGCAAGAACAAGGTAAAAGCAATCTGAATTACTAAGTTGGGGTCTCACAAACCGATGAACAGCGAAACTGTGTATAACAGATTAATCGAAGCAAAATGCAATTATTCATGGCAGCTACTATGGAGTATATATAGGTGGGAGGACGTCCAAGGGAGTGTTGGGGTTGTGACCTAACCATAAGATACGAAAATAATGGACTTAGACTTGATACAAGGCTCAATGGCCCAATACGGTGGCGCAGCACCCTGACACATTCCGAACTCAATTTTGATTTGACGATTCCCGTCGACTCCCAAACAATTTTGATATGAGACCAGCTCCATTGGAAAGTTTATCCTCTCCCCTTTCCGTTCATATGTAGAACGTCCAAAACGGAGTTCGTATGAGTCTTGGACGTCCGTTTTAGTGCGTACTACTCCTGGACTCCGAGTTGGACATGATTTTGAGTTTGGCTCGGTTTCCATCTTCTTTGAACGAATTATCTGGTCCTCCACGTCCCTAATACTTCCTCCAACTACTCCTTGAACCTCTCTATAGATCCTAATCACAATTAAATCATTATATAACAATCTATGCTTAAAAACATATAAGGAAATATATAAGAACGAGCTCACCTCTGAAATTAATTGTTGTGTATGAACTCTATTGATTGCATCTTGTATGTTCAATGGAGTGTTGTTTGTATTCATAGAAGTGATGTCCTCATCAACGGACCCACTGAGGTTTCACCGGTGGTGATATCTCAAATTGAGCACATCTTCAACCAAGGGCCCCCTCTCGTGCCATTCAGATCCCAGGGAGTCCCGCCGACCATATCCAAACCCAATCCGACTCCCCTTCCTCGATACGCCAAATGGTCTACCCAATACTAGCAATACCCTAATTAATTAGCTATGTTGCACCCATACTTGGCCTCGTTGTAGCACTGTAAGTCTTGGATGGTCTCTCCACGAACCGGTCCTTAGATCTAAAGCAAGCCAAACCACCATAGCATCCAGCCCAACCATATACTTGGATTGTAGATCACCCATTACCGTGTCATATTAACCAGTTCATATTAACCATAATATCATTAATTCATAATTAAATGGTATAGTTGTTCTCCCATCCCAATTAATTAAGCAAAGGTAAAAAGTCATTCCCTACTCTATAACATGAATTCGAGGTGACAAGGGTGGTCAAACAAAACTAGTAAACTTCCTATCATAGGAGTCCCATCAAATTGACACAAACATGCAATTTTGAAGACAAAAAATTTATTGTCGAAATAGGATCAATATGTTCAAAGACACTTGCCTTGCTCTTGGGCTTGGTTTTGGTCAGAGTCTTCAAATTCCTAGTACTGGAGGTCTTCCGCAGCACTCTCTAGCGCAAATCCATCTAAACCGTGCAACAAACATACAAGACAAGAATCACAATCAACAAGTGCACCTATATTACTCAATATGACATGACATGAATGATTAATGCAAATTCGAAGCAAAACTAGTTAACGAGTTATTAATGATGTTTACTAACTAGTTTCAATAGCTTTTAACAAGTTTGGACATGTTTGGAGTTGATTCGAATCAATTTAGAATTAATTCAGCAGAAAACAGATAGTAAAATCGGACTAGCCCGCTGTAGGGTCGGACTAGTCCGCCCTTCGCAGAAACAGCGAATTAGGGTTTTCTAGATCGACGTGAATTTGGAAAAACGGGGTTGAGTTCATGTGAGAAATGGAGAGTATAAGGTATACCAGGTGTTTAGGACTCCAATGAATCAAGGGTTTTGGAGGCAACACTTGGATCTTGATGATCTAGGGTTGATGAAGAGAACTTGAAGATGACTTGGTGATGAAGAACAAAAACTTGATGGAGATCTTGATCACTTGATCCTCTTTCATTTCCTCCTCTTCTTCTTGCTCGGGATCTCCTTCTCCCTCCTTGGTGGCAGCTCTCCACGAACTAGGGATTGTGATCTTTCAATTGAGGCAAAAGGATGTAAAGTCAAGGGGTGGGGTTGTTTATATAGAGGTGGAGGGCTAGTGTTGATGGATTTCGAGTTTGGGGAGGGTGGAGGCCGGTGTGGTGTATCACATGGGCTCCAAAAAGAGTTAGACACGATGTCCTTTGGCCCACTTAAGGTAAAACCCAAAAACAAGTCATGGAACGGAAGATCAACTAGAAATCGCGATTTACCGGACAAGGCCGCAATGGGCCGGACTAGTTCGAAGATTCACAGAGGCAAAAACGGACAAGTCCGGACTATATCGGACAAGTCCAAACTTGGTCAGAGGAAAATTAGACAAGTATGGCCAAAACCGGACAAGTCCGCTGGACATCAGACAAGTCTAGGGACTTGGCGAAATTTTAAGGAATTGGAATATCGGACTAGTCCGTAGTGGACCGAACAAGTCTGAAACTGTACAGAGGCAAAAACTGGAATAGTCCGCACTAAAACGGACATGTCCGAGCGAGGTTAGAGAGAAATCGGACTAGTCCGCACCAAAAATGGACTAGTTCGCACTCCTTAGATCTTTTGAGTGCGGCTTTGCTCCTAATTCATTTTAAACTTATTCCTTTTTATGTGGATTAATGTTAGACATGTATATGAACTTATGCAATACATGATGCATGAAAATGAGGGTGTTACAGGAGGTTAAGCGTCGCACCTCCATCCACATGGACATGGTAGAGCTGGATGTTGTTGATGGTAGGAGAAAACATCAATGGTAACTGACCAGCTCCGTCATGTTCTTTGGGCAATCCAAAGCATTAAAAGTGATGTCAGCGTCCATCCACTTTCGATGAGATTCTTCCTTGGCGATGGGAGCTACAACAACCATCTCCCGACGATCGTCTTGAGGATACGATGGGAGGTAATATCCCATGACCCTCCATATATCACATGGAGAGTCTTCTGACGCTCATTGTCAGAGACGTTGGAGTCATGATCGACGGTATTGTAGACGGCCATCAGGACCTTCTTGGGGTCCTAGAAACCTAGCTCTTGATCAGTCAAAGCTTCGTCGACCTTCTGTTTCCCTTCACGTTGGCGGAAAGGGGCTCTTTCTTGGTGCTCATTGTTGCGTTCAATGAGCCGCTGGACCACGCGACAATCTTCAAGGTTGTGGGTGTTAGTCTTGTGGATCGACCACCACATCTTCTCACCGACACCTTCCTCATTCGACGGTTGGGGTCGTTTTTTAGAGTGTGGCCCCCGACCACCAGGAGCTACAGCTGCAGCAGCAGTAGGTGTGCTGGCCGACGACTTTTTTCCTGCCGTTGGACTTCATCTTCTTTTTTCCACTATCGAAGGCAGTAGCTTCAGCTTTGGAGGAGGATTTACAAGCCTTTGGAGCTGGTTTGGAGTGCATATCTCGACCCTCTACAGTCCTAGCACATTTGTCGACTAGGCTAAAGAGCTCTGTGACTCTGCTGACATCTTTGGTTGCCCGCTTCTCCAACATCTTCTTATCTCTAACTCTCTGTCGAAATGCGACAATGATAGAGGCGTTGGAGGTTGAAGGAATAGTATTCCGTACTTGAGAAAACTGTTGGATGAATGATCGCAGCAATTCCCTCGCCTTCTGTTGTATGGGGAACAGATCCAGTTTTGTGCCATGTCGGGTATAGGAGCACCCGAAGTTGGCGGTGAATTGACGACAGAGTTCCCTCAACTATAGATGGAGTTAGGAGTAAGACTCATGAACCAGGACCTTACTGTCCTGGTTAGTGCCACAGGGAAATAGTTGGCCATCACGGCCTCATTGCCTCTAGCCGCGAGGATGGCGGTTGAGTAGATCTGGAGGAACTCGGCAACGTTGACAGTCCCGTCATGCTTCTCCGACGGATGAGGTCGGAACTTCGGAGGCCATTCGACCATGCGAGGATGCATGGCCAGGGCTGAACAACCATCCCCTACTCCTAAGGGAGAATGGTTTTCATCAGCAGCTCGTCTCTCGCGAGAGGCTCCATGAGGACGCGACCATCTTGCCTCATGTACTGGCAATCGAGCTCTGACCGTTGATCATGCGTCGAGAGCCTCGATGTCGTATGAGTACAGCGTGCCCTGGAGGGCAGTGATGTCACTTGTTGGGAGGGCACACGCCTCCTGTGTTGTGACGCTTGAGGACCAAATATGTCAGACAAGGTCCTGTTTCTTGAAGGTGCCTGCCCGGTAGGGGGCGGACCTTGGTTACTGATGGCATTGGCTACAGCTGCAACCAAATGATCCACATCAATGCGCCATTGCTCCATCGTGTCCTGAGGAGCTCCGGGGCGCTGGAGGACGCTGAAGAAGAGTTTGCACTGCATTCAGCGCGTTCTCAGGATTGTTCGTCGATGCAGTGACCGACGCAAACACACCATCTTGTTGCGATGGTGGAGGTGGTGGTGGAACAACACTCGCCGGGACAATAGCGTTGGTCAACTGTTGTACGTTGGAGGGATTTCCTCAAACAGGCTGCTCAGCATGGCCGTTGGATGATCCTGCGGCGGAATTCACCATCTCGAAATCTAGAGCCCCTCTTCTCGGCGCGCCAAAAGTCTAAGTCTAGACTAAGACACTTTCCCCGGTACTAGTAAAGCGTAGTCCGCGGAGGTTCGTATTCGGTTGGGGCGGATGTAAGATTAAGAGCGAGACAGTGACACAGAGGATTTTTGCGTGTTTCGGGCCGCCTGAGCGTAATACCCTACTCCACAGGGTGGTTGTTGATGAGTTTGTGCGCGCAGTATGCGTGTGAGCTTGGTCCTTTCCTACCGTATGGTGCAACCCTTTTATATGCCAAGGGCTGGCCGTTACAAGGATTGCCTGGCCCGACAATTGGCCCCGGCTATAATTAATCACTTATAGACTATCTACATGTATAAACTGTGATTAATAGTGTAATAACGCGCCTTAA
The DNA here is from genome assembly GCA_036927565.1 of Tuctoria greenei. NCBI lineage: Eukaryota > Viridiplantae > Streptophyta > Magnoliopsida > Poales > Poaceae > Tuctoria > Tuctoria greenei. Next base: position 86,285,789 of record JAYESD010000006.1, read on the forward strand.
TAGTGGCATTACCAGTCTTGATATTCCTTTGATCGTGTGTCATTAATTTTGAATTAATAATACATTAATCAGGTCTTGTAATGGCTGTTTTAATATCCTCTTGAACGTCCGTGTCGTTGGAGATCCTGTAGTCGTTGCTGGCTTAGGTCTGGAGTTACAACACGTGGCAGCTCCGGAGCTTCCCTCTGCGGAGAGGTAGGTCCGGAGCTACTCAACCCGTGGTGGCACCGGAGCTTCCCTCTACTGGGGGTTAGGTTCGGGGTTGCTAGACACGTGGCGGGACCAGAGCTTCCCTGTGAAGGGAGGTGGGTCCGGTCCCGCTGGACACGTGGTAGTATCAGAGCTACCCAGACGTGGGATGCGGGCCCAATGCTGTTAGACGTGTGTTGCCTTCGGAAGTCTTCAAGTTGGACATAGGAACTCCTTGGTTTTAAGTGTGGTATCAGGGGGTACCTGGTATCCATAGTACCGACAGCCATGTATTCCATCAATGCATAAATGAAGATTTCTGTTAAAAAGATCAATGATGATGTAATAATACAAATGTTAGTTATCGAGCTATGATTTTGACTAAGTTTCAAAATCGGAGTAGGTTTAAACTTATATGTTTCAAAAACCAGAGTGTCCTGTTTTTCTGCCAGCATTTGACCTAACTTTGAAAATTCATAACTCCCAGTAGACTTATCTAATGAAGACGTGCTATACATGGTTAGAAATACTGAGAGTCCCCTACAACTTTTTCTTTCAAACCTCGAGGAGAATCTCCTTAGAACATAGTCAAAATGTCAAATTTCCAAACACTGTCAATCTGGACAGAAACTGGAAACAGTTTGTGGACACTTCAATAATTCGACCATAACTCATTGTAGAAAATTCAAAAGGGTTCATATGATACATTCCGGAAACCTTTCGAGACGTGTAACAATGCTGTAATTTAAATTTCTGTCAAATTTTTATTATACCTGTATAAAAGTTGGTGGACATATCGACAATATACAAAGGAGGTGCTGTAAAAATTTCGCTAAAAATCTGTTAACTAACTCATCTTTAAAAATCCATATCTCTCAAACCATAAATCATATGAATTCAAATAAATACTTTTTGGATAGCTATATTAGCCCTATACAATTCTTCTATTCACTCCAAGAACAGAATCCCTTTCTAAATTGGTTAAAAGTCCAGAACGTCACAAACTCTCCAGAAACACCAATTTTGAGCAGAGTTTTTGTACACATCTGTAATTTCCTCATAACTTTACAAATAAAATCGCTAAGAGGCACATGTTACATTTTTAGGAAGCTTATGAGTCATGATACAACATGGTAGTTTTGAGATTTGTTGAACTTGGAGCAGAAATGCATGAAACAATTGGCTTAAAGTATGTACTTCTAAATGAGGTGCTGCTGAAACCTTTGTAAAAATCTGTCAACTTTGAACCTGCATAACCTTTGACCCTGAGCTGATCTAGGGGCCAGTAAATACTAGTTGGAAAGATATCGAAGTTAACTAAAACTTTTATGTTCACCTCAGATCAAGAATCTACCATTAACTGGAGCAAAATTAGAGGTTTGTACAGACTGGTTGGTCTGGACCGCGAGGTAGGCAGCAGAACCAGTTTTGTATTTTTCACTTCATTCAACATTGGTTTCACTTCACTGAGATGCACATCACCTTCCTTTGAAGATTGTTGGGAGTAAGTTTCTCAAACCCCTAGTTTAAAATTTAAGGGGGGGGCGGGGGGGGGGGGGGGGGGGGGGGGGGGTTGTGCTCAAGCAACTTAAGTGTTCAATCGTCAACCTTTTGGACATTGCTCTGTGTCAACAACCAGGTGATCAAGTAAGATTACATCTTCAAGAAATCCAACTCCAAACACAAGACTGACACATCATAGAGGAAGTGTAACCTCAACTCCATCATTACTGTCATGGGAAGCATCCATCATCCGTACATGATCGAAGAGAAGATTATGTGAGGCATCATTAGGGATAGCTCTAGTAGCCTCGAACCTATGCCTAGAGATACTAGAATTTGGAGGTAACTTAGTTAGTTGGCTTTTCACGCAGAAACAATTTCATTATTCAGCTGGTGCAGCAAAGACTTACGTGAAGAAATGGATAGATCGAATTGAAGGTGTACAAGTTTGCAAAGGATTAAGATTGTGTAGTATATTGCTCATCATTCCTTTCAACCCTGGCAAGATATGAAAAGTACACTCCTTATTCAGTACTTATTATGGCCAAGTAGATTCAATCATTATGAAATTGAGATAATGCTTAGTATGTTGAATCGTCGTACATACGTTTGCTCAAATAACAAAAGTGAATGCACCATACCTTATGCATTCCCACTTCAAAGCTAGCTTGCATCTGCATTACATATTTCCACTTGTGATGCATCATGACTCACTAATCACTAAGGACATAGAAACACCTGAAATATGCTTAATAATGTACTTTGAGCAAGAATATGTGCCTCCATTGAAATACCTAAGTGGTGTCTAAATAATCTTGAGTTGTGGGCAACCGTATCGTTCGTAACGTCATTTGCTTGATTCATCATCTTTGAGTAATTCATGAAGTACTGATTACTAAAACTCCTTGTGACCAATGCCGGGCTTAATTTAAAATTGTTTAGAGAAACAACATAAATCCGGAAAGTTATCATTGATCGTTTCTCTTAAAGTTGTTAACATCTTACTAGTTGACCACTCTTTTTACCAATTGTCCCCTATCAACTCCCTTTCACTCGAATCTCGAGACGAGATTCCTTTAAGGAAAAAGGATTGTAAAAGCCCAGAAAGAGTAATGTCCAACTCAGTTATGGAGGGGATTAGAGAATGGAAGACGATGAGATTTTGCACATGGATGGTTTAAATAATTCAAAAGCATAGAGTTAAAACTTCAAACTTAAAAAATTATGTTTTGCATTGGGAGTATACAAATCTGAGTCACCAACTAAATAATAATATCTAATTTAGCCTAGCTGCCAAGTATATTAATTTTGGAGCAAGTTTTTAAAATATTTTCAAACAAACCATTAGAGGGAATGTACATTTAAATAATTTCAAATAAATGAAGTTGAAAATTAAAACTCATTCAACTTCAAGTTTGAAGCAGCAAAATGCAAGAAAATTAAAGCAAGAATTTATTTAATTAGATTAGTGCCGTTGCTGGCTTTTGGAGATTATAGAGAAAGAATAAAAGCAAAAGCAAGAAGGTGTTTTCAAATTCAAAGTTGAAATTAACACTCAAATTGATTAATTCTCGAAATGTATTTCAAACTTAGATTCTTCAAATTCCAGTGAGCCTTCCTGCCAAATTTGAACAATTGTAGAGATCTTTTGTCAGCTGAAAACGCAATTACAAGAAAATGGGAAATAGGGAAAGGGTGGACCCCATCTGCCAGTCACACAAACAACCCTTACCGACTCTGTTCTTTAACCCTTGTCCTCTGTTGCTCCCAAGACGACACTGTGCTGTTTGCAACCCACCGTGACCCTCTCCCAGGCTAGCACAGAGCTCCCTAAGGATTGACCCTAGCGTGGCAAGCCGATACTCACCTTCTCTCTTCCTCTCTGCTTCGACTCCAAACAAAAACCAACGCTCTGTTCCGTGCGCCGAGCTCCATCCTGAAGGAAGACGGCGCCCCACTGCTGAGCTGTGTTCCTGCCCCGGCTTGGATTGCTGAGCAAGGCACATTGTCTCCCTCATCCTCCCCAATATACCTGGACGCTGTCCCCTCCTTGCCGGGCGGTACCGAGCAGAAAGTTCAACTTCGCCTCTGTTTCGTGCCGCCGCCATCAATTACCCGATGCCCGGCGTATACAATGGTTTTGCCACCCCGCAGCAGCACCAAAAAGGTTGGCCATACTCTTGTGAAGCTTCTCTCAGTGTTGCACCGTTTCCCCGTGGCATGACCGCAGGGTATTTCGTGTCTTTTTTTTACACCGGTTATCATCGTCGCCGTGCACACACCCTCGAAACTCCACCGTTGCCAAAGTCTCCAGCCCCTCCCGGTCTCTTCCGAGCATGCCAACAGCTCCACACGCTTGTCCTTCACCTTTCACAACCAATCAATCATCCCCGTACCCCAAGTTTCGGCTGGATTTCGACTTTTCCTCATCAGCGTTTAAACCGGGCAACCTTGCTCCACTTCTGAAATTTACTTTAATCCTAGCAAATCATTCTATTCCGTTTAAGCCAGTAATCTACACTCAATTACGCACATACCAGACCAATCTTATTGGTAAACAACTGAACCATTGAATGGGAAAATCAGATCTTGTAGCCGTCGTAGCCATAAGCCTTCCCCAACCACCATGGTGCCACATCCCCGGCTAATTCAGGTGAAAACTAAGGTCATGCCGTCGCTCTACACCTTTCTACGAAGCTTCCCAACCAATTCGCGTACAGGTACATACCTTGTATCGACTGGACGACGCCGCCAGAGCTCGCCATCTTCATGCCACCGCCGCCCGCTCGCTGCCGCACACTTCGACGTCGTTGTAGCCTCCCTGTCTGTTTCTCTGTGGTGCGGTGGTCCTCCTGGATCTAGACCGGCCGCCCCTTGCCTCCTCCGGGGAGGCACCGGCAAGCCATGCCGCCCCAGTGGAGCCGCGCCTTCCCTGCTGGATGAAAAAGACAACCGGCCCATGGGGCCCTGTTGCCAGCCAGTGATGACGCCCAGCTAGGATCGTTTGTGGCTTGCGGATTTGGTGTGACTGCACACCTAAAACTGTGGTGCTGTCTGTTGCCTCATTCCCATTGGCCCTGGATTTTCTATGGAATTTACAACAAGCAAATAAATAGAGAAAATGCTCCACTTTGTAAAACTCATAAGAAATAGTAGATAAATCCTAAAAATCTCAAATAAATTTCTGAAGACTTGTCTTGTCTTGTAATTTGCATGTGTGCAAAGAACTTTGTATGAACATACTTTTATTTTCTAAATAATTCCTTTTCGAAAACCATTGGGGATTTATTGCAGAAGATTCTCTCACTGGGAAATTCTTAAATTTTACCTGAATAACCGTCATATCATCCTAGAGTTCCAGTAAATCTTTCAGCCTTAAAAACCTTCATTAAAGGGGTTAATTCTGTAGCTTTATCTCAGGTTATTTGAAAAATCAACAAAAGTCCAGAAACAATTTCAGAAAAATCTGGAAACTTGTAAAATCCATATCTCACTCTATAATGCATAGAAAAATGTCAAACAAAATTTGTTAGACTCCACATGAACTCCACTATCCCTAAATTCTAGTTTTACCTATGACAAAGCCCCTGGTTTTCCATAAAATTTCAGAGAATCTTAACGTTGTAGGATTTTTGTAGACCACAAACCTTCTTTCTTAGATCTGAAACTTTTAGGGTTGGTCCTCATGACCATATGAAGCTACTGTAAAAATTAACATTTCATTGGACCTATTTAACTCCAGTTTTGAATGATAAGTTCACTAAGCCTAAAACATTGGCCATTTCATTTCATATCCCAATTTTCCTATCTTTCCTTTGATTCTTCCCTGTTGCTGTACTGCCCAGCTGCAGAAACCTTCACTCATATTTGGTTCACTCTTTGTTGAGGTAGATACAACTTTGTTAGTATTGGGCTAAGTTGCAATGAATTATCGCACCTTTCATTTCATACCTTGATCCTACTATGACCACCTTGTCTTGTTCTCTATTTCTCCACACAGCAGAGGCATACCTATCCATCCTAGTTAGTCTTCCTCATTCTTAAGTTTGCACAACTCCATTTATTATTTGCTAAACTACAATCTTGACATATGCATTTCATATTGATAGTGATCACAACGATGGTATTCGACAGGTGGAGATGGACAAGGAGCACCGCTTGGAGGAGACACAAGTGTGGCATTACTGCAAGCAAGATTGCTCAAGTAGCATTAAAGCCAAGGAAAAGGTAGGAAAGCAAGGAGAAGATTCACCAGAAGCTGAAACACTGACTTCTTGACATTTACATAGTTGCAACCTAAGGCGATCTCCAATTTCAATTTAAGTCGTTTTTAAAGTTTTGCTTTTATCTCTATGTTGACTAGTATATGAACTGTGCATTAGTTCTATTTGTGATTGACACACCTCATGTATGACCCACAATCCCATTTAGTGTATGGGTAGGTTTATAGCTCAACGCGTAGAATTGCCATGCTAATATTGTAGGGAATCCGGTAGAAGTCGAGTGGTTAGAATCCACTCACGAGATAGTGATATTGTCACAGGGGATTGATTATTTTAGAGAATGGTTTATGAACTGAATATGAGATCAGGCAGCGGGGTAGGATTTTTAGCCTTGCCTGTGTCAGTTAAGGTCCGATCCGTATGTCGCGCTGTTAATGAAGTTTGAACCATACTAGAGTCATGCAGGATATATGGGGTCCAAGAAACTGATGTACCTTGGGATGCCGTTGTTGAGCCTTTTTCAATCGCCTCAGGGTTTCGGCCGCAGCACAGTAGACGAAAACTCGCTCACGACATCTTCACAGCGGAAGGTGAACCGTGAGTGGGAATATTGTCCTAGACTTTTGAATTGATTCAACTTCAGTGGGACTTGGGAAAGGTTGTTGCGTACGACGTCCGTGGAGTGCACCTACGTGACTTCCAGTACAGGCGTATGTGTCGTGTATTCTGTGTATCTTTCATTTGAATCACTGTCCCTCGCGGTTATGAGTACCACTTGTTCACCATGCTATGATGTAGTAATAAAGAGTATTTGGAAGAATATGAATATGTTGCTATGAATAAATTTTTGTATGGTAACCTTGGCTGAATTAGAGATAGCATAATTAAAGTTATCATTTCCCAACATTTAACTTGAATGAAACTTATGCAGCTTTGGGCAAGTATCATCGTGAATGAAGCATTTCTTGTTTCATTGCGAGTTCATTATGATGCATGCCCACTGATCTCGCATTTGCTACTCTAAAACTAACAACTAAGGATTAACTTTCGGCAAGTTCATTTATGCAAATTTCATGTTCCAGCCTTTAAAGTTTCCAAAACTTGCATGGTCACACCACCATGCGGGGGTGTGGTGCAAGAGTTGCACAGCCTCCACCGACCCCCACTTGGGCAGGGTTTTGCGCAGCATGTGCCGAGGGTACAACACCATGCGCACTGTAGCGGCCCTCAAGGTTGTGGCGGTTCTCGCGACGATGCTCGGTGGTAACACGGCCATCTTCCCTTACACGGTGATGGCCGAGCTCGGCCCTAAGGTCAGCTGTGTAAAGCCTGGCCATTGCCGACGAGCGTGTTGCGACTATCTGACGGTCTAGTGTCAGTGTATGCGACAGTGATACGTGCAATGGGGCAGCATGTTGTCTCCTGTGTGGAGGCATGTTGATGGCGGCAATGACGAGGTGGTCAATGTCGTTGCATCACTATTTTGCCGCTGCTGTGGAGCATCCGCAGCTGGTGGGTTGTGGAGAAGAGTGTGCACTACAGCCAGCACGCTCTATGGGCTTGTAGTTGGTGGCGTCTATGAGTCCGCCATGGGCGGAAGCCGTGGAGTTCACAGGAGCGGTGGTTGTGTAACCACCACATGGCCGGGTCGGCCTGCTCTGGAGAGGGAAGTGGCCCCGTCCTCTCTTCCCTGGCCACGTCAGGAGGGATGGGAGGACCCGGATGGATTGGATGTTCACCATTGTGGTGATGCTCGAAGTGTGGATCTTTTTTTTTGGAACGACTGACTTCAGAAGTGCAGCAGGCCCCCTACCTGGCGCGCCAAATGTCAAAGTGTTTCTTGCGACACTTCTCCTAGTACCGCTACTAGAGCAGCCCACGGAGGTTCATTTTTTGGAGGGGCTATGTCACTGGAGCTCATGAGTGGGATGAAGATGGTGAACACGAGGATTTACATGGTTCGGACTGCCAAAGCGTAATACCTTACGTCCTCGAGAGTGTGCGTGTTGTGTTGCAGTTGCTTGAGTCCTGTGTACTTGTGTAAGCCTCAGACTAAGCTTCTCCTATGATGCTGGCTGCCCGATCCTTTTATAGTCCAAGGTTGGGCAGTTACACAAAAACTCGGGGCCCAACAGATGGCCTCGAGGAGATCTTTACTTTATAGAAAATCTAGGGTACTTATGGCTGCTTGCCACACCCACTGACAATGTCTTAAACACGCGTTGTCCTATCCCGCCAAATGCCAGTGGCTAAGCGTAGATGTTGATGATGGTGGAGAATGTCCCACCCTGTCGTGTCACCACGCCTACTCTGTCATCCGCACGGTGATGTACAGTTGCACCATCACTGCAACCTGATTGGGCACTAGGGCACCTGACAGAGGCGTGTGGTGCGTGTTGTGCGCCTAGGAAACGCGCGAGTCTTAAATGCACGACTAGACAAGGCATAACTCCCTTTACTCTTTAGAGCTGATGCTCATGATGGGCCGCAGGACACGTGGCGGTGCCAGTGTCCTCCCCTGGGGGGAGGCTAGGTCCGGTACCGCTGGACATGTGGTTGTGGCGGTGCCGGAGCTATCTGTTGACGGTCCTTAAATGCCAAATCCGATCGTCAGTTCCCTGCATAAAAGATATGAATTGGACAACCAACATAGTAGTAGGAGTTATTTACTAACGATTTTCGCAAGTGTTGGTGTAATTATGTATGCAAGTGAATTAGGCCCATAATTAAAGGGAATTGCAGGGACCAATCCATAAAACAGACCTTCCGACCAATTAGGCGCAAGTACGAGGATTCATGGACCCACATAGGGGAGAAAACTGACTAAAAATGATGTGAATCACCCATACCCATGATGGGGGCCCACAAAACAGCCTCCCGGAAGAAAAACACCGCGTTTTGGCCCACCAAAAAGTCGCCCGATCCCTGGGGTCGCCCGACCTGGTATTCACGCCAAACTCGGACGACCTCCACGTGTTGGCTCCTCACAGCTCCGTGATTACGATGGCGAGTGATTCCTGGGCATATTCTGGCACCAAACCGACCTTTGGAGTGTATAAATAGGGGGTAGGGGCTCCCTCACTTGACACAGCAAAAGCTTGAGTCTAGTACTCCACTCCAAAGCGTAGCGCTGCTCATGTGCTTAGAAAATAGGGAGAGAGAGTGAGAAAGAGGAGGAGGAGGAGGCTCTGGCTTGTCGAGCTTCTTCCACTTAAGGATAGGGTTCAAGCTTGTTGAACCCTCTCCACCCTTGTACCTCAGCAGTTCTTTCCATCTCAAGTAAAGTACAAGATTTCCATTCCAGTTCATTTATTTAATTCAAGCAAGTTAATTCCTTAGTTGCTTGTTCCATCATTGCTCTATTCATTTAGAGGCCCTTAGTCTTTGCTAAAGAGGTTAGGGAAGTAACCGATACTTTAGGTGTGGTGTCTAGGCTTAAAGTTATCTTTGATTATCTCGTAGTCCACGTGTTGTAGAGGTAGGCGGTAGGTGGTGACATCCCTATCCATCCGTTGTAATCCTCCACGTTCGACTGCATAGTAGGTTGTTGGCGGAGTTGCCTGGCAGACTATGGTAAGCCCGTGCCCAATACAATCTGCTATTGATTGACTTGCTTTGAATTAGAAACCCTTCTCTTAGGAAATCCATTTTATCCCTTGCCTACCATCAAGCTTTGTGTCCTTGGGTGAACCAGTTAGAATATTAGCACACACGTTCCTTGGATTCGATACCCTTGGGAATACTCTTTAAGGGGAAGTGCTATAGTTGTCTCCGTGCACTTGCAGATTTTCATCATAGACGTATCAGCCGTCAACAAGCACTTCTGGCACTGTTGTCAGGGAATGATTGCTGTTGATCTTCAAACCTTTTTCACCCTCGTATCTATTTTATATATTTATTCCTTATCTTTTACCGCCCACATTATGGAGCAACCCACCATTCTTTCTCTATCTGCTCCTAAGGGTGAGTTCTGTGAACCTCCACCATCGGCGGATCCCATTTTCTCAACTAGCTATGAACTTCACCCTGGCTTTATATCTATGGTTCGGGAGAAATCCTCCTAAGGGACGGATTGTGATAATCCCTACCATCACCTGTGGAGTTTGAGCAATTGTGTTCATGCCTTTTCATCAAGGGCTTGACACAAGAAACCCTTAAGTGGAAATTGTTTCCCTTTTCCCTCAAGGGAACAATGAAGCAGGGGTACACTCACACCGTTGGGAGTGCAAATGGAAAATGGAAAGAACTTCGAGACAATTTTTGTCTTTCTTTCTTTCCGCTCTCCCAAGTTGCCTCTCTACGAAGGGAAATTCTCAACTTTCAACAAATCGAGAAGGAATCTATAGGTGCAGCCTGGGCTAGATTCTCATTGCTAACCAAATTAGGGCCAAACTTGTCTATTCCTGAACATGTGTTATTACAATACTTTTGTTCGGGCTTGACAAGGATTATGCTCTATACCTCAACATAACAGTTGAAGACTCTTTTCTCCATAAGACACTGATTGAAGGAAGCAAAATTCTAGACTGCATTCTAGAAAATACATCCTTCATCGCCGGTCTCAATGAACCTCCTTGAGAGGAAGCCGAGTCGAGACAAGAAGATTCCCCCATAGTCACCCCAGAACCCATACCATGTTCACCTCAAATTATGACTATGAAATCCTCACCCCAACCAAAGACACCGAAGGAAGAAGAAACTCGACCTTCAGAGTTTCCATTGTGCTTTGAGAAAGATCTTTTTGAAGATTTTGGGAATGCCTCAAAGTATTGTTATGAAAGGAAACCATCATAACATCCCTCACTCCTTGATCCTCCCAAAGGACAATTCCTTCAGGAAAAGATCGAGGAGTTGACCTATATCATGAGTATGGAATGGACGGCGAAGGTTGAGCTTTCACCTGAAATAATTCAGGTAAACTCACCCTCAACAACCATTCAATGATTCGAGGGGTAATGGTGAACATATTTTATAATCCCACTGTTGGAGCAAATATCATTTCCGAGAGATGTGGTTTAGCCATTTTGGGTGATGTACCCTGGGCTCCAACAAGAAAATCCTTCAGAGATTCCTATGGAAATATCAAGGAACGATGCGGGATTTTACAAAACGTGTCTATTATACACGAGAACATCCAATGTTAATCTTCGAAGTCCAAGACTTTGATGTAATCATAGGGTTACCCATTGAGAAATTACTCATGGATGCACCCTCAAAAGGTAGCCTAGATGTTAAACTTGGAAGGAGGAAGTTTTCCATTCCCATTCTTCAATCCAAGAACGCATTAGCAGAACCTCTTTGTTGGTATTTCTTGACACCTCAAATCATCTCTGGTGAGAGCTGAGATCTGCAAGCGCACGAAAGATACCGTTGTATCATTTCACGCAAAAGTATTCCCAAGTGTATCGTATTTATGCCAAAGGAAGGCAATGAAGTAAAGGGAACACTATTCTTATGGTCAAGGTATAGGGTACTAAGTAATTATCAGAACATGGGTAAGATTATAATAGAGGTAGTGTGCCACATGCCTAAGCAATCTACTCTCAGGGTAAGGTTATTCTAGTGAGGGTTAAGCCATGAGAAGGGGATTCTCCTACTGTGCTCGAATTACTCATATACATAACCTAATAAAGTACACATGAATATGCTACCGGTGAATACTAGGGCTTAGTGGTCTAACATATCCGACACGGGCTTACCACTGAGAATATCAGGATGATTCCCGACACGAGCCTGCGGTGTAGCCGAACATGGGGGATTAAGAAGGACGGACAGGGCTATCACCATCCCGCCGCCTACCCGTACAAACCGTGGGTCTACGACACATCCAACACTACTTGATTATCTCAACACCATGCTTACATAACAAGTAAATACCTTAAGAGCTGCAATACAAGTACCTTCCTAAGGCATTGACTAACCTAAACATCGTTGAAACCAATGTTGGGACCAAGCACTAACTTACTCATATTAACATAATGATATTAATTCCTAATTAGACTATAGTGGTGGTGTATGATGTTTATGATAATATAATAAAGGCATTATAACTAGATCGTAAGAACCCCTACACCTAGCACATACATGGACTCCGCAACCAAACAAGGAATGCTTCATCCAAGTATATGAATAAGTAAAGACTAATGATATTAATATAAAGCATAATGTCACAAATGAAAGAAAAGATACATGAGCCATACCTTTCGCAATTTGGTCTTGGGACTAGAGGCTCCTCTATATAGTCTAACCTCCACTAAGGAACTAGGAGAATTAGTGTATACAAGAGAGAATGCATGAGTGGTGTCTGTGAGAAGTGGGGCACTCTCTTATTTATACACAGAGTAGATGCGGTTCCCACCACAATTAGCGGGTGAATAAGTCTTCACCGCCTTCAGGGAGCCATGAGGGGCCAACACATGGAGGAAGACCGAGTTTGGCGCCCAGGCCATGTCAGCCGACTAGGGACGTCGGCCGACCTGGTCCTGGCCCCGCTCGAGTGTGCTTCCTTAGGGTGTGTTGATATTTCGTACGCACTACTAACAATTCATCCCTAGTAGTGGTGCCAGATATGCTTGTTGGTAGGTTTTGATTCTTAAATGAATGTCTGCAAGCGCACAAAAACTATAGATGTAGCATTTCCCCTTTAAAGAGTATTCCCAAAGGGTGTCATTTATATTTTCCCAAAGGAAGGCTAGATGGAAGTAAAACAATCATCAAGTGGAAAGTCTTACGTTGTTTAGGTAGGGTTCTAGCAAGGATGGGTTAGGTGATAAGTTGAGGTAGTGTGACACACACAAGAGTATTCTATCCTAAGGGGATAAATGAGGTAATAGAGGAACTAGGCTAAGAGTTAGGTAGAGACTCCTCCTATACTTCTAATGTACATATACATAGCCTAAGTTAGTTACTAATGATCATATTAATTATGAATTCTCATGCTAAGAGGATTAACACGTCCGACACGGGTTTACCCCCAGCAACACTAGGTGACTCCCGCCGAGAGCTTGTGGCATAGCCGAACTTGGAGTATTACAAAGGACACATAGGGCTATCACCACCTACTGCCTACCTCTTCAATCCGTGGGTCTACAATACATTCAATGCTACTCTCTATCCTAGCACCATGCTAGCATATTAAGTAATTACCTTAAGAGCCTAGGCACAAGCCATCCTAAGGCAATGAACTAAATCATCATTGAACCAATGTTAATTCATAGCATAAGTGATTCACATTAATATAGTAATATCATAGCTAATTAGACTATAGTGGAGGTTCATAGTGTTTATGACAATGTAATGAACATGGTATAGCACAATCATAAATACTACTCCTACCAAATATATGGAATCCACAATCAAACAAGAAACGCTTCATCCAAGTATATGAACATATGAAGACTAAAGATAACATCTTTATTATGAATAATGTCACAAATACAAATAGGAATATGGAAGGCATACCTTTTCCAATTGGGAAGTGAGTCCTTCTACTCCTCTTCTACTTGGACTATGGACTAGGGACTCTCCTCTCTACAACCTATACTCTTCTAAACCTATGGAGACTAGTGAATACAAAGGATGAATACTCAAGTGGTGTGTGTTGAAGTGAGGGTGAGGGGTCCCATTTATAGCGTGGACAAGGGTCGGTTCCCGCCATCAAAATCGCACGAATCAGTCACCCATGACTACTTAAAGCTGGGAGAAGCCACGACGTGGAGTTTGACCGAGAAAGGCGCCAGGAACTAGTCGGCCAACTAGGGGGGTCGGCCGACCTGGTCCTGGCCCCTTTTGCGGTGTGCTTTCTCCAGGTGACTGACAGGTGGGTCCCATTGACTGATATTGGTGCTCCACGGTTGGATGGTCTCGGATACTTCTATTTGTGGGCCACTTGATCCATGTGGTGCCACATGTCATAGCTTGATTGGCTGGAATGATATTTTATAGGATCCATCCCCTTGTTTCACTTCATTTCTGCATAGAATCCCTGCATGCACTACTTTCTTCAAGGACAAGTGGAAATAGGTTAAATAGAAGGTGATGTGTGCAAGAAATGACAATTCCTTCACATAATTGAGTTATATTGACGGATGAAATTTGTGTATAACAGCCGTCAACAAACTCCCCCAAAGCTTATCCTTTGCTCGCCCCGAGCAAAGTCAATACTTTAGGTTGATGATCAGGAGTTGCTACTATGTTCTACTTTTCAAAAGTGCCATGTGCACAACAAAATACTCTACCTAGTATTGCAAAAATTGGCACGATACTTCGCCCATCTTAGGTTATTATGGGGCTTATGCCATCTCCTATTCATGGGTGGTTGAAAGACAGAACAGTAAATTGAGCACACATACCCTAGAAATCAATTTCCACTTAAATTTCAGAGAGTTCAATTTAGATTTTAAGTATCTCAATTTGATTCTCTCAAGTCTCTCCTTTTTGTGTAGTGGAAATATGTCCTCACCAAGGTATTGTGCCTAAATTCATCCTACCTCTACATAAGGCTTGTATGTGGAGCTTGGTAGGGAATATAGTAGGCATATTTGCAACACATAATATTGCTAAGTCAAAAGAGAAAGCCTTAGGAGAAAATCAATTCAAAACAATTTGATTCAAGACTTGTGCATGTGTGATGGAATGGAGTGGATGTGAATATTTTGAGATGACTCCTTTTTGACTGGACTCTCTTATTTTGCAGGGATGGAACTTGGCTACTTTTTTTCTCATGCTTATGATGTAAGCATGCATTTTCTTTTTCTTTTTCTTGTAGCCATGTCTTCTACTCCCTTTTTATGCAATGAATTTTGGAGAGAGTACTAAGCATGAATGATATGGAGTTTCTCTTTTTATTGTGGAATGGTGGTATGATGTAAATTTGCTTACTTCTAGTGTAGAAGTATAGCATGTGTAAGTGAAGTCTTGAATTCAAAAATTAATGAAAGAAATCTCACATAGGTCTATACTAATTTGACAAAGCTCAATGTGAAAGCAAATAGCATATGCATAAGGTCTATCAATGTAATGTATCATATGGCTCTGGTGAGTATTTCCAATCAAATAAGGATAACTTAAATCTTTTTAGAATTTCTCCAGAAATCTAAGTTTCACTATCAAACTAGAAATAGCAGCACTATCACTATATCATATCTCACAACAACTTAGAATGGATTAAGCTTTTGCTACCAACAATTTCTAAATCAAGGCAAAAACAATTTTAGCCAATGAGAGCAATATGTTGGAGAGTAGTAAGTTGTAAACTAGGGACTTAAGAAAATTAAAATAGAGCAACTATTCATCATTTCATCTATGTGAATTCCAAGTTATTCGTACCGCACATCTTTTATTTTATTGAAAGCAAAACTATCATATTTTTTATTTTATTTTTTTAAATGCAAGCTGGATGATGGGTAAGTGGAACATAAATACGCAAAGGGGTTGATACAATTTACCTCAAGTGGGGGGGGGGGGTCCTCCCCAAAGCTTGTTCTTCACTCACCTCCGCGTTGAGGGTTGAACCCTTGATGGCGGAAGTATGCCGCGAGATCGGCTTGTTGTTGTTGTAGCGTGGAGTTGAGGTTGATGAATTGAGCGTCCATGTGTTGTTGCTAGTCTTGGGTACCTTGGACATGCCCTTGGAGAGTGTTGTAGATATCACCCGTCCTTACTTCAAGCTCCTCCATACGTCTAGAGAGGTCCGTCATTCCTTGGCTATAGTCGCGATGACTTCTAGCCGAAGTGGAATGACATCTTCTCATAGATGTTGGAGGCAAGCTGCTAGAGCTTGAAGTGGATAGGGATGTCTCCCATGTAGCACCTGGCCATCCATGCCAAGACGGACCCTCGGTATCATACAATGGGGGTTGAGTTCATCTAGGTGCATCACCCATTGGGTTTTCTTCCTCTTCGTACTCATGGACCGTGGAGGTTGTCGGGGGCATGGCCGCTCTCCTTGTGTGGCTTCTAGTTACCTTGCCAGAGACATTACTTCTTCCGGCTTCCTCAATGGGAAGTAGGTCAATGGTTAGCCTCTGACATTTGTACAAATGATAGTCCGGGTTAGGAAACCGAATTTCATTGACAAAATCGGGATAATAAAATATCAAAGAGCCATCTTGATCATGCTTAAGGCTATGTCCTTGCACTAAATATTCTTCATCAACTAATTCTATTTCATTTTCAACTAATTACGTTCAACCCTTGGAATGTTATCTAACCATTGTGTCATCATGGCAACAACTAGAGCAACTTTTATCTTTTTAATCATGGCAAATAAAACTTTCAGCTCATCATCACGCACTATCCTTACATCTCCTTTAGGGAATATAGTCATAGCCATCCATCTATGCATGAAGCGTAAATTGGGGTAGTGCAGGTGGCTATTCCTAGGTGCACTACATCTGACCTCACCAGTTAAATCTTGCCAAAAACTTTGTTTGTTAAACTTAGACGAAGTGTCTAATTCTAGCAAACAACGTTTATGGAGGCATAGGATTTCACTTAATTCTTTCCATAGGATGTTTTATTCTTTTTGAAATAATCTAAAAGTAATATCATCAAATCCTATTTTGAGTGTGCAAAGGAATTGTATGGAGAGGAGGCATGAACATAACTTGAAAGAAAATTGCAAATGCAAATGAAAGCAAATCTTTTTCGGTTGTATTTTGAGCAAGTGTGTTTCAATGAAGAGCAAGAAAAACAATTTGAGCAAGAGTGACTTTGGGAATGTATGAAATGAGGTGAAGTGTGAAGAGAAGAGCTCCTCACGGCCACCATTTATAGTGTGCAATCTCCAACGGTCACTAGTACACCAAATGTAGTTGTTGGAGGAGAGAGAGAGAGAGAGAGAGAGAGAGAGAGAGAGAGAGAGCCAAATTGGCTCTTTCCCCATGTCGGCTGAACAGGGGGGTCGGCCAACCTGATAGGTGGCCCCCCCTGTTCTTCCTTTTCGCAGGTAGCTCCCCAACGGCTGTGGAATAAGCCTGTTGGTGAAATATCACTTTTGCAGGTCAGAAAATTGTTTTCCAAATAAAAATCCCCTTTTCAAAACCCAACTATTTACTTTTTGTGAAAAATAAAGAAATAAAAATGATTGTTGAGAATAGGATTCTCAACTTGCTAAGAAAATCAAATATACAGTGGGGAAAATAAGACTAAATGGGGAAAAATCAAATGAAATGAAAAGAAAGGAAAAGAAAAATCAAATAAAGGATAACTACCAATTTAACCTATTGGCTAGGTCTCACCACCGTCCGATGAGATGGACATTCCTCCTTCTTCATTTCCTGACATCCGGGAACGGAGGTATGGGCTCAGACTGCTTGTCTTGCTTCTTTCGCCATTCCTTCTTTGGCGGCTTGGTGGACTTGGGCCTTTGAGGAGGCCCGTACTTCTCCGTCTTCTTGGGGTGTCAGCATGGACGATAAGACAGATTTTCTGCATAGATCAAATTCCTCATGAATGCAATGAGCGGGTCTACCTTTGGAGGTGTGATTTGGACCTCTTGAATGTGTTTAACATTTGCCCCAATGCGGATCATGGAGCATTGCTCCAACTTTGGGCAAAAGTTAAACTTCTCCTCCTTACCATTGATATGGAAGTGGATTTCCCCAGCTCCCACGTCTATGTGAGCCTTCGCGATGCTTAGGAACGGGCGCCCAAGAATGAGCGGTGTATCCTTGTCGACCTCCATGTCGAGCACCACAAAATCCACGGGTGTGAAGCAGTTTCGGATTTTCACCGAGACATCTTCGGCAATACCCACTAGATAACGGACTGAAGAATCAACCAGTTGGAGCTGGATTGGTGTTGGAGTAAGCTCCGTGAAGTTCAGCTGGTCAAAAACCACCTTGGGCATCACACTCACGCTTGCTCCAAGGTCACAAAGGACCTTGTCAAAGTGGTGTGCCCCAATTGAGCATGAGATTGTAGGACATCCGGGGTCCTTCAGCTAGTTTCCTCCTTGTAGAGAAATCATTTGGGCTGTCCTAACATCTTTCCATTCTCCACAGGAGGAACAAAAACTACCACTTGAGCCAACTGAGTCTCCAACATCTTGTTGAAACTCAATTGATTCTTGAAGGTTGAGGATAATCCTTCAATCTTGGCATTGATGCTTTCCATGGTCTTGTCATTAGCCGACAACTTCTTAGATAGAGCATCATTGATCTTTAGTTGGCTAATGGCAAGTTCTCTCAAGTTGGGTTCACTTCCATTGTTGCCATTGTTATTGTACCCTCCTTGAAAGAATGGGCGTGGTTGGCCCCACCCTTGACCTCCTGGACGATATCCATTGTTGTTTCCATTGTTGGCAAGGTATAGGGCATCCTCACGGGTTTTTGGACAATCATTGCCAAAATGCCACGTGTTGCCCATACTTCAAGTGATGTGGGAGTCTAAGGCATAGGCATTGCCGCACACTTCACCGTTGCCTTGTCCTTCAATTTTCTTCATAAGGAGGTCCAATTTGGCAGCGATCATGTCCACCTCCTTCAAGGTGTGCATGCCTCGCTGGCAGGTAAGGAGACACTCGTCGCTCCAACCTATGTTTGACACCATCTTCTCAATTAAATCTTTGGCTTTCAGCACCGTTAATGAGTAGAAGGCACCTCCAGCAACATCATCAACATGGTCATGGGCGGAAGGGGTCAGTCCATTAAAGAAGTTTCAGATAATTACCCAATCATCCATCCATGGTGGGACAGGCTAGTATATACTCCTGCAGCCTTTCCCAAGCCTCAGGAATAGATTCTTTGGCATCTTGCTAGAAGCTGGAAATTCTTCTGCGTAGGGCATTGGTCTTGCCCAATAGGAAAAACTTGGCGATGAATGCCATAGAACATTTCTCCCAAGTGTCTATAGCACTTCGATTCGCGTAGAACCACTGTTTTGCTCTCCCAAGAAAGAGAATGGGAATAGCCTAAGACGGACAACATCAGGAGATACGTCCTTTATCTTAAAAGTGCTACTGATCTTAAGGAACTGTTGCAGGTGAGCACTTGCATCCTCGTTAGCCTTCCCACAAAATGGGTTGGCTTGCACCATAGTGATCAGGCCAGTCTAGATTTTGAAGTTTACGTCTCCCGTGTTAACAGTGGGCCCAACAAGCACATTGTTAGCAAAGGGAGACGAAAACTCACGAAGGGTCTTCTGGGCCATTGGTGTTTTGGTTGTTGGTGCGGATGTGTTGGCTTGCTTTGCCGCTCGAGGCTTTTGAGGGGTCATGACACGAGGTTGATCTCTTAGAAGGGATTCAAGATCTTCAACAAAGTTTTTCAGCAAGCGGAAACGAGACATACACTACCCCGTTTTCACATGAAATGCAAAAACAAAGAGGGGTCATCTTACTAAAACCTACCAGGGTCCTATCCTATTGACTCAATCATGCAATACTTCAACTGCCTTCCCCGGCAACGGCACCAGAAATGCTTGTTGATATTTCCTACGCACTACTAACAATTCATCCCTAGTAGTGGTGCCAGAAATGCTTGTTGGTAGGTTTTGATTCTTTAACGAATGTCTGCAAGCACATGAAACTATCGATGTAGCATTTCCCCTTTAAAGAGTATTCCTAAAGGGTGTCATTTATATTTTCCCAAAGGAAGGCTAGATGGAAGTAAGAAGTTCATGAAGTGGAAATTCTTAGGGTTGTCTAGGTAGGGTTCTAGCAAGGATGGGTTAATTGATAAGTTTAGGTAGTGTGACACACAAAAGAGTATGCTATCCTAAGGGGATAAATGAGGTAATAGAGGAACTAGGCTAAGAGATAGGTAGAGACTCCTCCTATGCTTCTAATGTACATATACATAGCCTAAATTAGTTACTAATGATCATATTAATTATGAATTCTCATGCTAAGTGGATTAATACATCAAGCACGGGTTTACCCCTAGCAACACTAGGCGACTCTCGCCAAGAGCCTGTGGCATAGCCGAACGTGGAGGATTACAAAGGACAGATAGGGCTATCACCACCTATGTCCTACCTCTTCAATCCGTGGATCTACGAGACATTCAACGCTACTCTCTATCCTAGCTCCATGCTAGCATATTAAGTAATTACCTTTGAGCCTAGGCACAATCCATCCTAAGGCAATGAACTAAATCATCATTGAACCAATGTTAATTCATAGCATAAGTGATTCACATTAATATAGTAATATCATAGCTAATTAGACTATAGTGGAGGTTCATAGTGTTTATGACAATGTAATGAACATGGTATAGCACAATCATAAATACTACTCCTACCAAATATATGGAATCCACAATCAAACAAGAAACGCTTCATCCAAGTATATGAACATATGAAGACTAAAGATAACATCTTTATTATGAATAATGTCACAAATACAAATAGGAATATGGAAGGCATACCTTTTCCAATTGGGAAGTGAGTCCTTCTACTCCTCTTCTACTTGGACTATGGACTAGGGACTCTCCTCTCTACAACCTATACTCCTCTAAACCTATGGAGACTAGTGAATACAAAGGATGAATACTCAAGTGGTGTGTGTTGAAGTGAGGGTGAGGGGTCCCATTTATAGCGTGGACAAGGGTCGGTTCCCGCCATCAAAATCGCACGAATCAGTCACCCATGACTACTTAAAGCTGGGAGAAGCCACGACGTGGAGTTTGACCGAGAAAGGCGCCAGGAACTAGTCGGCCAACTAGGGGGGTCGGCCGACCTGGTCCTGGCCCCTTTTGCGGTGTGCTTTCTCATGGTGACTAACAGGTGGGTCCCATTGACTGATATTGGTGCTCCACTGTTGGATGGCCTTGGATAATTTTGTTTGTGGGCCATTTGATCCATGTGGTGCCACGTGTCATTGCTTGATTGGTTGGAATTATATTTTATAGGATCCATCCCCTTGTTTCACTTCATTTCTGCATAGAATCCCTGCATGCACTACTTTCTCCCAGGACAAGTGGAAATAGGTTAAATAGAAAGGTGATTTGTGCAATAAATGACAATTTCATCACATAATTGAGTTATATTGACGGGTGAAATTGGTGTATAGCAGCCGTCAATAGGGTGACTTCGAGATGGGCCCTTATCCCCTTCCCGGGTGATACACTGTTGGATCTCCTTGGATACGCCCGAGAATGAGTTATGGATCCATGTGGTGCCACATGTCGTCGCGCGATTGGCTGCAGTGGCACTTTTTAGGATTGCTCCCCTCATTTTCCATCATTGCTGCATAAAAACTCCTGCATGCACTATTTCTCCAAGTACAAGTGGAATTATGTTAAACCTAACTATGATGTGTAAGAAATATTTATTCCTTCACATAATTGAGTTATATTGACGGTCAAAATTGGTCTATAATGACCATCAACAAGCTCCTCAAGCTTACCCTTTACTCATCCCGAAGCAAAGATAAAGACTTAGGTTGTTGATAAGTAGTTGCTACAATGTCCTATTTTGCAAAAGTACCAAGTGCACAACAAAATATTCTACCTTGCATTGAATAAATTGGCTATGGTACCTCACCCTTTTTCATAGTCATTATGGGGCTTATGCCTTATCCTTTTGTTGGGTGGTTGGAGGACAGAACAGAAAAGTGAGCATGCATCGCCTAATGTGTGAGTTCCACTCAAATTTTTGGTGAATTTCAAATTGTGTTTGGATTTAAGTTCCTCAAATGATGCAATCAATCACTCCTAAGTAGAAAGGGGTATTTGTATCCTCACCAAGGCAATGCATGTCTTTGTCCTTCAGCTAAACAAGGCTTATATGGGGAGCTTGGTAGGGATCAAGAGTAGGCATATTTGCAACACATATATTGCTAAGTCAAAAGAGTAAGCCTTAGGAGAATACAACTCATACTTTTGATCAAGATTTGTGCAAGTGTGATGGAATATTTGTGTGACACCCTCATTTTCATCCATCATGCATTGCATACATTCTTATACATGTTTAACATTAAGCAACACAAAAAGGAACAAGTTTAATTGCGAACTTGTCCGGTTTGGACCCCGAACTAGTCCGGTTTTTCCCTTTGTTGACTCTCTGGACTTGTCCACTCCTGCTGCGGATTAGTCTGAATGAGTTTCTGTTGATAGTCCGGACTTGTCCGTTCTCAAGTACGGACTAGTCCGTTCCAAGCTACTGGAAATTTTTAGAGTTGTCCGGTAGATCCCTCTTTTGATCCAATTTTGGAGAATTTATCAAGCCTCCGGACTTGTCCATTTAACGCTCTTGAACTTTGTTTTTCCTGCGTACGGACTTGTCCTGCTTGATACCGGACTTATCCGTTCAACTTTCTAACTTCCAACAGACTAGTCCGATCCCTAGCGGACTTGTCCGGTGTGCCCGACTCGAATTCAGTTTTTCCTCCACGATGTGTTATTGGGTTTTCTCCTTATCTGGGTCCAAGAACGTTATGTCCAACCCCTACGGAGCCCAAGTGGGACCCCTCCCCGGCCTCCATCGCCTTAAACTAAAGATCCATCAAACCCTACCACCTCCACCTCTATATAAACACCCCAACACCCATCCCTTCACCTCTTTGCCACAATTGAAGAAACCCCAAACCCTAGTTCATGGGAGCTGCCGTCAAGGGGAGTTCACCGCAGGGAGGAAGGAGGAGGATCAACCAAGATCGTCGTCACCACTACAATCTTCGTCATCAATTCTTCATCGTCAACGTCCCTCTTCGTCAACTCTTCGTCTCCTTCGATGTCGACGTCCAATTCTCGAATTCTCGACCCTTGAGTTGTTGAATTCACGGTAATTACCTTAGATCATCTTTCTACTTTAATCTTGGTCCCATAATTCAACTCAAACTATACTCTAATTGGAAATTTGCCAAAAATGCTAGCCAAACGGACTTGTCCGGTTCCAATGCGGACTTGTCCCATTGACTTTCTGGTCCAGGGCGGACTAGTCTGGTCCCCAGTGCGGACTTGTCCGTCCACCTGAATCTGAAGTTGCTGAATCAATTTCAAATTGACTCAAATCAACTCGAAACCTGTTCAAACTTGTTAAAAGCTAGTATAACTAGTTAGTAAACATTAATAGCAACTTATTAACAAGTTTCACCTCATAATTGT
Source organism: Tuctoria greenei (assembly GCA_036927565.1). Taxonomy (NCBI): domain Eukaryota; kingdom Viridiplantae; phylum Streptophyta; class Magnoliopsida; order Poales; family Poaceae; genus Tuctoria; species Tuctoria greenei. Next base: position 86,308,752 of record JAYESD010000006.1, read on the forward strand.
ATTATTCATGCATGTCATGGCATATTGAGTAAGATATGAGCATTTATTGATTGTAATGTTTGTTTTGTATGTTTATTGCGCGGAATAGAAGGTGTTTCTCTAGAGGGTGCTGTCGAGGACCTCCAACACTAGAACTTTGAAGCTTTTGATCCTAACCAGTCTCAAGAGCAAGGCAAGTGTCCTTGATCATTTTGATCCTATTTAGAAATGTTTTGTTTGCAAACCTGCATGCTTGTGTCAAATTGATGGGAAACCTAAGATAGGTGTTTACTAGACTTGTTTGACCATCCTTATTGCTTGGAATGTGTTGCAGAGAGTCGGGAAGGGCATTTTACCTTTTTTCTTTGCTCTAATTAATTGGGACAACAATGCCACCACAAGGCCAAGTATAGGTGCGGCTTAGCCAATTAATTAGGTGTATTGCCAGCATTGTTCGGATCATTTGGGGGAGCAGGGTTGGGTTTGCAATAGTGGCATGACTGCCCTGGGATCTGAACGGCACAAGAGGGGGCCTTTGGTTGGATGTGCTCAGTTGGAGGCATCACCACTGGTGAAACCTCAGTGGATCTGAATATGCTGGTAGTCCCATTGTAAAGGTCATTTTGTGATCTCTTGGCCATACACCTAAGAAAGTGTAATTGGCATAAGGGAGGTTTCTTTATTCGTCGACGGGTGATGAAATCACGAACCTGTGGGTAAAGTGGTACAACCTCTGCAGAGTGTTAAAGACTATCATGATAGCCGTGCTCCCGGTTAAGAGCATCTGGATGACCTGCATGCTTAGAGTGGAACTTGGGAATTGGTATGGTTATGGTTATGGATTGGATGGTGATAAATGGATATGGTTAATGATGATGGTAAGACTATGGCATATGGATGGATAATGAATGATGGATATTAATTATTATGTTTATTTGGGAGATGATGCGTTTAATTTCACATAGACATTGTAGGATGCTTTTCATATGTTTAAATGTACTTTTTAGCAAATAACCATTATTTATTATCAATTCCTTGTTTAAGTACATGTCATTATTTTCCCACACTTGCTGAGTACGACATGTGATCACCCTTGCAATTCCCCACCAACAGTTTCAGGTGATGTTTGGGAGTACCCTCTGGATAATACGGAGTACTAGGTTGTCTGCTACCGTCGACTGCATGTGGATTGCTTGGAGCCCCGCTATATCTCTTGCTTAATTTCTTAGTTGCTTAGCTTCATGTTTAGATTATTTCCACTAAATTAGTTTCCAGATTTTATTAATAATGATCATTAGAGTTTGTGATTTGAGTATTATTTGAATATTGTAATAAAAGTACCTTCTTAATTAATTTATGCTATGGTAATTTTCTGTACATTGATTCTGGAGCACACGTGTATGTGTGATCAACGTCCTGGGCACACATATGCGTTCACCTGGTTCATTTTCGGAACTGGGTGTCATAAATCGGTATCAGAGCTACAGGTTGACAGTAGGATGCATCCTAGATAGAATGGACACTTTAGAGGACGTAGGAACACTCAGGAAATGTTGTGGGTTGTTTGGTGTACTGAATGCTATGTAATGTTCACTTGCATGCTTGTGTGCTTAGTAGACAATTGTGGGATGCTTTAGCGTTTGCCACATACATTTAGGCTAGTATAGATAGTTGTTTAGTTTCATATCCCTTGATGCATATAGTTGGGGACATTTTCTAAATTCTTTTATCTCTTGCTCTTTCTTCAGATGTCGAGGACTCGCAACCAAAGAGATGCCAATGAAAATGAGCAAAACAATGGAGCACCTTAGAACAACAACAATGGACCTGGACCTGAGGTTCTCAGCCTTCAGCAGTTGTTGGCTATGCAAAATCAACTTATGCAGATGGTGATGCAAACCTTGGGACAGTTGCAGGCCAACAATCAAAACCAGTCCCATATGCCTCCACCACCACCACCCCCACCGCCTCATAACAGGTTGGGAGAGTTTATGATGACTAGGCCATCTACTTTTGCTCAAGCCAATGATCCTATGGAAGCTGATGATTGGCTGAAATATGTGAAGAAGAAAGTCGCTATTGTCCAGTGCAATGACAGGGAGAAGGTTCTTTTTGCTTCCCATTAGCTAGTTGGAGCAGCTGCAGATTGGTATGACTCTCTATGCAATGCCCATGCAAATCAGGAGAGGATCACTTGGGCTGAATTCAAGGAGAGCTTTAATTCTCATTTTGTGCCTGAAGGTATTATGATCTTGAAGACGCAAGAATTTGAGGACTTAAGAAAAGGAAGTTCGAGTGTGAGTGAGTACCTCAATAACTTTACTCAACTCTCAAGGTATGCCCTAGAGGATGTTAATCGGGATAGCCACAAACAATATTTGTTCATGAGGGGCCCAAACAATGAGATTGAAGTTTAATTGCTCAATTGTGACTATGCAAATTTCCAGAAGCTTGTGGACAAAGCTATTGTGGTTGAGAACAAGACAATAAGAGGAAAATGCCATATCAAGGACAGCCACAAGGAAGCAATGTTTGCCCCCGCCTTGCACCAACAAATGCACCATACTACAACCCCTCTGCTCCTACATATCGCGTTGCTATTCCACCGCGCCTAGCTCAGCCCATGCAGCAATGCCCCGCTATGCAAGCACCTCGCCCTCCAATGCCTCATGCGCCACGTGACAATTTTTTTGTCAATGCTCAAAACCAAGCTCGCCCTAACAATTCTGGTGCAATAAGGACATGCTATACTTGCGGTGAGGTGGGACACTTTGCATCTCAATGTCCTAAGTCAAGCTTTGGTCAAGGGAACAATACTCCAAGATAGAACACAAGACCCAATGGAGGAGCGCACAAGGCAACCGGAGACCGCAAAATTTTGTTCGCGACAAGGTGAACCATGTCTCTACGGAGGAAGCCCAACAAACGGATGATGTGTTAATTGATATGTTTCTCGCAAACTCCAACCCAACGACTATATTATTTTATTCTAGAGCATCGCATTCATTCATTGCATTAAAGTATGTTTCCAAGTATAGTTGCCCATATATCATATGAAGTATACCTTGTTGGTTAAATCTCCTGGAGGGGAGATGAGGACGGATATAGTCCAAATGGAAGCCTTAGAATAAGGGTGGTAGACTTCTTCACCAACCTTATTGTTTTGGATTCTCAAGGACTCGATATAATACTTGGTATGGACTCTTTAAGGAAGCACAATGGGATAATTCAATGTGCCACAAATACAGTGAAGTTGACAAATGAAGAAGGGGTCAACATAGAATTTGAAGCATCTCAACACACACCAAAGCAAGTGGAGCTTAATCAAGTGGACAGTGCAGCAATACAGGAGATACCAGTGGTGTGTGAATTTTCAGATGTGTTTCCGGATGAGTTGTTAGGTACTTCACCTGATCGTGATATAGAGTTTGTTGTTGAATTAATACCTGGAACTGCACCTATAGCTAAGGGGACATATAGGATGCCTCCTATGGAGTTAGTAGAACTCAAGAAGCAAATTTAGGAGCAACTAGAAAAGGGTTTCATTCGTCCAAGCTCTTCAGCTTGGGGAGCACCAGTGCTTTTCGTGAACAAGAAGGATGGATCCAAAAGTATGTGTGTGGATTACCGGGATCTTAATGAGGTAACAATTAAGAACAAGTATACATTGCCTCATATAGAGGATTTTTTCAATCAAATAAAGGGTGCATGTGTTTTCTCCAAGATCGACTTGAGGTCAGGCTATTTCCAAATAAAGATTAGACTATCAGACGTAACCAAAACGACGTTTCGGACACGGTATGGATCTTATGAGTACACCATTGAAAGTGCATCTAGGCAATCCCTTGTGGGTTTTGGACAATTGATGACAAACAAATGAGATCCTAATGAACTTGTTGAGATGACTGCAGGTCAATTTAAATGAGATTGTTTGGTACACTCAAAAAGTGAAAAATGAAGTGGTGAAGGAAAAGAGAAAAGCCCAACTGATGACTGAAGCACAAAGTAGACTTAAATGTATAGGATGTGTGTGAGAGACACAGTCCAAGAGCTCAAATCTTTGTGTAGGGGTAAGGGCTTAAAATCAACCTAAAACTTCACTGAGCACCGGACTAGTCCGTTCACGGACCAGACTAGTTCGTTCAACTCTCTGTTGTCCAAATTCACAGTGCACCGGACTAGTCCGTTCCTTGACCAGACTAGTCCGATCAACACTCTGGAGTTCACAACACAGTGCACTGGACTAGTCCGTTACAGGATCAGACTAGTCTGTTAAACTTTCTATAAACTCATAACACTGTGTTCTGGACAAGTCCATTCATGGATCGGACTAGTTCGAGAAACTTTCTAGAGTTTCATAACACTATGCACCGGACAAGTCCGTTTATGGACCGGACTAGTTCGAGAAAGTTTCTAGTGTTTCAATACATAGGGCACCAGACACACCTCACACAATCTAGGGTTTCTAGTGTGCTGCACATTTCACGCCGACTTTTACACAGCATACCGGACAAGTCCGGTCCCCAGTACGGACTAGTCCAGTCATCGGGATCCCTAACGTTAACAATTTGGGAAACACTATAAATAGGAGATCCATGACTCCACAACACAACTCACGCTGTTCACAACTTAAACCCTAGCACCGCCACTTGTCCCAAGAGCTCAAAAACACATCTCCCCACACATCTAAAGTCCTCAAAAGGTGAAAATCAATTGAGTATTCAGATTTGGGGTTGGGAGATCGTTGTATATGCTTCGTTGAGCTCTTGTGGTTTGATCTCTTTACACTCAAGCATGTACTTGTAATCTTTTAAAGTGTATTTGATCATCTTTTTGTTGTAATTCTTGTGAGAGCCCCCAACGTGTGAGGTTTCCCCATAAACTCAGTGATTACACGTGATAGTGGAATCAAGTCAGCCTTGTGTGCTGACTTGACGAGGGAAAGGGTTTGAAGAGACCCGACTTTTGTGGACTTCCTCAATGAGGAGTAGATCTCTTTGGTGAGATCAAACCTCGATAAAAATCCGTGTCTCATGTGCTTTTTGTTTTTGAATTATCATTACCGAGGGCATTAGAATTGATCAATCAAATAGTTTGTGATTCACGTGAACATTAAGTAATCTGATCTCTTGTTCAAGTTAAAAGAATAGTGATCACATTCCGCTGCAATTTCATTCAAAATTCCTGCATAAACATTTTACAGTTTAGTTATAAATGAACAACCGGACTAGTCCGCATAACAAACTGGACAAGTTCGGTGTCCCTGGTAGATGATTTAATAAAGTGTGCAAGAAATTATCAAAGGATATTCACCCCCTCTAGGCCACATTCAATTGGTATCAGAGCAAGTTCTCCATCGACGAGACTTACTGCTCGGAGAGATCAATGGCCTTTTAGAAGAACAACAGATCCCAAAGGTACCCAACACCAAAGAAGAGCAAGATAGAAAATCCTTCGATGTACTCAGGGAAAATCAACACGAAGATGAAGAAGTGTGTCACCTCAAGGCACTTCTAAGGAAGAAACTCCTGAGCCAAAAGGGAAAAGAGGAAGAGAAGACGACGGGGAGCGGTCATCATTACTACTCCCGATATCCTTACAATTACAATCGTCTCAATTCAAATAATCATTATCTTTCTATTCCTATGGAAAAACCTCCGCAATTCGACGGAAATGACTACACCATGTGGAAATACAATATGAAAATGCATCTAATCTCTTTAAATCCCATTCTTTGGCATATTGTGCGTACAGGGGTAGATATCCCGGATACGGACGAAGAACTCACTCTAGAGCAAGGACAAGAAATTCACCACAATGCACAAGCCGTTGCAATGATCACTTCATCACTGAGCGGAGAAGAATTCACCAAGATTGATGGACTAGAAAGTGCAAAATAAATTTGGGATACACTTGAAAGAACACATAAAGGAAATAGGTCAGTCCGAGAAGCTAAAATTGAGATGCTTAAAGGAGAATTGGGGAGATTTGCTATTGAAAAAGGTGAATCATCTCAAGACATGTACAACCAGATGAAGGAGCTTATCAACAAGATCCGCGCCTATGGAAGCAAGAAGTGGACTGACCATGAGGTGGTCAAAAAGGATGATTAGAGCCTTCATGCCACAAAATGTCACCTTATGCTCAATGATCTGAGAAAGCCCGAGATTTCACAAAATGACTCCGGATGAACTATTGGGCAAAATTATAAACCATGAGATGATGGAGAAGGAGGCCCAATACATCAAAGACCTAGCTGAGCTCACCTCCTCCAAATAGAAGGAAGTTGCTCTCAAAGCAACTTGCAAGCCTAAAGGAAAGGAAGCCCGTGAAGCTCAAGATGAGGGAGATACAAGTGATGTGAGCACCGACTTGGATGATAAAGAGATGGTACTATTTATCAAGAAATTCAAGCGCATGATGAAAAGAAGAAACAACGACAACTCAAATGAAGGGAAGAGCAAATAAAAAGGAAAATCCAATGCTCAATGTACCTGCTATAACTGTGGCGAGTATGGTCACTTCATGGTTGACTGCACTTATGAAGAGAATAAGAGGAAGATGGAAAAAATTCTCAAGAAAAGAAAATCTTCACTAAAAGGAGGCAAGCTCATCAAGCGCATATTGGCAAGGAGTGGGACTCAAACGACGAGTCCTCCTCCGATGAAGAAGAGGAGATGGCCACCATTGCCATCAAGAAGCCTACCAAGAGGTCTATGCTCTTCCCAGACATGGGAGGACGGGAGACTAACAATAACACTTGCCTTATGGATAAGGAAGGCAAGAAAAAGGTTCGACTTACTCCTCCATCGCTAAATTCATCTATTGATGATTTTGGCAGCTCTAGTGAAAATGAGGAGATGTTTAGGGGATTAAGTAAAACTGCATTGAAGAAAATGAAAACGTTGTCAGATGAAATATTTGAGAAGGAGGAGCTTGTCAATAGAGAAGAAGATATGCTCATCTGTGAAAGGAAGAGGTATCAATAGGTTGAGAAACTCCTTGAGCTTGAAAGGGAGAAGAGCAAGTCACTTGAGCATGAGCTAGTCTTAAGTAAGGAAAGTTACTCAAAGCTAGAAGACTCACACGTTGCAATCAAGGATGAACTTGCTAACTTGTCAAAAGTTAACAAGATTCTTGAAGTGCAAGTTGAGTCACTCAAGCAAAGTGACTCCTCCTCCTCCAAAAGCTCACCTTCCAAAAGTGTATGTCCGACAACAATTGCAACCTGCACATGTTCCAATAAGAAAAATGTTGACAAACCTGATTCTTCTACTAATGCTAAGCATCCTTCCCAAAGTAGCATCTTTGACAAAGAGAAGATCAAATATGCACGTAGTGCATATATGGTCACTAGACCTCCTAACATCAAAGATGGTCTTGGGTTTAACAAGAACAAACACATGTCCACCAATGTTCATGCTAAGAAGCAAATTATTTTTATTAAGGAAACATCACATGAATCTTACTTGTAGATACTATTTCGTACTTTTGATGCTTCCTATGTACTTATGAAAGACAAGTTTGGACATGTATTTGCTAAATATGCAGGGCCACGCCACAAGAACTCAAAAACATGTGTGTGGGTGCCCAAGACCCTTGTGACTAACCTGAGGAGACACAAGCAAGCTTGGGTACCTAAAACCAGGGAATAATTCTATTTTGCAGGCCTACTCCTCCAGTGGATCAAAATGGATGCTAGACAGTGGATGCACTAATCACATGACCGGATAAAGGAGTATGTTTGTGGAGTATAAGCGCAATGCAGATCCAAGTGAAGGGATATACTTTGGAGACAACAACCAAGGAAAGGTCCTTGGTAGCAGTAAAATTGAAATCTCTTCTCAACATACTCTCTCGAATGTTATACATGTAGACTCTTTAGATTATAACCTTCTGTCCATATCTCAACTATGCGACAAAGGTCATGATTGTTTATTCACTAATGAGCAAAGTGAGCATTTTTAGAAGAAGCGATGGCTTGATTGCATTCAAGGGATGTTGGAGGGAAAGCTTTATCTTGTTGACTTCAACAAAGATAAAGTTGAACTCAACACTTGCTTGGTTGCTAAAACTAACCGTGGATGGCTGTGGCATAGACGGCTTGCCCATGTTCAGATGAGAAATCATCAAAAACTTCTAAAAGGTGGTCACATACAAGGTTTAAAGGATGTTGTTTTTTAGAAAGACAGGCCATGCAACGCTTGCAAGGCGGGAAAACAAGTTGGAGCACCACATCCTGCCAAGAATGTAATGACTACCTCAAGGACGCTAGAACTTCTACGCATGGACTTCTTTGGTCCAACTGCTTATATAAGCATCAGTGGTAACAAATATGTATTGGTCGTCGTTCATGATTTTTCTAGATCCACCTGGGTATTTTCCCCGTATGATAAATCAGAAACTCAGGGAATCCTCAAGAAATTTCTGAGAAGGACACAAAATGAATTCTCCTCAACCGTGAAGAACATTAGGAGTGACAATAGAATGGAGTTCAAGAATACACAAGTTAAGGAGTACCTATATTAAGAAGGAACAAGGCACGAATTTTCAGCACCCTACCCCTCTTAACAAAACGGGGTGGCCAAAAGGAAAAATAGAACCCTAATCGAGATGGCAAGAACAATGCTGGATGAATACAAGACATCATACCGGTTTTGGGCTGAAGCAGTGAACACCGCTTGTCACTCCACAAACCGTTTGTATCTTCACAGACTCTTGAAAAAAACGCCATATGAGCTTCTCAATGGTAACAAACCAAGTGTTTCATATTTTAAAGTATTTGGTTGCAAATGTTTTATCCTGAACAAGAAATCGAGGACTTTGAAGCTCACTTCAAAATCTGATGAAGGGTTCTTGATCGGTTATGATTCAAACATTTACGCCTATCGTTTCTTCAACAAAGTCTCTGGCCTTGTTGAAATAGCACGTGACGTAGTGTTCAATGAAACTAACGGCTCCCAAGTGGAGCAAGTTGACAAGTGTGTGCTAGTTCAAGAAGAAGCCCCATGTCAAGCGTTGAGGAGGATGGCACTTGGTAATATTCTACCTCAAAAGCAACCTCAAGACTCAAGTGCACAAGATGAACCTCAACATTAGAGCAATGATCAAAGAGGAGCTCATGCACAAGATCAGGATCAAGGAGATCAAGAAGATCAATATAACCACAGAAGCAATGATCTAGGGGGAGACTGTTAATATGAAGGAAGTGCAAGCTACATCACAAGTCCCTTATGCAAGAGTACATCAGATTGTAGAAAGAGATCACCCCGTCAGAAACATCATTGGAGACATCGCTAAGGGAGTAACAACTAGATCTCACGAAGACAATTTTTTTGAATATTAATCTTTTGTCTCTTTTCTGGAACCAAACAGGGTAGAAGAAGCATTGAAGGATGCAAATTAGGTGCTTGCAATGCAAGAGGAGTTGAACAACTTCAAGAGAAATGAAGTGGGGGAACTGGTGGAAAGACCAAAGGCGAACATCGTTGGAACCAAATTCGTCTTTCAAAACAAACAAGATGAACATGGAGTGGTAACAAGAAATAAGGCGCGACTTGTGGCAAAAGGTTACTCACAAGTCGAAGGTTTGGACTTTGGCGAAACTTTTGCTCCCGTAGTTAGAATTGAGTCCATTCTTATTTTATTGGCATATGCTACTCACCATAATTTTAAGCTGTATCAAATGAACGTCAAAAGTGCTTTCCTCAATGGTCCCATTAAGGAGGAAGTGTATGTGGAGCAGGTACAAGAATTTGGATATCAAGAGTACCCCAACCATGTGTACAAACTGCGTAAGGCTCTCTATGGCCTCAAACAAGCTCCTCGAGCTTGGGACGAGTGCCTTAGAGATTTTCTAACTCAAAATTGTTTTAAAATTGGAACAACTGATTATACTTTGTTCACAAAACACTTTGATGATCATCTATTTGTATGTCAAATCTATGTTGATGATATCATCTTTGGTTTTACTAATAAATCCTTTTGTGAAGAATTTAGAAAGATTATGATAGACAAATTCAAGATGTCGATGATGGGCAAATTAAAGTTCTTCTTGGGATTCCAAGTGAAGCAATTAAGAGAAGGCATGTTCATAAGCCAGACCAAGTACACACATGACATCCTTAAGAAGTTCAATATGGACAAGGCCAAGCCCATCAAGATGCCCATGGCAACTAATGGACATCTCGATCTCAACGAAGATGGTCCAAATGTGGACCAAAAGGTACATAGGTCTTTGATTGGCTCATTACTCTATTTATGCAATGTCGATAGAAAAGGCACGTCAGAAACTTGTCAATTTCTTGGCAGATCACTGGTTTCATAGTCATCTAAAAAGCAAAACACCATTGCTCTTTCCACAGCCGAAGCAGAGTATGTTGCAGCCGATAGTTGTTGCGCACAACTACTTTGGATGCGACAAACTCTAAGGGATTATGATTACATTCTGAACCATATTCCACTCCTATGTGATAATGAGAGTGCTATAAAAATTGCACGCAATCCAGTAGAGCACTCAAGAACTAAGCACATAGATATTCATCACCATTTCTTAAGAGATCATTCAGTAAAAGGTGACATTGTCATCTCACATGTTAGGATTGAAAAACAACTTGGAGACATTTTCACCAATCGATTAGATGAAAAGAGATTTTGTGAGCTAAGAAATGAGCTAAATATACTTGACTCTCGAAATGTGGCTTGAAACAATGCATACCTGACAGTGATTTCAAAATGTACTCATTTTTGTGAAAATTTGTCCCTTATCTCAATTTTCTCTTAAAAACTATTTAAATTAGTGAATCTTGGTGAATTATGGCCATTGTATGATTGTTGATTGCTTACTGGTCAAGTTCATCTGGATTATTTGTGAAATGATGTCCTTGAGATTACTATTAGATCAAACAACCAAAATCTAGTTGATTCAATTCTGTTTTGTCCTGCTGACGCCGGAGCATCAGACTAGTTTGGATATGTCAGGGTTTACCCTAATCTGGGCCAGGAGCTCATCTCTCACAATCTCCTTTGCACTCTCTCTCCTCAATAGTGAGCTCCAAAAGCGATTTCTACTTCCAACCATCAAAAACACAGATTTCTCCAAGGGAAATCTTCTTCTTGGCGTGGAGCTTGCCCACGCCGGACTTATCCGGCATCTACATGCGCTCCTTCAACTCGAATGTTCAATTTTTCGGTAAAATTTCACTCAAATCCTAGCTCTCAACTTTTCTTGATTCCTGCTTATTTTACTTTATTCCTAGGGCACACATTACTCTTCTAGATGTGTTCCTACTGTTGTTCTATTCATTGTGAATCGATTTGATCTAGATTTGTTGAAAATAGGAAATTAGAGTTTTATGCCAGACCGGACTAGTCTGGTGTTCTAGTGCGGACAAGTCTGGTACCCTGGACAAGTTCACACTCTGAATACGGACAAGTCCGGTATCCTGAAAATTTGAACTTCTAAACTCCTATTTGCACAATGTCTATATTCAATTCTTATCATCTTTTGAATTTCTCTATTAGGCATGATGTTGTTAGGTTCTGAGGATAGCTCTTTTGACTAAGATGAAGAGCCTGACCGTGCTAGAGTGCAAAGATCCAAAGATAGGGTGATGAAGAAAAGACACGACCACAATGTTCAATCCTCTCCCCCCGACGATGTACTTCCCAAGAAGAGGAGAGTGGTGGTGAAGAAACCAATAAGCAAGGAAGGTGCTAAGAATTCATCGGCACCCAAGAGAACTCTCAACAAGGGCAAAGGACTGGCAAGTGGTCCTATTGGCCCATTGAAGATGAAGGTTCCTATTCATCGCAATAGGCAACCCTTTAGTGATGACTTTATAGGAAAAGGGAGTGAAATGACTTACAAGTTCAGAAAGATGGAAGTCTATGAACAGCCCAAACAGTCAGTTGACCCTAGATTCTAGAGCAATTTCCATGCTGACTATTATGAGCATGTCTACTTGAAGATGAGAAACCTAGTGATTGAAAGTCAGTGGATGGATATAACCTACCTCCAGTCCAAGAGATGCCAAGCTTACCAAGAGGTCCTAGAGGCATTGGAACGACATGGACTGAAGGATCTTGTCTCTTTCCAGTGGGACTAGAACATTGAGGTCATCAATCAATTCTATTCCACTCTTTACTTTCTCGTGATGATGGAGACAAAATGATATGGATGACACATGGAGCAAAGTACAGTGTCACATATGAAGAATTTGCTAGAATTCTTCACCTTGAAGATGCTTTGGAGAATGACATCGTCATTCACAACCTAAAGCCTTTGGAGAAAGATCAGCTTGACTTTCTCTATGATAAAAGAATGCCATACAAGTCTCCAACTACCAAATACTTGAAGACTTTCTTTGTAGTGCTGAATAGAATCCTGAGAAAGAGCATGGCTCCTAAGGAGGGAGATGCAGGGACTATCCAAGTTACACTCAGGACATTGATGAAGGTGATCAGCAGGAGAACGACCTTCAATGTCTTTGAGTACATTTATAATGATATTGTGAACATCTTCATCACAGCTAACAGGTCCTGTGGCTATGCGCCCTATTTCATGTATATGATTGAGAAGGTGACACGGCTTGAGTTTGTATAGGATGTTCCCAACACTAGTCTCAAGACTCAGAAGCCTACGATTTACACTGTTCCCTCTTATCCTACCTCGTCTGCAAAGGAACAAAGATCTAAGAGGGCTCATGAAGGCACAAGAACTGAAGTTGTTGCTCCTACTCCTCCACCTCCTAGATAGTCCTCCGGTGGAGTGCTGAAGATGCTCTCATCCATCTTTGCATCCTATAGCAAAAGTGGAAATCAAGCAGCACAAGGAGAGTCTGTCCAGGAAGAAGCATCAAGGATACGTGAAGGCCAACATCAAAGAAATCTGTGAGAAGCTGGAAATGGAGCCAATGGGGTCACCTCATATCTCAGAAGACTCTAAAGAAGATATCACTGAGATGGCTCCTCTAACTGAGCAAGAGTTGGCTTCTTTTGGACTAGCTGACATCTCTGCTCCTCCTCCTCCTCCGCAAGCACCTGAAGATGAATAAGAGGATGAATATAGGACCGAGACTGAGGGAGGCAGTGGCGATAAGTGATTCCTCTCAATTTTCCCCTTTTTGGTGCTTGGATGCCAAAGGGGGAGAGATTGAGACTAGTAGTCTATTTTGTAGCCATTAAGGACTTGTGGTCAAGGACATGTAACTCGATTTCAAAATTCTATAATTCATTTTGGATGTGCTTACTTTACTTAATGAGTGATGCCTAGTTTAATGATAATGTGATGATTGTTGCTATAATTGTTAAGTTATTATCTTTTGCTCATCTCATTTGATCACACACTCTTTAGGCACCCCACCATAAAGAGTGCATATATGTGAAAAGTTTTTGTTACTCATCTATCATTCTCATATATGCACACTTTATGAAAATCAATTTTTACTCTTAATTGTGAAATCTCAATTGGTTGTCATCAATCACTAAAAAGGGGGATATTGAAAGTGCATCTTGGCAATCCCTTGTGGGTTTTGGACGATTGATGACAAAAATGAGATCCTAATGAACTTGTTGAGATGACTGCATGTCAAATTAAATGAGATAGTTTGGTGCACTCAAAAAGTGAAAAATGAAGTGGTGAAGGAAAAGAGAAAAGCCCAACTGATGACTGAAGTGCAAAGTAGACTTAAATGTATAGGATGTGTGTGAGACACACATTCCAAGAGATCAAGTCTTTGCATAGGGGTAAGGGCTTAAAATCAACCTTAAACAAACTTCACTAAGCACTAGACTAGTCCGTTCATAGACCGGACTGGTCCGTTCAACTCTCCGTTGTCCAAATTCACAATGCACCAGACTAGTCCGTTCCTAGACCGGACTAGTCCGATCAACTCGCTGGAGTTTCACAACACGGTGCACCGGACTAGTTTGTTACAGGACTTGACTAGTCCGTTAAACTTTCAATAAACTCATAACACTGTGTTCCAAATAAGTCTGTTCAAGGATCGGACTAGTCTGAGAAACTTTCTGGAGTTTCATAACACAATGCACCTGACAAGTCCATTTATGGACCGGACTAGTCCGAGAAAGTTTCTGATGTTTCAATACATAGGGCACCAGACAAGTCTGGACCCCCACCGGACTAGTCCGGTAGACCTCACACAATCTAGGGTTTCTAGTGCGCTGCACATTTCACGCTGACTTTTACTCAACATACTAGACAAGTCCGGTCCCCATTACGGACTAGTCTGGTCGTTGGGATCCCTAACGGTAACTATAACACCCAGTTCTGAAAATGAACCAAGTGAATGCATATGTGTGCCCAGGATGTTTAACACACATACACGAGTGCATTCACAAAGGATATACAGAAAATTACCACAGAACAAGATTAATTAAGCACTTTTATTACAAAATTTATACTATACTCGAATACAAGCTCTAATGAATATTAATGACAAGTTTGAACTAATGTAGCAGAAAATAAGATAAATAAGAAAACTAGGAAGATAAGCAAATAGGATAGAGCGGCTCCAATCAACACCACAAGCAAAGCTGACGGCAGACAAAGCCTAGAACTCCACATTGTCATCGTTATACTCCCTATCCTGACCTGCAACTGTTGGTGGGGGAATTTCAAGGGTGAGTACATGTCGTACTCAGCAAGTGTGGAAAGTATGACATGTAGCTGATACAAATGACGACATTAATAATGACTAAGTTCTTAAAAGTACACTAAAACATTTGAAAAGCGATACATTATATGTAGTTATCATAATACCAGTCCATATTTCATTACCATCGTCCATATTCCAGATTTCTCATTACCATTAACCATATCCATTGCCATAAACCATAAAACCATCCCATAACCAGTACCAAACCATCCCAATCCCAGGTTTTCCTCTAATCATGTAGGTCATCCATGTGCTCTTAACTGGGAGCACGACTATCATGATAGTTTTAATACTCTGTAGAGGTTGTACCACTTTACCCACGTGTTTGGGATTTCATCACCCATCAGCAACTAAAGAAAACCTCCATTATACCAAAACACTACCATAGGTGTATGGCCAAGAGATCACAAAATAGCCTTTACAAAGGGACTACTAGCATGTACGGACCCACTGAGGTTTCACCGGTGGCGATGTCTCCAACTGAGCACATCTTCAACCAAGGGCCCCCTCTTGTGCCATTCGGATCCTTTGGAGTCCCGCCTCAAATCCAAACCCAATCTGACTCCCTTTCCCCGGTGCGCCAAATGATCCATGCAATACTAGAAATATCCTAATTAATCAGCTACACCGCAACCATACTTGGCCTCGTGGTGGCACTGTTGTCCTGGAATATTCTCGCATGAACCGGTCCTTAGATCTAAAGCAAGCAAACCACCATAGCATCCAACACAATCCACATACCATGCTTGCTTAGATCACCCATTACCATATCATATTGATCAGTTCATATTAACCATAATCTTATTAATGCATAATTAAATAGTATAGTTGTTTTCCCATCCCAATTAATTAAGCGAAGCAAAAAGGTAAAAAGCCATTCCCTACTCTCTTCCATGTATTCCAGGTGACAAGGGTGGTTTAACAAAGCTAGTCAGATTCCTATCATAGGAGTTCCCATCAAATTGACACAAGCATGCAATTTTGAAAACAAAACATTTATTATAAAAACATGATCAATATGTTCAAGGACACTTGCCTTGCTCTTGGGCTTGATTAGGATCAAATCTTCAAAATTCTGGTACTAGAGGTCCTCCACAACACTCTCTAGCGCAAATCCCTCTAAACCGCGCAATAAACATACAAGACAAGAATTACAATCAATAAGTGCACATATATTACTCAATATGTCATGACATGCATGATTAATGCAATTGCAAAGCAAAACTAGTTTATGAGTTATTAATGATGTTTACTATCTAGTTCTAATAGCTTTTAACAAGTTTGGACATGTTTTGGATTGATTCGAAACAATTTAGAATAAATCTAGCAGAAAATAGTCGGCAAAATCGGATTAGTCCGCTATAGGACCGAACTAGTCCGCCCTACGCAGAAATAGCAAACTAGGGTTTTCTAGATTGATGTGAACTTGGAGAAACGGGGTTGAATTCACGTGAGAAAGAGGAAGTAGAAGGTATACCAGGTGTTTAGAACTCCAATGAATCAAGTGTTTTGGAGGCAACACTTGGATCTTGACGATCTAGGGTTGATGAAGGAACTTGATGGTGAATTTTTGATGAAGAACAAAAACTCGATGGAGATCTTGATCACTTGATCCTATTTCATTTCCTCCTCTTCTTCTTTTTGCTCGGGATCTCTTTCTCCCTCCTTGATAGTGGCTCTCCACAACCTAGGGTTTGTAGACTTTCAATTGAGGCAAAAGGATGTAAAGTCAAGGGGTGGGTTGTTTATATAAGGGTGGAGGGCTAGGGTTTGATGGATTTCGAGTTTGGGAGGGTTGAGGCCGTTGTGGGGCCCACATGGGATCCAAAAAGAGTTAGACATGACGTCCTTAGGCCCACTTAAGGTAAAACCCAAAAACACATCGTGAAACAAAAGATCATTTCGGTATCGCGATCACCAGACTAGTCCGAAGTTAGTCAGAGAGATATCGGACAAGTCCAAACTTAGTCAGAGGAAAAACAGACAAGTCTGGCCAAAACCGGACAAGTCCGATTTTAGTTAGAGGGGAAAACATACAAGTCCGCTAGATGTCGGACAAGTCGGGACAAGTCTAGGGACTTGGCAAAAATTCAAGGTTGGGATGACTGGACTAGTCAGCTACGGGCCGGACAAGTCCAAAAATTGTACAGAGACAAATCTGGAATAGTCTGCACGAAAACGGACATGTCCGATGGAGGTTAGAGAGAAATCGGACTATTCGGCACCAAAAACGGACTAGTCCGCACTCCTCAAAACTTTTCAGTGCGGTTTTGCTCCTAATTTATTTTAAACTCATTCCTTTTTATGTGGATTAATGTTAAACATGTATATGAACTTATGCAATGCATGATGCATGAAAATGAGGGTGTTATAGTAACAATTTTGGAAATACTATAAATAGGAGATCCACGACCCCATAAACACAATTCACGTATTCTACTGTTCTCAACTCAAACCCTAGCACCGCCACTTGTCCCAAAAGCACAAAAACACATCTTACCACACATCTAAAGTCCTCAAAAGGTGAAAATCAATCGAGTATTGAAATTTGGACATTGTCTACGCTTCGTTGAGCTCTTGGAGTTTGATCTCTTTACACTCGTGCATCTACTTGTAATCTTTTCGAGTGTATTTGATCATCTTTTCATTGTAATTCATGTGGGAGCCCTCAACGTGTGAGGTTGCCCCATAAACTCGGTGATTACCCATGATAGTAGTATCAAGTCGGTCTTGTGTGGTGACTTGATGAGGGAAATGTTTGAAGAGACCCGACTCTGTGTTGGCTTCCTCAATGAGGAGTATATCTCTTTGGTGAGATCGAACCTCGGCAAAAATCCGTGTCTCGTGTGCTTTTTATTTTTGCATTATCAATACTTAGGGCATTAGAATTTACCAATCAAATAGTTTGTGATTCGCATGAACATTAAGTAATCTGATCTCTTGTTCAATTTAAAAGAATAGTGATCACATTCCGCTGCAATTTCATTACAAATTTTTGCAAAAATGTTTTACTGTTTAGTTATAACTGAACAACCGGACTAGTCTACATAACAAACAGAACGAGTCCGGTCTCCCTGGTATTTGACGATTTAATAAAGTGTGCAGGAAATTATCAAAGCCTATTCACCCCCCACCTTTAGGCCAAATTCAACCGTCATGTCTTTTGGATTGACCAATGCACAGGCATACTTCATGTACCTCATGAATAAGGTGATAAGAGAAGGTTTATGCCCAATCTTCCGAAAGGTATTGGATAAGTCGATTGATGGAGATCTCGACGTTGATGATCTGAGGCTCTCGAGTAAAACATGAAAAACCCCTGGAATCACTACACCACCGCTCTGTAGGTTATCAACTGTACTGCACACAATTGACCTTGCCAAAAAGGCTAATCCTTGCAAGTGCAACCAAGAACACAAGCAAGAACAAGGTAGAAGCAATCTGAATTGCTAAGTTGGGATCTCACAAACCGAAGAACGGCGATATTATTGATCTAAGCAAAACTCAATTATTTATGACGGCTACTATGGAGTATATATAGGTGGGAGGACGTCCAATGGGGTGTTGGGGTCGTGACCTAACCCTAAGATACGAAAATAATGGACTTAGACACTATACAAGGCCCAATGGCCCAATACGGTGGCGCAGCACCCTGACAGATTCTGAAATCGATTTTGTTTTGACGATTCCCGTCGACTCCGAAGGAATTTTCATATGGGACCAGCGCCATTAGAAATTTTATCCTCTCCCCTTTCTGTGCATTTACAGAGCGTCCAAAACAGAGTTAGTATGCGTCCTGGGCGTCCGTTTTAGTGCGTACTGCTCCTGGACTCTGAGTTGGACACAATTTTGAGTTGGGGTCGGTTTCCATCCTCTTTGAACATATCCTCTAGTCCTCCACGCCCCTAAATCTTCCTCCAATTACCCCTTTAATTTCTCTATGTATCCTAATCACAATTAAGTCATTAGGTAGCAATATATTCTCAAAAATATATAAGGAAACATATAAGAACGAGCTCACCTCTAAAATTAATTGGTGTGTGTGAATCCCATTGATTGCATCTTGTATGTTGAATGGAGTGTTGTGTATATGCATAGGAGTTATGTCCTCATCATCCTCCCCTTCTTGAATTGGAGTCATCCTCAACTCAAGTTCATCTTCTCTCATGTGTGGGTCCATATGTGCAACACCATCAAATCCTCTTGTGTGCATCAAAGGAGGAGACCAAGGTGGTGGACGACATAGTACACCATCTTGATCTTGTCCATCAAATAGGAGCGCACATTCACTTGAGCCAGGATCCCAAACAAGTAAACATTGTACCATTTTTGTATGTGAATTTATAATGTGCATGATCTCATCATTCTCCCCTTCTTTATGACAAGCCATCCTCGGCTTGCTCGTATGTCCAGCAAAGAGGCTTGATTCGGGGGTAGAATCAGCGTTGTCCATATTGCACAACCGCAGCGAACAATGCTCCTCTATTAAATGTTGTCCGTGCTGCAAGAAAAAAAATACTAGAAAAACTTGATAAAGAATTATTAGTGTTAGTGCATCCATTCGTTTCACCATGTTGTTGCAGCACAAAAGGAGTTTTCACATATGTAAACTTTATGCACCATAAACATACAACTATGTTCATATTTGCCTATAGCATGAAAAATATTTCTACTTTACAAAGGCAATTCAGATTGGGAAAATATTCTCTTCTCTATGATATCTAGATCACAAAGAGTGTCAAATTCAATATAACCCAAAGTATTTAGAGAAGACAACAATTTCAGCTCATCCCTTTCACATGTAATTGGAATCAAATGCTTAATTTCAGCACAAGTGAGTGATAAAGTATCAAATTCATTTGATTGTTCTAGCATAGGTACAATATTATTATCACACGACGCTTTCTTAGCGCAACGATCAGCAAGAAAATCAACATGTGACAATGGTGTGTAAATAAACGATTCTAATAGTTGCTCCTCGAAAATAGCATGATTGTTGGAAAAATTCAGAACATCCAAAAACTTCTCACCTTCTGTATTTGTATAATGTTTTGCCTTACCATTTCAGCAGTGATTTCGAGTGCATTATGAGTTGATCCATCTAAAATTTCATAAGTGTTGTCGAAAACCTCATTCTCTTTTGCATCATCTATATTATTTTCTATATTGTCTTGCAAAACATTAGCCACAAAAGGAGGTACAACAAGAAATTTCTCGACAAATTGATACACTTCATCTTTGCAATTAGATACATTCATAAAAGTTTCTTGCATACAAATTTTCATATCCTTCCATGTTCGAGGTTTTTCTAAATCATTTAAATTGTTCCACCAATTTAATGCACAACCTACTAATGCACTTGCAACATTTCTAATTTTTCTCCTCTCACACATATGACATTGTCCAAAAAATTTATCCAACTCTATTTCCCAAGCAATATATTCATCGTAACCAAAACCATCATAAGAAGGAAGAGATGGAAGAATATAATTACTTTCTGTGGAAGGAGTTGTAAAGATGGTCTGAATGCCATGTGAAACCTTGGTTGATGTTTGATTCTTAGCGAGCAACTCCATCGCCGTCTTCATCATGTCAATCATCTCAGCATATAATGCATGATTCTTGCTTTTCCCTGACATTGTTAGTAGCAAACAGAAGACAACAAAAAATATGTTATCCCTATCAACTAACAGGATAATGGCAATGTGGAAGTGGAATCACACACTCTCAAGCGTCTTACCACGCTCTTACAAGTGTTCTTACCGACACTGCAGGTGGCAAACGGTGGCCGATATGAAAAAACTAATAAAGCGTGGGATGATTGCAAAGGTGTATCGATTTTGCTCAAGAGTAAAGTGTAGCTTGGATAGCACTTTATATGTAGAACGGATTAGAAACAATGAAATCAGATAGTAAAGTTGAATAAGTGTCCAATGCACTTGTCAAAGTTGTTGGCTAAATGTGTTCCTAGTAGTTCAAGCAAGCAAGACATGAGACAAAACTAGATGACACAAAGGATACAAGCACTTTTGTTTTTTTATACTATTTTTTTGTGGCTTTTGTATCTCATTTTGCACTTGCCTTTTTCTTTTGTCTTTCTTTTCTCAGAATGTGCTGCAAAAGAAGAACACAATAAAAACTAATCAAAGATATCTCGTGTGTCTATCGCAGATTTTCTTCTCAATCTTCCAAGGACAAATAGGCATACTTAGGGGCTCTAAATAGAAAAACTTACAACAGCAAGATTGTATATATGTCTCTCCTGTTTAATTTCAATATATGGGACCTATTTTTGAAAAGAACAATAGGATATATTGTCCCTGAAATACAAACTGTTCAGAAATTCTAGGTCGAGAACAGATTCAGATCTAATGCACTTTTGACCATGATATATCCGTTTACTGGGAAACCTATGAATACAAAAGTTGTATAGAACTTCTTAATATTTACAGAAAGTACAAGAACTCCAAAATCCGAGTTTGTGTGAGTGAGATATGATGAAAATACTGAACTGGACAGAGATGAATCTAATCTGGACGTGATGACGTGTTTCAAGAGGATGAATCAACACAATGCAAAACTCAAACTAAGACCAAAAACACTTTCTAAACCAGCAATATGACTCAACAACGGACACAAACTCAACAAAACCAAACTGAAAACGAAAGTTGCAAAGGCTCAATGGTGGTTTGGACAAAGTAATGAACAGATCTACTAAACTGCAAGTTTTTTGTGGCTTTTTTTGTGGACTCTAGGTATGAAAAACAAAACTAAAGTAATGGATAGATGAATTACCTAACGGATAACCTGGAAATCTGATACCAATTAATAATAAAAGGTTTAGGCCCGATCTTCTGAAGGTAATGGATAAGTCGATTGATGGAGATCTCGACGTTGATGATCCGAGGCTCTCGAGTAGAACATGAAAACCCCCTGCAATCATTACACCACCACTCCGTTGGTTATCAACCGTGCTGCACACGATTGACCTTGCCAAGAAGGTTAATCCCTGCAAGTGCAACCGAGAACACAAGCAAGAACAAGGTAGAAGCAATCTGAATTGCTAAGTTTGGGTCTCACAAACCGAAGAACGGCGATATTATTGATCTAAGCAAAACCCAATTGTTAATGGCGGCTACTATGGAGTATATATACGTGGGAGGATGTCCAAGGGGGTGTTGGGTTCGTGACCTAACCCTAAGATACGAAAATAATGGACTTAGACTTGATACAAGGCCCAATGGCCCAATACAGTGGCACAGCACCCTGACAGATTCTGAACTCAATTTCGTTTTGACGATTCCTGTCAACTCCGAAGGCATTTTCAAATGGGACCAGCTCCATTGGAAATTTTATCCTCTCCCCTTTCCGTGCATATGTAGAACATTCAAAATGGAGTTGGTATGCCTCCTGCGCGTCCGTTTTAGTGCGTACTGCTCCTGGACTCCAAGTTGGACACAATTTTGAGTTGGGGTCGGTTTTCCATCCTCTTTGAACGTATCCTCTAGTCCTCCACGCCCCTAAATCTTCCTCCAATTACTCCTTTAACTTCTCTATGTATTGTAATCACAATTAAGTCATTAGGTAGCAATCTATTCTAAAAAATATACAAGGAAACATATAAGAACGAGCTCACCTCTGATATTAATTGGTGTGTGTGAATCCTATTGATTGCATCTTGTATGTTGAATGGAGTGTTGTGTATATGCATAGAAGTGATGTCCTCATCATAAGGTCTTCATGGAATACTTGGATAAATTCGTTGAGGTGTTCATTGATGACATTATGATCTACTCGAGGAGTGAAGAGGAGCCTGAGGAGCATTTGAGGCTCACATTGCAGAAATTGAGGGAACACCAATTATATGCCAAATTTATCAAGTACCAATTTTGGTCAAGGGAGGTGTCATTTTTGGGACATATCATCTCCGTAGGAGGAGTAACGATTGATCCAGGAAAGGTGAGGGATGTTCTAAAATGGGAGCCACTGCAAAATGTGAAGGAAATTCGGAGTTTTCTCGAAATGGCTGGATATTACCGTCGGTTCATCAAGGACTTTTCCAAGATAGCGAAGCCCATGACTGAGTTGTTGATGAAGGGGAAACCTTTCCAATGGACTCAAGCGTGTCAAAGTAGTTTTGAGGAGTTAAAGAAGAGGTTAACTACTGCACTAGTCTTGGTTTTGCCCGTTGTAAGCAAAAGTTTTGATATCTATTGTGACACATCGAGACAGGGACTTGGATGTGTGCTCATGCAAGAAGTTCACGTGGTAGCCTATGCATCGAGGTAATTGAAGAAACGTGAGCAGAATTACCTTAAGCATGATCTCAAACTTGCAGCCGTGGTGCATGCCTTGTAAATATGGAGGCACAACATTGGTCATAGGTGTGAGATTTACACGGATCACAAGAGCCTCAAGTACATATTCACACAAACGGACCTGAATTTGAGGCAAACAAGATGGTTGGATCTCATCAAGGATTATGACGTGGGAATCAACTATCACCCGGGGAAGGCTAATGTAGTGGCCGATGCCTTGGGTAGGAAAGGAGTAAGTCACCAACTCACGGTTTGAGAGTTGCCATCCGAGCTATGCAAGGAGTTTTAATGTTTGAATCTTGGATTTGTGAATGAGATGGGGATAATGGAGTTAAATCCGACCTTGGATCAATAAATTCAAGAAGGTCAGACCAAGGATGAGGAAATTCAGGAAATTAAGGAAAGGACCAAGGAAGGGAGAGAACTCAGATTTGATGAGGATAATCATGGTACTCTATGGCTTGGGAAGAGAATTGTGAATGTGGCCTAGAGGGGGGGTGAATAGGCCTTTTGAATTTCCTGCACACTTAATAGAATCGTCAAAACTTAGTTGGCCAGACTAGTCCGGTTGTGTGGGCGGACTAGTCCGGTGTGCAAAAATTATGTGTGTTGATCAGGTGTTAATTGGGAAAATAAGTTTCTTTAGCAACAGAATTGAGAACAACTGATATTTGTACTTGATATTAATATAAGAATGCAGGTGTAACTTCTAATTGCCTTATGTTGAAGTTTAGCACTCAAATGATCTAATGAACAAAATTTAAAGTAAATGTGACACAAGACACACGAATTTTTCCCGAGGTTCGATCTCACCACGAGATCTACGTCCTCGTTGAGGAAGCTCACACAGAGCTGGGTCTCCAACCCTTTCCCTCCTCAAGTCACCACGAAGGCCGACTTGATTCCACTATCACGGGTAATCACCAAGTTTGTGGGCAACCTCACACGTTGAGGGCTCCCACGAGAATTACAATGAAAAAGTGATCAAGTACACTCCAAAGTATTACAATGCAGAGTATGAGTGTAGAAAGATCAAACCCCAAGAGCTCGCAATGAAAGAATGACGATCTCCCAATCCCGAATCCAAGTGTTCAATTGATTTCACTCTTTTTGAACTTTAGATGTGTGGGGAGATGTGTTTTGGGCTCTTTGGACGAAGTGGCGGCGCTAGGGTTTGCTCTTTGATCAATATTCGACGTGTGTGTTGTTAGGAAAGTCGTGGACTCTCTATTTATAGGGTTTCCAAAAGCTAGCCGTTGAAAAACCCTAACACCGGACTAGTCCGGTGCAAGTCCGGACTTGTCCGGTTCCAATGTGTTTCGAGGTCCAGAAAGTTTGCCGGACTAGTCCGGTCCAACATCGGACTAGTCCGGTACTGTGTGAAAGTGACTCCAGAAATTTCATCGGACTAGTCCGCGGACTAGTCCGATCTCCACGAATGGGAGATTACATAAAGTTCAACGGACTATTCCGGTCAATGATCGGACTAGTCCGGTCCCTCAGTATGAGAGACTCCAGAAACATCAACGGACTAGTCCGGTGGAAGAACGGACTAGTCCGGTCTCCTTGTGAGTGGGATTCCAGAAAGGTGAACGGACTAGTTTGGTCCATGATCGGACTAGTCCGGTGCTTTGTTAAAGTTAGGTTAGTTTTAATCCCTTACCCTCGCGCAAAGTTGTGAGATCTTGGAGTGTGTCTTTCATACACTCCCTATACATTCAAAATCTATTTTGGTCTTCCAAGCTTCATCAAAAAGTATTTCTCTTTGAACACCACTTCATTTTTCACCTTTTTGTGTGCACTGAAATGTTTCACTTGTTTGTCCTGCAATCATCTCAGTAGTTTCATTAGGATCTCATATGTTTGTCATCAATTAGCCAAAACCCACAAGGGATATCCTAGATGCACTTACAATCTCCCCCCTTTTTGGTGATTGATGACAACCATTTGAGATATCACAATTGAGAATAAAATCTTGATTTTCATAAGGTGTGCACATATGAGAATAATGATAAGTCCACAAAACAACTTCTCACATATACACACACCATATGGTGGGGTGCCTAACAAGTGTGTGATCAACAAGGTGTGATGAAGTAAAGATAATCAACAATGAGTATAAAGATAATCAACAATGAGGATAAAGATAATCATCCAAGCAATAATAAGCATCACACATAAGAGAAGAAATAGTGCATTACAAGGTTTTAAAAATCAAGTACACATGTCCTTGATCACAAAAACATAAAGACACCAACGACTCTCAAATTATTAGTCTTAATCTCTCCTAGTCTCAATCTCTCCCCCTTTGGCATCACCCATTGGGTTTTCTTCCTCTTCGTACTCATGGACCGTGGAGGTTGTCGGGGGCATGGCCGCTCTCCTTGTGTGGCTTCTAGTTACCTTGCCAGAGACATTACTTCTTCCGGCTTCCTCAATGGGAAGTAGGTCAATGGTTAGCCTCTGACATTTGTACAAATGATAGTCCGGGTTAGGAAACCGAATTTCATTGACAAAATCGGGATAATAAAATATCAAAGAGCCATCTTGATCATGCTTAAGGCTATGTCCTTGCACTAAATATTCTTCATCAACTAATTCTATTTCATTTTCAACTAATTACGTTCAACCCTTGGAATGTTATCTAACCATTGTGTCATCATGGCAACAACTAGAGCAACTTTTATCTTTTTAATCATGGCAAATAAAACTTTCAGCTCATCATCACGCACTATCCTTACATCTCCTTTAGGGAATATAGTCATAGCCATCCATCTATGCATGAAGCGTAAATTGGGGTAGTGCAGGTGGCTATTCCTAGGTGCACTACATCTGACCTCACCAGTTAAATCTTGCCAAAAACTTTGTTTGTTAAACTTAGACGAAGTGTCTAATTCTAGCAAACAACGTTTATGGAGGCATAGGATTTCACTTAATTCTTTCCATAGGATGTTTTATTCTTTTTGAAATAATCTAAAAGTAATATCATCAAATCCTATTTTGAGTGTGCAAAGGAATTGTATGGAGAGGAGGCATGAACATAACTTGAAAGAAAATTGCAAATGCAAATGAAAGCAAATCTTTTTCGGTTGTATTTTGAGCAAGTGTGTTTCAATGAAGAGCAAGAAAAACAATTTGAGCAAGAGTGACTTTGGGAATGTATGAAATGAGGTGAAGTGTGAAGAGAAGAGCTCCTCACGGCCACCATTTATAGTGTGCAATCTCCAACGGTCACTAGTACACCAAATGTAGTTGTTGGAGGAGAGAGAGAGAGAGAGAGATAGAGAGAGAGAGAGAGAGAGAGAGCCAAATTGGCTCTTTCCCCATGTCGGCTGAACAGGGGGGTCGGCCAACCTGATAGGTGGCCCCCCCTGTTCTTCCTTTTCGCAGGTAGCTCCCCAACGGCTGTGGAATAAGCCTGTTGGTGAAATATCACTTTTGCAGGTCAGAAAATTGTTTTCCAAATAAAAATCCCCTTTTCAAAACCCAACTATTTACTTTTTGTGAAAAATAAAGAAATAAAAATGATTGTTGAGAATAGGATTCTCAACTTGCTAAGAAAATCAAATATACAGTGGGGAAAATAAGACTAAATGGGGAAAAATCAAATGAAATGAAAAGAAAGGAAAAGAAAAATCAAATAAAGGATAACTACCAATTTAACCTATTGGCTAGGTCTCACCACCGTCCGATGAGATGGACATTCCTCCTTCTTCATTTCCTGACATCCGGGAACGGAGGTATGGGCTCAGACTGCTTGTCTTGCTTCTTTCGCCATTCCTTCTTTGGCGGCTTGGTGGACTTGGGCCTTTGAGGAGGCCCGTACTTCTCCGTCTTCTTGGGGTGTCAGCATGGACGATAAGATAGATTTTCTGCATAGATCAAATTCCTCATGAATGCAATGAGTGGGTCTACCTTTGGAGGTGTGATTTGGACCTCTTGAATGTGTTTAACATTTGCCCCAATGCGGATCATGGAGCATTGCTCCAACTTTGGGCAAAAGTTAAACTTCTCCTCCTTACCATTGATATGGAAGTGGATTTCCCCAGCTCCCACGTCTATGTGAGCCTTCGCGATGCTTAGGAACGGGCGCCCAAGAATGAGCGGTGTATCCTTGTCGACCTCCATGTCGAGCACCACAAAATCCACGGGTTTGAAGCAGTTTCGGATTTTCACCGAGACATCTTCGGCAATACCCACTAGATAACGGACTGAAGAATCAACCAGTTGGAGCTGGATTGGTGTTGGAGTAAGCTCCGTGAAGTTCAGCTGGTCAAAAACCACCTTGGGCATCACACTCACGCTTGCTCCAAGGTCACAAAGGACCTTGTCAAAGTGGTGTGCCCCAATTGAGCATGAGATTGTAGGACATCCGGGGTCCTTCAGCTAGTTTCCTCCTTGTAGAGAAATCATTTGGGCTGTCCTAACATCTTTCCATTCTCCACAGGAGGAACAAAAACTACCACTTGAGCCAACTGAGTCTCCAACATCTTGTTGAAACTCAATTGATTCTTGAAGGTTGAGGATAATCCTTCAATCTTGGCATTGATGCTTTCCATGGTCTTGTCATTAGCCGACAACTTCTTAGATAGAGCATCATTGATCTTTAGTTGGCTAATGGCAAGTTCTCTCAAGTTGGGTTCACTTCCATTGTTGCCATTGTTATTGTACCCTCCTTGAAAGAATGGGCGTGGTTGGCCCCACCCTTGACCTCCTGGACGATATCCATTGTTGTTTCCATTGTTGGCAAGGTATAGGGCATCCTCACGGGTTTTTGGACAATCATTGCCAAAATGCCACGTGTTGCCCATACTTCAAGTGATGTGGGAGTCTAAGGCATAGGCATTGCCGCACACTTCACCGTTGCCTTGTCCTTCAATTTTCTTCATAAGGAGGTCCAATTTGGCAGCGATCATGTCCACCTCCTTCAAGGTGTGCATGCCTCGCTGGCAGGTAAGGAGACACTCGTCGCTCCAACCTATGTTTGACACCATCTTCTCAATTAAATCTTTGGCTTTCAGCACCGTTAATGAGTAGAAGGCACCTCCAGCAACATCATCAACATGGTCATGGGCGGAAGGGGTCAGTCCATTAAAGAAGTTTCAGATAATTACCCAATCATCCATCCATGGTGGGACAGGCTAGTATATACTCCTGCAGCCTTTCCCAAGCCTCAGGAATAGATTCTTTGGCATCATGCTAGAAGCTGGAAATTCTTCTGCGTAGGGCATTGGTCTTGCCCAATAGGAAAAACTTGGCGATGAATGCCATAGAACATTTCTCCCAAGTGTCTATAGCACTTCGATTCGCGTAGAACCACTGTTTTGCTCTCCCAAGAAAGAGAACGGGAATAGCCTAAGACGGACAACATCAGGAGATACGTCCTTTATCTTAAAAGTGCTACTGATCTTAAGGAACTGTTGCAGGTGAGCACTTGCATCCTCGTTAGCCTTCCCACAAAATGGGTTGGCTTGCACCATAGTGATCAGGCCAGTCTAGATTTTGAAGTTTACGTCTCCCGTGTTAACAGTGGGCCCAACAAGCACATTGTTAGCAAAGGGAGACGAAAACTCACGAAGGGTCTTCTGGGCCATTGGTGTTTTGGTTGTTGGTGCGGATGTGTTGGCTTGCTTTGCCGCTCGAGGCTTTTGAGGGGTCATGACACGAGGTTGATCTCTTAGAAGGGATTCAAGATCTTCAACAAAGTTTTTCAGCAAGCGGAAACGAGACATACACTACCCCGTTTTCACATGAAATGCAAAAACAAAGAGGGGTCATCTTACTAAAACCTACCAGGGTCCTATCCTATTGACTCAATCATGCAATACTTCAACTGCCTTCCCCGGCAACGGCACCAGAAATGCTTGTTGATATTTCCTACGCACTACTAACAATTCATCCCTAGTAGTGGTGCCAGAAATGCTTGTTGGTAGGTTTTGATTCTTTAATGAATGTCTGCAAGCACATGAAACTATCGATGTAGCATTTCCCCTTTAAAGAGTATTCCTAAAGGGTGTCATTTATATTTTCCCAAAGGAAGGCTAGATGGAAGTAAGAAGTTCATGAAGTGGAAATTCTTAGGGTTGTCTAGGTAGGGTTCTAGCAAGGATGGGTTAATTGATAAGTTTAGGTAGTGTGACACACAAAAGAGTATGCTATCCTAAGGGGATAAATGAGGTAATAGAGGAACTAGGCTAAGAGATAGGTAGAGACTCCTCCTATGCTTCTAATGTACATATACATAGCCTAAATTAGTTACTAATGATCATATTAATTATGAATTCTCATGCTAAGTGGATTAATACATCAAGCACGGGTTTACCCCTAGCAACACTAGGCGACTCTCGCCAAGAGCCTGTGGCATAGCCGAACGTGGAGGATTACAAAGGACAGATAGGGCTATCACCACCTATGTCCTACCTCTTCAATCCGTGGATCTACGAGACATTCAACGCTACTCTCTATCCTAGCTCCATGCTAGCATATTAAGTAATTACCTTTGAGCCTAGGCACAATCCATCCTAAGGCAATGAACTAAATCATCATTGAACCAATGTTAATTCATAGCATAAGTGATTCACATTAATATAGTAATATCATAGCTAATTAGACTATAGTGGAGGTTCATAGTGTTTATGACAATGTAATGAACATGGTATAGCACAATCATAAATACTACTCCTACCAAATATATGGAATCCACAATCAAACAAGAAACGCTTCATCCAAGTATATGAACATATGAAGACTAAAGATAACATCTTTATTATGAATAATGTCACAAATACAAATAGGAATATGGAAGGCATACCTTTTCCAATTGGGAAGTGAGTCCTTCTACTCCTCTTCTACTTGGACTACGGACTAGGGACTCTCCTCTCTACAACCTATACTCCTCTAAACCTATGGAGACTAGTGAATACAAAGGATGAATACTCAAGTGGTGTGTGTTGAAGTGAGGGTGAGGGGTCCCATTTATAGCGTGGACAAGGGTCGGTTCCCGCCATCAAAATCGCACGAATCAGTCACCCATGACTACTTAAAGCTGGGAGAAGCCACGACGTGGAGTTTGACCGAGAAAGGCGCCAGGAACTAGTCGGCCAACTAGGGGGGTCGGCCGACCTGGTCCTGGCCCCTTTTGCGGTGTGCTTTCTCATGGTGACTAACAGGTGGGTCCCATTGACTGATATTGGTGCTCCACTGTTGGATGGCCTTGGATAATTTTGTTTGTGGGCCATTTGATCCATGTGGTGCCACGTGTCATTGCTTGATTGGTTGGAATTATATTTTATAGGATCCATCCCCTTGTTTCACTTCATTTCTGCATAGAATCCCTGCATGCACTACTTTCTCCCAGGACAAGTGGAAATAGGTTAAATAGAAAGGTGATTTGTGCAATAAATGACAATTTCATCACATAATTGAGTTATATTGACGGGTGAAATTGGTGTATAGCAGCCGTCAATAGGGTGACTTCGAGATGGGCCCTTATCCCCTTCCCGGGTGATACACTGTTGGATCTCCTTGGATACGCCCGAGAATGAGTTATGGATCCATGTGGTGCCACATGTCGTCGCGCGATTGGCTGCAGTGGCACTTTTTAGGATTGCTCCCCTCATTTTCCATCATTGCTGCATAAAAACTCCTGCATGCACTATTTCTCCAAGTACAAGTGGAATTATGTTAAACCTAACTATGATGTGTAAGAAATATTTATTCCTTCACATAATTGAGTTATATTGACGGTCAAAATTGGTCTATAATGACCATCAACAAGCTCCTCAAGCTTACCCTTTACTCATCCCGAAGCAAAGATAAAGACTTAGGTTGTTGATAAGTAGTTGCTACAATGTCCTATTTTGCAAAAGTACCAAGTGCACAACAAAATATTCTACCTTGCATTGAATAAATTGGCTATGGTACCTCACCCTTTTTCATAGTCATTATGGGGCTTATGCCTTATCCTTTTGTTGGGTGGTTGGAGGACAGAACAGAAAAGTGAGCATGCATCGCCTAATGTGTGAGTTCCACTCAAATTTTTGGTGAATTTCAAATTGTGTTTGGATTTAAGTTCCTCAAATGATGCAATCAATCACTCCTAAGTAGAAAGGGGTATTTGTATCCTCACCAAGGCAATGCATGTCTTTGTCCTTCAGCTAAACAAGGCTTATATGGGGAGCTTGGTAGGGATCAAGAGTAGGCATATTTGCAACACATATATTGCTAAGTCAAAAGAGTAAGCCTTAGGAGAATACAACTCATACTTTTGATCAAGATTTGTGCAAGTGTGATGGAATATTTGTGTGACACCCTCATTTTCATCCATCATGCATTGCATACATTCTTATACATGTTTAACATTAAGCAACACAAAAAGGAACAAGTTTAATTGCGAACTTGTCCGGTTTGGACCCCGAACTAGTCCGGTTTTTCCCTTTGTTGACTCTCTGGACTTGTCCACTCCTGCTGCGGATTAGTCTGAATGAGTTTCTGTTGATAGTCCGGACTTGTCCGTTCTCAAGTACGGACTAGTCCGTTCCTAGCTACTGGAAATTTTTAGAGTTGTCCGGTAGATCCCTCTTTTGATCCAATTTTGGAGAATTTATCAAGCCTCCGGACTTGTCCATTTAACGCTCTTGAACTTTGTTTTTCCTGCGTACGGACTTGTCCTGCTTGATACCGGACTTATCCGTTCAACTTTCTAACTTCCAACAGACTAGTCCGATCCCTAGCGGACTTGTCCGGTGTGCCCGACTCGAATTCAGTTTTTCCTCCACGATGTGTTATTGGGTTTTCTCCTTATCTGGGTCCAAGAACGTTATGTCCAACCCCTACGGAGCCCAAGTGGGACCCCTCCCCGGCCTCCATCGCCTTAAACTAAAGATCCATCAAACCCTACCACCTCCACCTCTATATAAACACCCCAACACCCATCCCTTCACCTCTTTGCCACAATTGAAGAAACCCCAAACCCTAGTTCATGGGAGCTGCCGTCAAGGGGAGTTCACCGCAGGGAGGAAGGAGGAGGATCAACCAAGATCGTCGTCACCACTACAATCTTCGTCATCAATTCTTCATCGTCAACGTCCCTCTTCGTCAACTCTTCGTCTCCTTCGATGTCGACGTCCAATTCTCGAATTCTCGACCCTTGAGTTGTTGAATTCACGGTAATTACCTTAGATCATCTTTCTACTTTAATCTTGGTCCCATAATTCAACTCAAACTATACTCTAATTGGAAATTTGCCAAAAATGCTAGCCAAACGGACTTGTCCGGTTCCAATGCGGACTTGTCCCATTGACTTTCTGGTCCAGGGCGGACTAGTCTGGTCCCCAGTGCGGACTTGTCCGTCCACCTGAATCTGAAGTTGCTGAATCAATTTCAAATTGACTCAAATCAACTCGAAACCTGTTCAAACTTGTTAAAAGCTAGTATAACTAGTTAGTAAACATTAATAGCAACTTATTAACAAGTTTCACCTCATAATTGTATTATTCATGCATGTCATGGCATATTGAGTAAGATATGAGCATTTATTGATTGTAATGTTTGTTTTGTATGTTTATTGCGCGGAATAGAAGGTGTTTCTCTAGAGGGTGCTGTCGAGGACCTCCAACACTAGAACTTTGAAGCTTTTGATCCTAACCAGTCTCAAGAGCAAGGCAAGTGTCCTTGATCATTTTGATCCTATTTAGAAATGTTTTGTTTGCAAACCTGCATGCTTGTGTCAAATTGATGGGAAACCTAAGATAGGTGTTTACTAGACTTGTTTGACCATCCTTATTGCTTGGAATGTGTTGCAGAGAGTCGGGAAGGGCATTTTACCTTTTTTCTTTGCTCTAATTAATTGGGACAACAATGCCACCACAAGGCCAAGTATAGGTGCGGCTTAGCCAATTAATTAGGTGTATTGCCAGCATTGTTCGGATCATTTGGGGGAGCAGGGTTGGGTTTGCAATAGTGGCATGACTGCCCTGGGATCTGAACGGCACAAGAGGGGGCCTTTGGTTGGATGTGCTCAGTTGGAGGCATCACCACTGGTGAAACCTTAGTGGATCTGAATATGCTGGTAGTCCCATTGTAAAGGTCATTTTGTGATCTCTTGGCCATACACCTAAGAAAGTGTAATTGGCATAAGGGAGGTTTCTTTATTCGTCGACGGGTGATGAAATCACGAACCTGTGGGTAAAGTGGTACAACCTCTGCAGAGTGTTAAAGACTATCATGATAGCCGTGCTCCCGGTTAAGAGCATCTGGATGACCTGCATGCTTAGAGTGGAACTTGGGAATTGGTATGGTTATGGTTATGGATTGGATGGTGATAAATGGATATGGTTAATGATGATGGTAAGACTATGGCATATGGATGGATAATGAATGATGGATATTAATTATTATGTTTATTTGGGAGATGATGCGTTTAATTTCACATAGACATTGTAGGATGCTTTTCATATGTTTAAATGTACTTTTTAGCAAATAACCATTATTTATTATCAATTCCTTGTTTAAGTACATGTCATTATTTTCCCACACTTGCTGAGTACGACATGTGATCACCCTTGCAATTCCCCACCAACAGTTTCAGGTGATGTTTGGGAGTACCCTCTGGATAATACGGAGTACTAGGTTGTCTGCTACCGTCGACTGCATGTGGATTGCTTGGAGCCCCGCTATATCTCTTGCTTAATTTCTTAGTTGCTTAGCTTCATGTTTAGATTATTTCCACTAAATTAGTTTCCAGATTTTATTAATAATGATCATTAGAGTTTGTGATTTGAGTATTATTTGAATATTGTAATAAAAGTACCTTCTTAATTAATTTATGCTATGGTAATTTTCTGTACATTGATTCTGGAGCACACGTGTATGTGTGATCAACGTCCTGGGCACACATATGCGTTCACCTGGTTCATTTTCGGAACTGGGTGTCATAAATCGGTATCAGAGCTACAGGTTGACAGTAGGATGCATCCTAGATAGAATGGACACTTTAGAGGACGTAGGAACACTCAGGAAATGTTGTGGGTTGTTTGGTGTACTGAATGCTATGTAATGTTCACTTGCATGCTTGTGTGCTTAGTAGACAATTGTGGGATGCTTTAGCGTTTGCCACATACATTTAGGCTAGTATAGATAGTTGTTTAGTTTCATATCCCTTGATGCATATAGTTGGGGACATTTTCTAAATTCTTTTATCTCTTGCTCTTTCTTCAGATGTCGAGGACTCGCAACCAAAGAGATGCCAATGAAAATGAGCAAAACAATGGAGCACCTTAGAACAACAACAATGGACCTGGACCTGAGGTTCTCAGCCTTCAGCAGTTGTTGGCTATGCAAAATCAACTTATGCAGATGGTGATGCAAACCTTGGGACAGTTGCAGGCCAACAATCAAAACCAGTCCCATATGCCTCCACCACCACCACCCCCACCGCCTCATAACAGGTTGGGAGAGTTTATGATGACTAGGCCATCTACTTTTGCTCAAGCCAATGATCCTATGGAAGCTGATGATTGGCTGAAATATGTGAAGAAGAAAGTCGCTATTGTCCAGTGCAATGACAGGGAGAAGGTTCTTTTTGCTTCCCATTAGCTAGTTGGAGCAGCTGCAGATTGGTATGACTCTCTATGCAATGCCCATGCAAATCAGGAGAGGATCACTTGGGCTGAATTCAAGGAGAGCTTTAATTCTCATTTTGTGCCTGAAGGTATTATGATCTTGAAGACGCAAGAATTTGAGGACTTAAGAAAAGGAAGTTCGAGTGTGAGTGAGTACCTCAATAACTTTACTCAACTCTCAAGGTATGCCCTAGAGGATGTTAATCGGGATAGCCACAAACAATATTTGTTCATGAGGGGCCCAAACAATGAGATTGAAGTTTAATTGCTCAATTGTGACTATGCAAATTTCCAGAAGCTTGTGGACAAAGCTATTGTGGTTGAGAACAAGACAATAAGAGGAAAATGCCATATCAAGGACAGCCACAAGGAAGCAATGTTTGCCCCCGCCTTGCACCAACAAATGCACCATACTACAACCCCTCTGCTCCTACATATCGCGTTGCTATTCCACCGCGCCTAGCTCAGCCCATGCAGCAATGCCCCGCTATGCAAGCACCTCGCCCTCCAATGCCTCATGCGCCACGTGACAATTTTTTTGCCAATGCTCAAAACCAAGCTCGCCCTAACAATTCTGGTGCAATAAGGACATGCTATACTTGCGGTGAGGTGGGACACTTTGCATCTCAATGTCCTAAGTCAAGCTTTGGTCAAGGGAACAATACTCCAAGATAGAACACAAGACCCAATGGAGGAGCGCACAAGGCAACCGGAGACCGCAAAATTTTGTTCGCGACAAGGTGAACCATGTCTCTACGGAGGAAGCCCAACAAACGGATGATGTGTTAATTGATATGTTTCTCGCAAACTCCAACCCAACGACTATATTATTTTATTCTAGAGCATCGCATTCATTCATTGCATTAAAGTATGTTTCCAAGTATAGTTGCCCATATATCATATGAAGTATACCTTGTTGGTTAAATCTCCTGGAGGGGAGATGAGGACGGATATAGTCCAAATGGAAGCCTTAGAATAAGGGTGGTAGACTTCTTCACCAACCTTATTGTTTTGGATTCTCAAGGACTCGATATAATACTTGGTATGGACTCTTTAAGGAAGCACAATGGGATAATTCAATGTGCCACAAATACAGTGAAGTTGACAAATGAAGAAGGGGTCAACATAGAATTTGAAGCATCTCAACACACACCAAAGCAAGTGGAGCTTAATCAAGTGGACAGTGCAGCAATACAGGAGATACCAGTGGTGTGTGAATTTTCAGATGTGTTTCCGGATGAGTTGTTAGGTACTTCACCTGATCGTGATATAGAGTTTGTTGTTGAATTAATACCTGGAACTGCACCTATAGCTAAGGGGACATATAGGATGCCTCCTATGGAGTTAGTAGAACTCAAGAAGCAAATTTAGGAGCAACTAGAAAAGGGTTTCATTCGTCCAAGCTCTTCAGCTTGGGGAGCACCAGTGCTTTTCGTGAACAAGAAGGATGGATCCAAAAGTATGTGTGTGGATTACCGGGATCTTAATGAGGTAACAATTAAGAACAAGTATACATTGCCTCATATAGAGGATTTTTTCAATCAAATAAAGGGTGCATGTGTTTTCTCCAAGATCGACTTGAGGTCAGGCTATTTCCAAATAAAGATTAGACTATCAGACGTAACCAAAACGACGTTTCGGACACGGTATGGATCTTATGAGTACACCATTGAAAGTGCATCTAGGCAATCCCTTGTGGGTTTTGGACAATTGATGACAAACAAATGAGATCCTAATGAACTTGTTGAGATGACTGCAGGTCAATTTAAATGAGATTGTTTGGTACACTCAAAAAGTGAAAAATGAAGTGGTGAAGGAAAAGAGAAAAGCCCAACTGATGACTGAAGCACAAAGTAGACTTAAATGTATAGGATGTGTGTGAGAGACACAGTCCAAGAGCTCAAATCTTTGTGTAGGGGTAAGGGCTTAAAATCAACCTAAAACTTCACTGAGCACCGGACTAGTCCGTTCACGGACCAGACTAGTTCGTTCAACTCTCTGTTGTCCAAATTCACAGTGCACCGGACTAGTCCGTTCCTTGACCAGACTAGTCCGATCAACACTCTGGAGTTCACAACACAGTGCACTGGACTAGTCCGTTACAGGATCAGACTAGTCTGTTAAACTTTCTATAAACTCATAACACTGTGTTCTGGACAAGTCCATTCATGGATCGGACTAGTTCGAGAAACTTTCTAGAGTTTCATAACACTATGCACCGGACAAGTCCGTTTATGGACCGGACTAGTTCGAGAAAGTTTCTAGTGTTTCAATACATAGGGCACCAGACACACCTCACACAATCTAGGGTTTCTAGTGTGCTGCACATTTCACGCCGACTTTTACACAGCATACCGGACAAGTCCGGTCCCCAGTACGGACTAGTCCAGTCATCGGGATCCCTAACGTTAACAATTTGGGAAACACTATAAATAGGAGATCCATGACTCCACAACACAACTCACGCTGTTCACAACTTAAACCCTAGCACCGCCACTTGTCCCAAGAGCTCAAAAACACATCTCCCCACACATCTAAAGTCCTCAAAAGGTGAAAATCAATTGAGTATTCAGATTTGGGGTTGGGAGATCGTTGTATATGCTTCGTTGAGCTCTTGTGGTTTGATCTCTTTACACTCAAGCATGTACTTGTAATCTTTTAAAGTGTATTTGATCATCTTTTTGTTGTAATTCTTGTGAGAGCCCCCAACGTGTGAGGTTTCCCCATAAACTCAGTGATTACACGTGATAGTGGAATCAAGTCAGCCTTGTGTGCTGACTTGACGAGGGAAAGGGTTTGAAGAGACCCGACTTTTGTGGACTTCCTCAATGAGGAGTAGATCTCTTTGGTGAGATCAAACCTCGATAAAAATCCGTGTCTCATGTGCTTTTTGTTTTTGAATTATCATTACCGAGGGCATTAGAATTGATCAATCAAATAGTTTGTGATTCACGTGAACATTAAGTAATCTGATCTCTTGTTCAAGTTAAAAGAATAGTGATCACATTCTGCTGCAATTTCATTCAAAATTCCTGCATAAACATTTTACAGTTTAGTTATAAATGAACAACCGGACTAGTCCGCATAACAAACTGGACAAGTTCGGTGTCCCTGGTAGATGATTTAATAAAGTGTGCAAGAAATTATCAAAGGATATTCACCCCCTCTAGGCCACATTCAATTGGTATCAGAGCAAGTTCTCCATCGACGAGACTTACTGCTCGGAGAGATCAATGGCCTTTTAGAAGAACAACAGATCCCAAAGGTACCCAACACCAAAGAAGAGCAAGATAGAAAATCCTTCGATGTACTCAGGGAAAATCAACACGAAGATGAAGAAGTGTGTCACCTCAAGGCACTTCTAAGGAAGAAACTCCTGAGCCAAAAGGGAAAAGAGGAAGAGAAGACGACGGGGAGCGGTCATCATTACTACTCCCGATATCCTTACAATTACAATCGTCTCAATTCAAATAATCATTATCTTTCTATTCCTATGGAAAAACCTCCGCAATTCGACGGAAATGACTACACCATGTGGAAATACAATATGAAAATGCATCTAATCTCTTTAAATCCCATTCTTTGGCATATTGTGCGTACAGGGGTAGATATCCCGGATACGGACGAAGAACTCACTCTAGAGCAAGGACAAGAAATTCACCACAATGCACAAGCCGTTGC
The DNA here is from genome assembly GCA_036927565.1 of Tuctoria greenei. Lineage (NCBI taxonomy): Eukaryota > Viridiplantae > Streptophyta > Magnoliopsida > Poales > Poaceae > Tuctoria > Tuctoria greenei. The sequence goes on from JAYESD010000006.1 coordinate 86,347,029, forward strand.
AATGATCACTTCATCACTGAGCGGAGAAGAATTCACCAAGATTGATGGACTAGAAAGTGCAAAATAAATTTGGGATACACTTGAAAGAACACATAAAGGAAATAGGTCAGTCCGAGAAGCTAAAATTGAGATGCTTAAAGGAGAATTGGGGAGATTTGCTATTGAAAAAGGTGAATCATCTCAAGACATGTACAACCAGATGAAGGAGCTTATCAACAAGATCCGCGCCTATGGAAGCAAGAAGTGGACTGACCATGAGGTGGTCAAAAAGGATGATTAGAGCCTTCATGCCACAAAATGTCACCTTATGCTCAATGATCTGAGAAAGCCCGAGATTTCACAAAATGACTCCGGATGAACTATTGGGCAAAATTATAAACCATGAGATGATGGAGAAGGAGGCCCAATACATCAAAGACCTAGCTGAGCTCACCTCCTCCAAATAGAAGGAAGTTGCTCTCAAAGCAACTTGCAAGCCTAAAGGAAAGGAAGCCCGTGAAGCTCAAGATGAGGGAGATACAAGTGATGTGAGCACCGACTTGGATGATAAAGAGATGGTACTATTTATCAAGAAATTCAAGCGCATGATGAAAAGAAGAAACAACGACAACTCAAATGAAGGGAAGAGCAAATAAAAAGGAAAATCCAATGCTCAATGTACCTGCTATAACTGTGGCGAGTATGGTCACTTCATGGTTGACTGCACTTATGAAGAGAATAAGAGGAAGATGGAAAAAATTCTCAAGAAAAGAAAATCTTCACTAAAAGGAGGCAAGCTCATCAAGCGCATATTGGCAAGGAGTGGGACTCAAACGACGAGTCCTCCTCCGATGAAGAAGAGGAGATGGCCACCATTGCCATCAAGAAGCCTACCAAGAGGTCTATGCTCTTCCCAGACATGGGAGGACGGGAGACTAACAATAACACTTGCCTTATGGATAAGGAAGGCAAGAAAAAGGTTCGACTTACTCCTCCATCGCTAAATTCATCTATTGATGATTTTGGCAGCTCTAGTGAAAATGAGGAGATGTTTAGGGGATTAAGTAAAACTGCATTGAAGAAAATGAAAACGTTGTCAGATGAAATATTTGAGAAGGAGGAGCTTGTCAATAGAGAAGAAGATATGCTCATCTGTGAAAGGAAGAGGTATCAATAGGTTGAGAAACTCCTTGAGCTTGAAAGGGAGAAGAGCAAGTCACTTGAGCATGAGCTAGTCTTAAGTAAGGAAAGTTACTCAAAGCTAGAAGACTCACACGTTGCAATCAAGGATGAACTTGCTAACTTGTCAAAAGTTAACAAGATTCTTGAAGTGCAAGTTGAGTCACTCAAGCAAAGTGACTCCTCCTCCTCCAAAAGCTCACCTTCCAAAAGTGTATGTCCGACAACAATTGCAACCTGCACATGTTCCAATAAGAAAAATGTTGACAAACCTGATTCTTCTACTAATGCTAAGCATCCTTCCCAAAGTAGCATCTTTGACAAAGAGAAGATCAAATATGCACGTAGTGCATATATGGTCACTAGACCTCCTAACATCAAAGATGGTCTTGGGTTTAACAAGAACAAACACATGTCCACCAATGTTCATGCTAAGAAGCAAATTATTTTTATTAAGGAAACATCACATGAATCTTACTTGTAGATACTATTTCGTACTTTTGATGCTTCCTATGTACTTATGAAAGACAAGTTTGGACATGTATTTGCTAAATATGCAGGGCCACGCCACAAGAACTCAAAAACATGTGTGTGGGTGCCCAAGACCCTTGTGACTAACCTGAGGAGACACAAGCAAGCTTGGGTACCTAAAACCAGGGAATAATTCTATTTTGCAGGCCTACTCCTCCAGTGGATCAAAATGGATGCTAGACAGTGGATGCACTAATCACATGACCGGATAAAGGAGTATGTTTGTGGAGTATAAGCGCAATGCAGATCCAAGTGAAGGGATATACTTTGGAGACAACAACCAAGGAAAGGTCCTTGGTAGCAGTAAAATTGAAATCTCTTCTCAACATACTCTCTCGAATGTTATACATGTAGACTCTTTAGATTATAACCTTCTGTCCATATCTCAACTATGCGACAAAGGTCATGATTGTTTATTCACTAATGAGCAAAGTGAGCATTTTTAGAAGAAGCGATGGCTTGATTGCATTCAAGGGATGTTGGAGGGAAAGCTTTATCTTGTTGACTTCAACAAAGATAAAGTTGAACTCAACACTTGCTTGGTTGCTAAAACTAACCGTGGATGGCTGTGGCATAGACGGCTTGCCCATGTTCAGATGAGAAATCATCAAAAACTTCTAAAAGGTGGTCACATACAAGGTTTAAAGGATGTTGTTTTTTAGAAAGACAGGCCATGCAACGCTTGCAAGGCGGGAAAACAAGTTGGAGCACCACATCCTGCCAAGAATGTAATGACTACCTCAAGGACGCTAGAACTTCTACGCATGGACTTCTTTGGTCCAACTGCTTATATAAGCATCAGTGGTAACAAATATGTATTGGTCGTCGTTCATGATTTTTCTAGATCCACCTGGGTATTTTCCCCGTATGATAAATCAGAAACTCAGGGAATCCTCAAGAAATTTCTGAGAAGGACACAAAATGAATTCTCCTCAACCGTGAAGAACATTAGGAGTGACAATAGAATGGAGTTCAAGAATACACAAGTTAAGGAGTACCTATATTAAGAAGGAACAAGGCACGAATTTTCAGCACCCTACCCCTCTTAACAAAACGGGGTGGCCAAAAGGAAAAATAGAACCCTAATCGAGATGGCAAGAACAATGCTGGATGAATACAAGACATCATACCGGTTTTGGGCTGAAGCAGTGAACACCGCTTGTCACTCCACAAACCGTTTGTATCTTCACAGACTCTTGAAAAAAACGCCATATGAGCTTCTCAATGGTAACAAACCAAGTGTTTCATATTTTAAAGTATTTGGTTGCAAATGTTTTATCCTGAACAAGAAATCGAGGACTTTGAAGCTCACTTCAAAATCTGATGAAGGGTTCTTGATCGGTTATGATTCAAACATTTACGCCTATCGTTTCTTCAACAAAGTCTCTGGCCTTGTTGAAATAGCACGTGACGTAGTGTTCAATGAAACTAACGGCTCCCAAGTGGAGCAAGTTGACAAGTGTGTGCTAGTTCAAGAAGAAGCCCCATGTCAAGCGTTGAGGAGGATGGCACTTGGTAATATTCTACCTCAAAAGCAACCTCAAGACTCAAGTGCACAAGATGAACCTCAACATTAGAGCAATGATCAAAGAGGAGCTCATGCACAAGATCAGGATCAAGGAGATCAAGAAGATCAATATAACCACAGAAGCAATGATCTAGGGGGAGACTGTTAATATGAAGGAAGTGCAAGCTACATCACAAGTCCCTTATGCAAGAGTACATCAGATTGTAGAAAGAGATCACCCCGTCAGAAACATCATTGGAGACATCGCTAAGGGAGTAACAACTAGATCTCACGAAGACAATTTTTTTGAATATTAATCTTTTGTCTCTTTTCTGGAACCAAACAGGGTAGAAGAAGCATTGAAGGATGCAAATTAGGTGCTTGCAATGCAAGAGGAGTTGAACAACTTCAAGAGAAATGAAGTGGGGGAACTGGTGGAAAGACCAAAGGCGAACATCGTTGGAACCAAATTCGTCTTTCAAAACAAACAAGATGAACATGGAGTGGTAACAAGAAATAAGGCGCGACTTGTGGCAAAAGGTTACTCACAAGTCGAAGGTTTGGACTTTGGCGAAACTTTTGCTCCCGTAGTTAGAATTGAGTCCATTCTTATTTTATTGGCATATGCTACTCACCATAATTTTAAGCTGTATCAAATGAACGTCAAAAGTGCTTTCCTCAATGGTCCCATTAAGGAGGAAGTGTATGTGGAGCAGGTACAAGAATTTGGATATCAAGAGTACCCCAACCATGTGTACAAACTGCGTAAGGCTCTCTATGGCCTCAAACAAGCTCCTCGAGCTTGGGACGAGTGCCTTAGAGATTTTCTAACTCAAAATTGTTTTAAAATTGGAACAACTGATTATACTTTGTTCACAAAACACTTTGATGATCATCTATTTGTATGTCAAATCTATGTTGATGATATCATCTTTGGTTTTACTAATAAATCCTTTTGTGAAGAATTTAGAAAGATTATGATAGACAAATTCAAGATGTCGATGATGGGAAAATTAAAGTTCTTCTTGGGATTCCAAGTGAAGCAATTAAGAGAAGGCATGTTCATAAGCCAGACCAAGTACACACATGACATCCTTAAGAAGTTCAATATGGACAAGGCCAAGCCCATCAAGATGCCCATGGCAACTAATGGACATCTCGATCTCAACGAAGATGGTCCAAATGTGGACCAAAAGGTACATAGGTCTTTGATTGGCTCATTACTCTATTTATGCAATGTCGATAGAAAAGGCACGTCAGAAACTTGTCAATTTCTTGGCAGATCACTGGTTTCATAGTCATCTAAAAAGCAAAACACCATTGCTCTTTCCACAGCCGAAGCAGAGTATGTTGCAGCCGATAGTTGTTGCGCACAACTACTTTGGATGCGACAAACTCTAAGGGATTATGATTACATTCTGAACCATATTCCACTCCTATGTGATAATGAGAGTGCTATAAAAATTGCACGCAATCCAGTAGAGCACTCAAGAACTAAGCACATAGATATTCGTCACCATTTCTTAAGAGATCATTCAGTAAAAGGTGACATTGTCATCTCACATGTTAGGATTGAAAAACAACTTGGAGACATTTTCACCAATCGATTAGATGAAAAGAGATTTTGTGAGCTAAGAAATGAGCTAAATATACTTGACTCTCGAAATGTGGCTTGAAACAATGCATACCTGACAGTGATTTCAAAATGTACTCATTTTTGTGAAAATTTGTCCCTTATCTCAATTTTCTCTTAAAAACTATTTAAATTAGTGAATCTTGGTGAATTATGGCCATTGTATGATTGTTGATTGCTTACTAGTCAAGTTCATCTGGATTATTTGTGAAATGATGTCCTTGAGATTACTATTAGATCAAACAACCAAAATCTAGTTGATTCAATTCTGTTTTGTCCTGCTGACGCCGGAGCATCAGACTAGTTTGGATATGTCAGGGTTTACCCTAATCTGGGCCAGGAGCTCATCTCTCACAATCTCCTTTGCACTCTCTCTCCTCAATAGTGAGCTCCAAAAGCGATTTCTACTTCCAACCATCAAAAACACAGATTTCTCCAAGGGAAATCTTCTTCTTGGCGTGGAGCTTGCCCACGCCGGACTTATCCGGCATCTACATGCGCTCCTTCAACTCGAATGTTCAATTTTTCGGTAAAATTTCACTCAAATCCTAGCTCTCAACTTTTCTTGATTCCTGCTTATTTTACTTTATTCCTAGGGCACACATTACTCTTCTAGATGTGTTCCTACTGTTGTTCTATTCATTGTGAATCGATTTGATCTAGATTTGTTGAAAATAGGAAATTAGAGTTTTATGCCAGACCGGACTAGTCTGGTGTTCTAGTGCGGACAAGTCTGGTACCCTGGACAAGTTCACACTCTGAATACGGACAAGTCCGGTATCCTGAAAATTTGAACTTCTAAACTCCTATTTGCACAATGTCTATATTCAATTCTTATCATCTTTTGAATTTCTCTATTAGGCATGATGTTGTTAGGTTCTGAGGATAGCTCTTTTGACTATGATGAAGAGCCTGACCGTGCTAGAGTGCAAAGATCCAAAGATAGGGTGATGAAGAAAAGACACGACCACAATGTTCAATCCTCTCCCCCCGACGATGTACTTCCCAAGAAGAGGAGAGTGGTGGTGAAGAAACCAATAAGCAAGGAAGGTGCTAAGAATTCATCGGCACCCAAGAGAACTCTCAACAAGGGCAAAGGACTGGCAAGTGGTCCTATTGGCCCATTGAAGATGAAGGTTCCTATTCATCGCAATAGGCAACCCTTTAGTGATGACTTTATAGGAAAAGGGAGTGAAATGACTTACAAGTTCAGAAAGATGGAAGTCTATGAACAGCCCAAACAGTCAGTTGACCCTAGATTCTAGAGCAATTTCCATGCTGACTATTATGAGCATGTCTACTTGAAGATGAGAAACCTAGTGATTGAAAGTCAGTGGATGGATATAACCTACCTCCAGTCCAAGAGATGCCAAGCTTACCAAGAGGTCCTAGAGGCATTGGAACGACATGGACTGAAGGATCTTGTCTCTTTCCAGTGGGACTAGAACATTGAGGTCATCAATCAATTCTATTCCACTCTTTACTTTCTCGTGATGATGGAGACAAAATGATATGGATGACACATGGAGCAAAGTACAGTGTCACATATGAAGAATTTGCTAGAATTCTTCACCTTGAAGATGCTTTGGAGAATGACATCGTCATTCACAACCTAAAGCCTTTGGAGAAAGATCAGCTTGACTTTCTCTATGATAAAAGAATGCCATACAAGTCTCCAACTACCAAATACTTGAAGACTTTCTTTGTAGTGCTGAATAGAATCCTGAGAAAGAGCATGGCTCCTAAGGAGGGAGATGCAGGGACTATCCAAGTTACACTCAGGACATTGATGAAGGTGATCAGCAGGAGAACGACCTTCAATGTCTTTGAGTACATTTATAATGATATTGTGAACATCTTCATCACAGCTAACAGGTCCTGTGGCTATGCGCCCTATTTCATGTATATGATTGAGAAGGTGACACGGCTTGAGTTTGTATAGGATGTTCCCAACACTAGTCTCAAGACTCAGAAGCCTACGATTTACACTGTTCCCTCTTATCCTACCTCGTCTGCAAAGGAACAAAGATCTAAGAGGGCTCATGAAGGCACAAGAACTGAAGTTGTTGCTCCTACTCCTCCACCTCCTAGATAGTCCTCCGGTGGAGTGCTGAAGATGCTCTCATCCATCTTTGCATCCTATAGCAAAAGTGGAAATCAAGCAGCACAAGGAGAGTCTGTCCAGGAAGAAGCATCAAGGATACGTGAAGGCCAACATCAAAGAAATCTGTGAGA